>JAZKJV010006308.1:0-663939 GCA_037367405.1 Ottelia alismoides | reverse complement strand
TAATATGTTCGAACTGACAATGCCCTGGAATTTTGTACACGCTCTCTTTCTCTATTTCTTTCATCGAAGGGAATTATTCACCAAACCACCTGCGCATATACATCCCAACAAAATGGTGTGGCGGAAAGAAAGCATCGCCATCTCTTGGACATTACTCGTACCCTGTTGATTCAAAGTTGTGCTCCTATTTCTTTCTGGGGGGATGCTGTCCTTACTGCATGCTATCTAGTCAACAGAATGCCGTCCTCTGTCCTTGGAGAGAAGATACCTATCTCTCTTATTTTCCTGACAAGGAGCTCTTCTCTCTGCCGCCACGTGTCTTTGGCGCTGTGGCGTTTGTCCATCGTCTATCTCCTGGCCTTGACAAACTCTCTCCAAGAGCCGTCAAGTGCGTCTTTGTTGGTTATTCCAGAACCCAGAAGGGATATCGGTGTTTTGATCCTACGACCAACAGGTACTTTGTTAGTGCGGATGTCACCTTCTTCGAGTCAGTTATGTATTTCTCGTCAGCTGGGGACAGAATGGTACCATCCACCACCACTGATGATATTTATGTTCCACCACCACCTACTTTGTGTCCACCTGAGTCGCCTCCTGTGTCAGTGCCTATGCCAGTACCACCGACACCACCACCCCCACCTCCACCAATTCCACAGCAAATCATATCACCATTTCCTAACCATTATACGCGTCGTCCAGGTCCTGCTCAGACGACAGATCAGCCAATCACTACGCCTCAGGTATGTTCAGATGATGTTACTACTGACGGGTCAGGTTCAGTACATATGCATGATGACTCATTACAGGTGGACCCAGATGATGATCTAGATGTTCCGATTGCTATTCGGAAACAGAGACGGCAATGTGCTTCTTATCCGTTTGCTTCCCAGGTTTCCTTCCACCGACTCACAGGTGAATTCCAGAAGTTTGCCACAGCATTGTCTTCCGTGGGCATACCACGGACATACCAGGAAGCCTTGAAGAGTGAGTGCTGGAGATTAGCTATGGAAAAAGACATGGGGGCCTTGCAGTCCCGTGGCACATGGTCTTTGGTCCCTGCACCTCCTAATGCATCCGTTGTGAGTTGCAAATGGGTCTTCACAGTCAAATATCATGCAGATGGCACGTTGGATAGGTACAAAGCACGCTTGGTTGCCCGTGGATTTACCCAAACCTATGGCGTGGACTACATGGATACTTTCTCTCCAGTGGCGAGACACTCGACTCTCCGTATTCTCCTGTCTGTTGCAGTGGTTCGTGATTGGAGCATTTCTCAGCTCGATGTCAAGAATGCCTTTCTGTACGGGGACCTACAGGAGGAAGTCTACATGCAGCAGCCACCCGGGTTTACTGGTGAGGGGGAGAAGCATATGGTCTGTAGACTTCACAAGGCGATATATGGCCTCAAACAGAGTCCACGAGCGTGGTTCCAGAAGCTGTCCAATCTAATTGAGCACTAGGGATTCAAGAGGTCCAATGCTGATCACTCCTTGTTCGTCCAGAAGACCTCCGCAGGTACGGTTGTCATAATGGTCTATGTGGATGATATTCTTGTTACAGGAGACGATGCTCAGGGCATAGCGAGGGCGAAGGCATTTCTAGGTCGTCAGTTTTTTACAAAGGATCTTGGAACCCTAAGATATTTTCTGGGGTTAGAATTTGCAAGGAATGCCCATGGTTTGGTGATGACACAACGGAAGTACATTACAGATTTTCTGGTTGAGACTGGTATGGATGGGTGTAAACCATCAAGCATCCCCATGGACCCCAGCATGAAGTTATATGATGATGATACTGATGAAGTGGATAAGAGGAGATATAGAGAGATGGTGGGAAAACTCCTCTACATTACTATAACCCGTCCAGACATTGCATTTGCAGTTAGCCGGGTGAGTCAGTTTATGGAGCAGCCAAGACAGGTTCACATGGATGCTATACACATGATACTGAGGTATCTGAAGTCTTCTCCAGGGTTAGGCTACTATTCAGAAAGGGCGCAGACTTATCCATCTCAGCGTATGCAGACGCAGATTATGCAGGGTGCCCTAAGGATAGAAAATCAACCTCAGGGTTTGCAGTTTTTGTTGGAGGCTCTCTGGTGTCTTGGAAAAGCAAGAAACAAACGGTGGTGGCAAGATCCAGTGTGGAATCCGAATACAGGGCAATGGCCCAAGCCAGCACGGAAATGATGTGGGTTCGCTCCGTATTAGAAGATTTACATGTAGCTGTACCTCTACCTATGAAGCTTCAGTGTGACAATCAGGCAGCATTGTTCATTGCCAACAATCCAGCTTTTCATGAGAGGACCAAGCATATTGAAGTTGACTACCATTACACCAGGGACCTGATCCAGAGAGGATTGATATCCACGACCCATGTTAGCTCAGGAGATCAAACGGCTGATGTATTCACCAAGCCATTGCTCAGAGGACCTTTTCAGAGATGTTCATCCAAGCTGAGCATGATCGACATCTATGCTCCACCTTGAGGGGGAGTGTAGAGAGATTTTCTAGTATTAATAATTGTTTTCGTATCTTGCTGCTATTTCTCTCTTTTATTTAGACATCCATGTAATTTACCCTTAAGGCCTCTCCCTATATAAGAGAGCCTAGGGTTATTCTATGTAGTACAACAAAGACTCCTTTCTCCTAACAAGAACGAGGAAAGAAATGGTTGCCATGAGTAAAGGTAGTACACAGACTCGATGAACTCAGTGGGGGTGTCTATACAAGGTCATATAGTTTGACCTGGTTGCAGATCATATTTTAAAATTACACGCAGATATGTAGTTAGGGATTCCATTAAGATAAGAGAACAAGCCTTTTTTTTCTGATATCCCAGTTCAAACCTAATATGCTCTTAAAAAATAACAAGTGTCCTATACAACATGCCAAACAGCACCGTAGAAAGATGTAAAGAACTAACCTGCGACGCCCAGAATGTCCACTTGAAGCAGCATCGATTCTTTCTGCACCTGCAAATTCATCATCAGTCTCATCAAATCGATATTCTAGGGTGTCAGCAGACACAGAGGAATGACTGCCCATGTTGGAGACGTCGTAGTTCGGTTGCTGAATGCCCCTCCTTGTCTCTGCTCTTCTTGACCTCCTCCGACTTCTTGAGGACCTAAAGTTATCAAAAATCTGGTATAAAAGACATGAACTCCACCAGCGGCTTTCGTTGCCATTAAAATTTTCATATTCATCTCCTAAGCCATCCTCCCCATACTCAATAACATAATCGCCCAAGATCACCCCATGCGGCACTTCTGAATGTATAATGCTCAAAACATCAATAATATCTGATGACTGCTGAAAGTTTTCCCAATCAAGTTTCCGAGCCGGGTCAATCTCTGCAGGTCGTGAATGAGGGTGCTTATTCTGTGCATGTTTTTGTAATTCGATGTAGTTACCAACATATGTACAATTTTTCACTTCACAACACCGCTTCTTCACATCTAAATGCATCCGGGCTTCATCTACAACCAGCCATCCCAGTACATCCCCTCTGCATAATGGACAAGTCGGGTGGACGCTGCAGTTTGAATCTATAATATACGGGAGCTTTTCCTTTTCATCTGATAACCCATCCACTAGAGAGGAACTCTTGGTAGCAGGAGGGAAGCCATGAGCAATTTTGAACCGCTCGAGACAATTTGAATGAGTGCGGTCAGTATCACACATGAACGGCCGACATCCTTTATCATAAGATGAACATAGGAGTAGAACTCCATTGTGTGGACAATCTAGACAAATGGGGCAAACCACGTCCTCCCAATTGACAACTAATTTCATCCCCATGTCAAAAGAGATGGAATGGATTACTTTTCTGTTGAAAGATGCCATTCTGATATCACAATCTGCCAAAGCAAGGCATCACTCAGAACCTGAATTGGCATCCATTCCCGGATCTGCATTCATCATAAAAACAGCCCAATTAAAAATAGATAATCTCAGAAAAAAAATAATATAAAAAGGCAAACCTGGATATTAAATTTTTCATTAGATGTAGTACATGATCCACTATTATTTCAGCTATTGAAGCTACTAATTACAGCATGTCCGTTGCATAAGATTAAGTTGCAAAGATATCAAAACAGGTCACACCCATTGATACATCATCATTGCAGCTATCATGCCACCAGCAATGTTATTTAAGAGATCTTGTTTTCTCTTTTTGCAAACTTTCAACCTGTCAAAGGAGAGATGCAATTCAACATTACCATCACCTACTCTCAATTTCTCTTTCTAACCCCCAAAAATCGACTTTTACCCTAATTTTTTAAGAAAAAAGAGGGCGTGACATCGAGGAGATGCTCACCCACAAACATCTATAATTTACATTATCAAAAATAAAAAAATTACAAAGACCAAAACGACTTTAGGCTTTTTGCACGCTCTATAACATTCTCCACGCACATTCTCTCTCCTCATGATATAAGATCCATTCCGCGCAAACCACATGGATCACAAAATTGCCATGATTTTAACCCTATTTGTAGTGATGTTAGTACTTCATTATTTTAATATTTATTGTTTTCATTGTTTTACCTGATTTCTTTTTAACTATGGTTCTCATTTTCAGGATTCTTCTGTTTCAACACTCATCACATTTATTTCAATTTTCCATAATTATCCACCATTTTAATTTATTTGAGTAAATTGTAAAAAAATCCCTGAACTATACACCTGATTTCAATGTCATGCCTGAACGTTAAAAAGTAACAACGTAGTACCCCCAACTTTCAAATTTGTCTCAATGTGATCCTTCACCACAGAAATTTAGTTGATTATTTCGTCATTTTAACCTTAAATTTCAATAGTCGGAGACCACATTGAGATAAATTTGTAAGTTGAGGTACCACATTGTTACTTTTTAAAAAGTTCAGGTATGACATTGAAATCAGGTGTATAATTCAGGAACTTTTTTTATAATTTACTCAATTTATTTTCAAGTTTTCTGATTTTTAAACTGTTTCTACACATATGTCCAGAAGTTTTCATAATAATTACTCCACATTTCTTGTACTTCATACACTAATTGGATTTTCATACTTATGCCCATATTGGACATTCTAGTTATACCCACCTCTGCATCCCTGAAACATTATCTTTTCATATTTAAACAACTTCTAGCAAACTTGTCTATGTTTAATTGTTTGCTGCATTAAAAGTTACAAAGCATTTAAGATTGGCTGAAAGGTCTAATGATAACAATAATCCCATCAAATACAACCCCCAAAAAAACCCACTGCTGCCACCTTTGACTGTCAGATTTCCATTTCCGACAATTATCTGGTAACACCTTCAAATCCCCCACCATGATCCCTTCTTGCCTCCCTCTGGCACCCCCATCGCCCTGCCCCCACTAACCACCTTCGTGAATCACCATCATCATCACTCATATTCACTCCCCTTATATACCGTTATGCCCCAACCACTAGCACCATCATTACCTCTATCCCCACAAGCTGTCTCCAAACCATGTTCATCCATGGATCAGATCCCCACGACCCTCAAACCACCCTCGACTCAATTACAACTCGCTCTAATGGGTGTCAATGGTAACGGATGCACGTCAGTGACGGCACGTGAAAATCAGAGTAGGCAGAAGTCAAGGTGAGAAAAATAAGTGCGTATAAATATCATTCAATATGAACTATCTTCTCAAAAAAATCAATATGAACTAAAGCAATTTTTTGTTGCTTAAGGACCACTGGGATCAAGATCAGCATTAAATTTGTGCCATATGGTGTTGGTACCCATAATCATACTTCAAAAACAAGCTCGGGAGAATTTTTCATATTTTAAGTATTGGGGAGAGTTTTTTTAGGGGAGTGTTGGGGAAAGTTTGAACTTGGAGCATGTGTGTGTTGGCCTGATAGTGGTGCTACCCTCAACAAAACATCCCCAAACAGAGTTTTATGTGAGATAAAAGGACGGACACGAGATTTAACAACTATATGGAAACAAAACTAAAATCTACATGATGTTCATGTGGCGAAACCGGATATGGACAGCCAAATTTAGCGCCCTCCAAAATCCTAAAAACTTGATTCGTAAAAACCCTAACTATTTATGTAGTCATGTAAGGTTCACTTTTGTAAGGGAGGTCTCATCATACAAAGACCATACAAATGGAGCTTGCAAAATATACCACAGAGGTAGAGATCTGAACTGCCATGGGCGATCTGAAGGCAAAGCGCTCACATGGTCCAGATAATACTCATGTGCTTCTCTACAAAAAGTTGTGGTAAGTGGTGAAGGATCCGATTGATGATCAAGGAGATCTTGAAAGGGAATCAAACTCGTGATATTAAATAAATACTTCCACTTTCATCTCCCAAACAAAGAGTGGCAAGAGGTTCGATAAGTTTCATGCCCGACTTAGTTCCTTATTTCCAAACACAGCTACATGTCTTCACTCTACCAACCAAAGAAAGTACCGAGGAATCTAATTGGGTTGATCAAGCCAATCTATAACAGCAAACCATCAAACAAAAAGAGCCCCCCACCCCCACAAATTTTCAAGCATAATCTAATAATTTCTTCTTAATACCCTTTTATCATTTAATCAAGCCTAATGTGGTAAAAAGCTTATTTTATTTCCCTTTTAATCGCCTCCGTCTGACTTGCTTAATGGATGGACAAAGAACTCCCCATCCATTCTCAGTATCACCATGCCAATCACCAAACATCCAAGCCACTCTCATGTTTATCCTCCATTTGTGCTAAACAACTTCTCCCTCAGATTAATAAAGAATTTGATGCTTGTTTCTCGAGGCACATTTATCTCGACATCTTCATTTTTGGCGCAACGCAACAATACTTTACCCAAGCAAATAATCACATCTTAAAGTTGAGCCCAAGGTTCATAAATGAGGTACATGACTTCGTTATGGTCACAGCATAGCAAAATGGGGAATGAGTATAGACAATATTTGCATTCTTGTGCATTATTACATTCTTGATGAAAAATAACTAATTCTTGTGATGATAAAGAATTATGTTATAAGAATAGAGTTTGACGAGATTCAAAAATAATAAAGGTAACATATAGGTCTAAAGATTTTCAATAATTAAAGGAAAAATGTAAATAAAATAAAATATATGCACCAATCTTCTAAATGAAAGTAACAAATACCATTTATAGGAAGAAGCATAATATATCAAAACAACAATTTAATATCTAAGTCCCGTGCCTGCCATGGTTTTAAACAATGATACTGGTGATGCCGTTTCACCATATCCAGAAAGGAAAAAGGAAAATAGTGAAATTTCAATTAAAACACTTACTTCCATGTATACCACGGTTTTAAGGGACTATACATGTGGTTTCACCAATCCAATAAATGAACTAATAGTGAATTTTAAGTGTTGCAAAATGGTTTAAAATCAATATATTTTAAGATACAATTTTCTACTAGTTCCTAAATGCATAAATACTGCAGTACAAAAATCAACAAATTTAAACGTTATGAAGTTTCTGGCGGTTATTAATGCATAAATACGTTAAGATATAATCTTTTTATGTTAATGGAATATAAAATCTTGGAGTAGAACATTACACAGCACGCTCTTCTTCTGACCAAGTCAAACAACATTAGCACTCAAAACCTTGACGCAGAAGGAATCATATACGAACATAGAAATTATTGATGTCCAGATTTCTAATCATTCAAGTATTCCTACCAATGGAATCAAAGTTCGGCGAAATTCGGCTGAATTTCGGTTTCGGTGGGTGACCGAAATTCGGCCGAAATGACCTATATCGACCGAAATTTGGGAGGTCATGTTCAAAAAACTGACCAAAATTTCGTTTCGATCCATCACCGAAACGAAACCGAAATCGGACATTTAAGGCCTTGTTCCTACTTAAATATGTATAAAAATATGTGTGTGTGCACATGCACTCTATAGAGGTTGGAGTAAATGAATAGGCAACATTCGGATCATTTGGCTCTAAGGACAAAATACATGAAAACCAAATCAGTTCCTAACAAGTAAGATAAGGATCAAATACCACCTTTTCCTATGTAAAACTGACGTCTAACTCAATATGAGGAGGGGAGATTACTAGGCTAAAGCATAATCGTGTTGGCAACTTGGCAACAACAAGAAGGTTGTCCAGTATACACAGTCTGAGGGATGTTAAAGAGCTCGTGAAGACCAACTTGGAGGAGAAGGAGAAAACCAACATAGAGCAAGAAAGGATGAAGAATTAAGAAGTTCATGTTCGAGAAGGAGTTCAACATTCTATCTGATTCTTACGACAATGACTTTGTCTATCCAATGGATATTCAAACCCCAGCTAAGAGGAGGGCAAAGAAGAGGGCAACACAATAATCGATTTGAGAGGTGTGAACTCGATGGTGCTCGAGATGTTTCCATGGTGCTGATGGTAGTGGGGGTGATTCTAGATGTGCACCAATACCACCACCCACCAAAAAATACAAAGATGGGAGTCGAGCCTTCGTGATAAGGAGTAATTATATGCAGTGCAAGCCAAGGAAGGTCATAAGACAACAAGATCATGAAGGGGTATGTTTTCGAATGCCAGGAATCATAAAGGCCATTAGCAAGTTTTTTTTAGAGAGCAATCTTGCGAACGTTGCTAGTGGAACTTTTTTGCAACACACATGCTTCATAAGCATGAGCAAAAGCTTCCACATAATACGAGATCATGAATAAGTATCCAGCAATGGAGAAGAAATAGATGAACGAGTACATCATGTAGCTGAAGAGACGATAGCTAGAGTACGTGGTGGTTTGATGTGCATGGTTGGACGAGTTACATGATGAAACAAATCATCAACTTCCTCTTATACTATAACGGGAAGGTTTTCTTAAAATTTGGTCATGCATCTGCGCACATGAAAAAACACATAACCTGTTGAAATTGATTAGGACAATAATCGAAGAGGTTGAGAAAAAAATAGCGTGAAAATAGTCATAAAGAATGGTACCAATTTAAAAAAAAAGCCGGTGAAAGAAATTATCATGGCCTCTAGCAATTACAACATTTTCTGAACATCGTGTACTGCATATTGTATCGATTTGATCCTTAGTGACTTCAGCATGAGGAAAATTGTGACAATGGTGGTGAATGGTGGTGGATAATACACGGATGATCACCACATTTATCTACAACCATTCAAAAGATTTGACTTTGATGAGGAGGATGTGCAATGGAGAACTTATTAGGCCTATAATCATGGCCTCAAATTTCGATGAAATTCAACCGCATTTCGGCTTCAGCATGTTACCAAAATTCAACCGAAATGGCCCAAATGATCGAAATAAGGGGGCCCTCGTACAAAAAATGACCGAAATGATCAAAATTTTGAAATTCGATCGAAATTTCATTCGGCCGATCACCGAAATGGTGACTGAAACTGGCATTTAAGGCATTACCTATAATCACAAGGTTTGCAACCC
Source organism: Ottelia alismoides (assembly GCA_037367405.1). NCBI lineage: Eukaryota > Viridiplantae > Streptophyta > Magnoliopsida > Alismatales > Hydrocharitaceae > Ottelia > Ottelia alismoides. The sequence continues at coordinate 654,502 of JAZKJV010006308.1, read as the reverse complement.
ATTTTATAACGTTGCAAAGCTTAAAATAATACAAAATTGGATTGAAAATCATATGCCATCAAATATATAGGTTTAGGATACCTAAGGGTTGATCTGAAGGAGAAAGGAAAGTAGAATCATTGATCAATGATGCCCACATGATGCCCACTTCTGGGATGATGTGACATGAGCAACGAAAATAATGTAAATGATTGTGTCCGCATTGAGGATCGTGGTTGTAATTAGAAACCGACCATTGGAGTGATCTATAAAGAAATTTATTGTATGATGGAGAAGGTAAAAGAACATGTTGTCAGAGGATTCAAGACCTAGTTGGACATCACTGATAAACGATGGTCCAAAATCCTCTCGTATCCTCTTTACAAGGCCCCTCCCTCTTCATGAAGATAGTGTTTGCTATGAAAAGATCATAAAAAAATAACGACACCTTCTCCCACTATAAGTAGGGTCGGCCACATGGATTCTTGCTCAAATCCTGTGAAAGATTCGACCATTTATTACGCTGGTTGTTGACTACCTAACACAACCCCCACAAGGGGGATTTGAACCCTGGTCTTTTGGTGGTAGACACACTGCACTACCACCAGACCATTTAAGTGGGTACAAAATCTAGAATGACTTTTCCTTCTTTATTTCCATCGTCGAAGTCATGTCCTCCATGAATACTAGCATACTCCGGAGCATCATTTCCCACATGTCCATTAAGATCTCTACATAGGCAAACCATCTCTCTTTGTGGGATTCCTCGCATAATCTTATCCAAATCCTCCCAAAAAACATGCGTAATCCTTTCATCTAAACAAATTTGTGATGCATAAACTGAGACAATATTCAGAATTTCTTCTTTGAGCACTACTTTAGCAAAATACTCCGATCTCCAAATCTTTGCACCTCAACCACTCCAACACCATTTCCGTCCTAATCTTTATCTTACCAAAGTTTAAAGCATGTCTTCTCGATCTCCCTTGTTTTCTCTCCAACCCATTTTGTCGCTTGGAGACAGTATCCGAATCTTCCTTCTTTCCGACGTATCTACTATTTCCATCGATTTGCCAGTCAAAGTGCCAATATTCTAACTACATATCCACAACTTCCTTTGTAACCATTTTTGGACTAACTTCTTTACTCGCATACGTACATCATGCGAGAACTCTTGCAAAATTTGACTGCATCCGGGCGACGATGCAACGGAACTAACTTATTTACTCAGATGTGTTCCTCATGCGAGAATCCTTACAAAATTTGAACTACATCCAAGCAGCGATGTAGCTACCGTTGCCAACTTCTCATTGCATTCGGACGATGTAACACATCGCTAGTAGGGTGCGTTGGTTATCGGCTACGAAACGCGTAACCATCATCTTGCATATATTTTCAAAATGCATGATGACTATACAAACGAAGATATGCTTCATATGTGGATGGATTCCAATCGTGCTCGTACACTCAACAAGGCAAAAAGAAGGCCAACTCTAAACATACAAATGGGTGCATATGTTATAATTACAAGGCAAAATCAAAGGATGACGGAGGACATAATAAAGATGATGATGCAATTAGTGGCGGGCAAACATATTCATGACCTCAAATTTCAACGAAATTCCACTGAATTTCTCTGAAATTTCCATTTCTCTAGGTCACCGAAATTGAAATGTTTGCCTTATTCTTTTTCCAAGATTTCAACGAAATGACAATAAAGTTTCATTGAAATTGCACATCGTTTTGGCGGAACAACAAAATAAGGGAATCTATCATTCGCTTTCATCAAAATTTTGCATATATTAATGAATTTTCACTTATTTATTCACCGTTGTGTTAAGTTGTTAAAGTGTTTTATATTGTTTGAATAAGTTTCTTTAATTAGTTTCTAAATTTTAGATATAAATCCAAACTAAATCAGTTAGACACAAGATTTAAGAGTTATATTCAAGTTTTAACTAAAGAGCTTTATATTTTGTGTTATTTCTTTATTTTGAAATATGTGTTTTGATTAGTAGTTATTATGTAGCATGTCATTCTTATTGAAGAAGTGATAATTGATGCAAATCCGATTCGGCGTCGACGATAAAATTTGAAATATTTGAATAGTGGAAATTTGGTGGAGAAAGAGAGGGGTTGAGAAGAAGAAACTCGTCAGGAACGAGGGGTTGAGGGAGAAGAAGCGTGAAGACCGCGAGGGGAAGAGAGGAGAGAGAGAGGGATAGAGAATAATTCTCAACTTTTCATAAATCTGAACTGACTAGAACAATGGACCCTCATCCCCTTATATAGGAGGGATGAGATTACAAAAATAGTAAACTAATTTAAATTGACCATTAATTATCCTAATTAGACTCTAACTAATTAACCGACCAAATTTAAAAAATCAAATATATGACTAATTGCTGGAGATCACAGGCGATCTCATTTATTTAATTAGCGACACTACAACTTAAATAAACGTAAACAAAATTAACCAATAAAATTAGATAAATAATTGGCCCTATCCGTGGGTTTCACGCTGCATCAACTCTCCTCCGCTTTAAAAATTCGTCTCCCGACGAATTGCTGGATCTGCAGGCTTGGAGGTCGAATCTGCGTGCTTAGTCATCTTCTGGAAGAATTGGTGTGGAGCGAATGGCGGAGTCGATACGCAGGCGTGGGTGACGCGGCCTTCGTGGTTGAAGAACATGTGTGGCGCGAACGGCAGTGTCTTCTTGATTGTTGTCTCCTCCTTGTGATGATCGAAGAATTGATGAGGCATGAACAACATGGCCTTCGGAGAATCCATAGCGAAGCAATGACACAAGGAGAGGAGGGGAGGAGATGTGTCCAAGGAATGAAGCCATGAGGTCCTTATATAGGGGAAGCCCAAGGCCCTACTCCTATTTGGATAAGGAGGGTCCCCAGATTTCTGATTTGCAGCCTTCTTTTTTAAATATTTTTGCCGTCGGGGGCTTGGGCGCAAATTTCACACCCCTTCACTCTTCTTTACTTTCCTATTCTTTTTGGCCTTTCTGCAAATAGGGGGTTCAGAGGATTTTATTTTGCAATTTTTCCCACTTACTTTCCAATCCCACATGTTGTGGGACTCAAGTGCCATAACCAGCGGGATCCCTGTTAGGGTTGGCCCGAGTTCCTTGCGTATATGGCGTGGGCGGCGCGGGTTGCAAGGGCTTCCGCGCGGGAGGGCGCAAGGTGCTGGGGGGCGGGATCGAGCTTCGGCGTGAGGCGGCGGCGATGGACTGGGTGGTAGCCGGGACGTATGGCGGTAGGCGGCGGGTAGGAGGCGGCGTGCGTGAGCAGGGAGGGCGGGACTGGGAAGGTGGCGGCGGGGCAAGTGGGGTCGGGAGGAAGAGGCGCAGGGGGGGGGGGAGAAGATGGCGAGGCGGGTTGGTGAGGCGCGGGAAGGGACACTAGGGTTGGGCGTGGAAGGGGAAAAGATGGCGGGTGGTGTTGGGTTCTGAGCCGCGGGATTTGCGGGGGTGGGGGAAGGCGCCGGTGAAGCTGGGGGCTGGGTTGGGGTCGCCGGGGTGGCGGGAGGGGGTCGCGGGGATGCGGCGAGGGTCGGTTCGGCCTGAGGAACGGCTGGGGCTGTCATCGGGGGCGCCATCGCAGGAGCTTCCAGGACATCAGCCTCAACCCCAGAAAACTTGACGTTTTCATCATATAGATCCGTACTTTCATCAAATATTGGGCCCGTATCATCATCGTATGGTTGCACAGGAGTCATATCAAATAAATCTTCATCCGCAGTGAAAATACCTTTATTTTTTGCTTCGAAATCGGGTTGAACAGCGGATACAGCGATCTGACTTTCGTTGTCAGCGAACAAATCTTCATCGACTTGCGCATCCAGCCATACCTGAACCTTGATGCTTGACATAAGGCGCTTCTTGAACTTTTGTTGACGTATGCGTGAACGCGAACCATGAGATATGCAACTCAAATCATATTGCATCTTCCAATTTGCGACGGGATCGTCGAATCGTAGGGATGATTCGGTTGTCATGCTCTGATACCAAATGATGCAAATCCGATTCGGCGTCGACGATAAAATTTGAAATATTTGAACGGTGGAAATTTGGTGGAGAAAGAGAGGGGTTGAGAAGAAGAAACTCATCGGGAACGAGGGGTTGAGGGAGAAGAAGCGCGAAGACCGCGAGGGGAAGAGAGGAGAGAGAGAGGGATAGAGAATAATTCTCAACTTTTCATAAATCTGAACTGACTAGAACAATGGACCCTCATCCCTTTATATAGGAGGGATGAGATTACAAAAATAATAAACTAATTTAAATTGACCACTAATTATCCTAATTAGACTCTAACTAATTAACCGACCAAATTTAAAAAATCAAATCTATGACTAATTGCTGGAGATCACAGGCGATCTCATTTATTTAATTAGCGACACTACAACTTAAATAAACGTAAATAAAATTAACCAATAAAATTAGATAAATAATTGGCCCTATCCGTGGGTTTCACGCTGCATCATGCCACCATTCTCTTCATGTTCAAGAGATGAAACTAATAGCTTCTACTTTCAATTCCAAATCTAGTTCTGATTCTAAGTAGCATACTACTTCTTTATTGTTGAATTGATTAGATGGAAATTTAATGTAACATATCATATTAATATCTTATTACTAGCAAAAAATATTGTATTTCTCTTATTTATTGAGTTAAAGAATATTAGAAATCTTAATTTAAAAAAAATGAAATTTTTAGGTAATTTCCCCAAATTTCGACCATCTCATCGAATTTACATTGAAATTCGATCGAATTTCTATTTTCAAGTTTTACCGAAAAATGATATGACATTTAAGACCTTGAACATATTTAGGGGGATTGCCATGAGGTAATGGTCGACAGCATGATAGGAGATTCGAGGAAAGGTTACATGTAGGCTGTGAATTTATGGAATAATGAAAAAAATACATATGGGCAATTTTATGCCAAGTCCGAGTATAGGTCCTGTAGAATATATGGATTCTGAGGGATACTACAACCATGATTATGGAAACGATAGATATATGGAGGATTTAATACCTTTGTGGGTTCATTGAGTATGGATGTGGGCAACACACAAAGATGATGGAATACCATCAAACTATCTACATATATATGGATCATATGACGATAGATCATTTAGCATTTTCCCTAAATCTTTCATGCTTCGCATCCTTTTCCTCCTTGATCTTATGGGTATGACTGCAACTATGATTACATCAGTTAAAACTATCAAGGGTTGGCACAAAAACTACCCCGATTAGAGTCAAAGTGAGATAAACAATTTTGATGGCAATAGTTATGTGATCTTTCCAAACTATTAATCAGCCATGCCTCCTCCATAAAGACGGTCTCCGACTCCATCATTATTATCATGAGGTTCTCAAGCTCCTTCGCAGCCTCACCGTGCCATCTATGATATAGACTCCAATGTTGAATATCCTCGTATCAAGATACTTTTAAGCGTGGATGAACATGAATACATGTAACATGTGATAGATGACAAGGTTATGTACTTCTATATGACTTGCAAGAAATACTACGAGTACATAGAGTCAGTGATGCATTACGAGCAACAACGGGGAAGGGGAGGTCATATAGATATGTCTCACAACTCATGATTTTAATCGTCTTAACAGGTAATAAGCTTTTATTTTATTACATGTTATTTAATTTTATGAACTTTATAAAAAAAATAATTTTATGAATAAAACAATATTTAGATAATTACATGCATGTGTTTAGTGGTTTCTAACTTTCTACAATAAGATTCACATTCTTTACTTTTATGAACGAAACATTATTTAGAATCTACATATGCCATTTATTTTTATGAATGAAAGATGTATTCTACTGGTAACTTCATTATTTCGTTTCTGATATCTCTCAGCAATCAGCATTCAACATTAAGAATTCAGAACAATGATATGAGAAATATGTGCAATATAATGTATATTGATGCACTAAATACATTTAACTCTTGCATATAAGTGTGTATTTATATGTCATTTATTGTTTTAAGAACTAGAATGATCTTAATTTGCAAAAATACTTTTCAAGATATTTCAAAGATCTCTATCAATATCACTGAATATATCTCAATATATACATGATGCATCCCTTTTCAGGCCGACTGATACGATACCGATATCTATATCTCGAACCTTGATGCATATAATAAATGGGAAGAGAATTCTAAGAACATAATTTGGATATCTAAGACTCTTAGATGTTTTTTTTGAAACAAGAGGAAGAAGCACACATAGGTGCATGCCCCAAGATTTGAACCTTGATTTTTTTGGTGGCAGCCCAATTAAAAGACTCGCAATTGTACAATCATGGCAAGTATTATCACGTCTAGCAATATTTGGAGCAACATTAGCGACACAGATGACATGCTGACAACATGGGTAACAAGCTCCCAACACAACTTGCAGGCCATCGCCATCAGCACCATGGAAGAATATTCCAGGAAGATATCATGCATGCTAAGTGCATGCGCTGATACGCCAACCCCTTCCAGAAAGTTTATTGAATACGAAGTTTATATTAAGTAAATACGTGACTAAACATATACCGCATAAGTGGCAAAACTGCATAAAACCCCACTTTAAAAATGCAATCCACTTGATTATGTCATGTGCATAATTGATCATCTGATTGGCTTTTTGAGTACCTTTTTAAAAAATCACACATGTTTCTTGTTGCTTCTTGTTGCAGGCCACTACTTTTGATCAGCACACACAATTGTGCATATAACATCTAGTGGAAAAAACTATCCCAGCTACTTAAAGCCATTACTTTACGTCATATAATCTCCAGCAATCATTTGGGTTCCTACTCCCATCTTCCAAGTATCATCTTCAACACTAATGTTCCATTCACATTCCATCTTTGTTTACTAGGCCTTGAACAAAGATTAAGTGGTCTCTTCTCAAAACCCAAAGTTCCCCCATTCATTCAATCATCATCTACAAGCAAATATGTCAAATAAAATGCACATTGATATCTTGACAATTCTTTATTTGCTCGTTTACGATCAATGCCCAAAGTTAAAAACTTTTAATGAGATCCTATCTTATTGAAAAGGAAAATAAAACTAGACCGTCTTTTCCAAGAATAGGAGAGGGTAAAGAAGGTAAAAGGGTAAAACTTACATTATCCATATAAAAATGTGCTGAGGCATGATATTGCATTGCAAAAACAGACAATAGACATGAAATTGCATTACCAAATTAAGGATCATTTGCAAGCTCCAACTTCAATTGTTATTTTGCATTGTAAAAAACTAGAAAGAAAGTGACTTCATGTGTTAGAGATTAGCACCCTACAATAGTGTCAAGCATGATGAATTATAAGGAAAATTGGTTTTTTAGGGAAATTTAAATCACAAGCAGATCCGAGATACATTAGGAATACTACTTCGAAAATCAGTGCAACAACAACAACAAAGCCTTTTCCCAAACTAAGTAGAAGAGGGGCATTTATAACATTTTGGCACCGTAAAGTCGCACCAGCCCACCTAACCTACTATTTCTGCTTCTGAAATCTAATTGGTAGCGATTCCCCTCAACCAGCACAATGTACAGTGGCGAAGAGGGGGCATAAGTAAGTAAAACCACATGAAAGGACCACGAAGCACTAATCCATCATTAATTTACTAATTTAGTTAGCAAGGGGAAAACCCATATTATAGATACACGAAATCAAGACAAATCGGCGACCAAACTAACACCAATTGGCTATGTAATGAAATACACATAAGACGTATAGTCTAAGCAATAAAAACCGCAAAAAAAAAACTCGAATCCACACCGGTAAAGCCCGCGCGATCTAGGAACAACCACAGCATGCGTCCGATAGATAATCACACGCATACGGCGTAATCACACAAAAAAAGGACCCAATCGCCTGCAATCAAACGATCCCGGACACAGCACGCCATCCGATTTCCAATCGAAACAACCGCATCATACAAAAATCAGAGAGAAAAACACCACACGAACACGAAATCGATGAGGGAAGTCAACAGGAAATCGGGCGCGAAGGGAGAGCAGATAAATCATCTGTAAGGACGGGGAGACGAGTAGTACCGGTGCCCTCGGACGATCGCAGCGGTGTGCCGCTCTTCCGGTGGCGATCGAGCGATGGAACCCTAGAAATCGGGAAGTGATGGAAGGGGGAGGAGAGTGGTGTTGGATAAGTAGAGTCGTGGGGGAGGGGAAGGGCGCTTCGGCTCTGTGCTGACGGTGGCGTTGATGGTGGTGGTGGAGGAAGTGGGCCTCCTCGGTGTGAACGTAGGGTATCATTGCCTGCCGGGCCCACTCCGGTACTTTTGCATCTATTGTCCTGAGGAATTTCGGAAAAAAATAAATAGCTCCAATCCCTTCAACATAAACTCCGATCAGGGGCGCGGATGCAAGAAGGTCTAAAGTTTCGGATTTTAAAGAAAGGAGGATAATGTGCAAGGATGGAAGCAGGGGTTTGGGTCTAATTTGGCGTCCTTGTGTTGTGTGTGTCAGCAAAGGGGTGCACGTGGAAGGGAAAAAATAAGAACGTGCAAAAGTTGATCTCCGTTTGTTGGGATTGGGGATGAAGGGAAATTTGGGTGCATTATTGGATGAGAAGTGGATCTTATGGTTAGATTTTTTTGGGATGATATATAGCTTTGGTTTGGTAGGTGGGATAAAGAGTAGGGCTAATGTTTGACCTTTTCTTCTTATTTATTTTTATCTGTGGTAGGACATAGTGCTATTGTGTCCATGCTACTAGTAAGGTAGATAGGTTGATTGGGCCTAGGGTACAAAGAAATAAAATATTGTAATGATGTGACTCTGGATGCCTAAAGTATATTTTAGTTACAAAAATAAAGGTTTTGATCATTTTTTAAATCTCAAATCCTGACTTATTCGCAACCTTTTTATGCTGACGTTAAATCTTAAAGTTGAAAGTTTAGTACCATCTTTGTTACATAAGAATGAGACTTAGAATTGGAAATTGATGCACAGTTGAGATATTTTTTTGACCATGTATTCTAAAGCATAAACGTTCTCTAGGTTTCCATAAAAAAATGTGGTGTTTTTGTCAATATAGTTCATCAAAATGATAGAGCTAACCTTTTGGATTTTCCATGTAATCCAAAGGTATGATAAACAATAAGTATAATTTAGCCATGGTGAGCCAATCCAAAGGTAATGACTGGAAAATCAAAAACATGATTAGATATAATTTAGCCATTGTGAGCCAATCCAAAATCATTGTGCATTGAGCCAATTATGGGTTCCCAATTATGGAGGACTGAAACTCAATCCATAAATCAACAAATAAAAGAATTGAAAAAGATGGCATCTTGAGATTATTTATGGCATTTTTTAAAAAAAGAATAGAGGGTCTTTGACAAAGTGTAACATAATTGAAATTCAGCAAACCCCCCCCCCCCCCCCCCGTCACATTGAAATTCAGCAACCCAAAAGCCTAAAAATTTTTAGGGGTCCTCTTTAGGGATCTATACAATTGCATTCGTCTGAATTTTTCAATAACATCGTGTCTCTGTCTTTTCTGTAAGTGCACTTGTGCTCTTATATTCTTTCAATATTTACAGTATAACCCTTTTAATAGTATAAATATAGGCACAAGTATAACAACGAGAGGGCATTAGTGTGAACTTTGTAAGAATAATGAGACACACATGTTTTATGACAAAATTAAAGGCACACATGTTATTGGAAAAACTACGAAGGGATCTGTTGTAAAAATCTCTTGTTTTGAATGTGCTCTTAATGACAGAGATAGAGAATTAACTTCTTCAAGCTATATTTTATCAAACCAAGGAGCATATGTAAGTACAACTTGTGCTCTCACATTGCAATGTGAATTGTTGTACATCTCTCTTCTTTCGACATGTTGTGGAGAGAAAATAGCAATATAAGAAGAAACAACAAAGTATGCAAGTAGATAATTTTTCAAAGGATGCCAAAAAAATTTATTTGATAAAAGAATGACTGAAAGAAGTGGAAAAAATACCTAACCAAATTGCCTTTTGGATGGAAATAATATGTTTTTACTAAAATAATGAAATTTTATATAATAAGCAATTTAAGAATAAGATAGTCAAATCAAAGTAATATTGTTATTTTTCTTCATTAGACGACATGCATTCCTTGTTTATCCTCAAATTAAACAACCATGAGAAACAAATGGGACCCACTTATTTCTCCTTATTTCTTATCCTCCATCCAAATACCAAACAATATTGTCTTAATACCTTAGATTGGTGCTTCGTGTAGGATGGTGTTAGGTGATCTCTTAAGAATCAAATATTAGCTTATCCATCTAATAGAAGACACAATAACATGAAACTCAAGCATAGATGTAACAATTTTGGCATTTTGTAAGGGGTCAAGCTATCATGAAAGCATATTTAATTAATGGAAAAATTAGTTAACAAAATAGTTGTAAAGGAAGGCATTTCTTAACAAGCTTGTCCTACACCATTAGGAAATTATTTCTTAATGCTTGCTTACTAGTTAGAGAAAGGAGACCAACGATTCCATTGATTTAAGTAAACTTGGGTTATCCGAGTTGGATTCAATTTGATTTAAGTTGATAAATTTCCCGCCATCACTCGATCAAACTAGATTGAAGGAGATGTTTGCATGGGTGATTTGTATCGATTAGGTTCGGTGAAAATCAACTTTCCTATGTGAAAAACTAGGTTAACCGAAGGTTGAATGAAATTAAAGGTCAAGTAGTTATGGGGTCGTTGATGCACGACAAAGGATGCCAAAGTTGCGATGAGTTAAGGTTAGTAAAGCTAAAAAATATTGGGGATGTTTAAGTGAAAATGAAGTTGTTGAGTTGAGATTAGGGAATTGTCAAGGCGAATTTGAGGTACTGAAATAAATTAAGATTGGAGCATAGTTTTAGGGTAATGCGGTAGGATTAGAAGCTATGGGATAATACTTAAGTTATTAAGAAGATATATAATCTATAATGCATCAGGTTGGTCACCAAGAGAAAAAGTATGAGAAGTCATAACACTTATAATATCAATTAAAATGATGCTCGTAGAGACAAGGCTAATACTAGACGGAGAGCTTGAATGGGAGATTGCGGGTTAAAAAAATATAGATATTTTATGATTTAGAATTCGAGATATTACATGCAAAACATATATTGGTTAGATTAGCTAGGTCTAAATCATAAATCATCCCTAGTACCAGTTTCGATTGTTTGGATGGGTTGGGTGAAAGACATTATCCCCTTGAACCAATGCAATACGCATCACACTTCTTATGTTTCTCCTCTCATAAAGAATAGTGTCCCCTTGAACCAATGCAATACGCATCACACTTCTTATGTTTCTCCTCTCATAAAGAATAGTGTTGAAATCAATGAGATACTCTTTATTTTGGCATTAGAAAATTAAGAATGAATAAGTAGAATGTGTTGGATAACCAAATCTTGGGATCCTTTTTATATGGCTATGAGGTTTCCAATTCCGTCACAAAACTTACACTTTTTCCCTTTAACATTTACGTGTCGTTCGGTTTGAGGGGTAAACTCCCCCTTAACCCACCCCTTCTCTCTTCATGTGGGCCCCGCTTTATTTCTTTTTAAAAAAATATTAAATAAGTCAATTCTCCATCATCAATTCCATCAAAAAATAATATATTATACTATCATATCACATTAAAATTATAAACTACTCCACTTCTACTCACTTTTCCAAACTTCAATACAATCACATCACAATAACTACTCACTTTTTCAAATTTCAACACAATCATATCACAACAAACCCACTTCTGGTCCACCTCCAGTTTAACCCTCTATCCAAACACCAAAAACGGACTACCCCCTACCAGTTTAACCCGCCCTAACCCGCGTATCAAACGCACCCTTATGGTCTATCAACGAATCAACCGGCTGACAGAAACAAATAGATGGTTGAATGAAAGGTTTAATCGTCCGGACAATATATAATGGAAAACAAACATTTCTATAGTATTCTTCTACTCGATTAAACAAATCTTTGAGTCAAAAACCAAAAGTACTCAGGTAATCAGAAAGATCAATCGGCTAGATAGTTAGTTAAAAATAGCCATTGGTCAAGTGATCACTGAATTTTGATCGCAGCTTAAATTTAGCTTTACATTGAGTTTCACTAAATCATATTTTGTCATCGTGAACTTTGCTAGCTAATATACAAGCTAGCAACACAAATCATTTGAAAGGTTGGGGAGTTGCCATTGTTCAAAACATCCTATTAGTGGAAAGGATAGAGAGATTCAGTCAGTAAAAATCTCGAGTCTGAGCAAGTATGGTCAAGGTTTTTACCTGATTTAGGTCTGCTTGTAAAAAATCACGTCCATTGTGATTACTTGTTTACTCTTTAATTGGATAGATTTAAGTTCATTTTTTGTGTTGATTTGCAGGATACACAATTTGTCAATTTGCTTCATACACTTTCCACACAGTAACTTGTAATTTTCACATGTAGCATCCTCAGTATCATTAATTTTAGAGCTCAAATCAAGCCACTTGAAGTTGTCCTCAAAATATTGATCATTTGCAAAACCATAGCGAGGTGGGTGGCTCAGAAGTCGAAATCGACCCAATGTCATAAGATGGGAAATGCAAACTAAACATTGAGTAAGTTAGCTCCTCTTCCTAGAGCGAGAAAAAAACAGAGGTTTAAATAGAATTCTTGTCCATGAGAGTTTTATTACATAGCACGCAATGTACGATCGAGGGTCGATAGGGAAATGTTTAATAAGCTGTTAATCTCAATATCTCATTCTTTATCTAAGTTCAAGCTAAGTTGCACCTCAAAATCATCCCTAGATTCATCATCAAAGTTAATCCCTATAAGATCACAATATGTCTTACATTCAAAAATCTCAACTCAATATGAAAAGTATTGCCCAACTCCTTAGTCAGTGGGAATTTCAATTATATCATGACCTGAGAGAAGATGAGAAAATATGTGGATCACAAAAACTTTCTTACTCGAGTACAAAGTGAGTCAGTTGCAGGTAGATTTCATTATGTAAATTTCCTTCTTTCTTTTTATTTAAACATCCCTTTCCATTTCTTGAAGCCTCATCCCTGAAATCATTCCAACAATCTACAATAATATTTCAAGCCACTTAGATCATTGATTAAGGTTCTACTTTCAAAAATCATATCACAATACGATAGACAGGGTTTGGAGATAGGAACTTAGATCAATATGATTAAGGTTCCATTTCTTTTCTTTTTCACGCTTCCCATGATGTTACTCTTGTTAGGATTAGAGTCATATTAGGATTAAGAATTCTAATGTGATAGGGTTCCTAATCCTAATAGTAGTTGAGTTATATTCTATTTATAATCTTGTTGGGAATATGACTATAGGGTTGTAACTGGGCTATATATAGAGAGGGTTGGAGGCATTGCCTCATCACCACCACAAGAAAAATATAACCGCTAGAGAAAGGAAAGAGAGAGAGAAAGAAGAAAGAGATGTGCGAGCGGGGGAACAGAGAGAGTTGTCCTCGTTATAATTTATAGTGACTTTTCCTCTCCGGTGGTCGCGACCGACGATCGTTATATCTGATTGTTCTTTTCTTCACGTCTTTATCAGGTGATCTGTATCCCTAATAACCAGTATCCGAGAGGAGACGATACCAGCATGTCGTGTCCCAACACCTCTTGATCCTGCAAATATCTCGAGTTTTTCTCATGAGGAGATTATAATCGGAATGACTCATCTCTTAGTTTTGATAAAAAGAGGTTGGGTTAGAAGTGGAGGGAAAAAGTGAAAGGGGTCATAAACCACTCTGACTCGACTTTCGTCGCACATGATGAGAGGGGTTTTCCATGGAAAAATAAGATGAATATAGAAAGTTGCAGGTTACTCAAAATGTGGGGATGGTTGTTGTTCTAATGTTGGTGAAGATGGTGGATTTAGTTAGAACTCGCTGATAGGCCATTTCCTCTAATGGTATCATTTTACCAAAGCTTAATTGGCAGTCTTTGAGAGAGGTTGAAATTCTATATGGAATCATAGATAAATTACGACAATGACTGATCCATCAACACTGCGTAAGTTGACGTAATTTTAAAAATTTATTGCACAACAACTCTTGCAAGCAATTACATCCATAGAATTCTACATGGAATAATAACTATCTTGAATTGCAGAATTTGTACGTCTAGTTCTGGTTAAACTAACCGTTTCTTGAGGACGGTGCCTTATGCCGCGTCTTTAACCTCTCGCCTTTATAAGAAAGTTTCCCTCGGTAAGAAATAGCTAAAAGTTTAGTACTAGTCAGAAAGTTCCACTTATGAGGTGTTCGCTTCGGGAATAAACATAGAGTAAGGAGGTAAGATGGAATAATGATAGGAAAAAAGGTGGAATAAGGTGAAATAATGAGATGTGGATGGAGATAGCTGTACTCTTGAGAACCGCACGGGCAGGGAATTGATCCCGTATTCCAGTGCTTAACCTTTTTTTTGGGGGGGGGGGGGGTGGGGGGACCGATAGTGCAGTAAATTCATATCAAAATGAAATAATCAATCGCTTCAATCTACTTTAGTTCGATTCACAATGGTGGACTTTCAACATTTATCTGAATTGACGAGCAAACATAGATTAATGATATTTTTCAAGATTTTAAAAACCGAACTGGTTAACTGGTTAAACTAATAACCGAAAGAAAAGCAGTTCAACCACCCATTTTTACAAAGGAAATAAAAATATATCAAAATCTGATTGGACGCTTGGTCTGATTGAATCAAGAGAGTTAAACCACTGGTTCAACCATTTATTTTTTTAAAAAAATAATTTTTAATTATTTATTGAAATGCAAAAATTTTAAAAACTATTCCTAATCCAGTTTCTTTACAATCTATAGTATTCTCCTTTATGTTTTCTCCTTCCATGTGTACAAATGACCAATATCACTTCTCTCTTCCTACCTTATATGTCTTGCCTCTCTCTTCCCACATTGTTCATGAGGTCGTCCCTTCCAACAACAACAAATGATCCTACAGTATGACATATTATGAGAAGCAGTAATTTACAAATACTTGTTTCAATTAGAGTCAGAATAGTTTTAAAATTATTAATTTATATACATATATATGTATATATGCATGTATTTATATTGATTGAGAAAAGTATTTATTATGTCTTTTCAATATTCCTAATAACATATATAAATTTAACTTCTTAACAATTATACATGTGTCCCTATATTCTTAAAAAATTTACAATATTGTCCTTATGTTGGTATTACGTAGGAGCACAATTGTACTAATAAAAGGCCATTACTTCGAGTTTCTTAAAAAAATTAGGCACACATGTAATTGAAAAAAATGGGGCATAGGTGTTGAAGAAAGTTGGAAGGACACAAGTATAAAAATCCTTTGAATATATGATCTAGAATTATTCATATTTATTTGTATAAAACATTGTTCTGATTCGGTTCAACTCGATTGGACCTTACGAACCAATCCAACATTAAAATATTTTAATTATTTTCGATTATTATATATTGCTGACATCATCACCGATTAAACAAATCGATCCCATTTTGATTCGATCATAATCAAAACCGATACCTACACGGTTTGATGTCCAGTTCCATTTTTAAAACCTTCGTATATTTAATTCAATGTCAAGCGAGAGGAGAACACCATGTCCACGAGTATGAATGCAATCAAGAACTAGATTTTATATGATTTTTTATTCCAACCGCAACATTCACAAATGCAATATCTCTAAATATGCCAAATTTCAGAATTTTCTTAAAATGCCTACATAAATGGTGCAAAATTAATCTTGAGCGTGAACGTCATTAGTGCTTATATATTGTTAAAAGATTGAGAGAAAGAGAAAGAGAGAGAATGGAGACATCCGCAATTTGTATTCTTTTGTAACTTTTCTACCTGAAATAAATAGAAGATGTTGGTAAAAAAAATGAGGAAAAAATAAAAGAGATTTTTACTCCATGAACCCTATAAACTTTGTCAATTAGCTTTTGCACAATATAATTACTTCATCGATCCTGTAAATTACCTAGAGAACCCCCACGAGCTTCAAACAGATTAACATCAAGGTTCATTGGGTAACGGTTAGCAAGTTTAGAGGGTCGAGGGAGGAATATCGATGTTTCAAAGGTCGTAGAGGTAATTTACAAACTTTATAGAGTTCATGGAGTAACAATCCCAAAATAAAAATATCAAAAACAAACAACCATGGTGTTATTGATCCCATGACACTGGCTTGAATTTTGTGTGCTGAGAACTAATTTCTATTTACCATTATAGAAGCACATGAAACGTGACCAATTTCAGATAAATTATTACAATGAACTAACCAAATGATATTCAAAGGTACATAGGTCAAGTTCAACGATAAAATGTAGGACACTGTGAAATTGTACTAATTTTATTGATTTTTCCGAGCATAAGTTATTATATTTCCCTCAATATAACTCAGAATTTCTTTCCTTCAAAGGGTTCACATGGCCAACTTGATCGACTTCCCTAGGGATCCTAGATGCAGGAATCTAGGAGAGATGCCGACTCCAACTATCGTCCGTGTACGATCCATATTAGATCTGCCCATCCTACTTCCTTTACATTCCTGATAGCCCATCTTTATATCAGTAGTTTGAATTTTTTGAGAATTTCAATGATTTTCTGAAGTTATGGCGGTGTAAATGCAAAAGTTAAAAATTCATACTATTAAAAAAGGGATTTTTACCCGGCAAACCCTATAAACTTTGTCAATTACCTCCACGACCTTTGAAACAACCTAATTCCTCACTCGACCCCGTAAACTTGTCAACTCTTACCCCATGAACTCTCCGGATAATACATTTTAAGCCCGAGGGGGTTCTTGGAGTAATTTACAGGGTCAATGGGGTAATTACGTTGCGTAAAAGGTCGTAGAAGCATTTTAAAATATTTATAGGATTTGCTGGGTAAAAATCCCTAAAATTATTAAGATTGAGAATATCGTAAGAAAAATACGAGTTTTAAAAATGCAATAATGCGAAACGTTTACGAAAAAATTGCAACTAATGTTTAATTGCAAACAAGCCTAATGGGGGCAAGGTGGGCAAAGGGCACGATGGTGTGACCATGATGCTCATGGCGGAGCGGCAACTCACACCAGGCAGTTGGGGATGCGATTGGAGGAGGTAGAAGGTCGCAGGTCCTCACTGAGGACAAAACTGACATCGATCGTGGCTGATCTTTCCACAGACTTTTATGTGAAATATGTTGAATATACAAATGACATAAATGGGTAGAAATGCGGTGATTTGCGATGGTTTTCATACAGTTCAGTACGGTAACATGATGGAGATGCGATTCATCGCTAATGTCCAAAACTGCACAAGGAACCATCAAACGTCAAACGTAAAAGCAACCAATTATCTAGATAGTTGCTGGTAAGATGTCATTTCTTTTGGAAGTGATGGTTGATTTACAGAGTTTCCAGCGGATGCATGATAGATCATAAAATTTTGGGATATTTACATCTATAACCCTAAGTAATTATCCAAGGAACCTTTCATGGCACGAATTACATCCAGGACCTTGAATAGTGTTTATCTCCTCTTACACTCATAACTCCGTGTTAACTTCCATCTACTCCCCACCCCACCCCCCGCGCCCACTCTATGTCCTCACCGACCTCCTCCTCCCCTCGCCTTCCGCGTTTGCATGCTTCGTGACTGGAAGCCCCTGCCCCAGCATGCTTGCAAGCCCCCCATCCTGCCTCATACATGCCACCGCCTCCTGCTTGAAAGCTCCCCTTCCGCAGCCTCCTGCACGCCCCGCTCATTGCCACCCAACTCTCCTCCGCCTCAGGCCCCCTACAAGCCCTGCCCGTCGCCACCCACCCCCCGCGCGCACCTGCACCTGCGACACCTCCACCACATTCCCCCCGTGCCGCTAGCACCTGCGACACCTCCACCACATCCCCCTCGTGCCGCTAGCACCTGCGACACCCCCTCCCCCAGCGCCGCTTGCACCTGCAACCCCACCTCAACCGGCAACCCCCGCTGGTCGTCTCGCCCCGTCCCTTCCGCCCGTTGCCACCAAACCCCCCCTCCACATGCAAGATCCCTACCTGGAAGCCTGCATGTCCTTTTCTTTTTTCTTTGGATTAATTCGTAGCTGTTAGATCGCATATCGGTTAGATTAACTCACTCATATGGTTGAGTTAATGAACAAAACTAATAGAAGGTTGTGTGTAAAACAGAGAATTTACTTAGGGTTA
This sequence comes from Ottelia alismoides, assembly GCA_037367405.1. Classification (NCBI taxonomy): domain Eukaryota; kingdom Viridiplantae; phylum Streptophyta; class Magnoliopsida; order Alismatales; family Hydrocharitaceae; genus Ottelia; species Ottelia alismoides. Next base: position 636,231 of record JAZKJV010006308.1, on the reverse strand, counting down.
TGGGTGTAATTCATGATATGAAGGGTTTTCAAGGTAATTACGAAATTACTCAGGGTTATAGGTGTAAATATCCCTAAAATTTTTTCCTTCTCCTTGTAGGGTTTTCTGAGTGGACCTTAGCTAATAACAATGTCAATGAAAATGTCATGAACTGCAAGAGAAGGTTTCCAAGCTCCAAATATTCAAGGATTGCTTTCAACAGTTAAAATAAGCACAGGCATTATTGGGGCGTATCCAGAACGTAAAGAATATACATGGCAACACTACATTCGAGTATAATAAGTGTAATATTCCTATCATCCGTTACAGCAGGGAGACAACCATATGTTTGTTTTTCTCGGCTTTAGGTCACCCACTGCTAAAGAATACAAAAATGTTCTACACGGCAATCTCCATCCCAACTGCCCCTTCCTCACTCCGGGCTAAACTACACAGGCAGGTACCGCGGGTGGATGAATGCTCGCAAAAAAAAAGTATTGTATGAGCATCTTAATAATTTTATGAACTATCGACTCTCTTCAACTTGATTGCCGTCCGTGTGATTGACTTGACTTCCCATCTTGACAATATCCTCCACAAGGATCTTTCCATCTGCTTCAAGGAAAAGAACAGTTATTGCTTCTCGCAATGTGAAAAATAATAGAAATATGATGGGCAAATACAAGAAGAAATGGTTTCGATGTAAGGACCTCTGTCTTTTGCAAGATTGCTTATGAGGTCTTCGACGCCTTCCTGGCCCAATGTATCTTTGAGATACATTGCCGCAGCAGCTACCTCTTCCGGTGTAACCTTACCATCATGATCCCTGCCAAAAGGTTTTCAGAAAACTGTTAAATGCAAGGGCAAATACGAGAAACAGCAATATAGAAACGTACTGCAAATGCAAGTCCCTGTATGCATCGCCATGCAAACAATCTACCGTAAGACTAACTCAGCTGGCTGTGATGGCTACAGATTGGATGTGTCGGATAATCGATAGGAATTGACAGGGGATAACCCTATAACAAGAGTACAATGGGGAAGATTATTATCACCCTGAACACGACTGACAGCCAGGGACTAACCAAGTATAAAGGGCGATCTGTCGTGCAGCTCTCTTTACTACTCGTCTAGGTGGCGGTTTCCATTGAACATTTTTTTTCTTGGACTTGCAACTAATCTAAGCATATGGGTAAAAAGGTAGGTGCAGACCAGTTACCAATGCATTAACATGCTTTTACAATTCCAAGGCTTGCAAAGGATAAGTGAAGTGGTATCTTCTAAATGGAGAGTTAAAACTCTTGGATTTTATTGGCTTTGTATATAAATCTACCTTACATTTGTGATGGGCAAAGTAAAGGTGAATGAATATAGCCATCACCCTTTTGGCTTCCTCTGTATATAAATCCATCTTACATTTGCAATGGGTAAAATAAAGGTGAATGAATAGTTATCAGCCTTTTGGTTTCCATATAGATTCCTCTTTAAAAAAATAATTTTATTCCCGAAAAATGTCATACCTAAACCATTTTGTATAATATGCACAATAATGAGTTTAGATCACCAAATAAGTTCAAAAAATTAAGGAATGAGTGTTTGGATGTCACGATCTTGAGTGGCTGCCACAGTAATAAATTGGGGGGAATGGCGGCCTGTCCAGCGGGAATTTCTACCATTCCCAGTTAACCAAGTACAAACCCGGAGAAGAAGGCAGACTCGGAGGGAGGTAGTGTTGTCTTTGCAGTAAGGTTCCAGATCAGAGATGAAAAATGCCCAAGGATAAGTTCATAACCACATCTCATTCCCATTTTGAGCAGAACAGATCTACTAAACATCAGCAAGAGGTAGGGTTACAAAAGTCGGAGTCGGTACTCGATCGGATGGGTCACTTACTAAGGATTAATCGATAGCCGGACGACTAATCAGATTTAATCGAGCTTTAGTCCGTTTTTATTTTTTTTAATTATTTTAAATATGTAAAAACAATTTCATAATATATTATTATATATTTGCATAGATTTAGACAATTTCAATATTATAGTGCATTAATAAAAACATAACAAGAATACTACACCTATTAAAAAAATTAACATTCATATAAAAGAATAGCATAAATATACTAATCAATAGCATTAGCAGCGAATGAATAGCATATCAAAATGAATGTGCCTATGCAAATGTTTAAAGTAACCAATAACATTAGCATTAACAACAATAAAAAAATCGAATATTATAAGCTATTGATATGTCTTGAATTCTAACCATCCATTTATGATAAACCATGTTGAAGAGCCATATTTTGCCCTCCCCTTCGCTTACCACCGTACCATGCCCTACTGGCACGAGGGTCTTGCTGATATACTACAAATTTGATAATAGTGTGCGGTTCTGTTTACAACATAAACTAAATATACAACATGATAGCATGAGCTAAACACACAACATAAACATGAGATGCAAAGGAATAACATAAAAAATATGCTCTCTCCAAAGTTATGGCAGGGGTTGTAGAAGATCTAGGCACATCGCTCCGATGCTCTCTCCAAAGTTATCTACCTCATCGTGGTCAAAATCTTGGCTAATCGACTCAGGGGAGTCCTTGACATGCTCATTTTGTCAGCTCGATCTGCTTTTATTCCAGGACGTCATTTGTTGGACGGGTTCGTCACGGCATCATAGATCGTTTCAGATTGGAAAAGGATAGGGGTGATCGGTTTTCTATGGAAGGTAGATTTCTCGAAGGCTAATAATTGTATGAATTGGAACTTCATTTGGGCATCACTAGTCCGAAGTGCATCACTACTTCGTTGTGGTCAGTCTTAATTAATGGTAGACATGAGGGTTTCTTCCAACCACAATGAGGAGTGAAGCAAGATTGATGGTTGGCTCTCCTGTTGTTTGTTTTGGATGCAGATGTTTTGACAGTTATGACATGCTTGTGGATGATGGTGGATTTATTAAGGGCTACTCGAGGGACGACTTCCCAACCCCAATTTGGCAGTACATTGACATCATCTTTTCATTGAAGGAGGAACAATGGGAGCGAGGCAATCAGGACGATTCTGTATAATTTTGGATGGCTATCAGGGCTAAGGTTTAATTGCGCGAAGTCCGCCTTTCTACCTTCAATTTATCTTCGAAGTTTGTGCCCATGTGTGAGGCAATTCTGGGCACTATACGGAAGAGTTTACGCATCACTTATCTTGGCACGCCGATGATGTGTGGGCAGGTAGATTGGATGCCTATTGTTGAGAAACTAGAAAAGAAGCTAGCAGTGTGGAAAGCGACGTGCCTGTCACGGGGAGAGAGATTGGTCCTAGTGAAGGTCATTATGTATGCAATTCATGTTTTCTTTCTTACCACATGTACGGTACCTATAGGCATCCATAAACAGCCGGAGGCATTGATGCAACGTTCATCGTCAGGGGAGGGCAGGGGTCTCGCGTTGGTGGACTGGGATGTGGTTATGAGTCCCATTAAGGAGGGAGGTCTTGGGATACTACGTCTTAGATATATGAACAAGACGCTACTTTCGAAGTGGGTTTTGAGGATATGAAGTGATGGAATGGCTTGCTTTCGTGGTTGGTAAAGTCCATATATGTGGTCGCACCAAGGCTGTATGCTCGAGTAGATGCGGTAGCCTTGTGGTCCACTTCTGGAGGGGTATTTGTTTGATTGTGCATGTGATAACTACCTCGCTCGCTTCATCCTACTCTAGGTGACGAGGTTTTCTTTAAGGAGGGATGATTGGGCTGAGGAGGAAATCTTGTGTGACTTATTTCCTACGATATTTGCTTTGGCCTCGGATAATGATACGAGGGTGGCCGATGTATGGGATAGTGGCTCGTGAACACCTACTTTCGTATAAGAGTCGTCCAAGCAGAGGTTAGAAGACTTCATATCGTTGACATGAAAATTGGAAAGGTTGGAGGAATCGCCAGACGTGAGAGATTCTTGGTGCTGGGAGATGGGCTATTTACTATTAAAAAAGTGTATGAGGTTATCTATGGCCATGGTGTGTTGATCAATGAGGAGATATCTAGGGAATGTGGAAGGATTTGGGCTTGGAAAATACCCATGAGGATTAAGGTATTCTTGTGGTTGATGTGAACATAATGAATTATGACAAGAGCTAGATGGGGATCTTTTTTCGATGTGATGATTTTTGCAAGAGGTGTGGAGAAGCGGTTGAAGACTTAGAGCACTCATTCTTTAGACGCCTGAGGTCAAGGGAGATCTGGGCAGCTGTAAACCTTACTGGCATCTTATGGGATGGTGTGACTTTGTTCTGGGGCTCATTTGGCACAAATTGGACTAGCTCTACCGCGGGAAGGATCATGGTGTGTGCGCAAATGTGGGTCATCTTGCTAGCTAGGAATAACTTTATTTCAAAGGGTGAGATTCCATTGTGAGAATGTAATTTGAGCATGCCAAAGCTCTGTTAGAAACTTGGATTCTGTAATTTTTATCTATAGTGATTAATTAGATTTTTTGGATGGGCCTTTAATAGAGGTTCATCCCATCATTTCTAAAAAAACTACTAAACAACAATGAATATGAAGTTATTAACAATGATTTTAAATAAGAATAGAGGAATAAAAAAACAGAAAGGATTAAAAACTCAACCGACTACTCAAACTGATTAGTCGGTTCGACCGACTATTGCCTAACTAGGCCTAGTCGAGATGGCTACCCCCCACCCGACTTAAGTAATCGGGTCGAGTAATCAGTTGATTTTTACAAGCATGGCAAGAAGAAACAAAGCATGCTCGCCAATATTTGTAAGAGAACGAGTAGGTGAAGATGTGGCTCACGTCTCTGTAGCATTTCTCACCAAGTAAGCATCCATCAATTGATCCTCGGCTATAGGACTCCAACCTATCATGCGTGGAAGGTTATTCGAAATAGCCAGATAAAGGCAACAAACAAATTTAAGTAACCCATCATTGTTAGAAAATAGGAAGCAGAAGCGGAATGATAAAACATAGCATAAAGAACAGAAACATAAACATGGAACACTATGATTTTACGTGGAACCCTACTCCGTGAGGAGCGGGATGAAACCACGAGAGAAGCCCTCAAAGGGGCATGTTATGCATTGCACTTTCTCAATGGTTACAGGAGGTCTGGGGTTCTTTATATAGCCTCCTCAGAGCCTCCAAGTCCCACCACTGGTAGGTGTGGGACTAAACTCAGTGGTGGGGTAAATGGATCCTGGAGGGATCCATTTACCCACCTATTACATATATGACGCATGCTCCAAATACTCTAACACTCCCCCTCAAGCTGGAGCATGCAATGCTCAGCTTGGATAAATAGAAAGAAATTCAATTCACAATACAAGACACTACAGACAATATCAACCCAACGCGCACAACTGCTGCAGTCGAGGATGTTGTTTCTCATGGCGTGCATGTGAGGAGGACAAACGGGCTGGAGTGTGAAACTGGATCTATCTGGCTCAGAGAATGGTACTCTACTCTGGAGTCCCTATGATACCACATGAAATCCCTTGCCATTAATGGCATAGGGAATGGTCCTCTGCTCTGGAGTCCCTATGACTCACATGAAAACTCTGCCCGACCAACAAGAATGACAAATGATTGGCATGCGTCGTCGTCGAGTCTGAATCCGAAAATTGTAGAGTCTGAACATCTGATCGGTCTGGAGAATCTGACATCTGAATCTTAGAACAAGACCTGTGACTCTACATATACTTCCCATTTCTCCCATACTGGTCGGAATGGCGTTGTTGACCACGTTGGGAGAAGATAAGATAATACATAAATATGGGGAAAACATGAATATTCTCAAAAGATTCCTTGCGGGTTTTCTTCATCAATTTTTTTAATAAGCCGTCCATTTTTTTTGAAATTTTTTTTGAAACCTTTTTTTTCATGTCGTTTTCATCATTTTTTTGGTATTTTTCAAAGCTCACATTTTTTTCATATGCGTACGGCTTTTTCTATTGTACGCGCCTTTTTCGATTTTTTTAACCAACTCTCGGCCCACCTTTAGGCCCAAAATATGCAACATTCCCCCCCTTTTTTTCTCGTTGGCAAATCATGCCATCACTCTTCCTCTCCTTTTTTTTTCTGGATGGCCTTTCTCTCTCACTTTTTTTGTTGCATCCCACTTGGCTCTCACACAAATAACCTTTTTTTTAAAAAAATTACTGTTGGGCCCCGCTGGGACCCTTGAATGTGCGCCTCCACCCCTTTTAAAGCTAGGGTTCCCAATCGTGGGAACCCTCGTATATCTGCTCCGCCGCCCCCGATGGGAAGATGGAGGGTCTTGTGCTTCGCCGCCCGGAGTTGAGGGAGGAGGACCCCCACGTTGGATATCGAGCACCGCCTGCGCTTTGGAGAGGAGGGAGGCCATCGCACGGCGGAGGCGCGTATGTGGAGGAGAGGCCGGCCCGTCGCGCACAAGGAGGAGGAGCCCTAGAAGGGATTCCGCTACTGCAGGGAGAAGAAGATCAGTGGGGCGCCGCCTGGGCATCGGGCTGGAAAGGAGGCGCCACCTGCTGGGGGTCTCTTGCACGCGAGGGAGGGGCGCGGAATCTGGAGGCTTGCGCGGGAGATAGGGCTCGTCGTAGAAGATCGGTGTCGAGATCTGAGATGCGCGTCGCCTCGCTGTGGGTCGCGTCACCTGTGTCTTTGAAGTTGCGTCGCCAGGAGCCCGTCAAGTGTAGGGCTCTGGCATGCGGCTAGAGGTCTCGCACATCGCACCGCTGGGGATCGCCGCTCTTTACAGTCGCTGGGAAGAACCGCCTGGGTGGCGTCGTCTGGTCTTGCGCGACGCACAAAGGAGGCGCCGTGTGGTCTTGCGCGCCGCCTGAACTGGATCACCGGTAGCGGAAGAGGCTCCACCAGGAACAGGAGCATCACCGCCATCGGCCTTGCTGGATGTATGCCTGCGCCCTGGAGTCCCAGTTTGATGAAGATGCTGTTCTGGGAACAGGATTTGTGCGCACCAACAATTTCATCTCGAGATGCTTCAGTTTATCTCCAGACTGCAGGAATGAACATCTCCATATTGAAAAAACTGAGAACTCGGTCTAAAACTAGGGTTACAAGAAACCCTAAATCCGAATCATGTATTTGACCGATATATAATAATCTCGAAAGAATAAATCTCCTAATCAAAATTGAATCTCGAAAAAATAATGAAGAATAACTCCACGAGAATCGAACCTGCTCTGATACCATGTTAGAAAATAGGAAACGGAAGCGGAATGATAAAACAGAGCATAAAGAACATAAACATAAACATGGAACACCATGATTTTACGTGGAACCCTACTCCGTGAGGAGCGGGATGAAACCACGGGAGAAGCCCTCAAAAGGGCATGTTATGCTTTCTCAATGGTTACAGGAGGTCTGGGGCTCTTTATATAGCCTCTTCAGAGCCTCCAAGTCCCACCACTGGTAGGTGTGGGACTAAACTCAGTGGTAGGGTAAATGGATCCTGGAGGGATCCATTTACCCGCCTATTACATATATAACGCATGCTCCAAATACTCTAACAATCATGTGTAGAAGGTGTTTCCAAATGGTCCAGCAAAAGAAACACACAAATTTAGGTCCATAGGAATGTAAGCATATATAATTGGCTCAAGGGTTGACCTCTTTGATGTGCCCGAAGCTAGTAGAGCATGAATATGCCGTTGCGATTTGGAAGTTATGCAGATAGGGATTTCATGTGCGATAGAAAAATAGAGAGGATAAGCTGAAGGAGAACCATGCCGAAACGTGGGGTTTCAAGGGAAGAAATGCAGAGATGCTGGGAAAGAAGAAGAGAAGTGGAGAAAGAACTACAATTTTTAATATAACACAATCTCTTCCCTAAACAATGCCTAATGACCCCTTTATATAAAGAGAAGTAGAATTACAAAATACTGAAATAAAACTAACAAACTCTGATTAGACTCCTAAAAAGGTTCAACTGAAATAACCAAGCGAACTTTAGAAATGATATACTCTCCATTTATTTAAATAAATAAAACGTAAGTATGGACTCAAATTAGACGAAACAAAAGGATGAGAGACCGTAGTTTTTGCCCTAATCCCTAAATCCCACGCTGAATCCGTTTAATACAGCATCGAAAAACTCATCTCATTATGAGTAGTTTGATATTAGGACTCAATACACGAATCCTTGGTCCTGGTGCATCTGAATCCGTACTTAAAGAATAGATGTAGAGCATAATATAGAGCCCATGTCTTTGATGTGATCTTCCTAAAGTTGTCATCACCTTGCATTGTATTGTGATGGAAGAATTAATGTGGCATCTTTAACGCAGAGCCAAAAAATCACTATCACAGGAAGTACAGGAAATGTTTTTGGTCTCAGTTGTTTATTAGGTGGCCAAAACACTAATTCTAACAGGAATAGGGTGCCCATCTATCCCCTTCTCCATATTCTTCTTATAATTTATATGCATCGGAGATCATATCCGTAAGTTTTCTACCTCTTTATTTTAACCACATTTTCTCTACATGCCCCAACTTTAAGCTTTCGATTAAAACAATTTGAGAGGAGTGTTTGCTTATATTTTTCCAAAACAACCGCATCATCCTTTTGCTTTGGAATATGAAGTCTATTGGAGATAAATTCTATATCCACGCCCGGGCATAGTTTCTCCCATGCCAACAACTGCAACTCATGGAGATAAGGTTCCAACGTTGCCATTGTTTCTTGATGGTTGGGTTCCATAATCATTGTTCCGACCGATGAAGACTGAGATAGGGTGTTGTAGGCCTGACAACTGCTCTCGAGAGTTAGGTAATGGGGAAAACTCAAGCTGACAGCAAAGAACCAAGGAGGCGGCGTTGTGGAATGGAGGTAGCCATGGCTTCATAAGGAGGGGCATTTGTGTCAATGATATGGGGTGGTGGCAGCGGTGGGCCGGTGGCTAGGTAGTAGGAGAGGTAAGCTGGCAGCATGCGATGATGTCACAGGTAGAGGATGGTGGTGGTGCTTAATAGATATGCAACTGGTGGTGTTGCGTGCGAGAACAAGCTGGCAAGGTTGCAAAAAGCGGTATGCGGTATTCAGTCGGTGGGGTCACTGATTACTGTTTAAACGGTATGCGGGAGTTTAAACGGAAATTAAGCGGGTTATGCGGTTTTGTATTTTTAATTAATAAAAAATATTTACATATATATAATTAATAAGAAACATAACTAAATTATAAAATATAATCATATATTCACAATATATATCAAATATTGTCATATTCAATGATTTTTTCCTATGTAGAATCCATAGTCAAGGTTTGGAATCTCGATTTTGATTTTTGAAGATAAACAACAAAAGGAATGAAGCGAACAAGTTATATCGGATATATAGAATCTAATATCTATAGAGTTGTTTCATCTCCATTGCACAAATCCAAAGGGGGTGAAGCTCCCCAAGTTGAAGGCCCATTGTATGCACCCTCGTGTCACACCATACCCTACCAGAACAGGGGTCTTGTTGCAACTAGTCAGCGAGCCTGGGGGACTAGGAGGGGCCCATGTTAGGGAGAAAACAAGCACATTCTCACATTCTTGACAGGTTGATGTAGAAGCGGGGTTTAAACAGCGTTTAAACGGCCATCTAACGCTGATTAAGTGGCCTGGCCGCATATGTGCCCGCCTGGGCTTAGTCGGTGCGGTCTAGGACCGCATGCGTGTAAACGGCCATTTAGGCCGTTTTTTACATCCCTACAAGCTGGTGGCGGTGATGACCTTGAAGTCCCAACAATAGTAAGGGAGGATGAAGCTGCAATGACGCCATCTCCGGAAAGGATGGTGGTGGATAATTAAACGGTGCTTGTGGATAAGGTACATGCGATAACAGTGGAATATATAGTTGCAACGATGATGCGATCAAACTTGAATAGGGATTGGATCACCACCAAGGATGCTGGCGGTAAAGAGTTTGAGCCTCTGGAATGGAAATAGCATATCCTTCTTTTTCTTCTTCTTTGTTGTTGACGACATCATGGAGGCTATTTGTTGGTTCAGATTTTCCTAGGGAGGACACGGGTGTTGAGACATGATCTTTACAATTGCTAATGACGAGGTTGGATCTGGGATCGTGGGCTGAATCTGGCCAGACAACATCGCGGCAAATTAGACACATACAAGACTCGAATCTCACAATAATTTCAATGTATTTTGTATACCTAAACAAATGATGTGCATATCAAAATGACTCTTCTATCTCTATATATACTTGACGCCACTCTTCTATCTCAATATATAAACAATGATCGTAAAATTTTGAAAATGATTCGAAAGCCATGCTCTGGTACTATGCGATGCAGATAGGGCTTTAAAACCAAACAACAATAAAGCATTTTCCTACAATTAAGTATGGTTGGCTATATGGATTCTTTACCTCCATTCAGAACTATCTTAGGTCAATCTCGAGCTTATATCCAAAAACTAAGATTCATTCGTATAGTCTCATTCCAACACTTCTTGGGCCGTCCTCGCCCTCTCTTAGCCGGCTCAACATCCCAAAACTCGCATCTCCTAACCGTTGCATCAATTGACCTCCTTTGCAAATGACCAAACCACCTTAAGCAGTTTTGACGCATCTTATCCTTGATCAGAGCTACACCAACTTTCCTTCTGATGGCATCATTTCAAATCTGATCTTTACATGTGTGTGTATCCCTACATCCACCTTAGCATTTTCATTTATACTACTGTCATTCTCTGCACATGTCTATGGTTCACAGGCCAACATTCAGACCCATAGAGCATAGCAGGTCTCACGACTGCTTTGTAAAACTTCCCTATGATTTTTAAAGGAATTTTCTTATCACAGAGAATAGCAGAGGCTCCTCTCCATTTTAACCAGCCTTCATTTATTCTATTAGTAACATCTCCATCAATTTCCCCATCATATTGCAAAATAGATCCCAAGTATCTAAAAGAATATATCTTCTGAGTGTTATCATCACCAATCTTCATCTCCTTCCTTCATCATTGCTTCCATTAAAGGTGCACTCCATGTATTCAAGTCTTAGCCCCCTTATACGAAATCCTTTAGTCTCCAATGCATGTCTCCAAATCTCAAGCTTCTCATTTACTCCATCTCTAGTCTCATCAATCAACACAATATCATCAACAAATAACATACACCACGGTATCTCATCCTGAATGTGACTTGTCAACTCATCCATAATCAAAGTAGAAAGAAATGGACTCAAAGCTGAACCTTGATGTAAATCAATGTTGATGTCAAAATAGTCAGTCTTCCCAGACTGGATCCTTACATAAGATAAAGCCCTATCATACATATCCTTTAAGGTTAATGTATAGGACATGTACTTGTCTCTTCTCCATAACTCTCCAGAATATCTCACGTAGGACAGAATCATAAGCCTTCTCCAAATCAATAAAAAACATATGGAGGTTATTCATTTCAACTCTATAAATCTCCATTGTTCTCCTCAGCAAATGGATAGCTTCAATAGTGGAGCGACCTGGCATGAATCCGAATTGATTTTCTCTTACTTTGGAAACTTGCCTCAATCTTCTTTCGATCACACGTTCCCAAATTTTCATAGTGTGACTCATCAGCTTGATATCTCTATAATTTTAACAATTCTGAATGTCTCCTTCGTTCTTATAAGGAGGCACCGCAATACTTCTCCTCCAATCTTCAACCATTTTCTTGCTTCGCCAAATAACATTGAATAAATTTGCAAGCTAAGTCAAAACACGCTCACCTAAAACTCTCCATACTTCTACAAGAATGTCATCCGGTCCTACACCTTAATCATGTCTCATAACCTTCAAAGCTTCATCTACTTTCTTTTCTTGTATTCGTCTATACCTTGCACGATTCAAGTAACTTTCACTACTAGCTAGATCACCAAAAGTGATCTCTCTATTTCCTTCCCCAATGAAAAGCTTATGAAATTATTGCTTCCATCTAGTCTCTATATCCTTCTGAGTAACAACCACGTGACCTTCATCATCCTTGATGCATCTCACTTGAGAAAGATCTTTAGTCTTTCTTTCTCTTGTTTTGACCAACCTGAATATATCCTTCTGACCCTCCTTAGAGTCAAGATTTTTTTACAAAACTTCATAAACTTTTGATTTAGTTTCGCTTACAAGGGTTGTGTTAGGTAGTCGACGGCCAGCGTAAAAAAAGTCGAATCTTTCAACATGGATTTGAGCAAGAATCTATGTAGTCGACCCTACTTATAGTGGGAGAAAGCTTAGTACATTTTTTTCATAAACTTTTGACTTAGTTTCGCTTACAGCCTTCTTTACTTCCTTCTTCACTATTTTGTAGTTTGTGACAGTTCCCTTTGTTCTATCCTTAGACATAGCTTTAAAGCATGCTCTTTTATGTTTGAGCGGCTCTTGCACCCCTCCACTCAACCACCTAGCCGCCTTTTGGCATTGAGCTCCTCCCTTTGACTCGCCTAGCATCTCTTTAGCTACCCTTCGGATACAAGATGCTACTGCCTCCCACATCTCGATTGACTTCCATTACAATACCAAGATAAGTCTTCTAAAATCTTCTCCCTGAAGCTTGATCGCTTCAGTTGAAGATTCCACCATCTAATTCTAGTGATCTTAAAAACCCTCATTTTCTTTACTAGCCGAATTATTTGCACATACATGACTAACAAGAGATGTTGGGTTGCCAAACTCTCCCGGAATTACTTTGAGTCCTTGCAATACAAACGATCTCTTCTCCCCAATGCAAAGTAATCTAAATGTGTTCTAGTCGGGCTACTCTTATAAGTAATTAAATGCTCCTCCCTCTTCTTGAAGAGTGTGTTTACTATGAAAAGATCATAAGTCATTGCAAAATCCATAATGATTTTTCCCTCTTTATTTCTATCCCTGAAGCCATGGCCTCCATGAACACTAGCATACCATGAAGCATCCTTTCCCACATGTCCAAGATCTTCACCCAGACAAATCATCTCTCTTTGTGGGATTCCTTGCAAAATCTTATCTAGATCCTCCTAAAAAGCTTGTTTAGTTTTTTCATTTAAACCAATTTATGGTGCATAAATTGAGATAATATTCAGAATTTCTTCTTCAAGCACCAATTTTATTAAAATAATCCAATCCCTAAATCTTTGTACCTCAACCACACAATCCTTCAAATCCTTATGAACAACCATTCCAACACCATTTCTGCCCTTATCTTTACTTGAATACCAAAGTTTAAAGCATGTCGTCTCGATCTCCCTTGCTTTCTCTCCAATCCATTTTGTCTCTTGACGACATAGTATTTGAATCATCCTTCTTTCCATTGTTTCCATTATCTCCATCAATTTTCCAGTTAAAGTGCCAATATTCCAACTACCTATCCGCAAATTCCTTTGCAATCTCTTTTGGACTAACTTCTTCACTCGCATGCGTCCATCATGCGATAACCTTTGCAAATTTTGAAACTGCATCGAGGCGGTAATGCAGCGGAGCTAGCTTATTTAGTCGCATGTGTTCCTCATGTCATGAGAGACCCTTGCAAATTTTGAACTACATCCGACAACGATGTAGCGGCCCTTGTCAATTTTTCATTGCATTCGAGCGATGCAACGCGTCACAAGTAGAGAACGCCCCAATGAAATCTAAATGCTTGCTTAAATCCATGTTGAAAAGAGGTGGAGCTCCAAATTTTTAACATGCTATAGAAAAAATAGGAGGATGAGATGAAGAATGAGAACCGTGTAGAGTCACAAGGTTTTGGAGGAAGAAGCACATAAAAGAAGAAAAGAAGTAGAGCAAAGCTCCAAATTTTTAACATAATGGGGTAGAATACCAAAACACTTTCTCTCATGTGGCACACTGCTCCATCCTATGGACCCTCCTTTCTATTGCAATAGTGAACATTCTCCCAACTTGATGTCAAGAATGCCTTTCTATATAGAGACCTACAGGAGGAAGTCTATATGCAGTAGTCGCATGGTTCGCTGCTAGGGGGGATGTCAGAAGATATGTAGATTATAAAACTATTCAAGGCCTTAAGCAGAGCCTTAGATCATGGTTCCAGAAGCTTCCAGACCTGATATGGCATCATGTCTTCAAGAGAATAAAATGCATATCACTCACTCTTTGTACACAAGACATTACGAGATATCGTTGTCAGTGTGGGATATGTTGGCAACATTATTATCACATGGATCAAAGAGGAGACACATTCTTTAGACAACCGTTTGTCACTACGAACCTTGGGGAACTCCGACACTTTCTTGGGCTTGAATTTGCCAGGAATCAGAGAGGACAGTGATGACTTAGAGGAACTACGTTACTAATCTCCTAGAGATTAGGAAGGCAGAATGCAGACCTGTTACTACTCCAATGGATCCCAACATGAATCTCTGCAATGATACAAATGAGATGGATAAGAGGAGATATAGTCAACTTGTTGGGAAGCTTCTATATGTAACCATCACCAGAGCAAACATCCCCTTTGCCGTAAGGTTGCAAAAGTCGGTAGTCAGTACTCGGTCGTCCAGGTCACTGACTAAGGATTAATCGATAGTCGGACGACTAATCGGATTTAGTCGGACTTTAATAGGCTTTGAATTTTTGGATTATTTTAAATATATAAATCATTTTTTACATATATTTACATAGATTTTGTACATTTTTATACTGTCAAAATGAAATAAAAGAAGTGATTGAATTTAAATAAAATATTAAGCGTATTACAATAAGTTTATTTTTTAAAAAAGCAAAAACAATGTTATCTCTAAGCAAAAATTGGTCAACTAGTGTGCCTAGTCGGAAATAGTCAGTACTCGGTCGGCTACCCCACTGACTAGAATAATCAGATCTACTAGTCGGGCTAGTCGGGCGACTTTACAACACTGGTCGTAAGCAAAGTCAGTCAGTTTATGGAGTAGCCACATTATGCACATATGTATGCAGTTTCCATGATCCTAAGGGGCCACAAGTCTTCGTCGGGTACATGGTTACTCTTCAGCAAAAAGATATCCCTTGAGATCAACATGTGCATATGTTGATTATAAAGGATGCCCTGAAGACAGGAAGTCAATGTATGGATTTGCAGTATTCATAGAAAGCTCACTAATCTCATGAAAAAGCAAGAAAGGAATCGTAATCTCTAGATCAAGCACTGAATATGAATACATATCTATGGCGTAAGGTAGCACTGTGATGAGGGTTAGACCTAGCCTAATTGACCTAGCCATTAACAAATCTCTTTCCATGCAACTGTTGTGTGACAATTAGGTTGCATTGTTTATTTCCAACAATCCAGCCTTCAACGAATGGATGAAATACATCGAGGTGGATTTCCACTACACTAGAGACATCATACATAAGAGCTTCATATGTATATCCCATGTCAACTCAGTGGAGCAAACTGTAGACATATTTACTAAGGCTCAAGATAGGGAACCATTCCAGAGGTGTTCTTCCACACTGAGTATGATAGATTTCTGTACTCCATCTTGAGAGGGGTATTATAGAAAATAACATTTAAGTTATTTGTTATTTCCCTTTTATGTAATTTCCCCTTTGGTTATTTTCCTTCTAAGGTTTCTCCTCTATATAAATGCCCCCCTATGGCCTCAGAAAAAACATCCCATTCATTTCTTTCCACAAGTATCAATATATATGCAACATATATGCATGCTGAGATCTTACTCTAACATTACATCAATTCGGGTCAAACCTACATTGATAGATTTCCCAAGCTGATCTGGTCGATCAATAGTCACCAATCAAACATTCTCTTAGATGTAATCAATCACATCTAATTGATAGTTAGTCCCTCGAAGCTGGGGGCAACAGTTTGAAACCAATGAGAAAAACTATCATCATTTTATTTTAACTGACTATTATTTGATTAAGAATTTATTTAATATTAAATTAATATATATTTTAAATTTATTTTTCTTCAAAAAAACATTTTCAATTTATTTGATTTATTATGTATTGATGCGAGATTTGAGATGTTAAGTTGACTAAAAGAAAGCGAGAAAGGCCCAATAATGTTGGAGGGAGACTATCCGAAGGGATCTTAATTATTTGGATCTAAGTTCGAGATGGCCCAAAATAGATCTGATCGGGGCAAAGAATCCATGTAGTTGAGCATACCTAATGTAGGAGAAGGCTTTGTTATTGTTGTTGTATGTATTGATCGATCATCCCAATTTTCCCGATAGATCACTTTTGAATTTCAATACTAAATTGGATAGAGCATCGCAAGCATCATTATCGTGGTCTTCGTTATTGCAACGTAACTGCACATTAGTGGGTGGTTTATCCTTTAATGTATAAAGTCTCTTAGTATACTAGAAGGTATTGATAATTCGTACTGCTCCAGTCATCTAAAAGAAAAAGCAGAATGGATTTTTCCTTCAAAAAACAATTCTGACTTTTGACTCATTTCCATTTGAAATTCTCCATTCAAAGTGATTAAAACCGTCTGACACTTTTGAGGAATCATCCCAGAGGTCTGATAAAAAAATACGGGAATGCTAAAGTAGAACCAGTTGTCCATTGCTTTAATTTGTCAACCCACTTTCATTTTCCAGTTGCAAAATCATGGCCCCACTCATTCCACATTTAAGAGATTTGGCAAGCCATATTTCAAGACCCTACAAGGACGATCTCTGAAGCAGGGGCTTGTCCTTTATCAATCTGTAAGATCATCGTGTGTAGGAAAAGGGAGCCTACACACTGAGTGTGGGCAAACTCTCTACACTCACCGAAATTTTTCATTATTTTTTTGATTTTTTTGAAATGAACCCTTACGGGATTCACACGGTATATTGAGTGAAATATGTGTTTCAAATTTCGTGCAAAACAAATATTCATAACATGTCCATCTGGAAGGGGTCAATTTCAGCAATTCTAAGACCGTTAAAATTTGATAATCTTGATGGATGTAAAAGAAGTCTTGAATTAAATTGAATTTGCAATGACACCAATGTGATATATGGTGATCTAAATCCCCAAGATTTCATTTAAAAAACGAAGTAATAACAAAAAAAGGGTGAATGCAGGGAATTGTCTATACCCAAGGATGTAGCCACTCCTCCTCCACCCCTCCCCTCCCAACCCAACCACAACACACAAATGCACACACACATATATGGAGCGACAATTCCTAATCTGCAAGAGTTTTTTCCCACCTCCCAAAAAAATAATAGTCTTCACAAACAAAATCAGATTTCGAGAAATCAAGCTTGTCATTACGAGATGGTCTTGTGTTGCATGAAATCTCCAAATTAAAAACAATAAGAGTAATTGCATGTTAGAGGCCTATGGCACCTTTTCAGGATTCTTACGCATGCGGGCTAAAGGACAATAAAAGCACAAGGCATATAAAAGCTGGTAAATACAGGGATAAAGGAAAGAGTTTTTTTTTTAGAAAGAGATGATGCAGAGAAAAGGCATCTGCATTTAACCATGTCAACATCTATGCACAATAGATTTTAGCAATAATAAGTAAATCTCATATCTATACTCGAAAAGATTCATTAAAATATATAAGGGATATTTACACCCATAACCCTGAGTAGTTCCATAATTACCCCAGAAACCCTGTAAAAACACGAATTACACTTGAGACCTTGAATAGTGCTTAACTCTTACGTTCATAACCCTGTGTTAACTTCTACCAAAATTTCCGTTAACTTTGACGGTATCTGTTAAGCATTTTACAATTTATACCCAAAATTATATTTTATTTAGGAATGCGCCCTCCCCTTCTTCCCCCAACCTCTACACCGTCGGGAACCGCCTGAAATCGGGAAGCCCCCCCCCCAATCACCGTCACCGCCGCCTGGGAAGCCCCCCCTCCCCCCTTCCGCCTGGAACATCAACCTTCCGCGCTCGGCCAAAGCCACCTCCACCTTCGTCTTCGGCCAAAGCCTCACCCTCCCGCCTGGAACCTCCGCCTTCATCTCTCGGAATCGCCCCACCGGAACCTCCGCCTTCATCTCTCGGAACCTCCCCACCGGAACCTCCGCCTGTGGCCAGAGCCTCCCCCTCCCGCCTTCGTCTTCGGCCAACCAACCCCCATCCGCCTTCAGCCCAAAGCCCCCCCCCCTCCCCCGCGGGGAACCTCCGTCTTCATCTGTCGGTGGCCACCAGAGCCTCCCCCTCCCGCCTTCATCTTCGACCACCCCTCCCCTCAGCCAGAGCCCCCCCCCCCTCGGGACCTCCACCTTCATCTCTCGGCCAAGGCGGAATCCCCACCTCACCCCGCATCCCCCCTTCCCGCCCGCAAGCCCCCAAGGTCGGAGCCCTCCTCCTCCCGCCCACAAGCACCCCCAGGTCGGAGCTCCCCCTCCCCGCCGGCCTGTAGCCCCCCTTCCCGCCCGCGAGCCCCCAAGGTCGGAGCCCTCCTCCTGCCTGCAAGCTCCCCAGGTCGAAGCTCCCCCTCCCCGCCGGCCCGTAGCCCCCCCACCCCCGTCGCATGGCCCAGGTCAGAGCCCCCTCTTCCCGCCCGCCCTCAAGCCCCCCAGGTCAGAGCTCCCCCTCCCCACTGGCCCGCAGCCCCCACACTCGCTCCCCCATCGTACGTCCTAGGTCGGAGCCCCCCTCTTCTCGCCTGCCCGCAAACCACCCACGTTGGATCTCTCCCTCCCCGCAGCCCCCCTGCCCTCCCGCAAGCCCTCCAGATCGAAGGCCGCCCCCATGCCGATCCCGCGCCGACCTACTACAAAGCCCCGTCCTGCCCGCCCGCAAGCCCTCCAGGTCGAAGGTCGCCCCCAAGCCGATCCTGCGCCGACCTACTACAAATCCCCCTCCCCCCGCCTCGTGTGCCGACCTGCAAAGCCACCCTGGTGCCACCCCCCGCCTCCGTGCTGCAAGCCCCCCCCCAGTCCCGTGAAACCCAACCCCCACCGCCCCTGCAAGAAATTTCTTTTTTTTGTTTTGATTAATCATAGCCGTTAGATTATGAATTGGTTACATTAATCCTAGCCGTTAGATCGTATATCAGTTAGATTAACTCACTTCTATGGTTGAGTTAATGAAGAAAACTAACGGAAGGTTATGGGTGTAAAACGGAGTATGTATTCAAGGTTTTTGGTGTAATTCGTGATTATGCAGGGTTTCTGGGGTAATTATGGAATTACTCAGGGTTATGGGTGTAAATATCCCAACATATAAATGTCACTTTGGATTGGATGGATGCCTCCCGTAGGCTGGATTCTGGATCCTTGGACCACTGTGTTAGGAGAGACAAACTCCGTCCTCTAACCATTGTTTGAGACATTGGGCTGGATTGTAAAGGTGTCATGTCTAATCATGCTCGGATTTATGGTGAAAATATACTTGAATATGCTAGGGCTCTTTTTTAGTCTTGGTAAACGTAATTGTACGTTGTACTTAACTAACTACTTTTACTACAATTTTGGGTGTACAACAATATAGGTATTTGCCCTTTTACCTCGGAGGAAAAACTTAAATGCACTAAGATGCACAAGAGATGCATTGTGTTGGTGTGTCATATGTGAGACATTTTCATGGAAAGAGTTATAAGAACTAAACACAAGGTCATGTTTCTCAGCAAGAAAAAGAAAGAAACAAAAAAAACAATGGTATCATAAAATACTGAGTATTCATTTTGGTGGTTATCATCTCAAATCAGTGTATTACTATTCTTCATCATCCAACGCATCTTCAGTGATATGAATCATTCAAACAAGCATGATAGCAGAATCCATGCCTCCTCTCACATTAAAAAAACTCAAGGCTAAATAATAGTTCACGTCCATTCTAATGCCGGTTAGGTCATTCCTCAATATAGCTCAAGATAAGCATATCCATGTTTAATGATTTCCTTGCAACACTTTGGTCTGTTCCAGCCTCCTCACAAGCCCCATTCTCCAAAATAAAAAACATCAAGCTGAAGTATTGAATGCACAAATACTCATCACCCTAAACATGTCTGTCTCAGTTGATTTTTACCTGCACAAAACTAACTTCATCCATGATTTTTTTTATATGGATTGTTTTTTTGGCCACGGTCGCATACTGCATTCAAGGACTAAAACAAATATCACATCCTAAATATTCACATATATCTCAGTAAATATTTTCCTGACAGAGAATATGGTAATCATGCAAATAGATACACATCCAGTCCCCGTTCCATGACCAATTTATTATATACATATTTGCAAATCCTGCCGATTCAGGGATTGTGCCTATCAGCTCTGTCTGCTTGCTTTAAAGAGAAGTGAGTCAGGGTGAGTTCTTAGCTCTTTCCCTACACACTCTCTCGGCCTATCTGAAAAAAAAAGCAAGGAAGTTTTTGAGGGTTGGGGTGCGGGCTAAATAATGAGCACAACATCCCAGCCCCAGAGATTATGGAAGAGACACGGTCAAGGTCAGATTGAAAGCTCTAGAAAAATGCCCAACCATAAGTCTCAAGTGCATTACATAGTCCTTTTTACCATCGCATTCTTTTGTCAAGTGTTTGTGGTATATACTCATGAATGATCAAAATCCTGATTTTTCTAATATCACTCGTGAAATCACGATCAATTTCTTGGAAATGAAAAAGAATGAGAAGGTTACAAAACATCAACCCTTTTCCTATAGTTATGGTCGAATGAGTCTAATAACTAAAGAAGAGAATTGATATGGAGATGTCAGATGTCACACTTTCGAGTAGTGAACAACATATTATGCATTTTATACTTCTGGCCGTATCTGGTAATATACATGAATGAGTATATTTTCCGTCATATTCGAGCCACCCAATACATATATACGTACGTAAGTTTATCTACTGATATTTGTACAAGATCCCTATCACTCTTGAAACCAGATCAATCTCTTGGAAATGGAAAAGAACAAGAAGGTTAAAGAACATCAACCCTTTTCCTATAGTTATGGTCGAATGAGTCTAATAACTAAAGAAGAGAATTGATATGGAGACGTTAGATGTCACACTTAGTGTTGCAAAAGTCGGCCAACTAGGCGGTCCGACTATGCGACTTGGGTGGGTACCCGACTCGAATAGGCAAAGTCGGCCTATAGTCGGTTGAGCCCGATTAGTCGGGCGAGTAGTCGGTCTAGGCGGGCCGCTTAATCGACCGATTTCTGCATAGAGGATCCGAGAATTGGATCCGGGTATTGAGTTAAAGGGTTACTGTTAGACAGTAACCCTCAACTCAACAGCCCCCGACCCTTCGACCCCCCCCCCCCCCCGTGCGCGATACCCCCGACCCCGCACTGCCTCCAGTGTGTCGCCTCCAGCGCCTCGCTGCCCCAAGGCTCCAACACCTAGAAGCATCCAGCCTCCAACGCTGCCCCTGCCAACTCAATCACAGTTTAGGTTAGTTTTTTTTTTAATTTTTTTTGTTTTTGCTTATATTTTCTCGTCTAATTTTCTTAGGTTGATGATGTTAAACTTAAATGTTAATATGTTCTTGTTAGCAAATAACAATGTTAGGTTATGTTTTCTTCGATTTTTTTTATTTTTCTTAGGTTGATCTTAGATGTTATTGCTTAGATTTGCTTGGGTTGATGATGTTGAACTGAGAGGTTAATATGTTATTGTTAGCAAATAACAATGTTAGGTTTTCTTCAATTTTTTTTGTTTTTGCTTAGGTTGATCTTAGATGTTATTGCTTAGATTTGCTTAACATGATCTTAGATTTTATTGTTAGGATATATTTTCTCTTCTAATTTGCAGGTTGATCGTAGATGTTCTTGCTTAGATTTTTATTACTAGTTTTTCCATTGTTAGGTTAGGGTTTCTTCTAGTTTGTTTATTTTAAGAGTAAAAATTTATTTTTTCATGATGAAGGCATGTTGGGAATCTTATATACAAGATTACTTTATTGTCTTATTCCAAATGTTTGTTAATTTAGATACTTGTTGTTGATTTGCATGATGGTTAGGTAACTAAGGTACTTCAATTTGTGAGTTTAGTTATCTTTGTGTTTGTTGATTGGCTAACTTGTGAGTTTTTTGATTAGTAACTTGTAAGTTTGGTTAGCTTTGTCTTTGTTGATTAGTAATTTGTGAATTGTGACTATGTAGATGGATACACCTCCAACGAGCGTCGCTTCTGCTAGCGACTCGTCTTTTTACGTGCCGCCAGGATCAACTGATCCTGCATGGCAATATCGTTATCTTTCGAACAGTGCAGATCTGAATACAATTACTTGCAGATTGTGCAAGAAGGTTGTCAAAGGAGGTGTGTACAGGTTCAAGCAACATCTAGGACACTGTAGAGGCAACGTGGCTGCATGTCCCAAGTTGGATGAAGAGATGAAGAAGAAGATAATCGCATATCTTAATGACGTTGCAAGGAAGAAGAGCAAGAAAGTCGTTGATGTTCAGGAGCATAGAGAGGATGTTGATATCATTGGAGATGCGGGTTCGACGAAGAGATCACGAGTATCCGACTCCTTGGAGCAGAATGTCGCATTGGAAGGATCATCACATCAGATGAACATAAAAGATGCATTCTCAAAAGAGCATCGTGATAGGGTCACCTCGTATATAGCCAATTAGGTATATACATCGACGATTCCATTTAATGCATTGATGATGAAGCCCTTCATGCAGATGGTGGAGGCGATTGGGAAGTATGGGCCTGGACTAAAGACTCTCACGAGGTATGTGCTTAGTGGTCCACTTCTGAAGAATGCGGTGAAGAAAATGCATGATGACTTGCAATGTCATCGTGATACGTGGAAGTCGACAGGATGCTCTTTGATGATTGATGCGTGGACGAACATGCATGGAAGGAGCATCATCAATTTTTGTGTTAATTGCACCTTGGGGACTTCATTTTTGAAGTCCATAGATGCCTCAAATGAGGCCCACACTGCGGAATACATCTTGAAGCTGGTGGATGAGTGTGTTAATGAAGTGGACATTGATAATGCGGTTCAGATTGTTGCGGATAATGCATCTGCCAATGTAGCAGCGGGAAGATTGCTGCTCACCGAATATCCACGGATTTGGTGGACTCCATGTGCCGCACACTCCCTTGATCTTGTTTTAGAGGAGATAAGCAGAGAGACAAAGGTGAGGAGTGCAATCACAAAGGCAAAGAGGCTTACGGTGTTTATATACTCTCACACCAAAACTGTAAACTTGATGCGCAAGTTCATCAACGAGAGAGACATTGCAAGGCCCGGCCAAACAAGATTGCAACCACTTTTCTCACTCTTGAGAGCCTGAATGAGAAGACAGACAAGCTTAGATTGATGTTTTCCTCAGAAGAGTGGAGGAACTGCAAATGGTACAAGACCAAGAAGGGAGAAGCAGCGAGTCCAATTGTATTCAGCCTTACATTTTGGAACCACACCGCACATGCCGTCCGAGTTTTCACTCCATTGGTTCGTTTATTGCGTGTTGTTGATGTAGATCGACATCCATCCATCGGTTTTGTGTACGGAGGGCTTGAAGATGCTGAACGGGAGATAATTGCATCATTCAATGGTGGGGAGTCATCTTACAAATTTTTGTGGATGTTGTTACCTCCAAGACCAAAGCGATGCTCGATACTTCATTGCATCTAGAAGCTTATTACTTGAACCCATTTTTCTTTTACACCGAGTCTCGTGGTGATCCGGATGTTGTGGTGAGGAGATGGATTAAGGAGTGAATGGAAAGATTTTATCCAGATTTGGATAGACAAGATGCAATTATCAGGGACGAGCTTCCAGCATACAGACTTGGTCACAGTGATTTTGGCAAAGCCTTTAGCTGTGAGACAGAGGATGACAAATGACGGCAATTATGATCCACGTATTTCATCCCGGACAATTCTCTCTTTGGTAAGCCTTTTTTATTATATTATATTATATTGACGAATTCTATATTTAAATAGCTAATTGGTGGTATAATCATGAAGATGACACACCTCATTTGAAAGCCATGGCCATCAAGATCTTGAGCTTGACGTTTTCATCCTCCAGATGTGAGCGTAACTGGAGTACATTTGACTCGGTAATGACTCCATTGCACCCACCAAATTTGATTAATAATAGTAAACCATAACATAGTAATTGATATAAATTTAAAATTTGCATTTTGATGTTCAGATCCATACCAAGAAGAGGAACAGATTGGAGACGAAGAAGCTGAACGATCTTGTGTATGTTTGTTTCAATTCAAACCTGCAGGAACGTCGAGTTGAAAAAGAAAAAGATCATCTCTCTCGTTATCGTGCATACATGGCTGAATGGACCGGAGGTGTCGATGCTCATGATGAGGAGGTTTTTCCAGGTTTTGGATTGACATGGAGTGCTATAGCACATGCTAGTTGTGCTGAAGAGAATTTCGAACCGAGAAGGAGCCAACGAGTTGACCGTAGTAGGGGAGCTTCATCTTCAAGCTCCAATGATACGCCGATGAATGAGAACGAGGAGGAGTTACATCTTGATGATGTAGAAGAAGAAGAAGACGACGACGATGATGATGATGATGATGATGAAGAAGAGATGGACTTAGATGATGACATTGAGGATTGAGGCGATTGACTTGTCTTACTTTCCACTTGTATTATTTTTTTGGACATATTGTATGTGTTTTTGAACATTTGCTCGTCTTATGTACCAAACATTTTGATCTTAACTTGCTTCATTTTTTCTTCTATTGCTATATTTTTTAAGCTCTTAAAAATGTTAAAATTGCTAAAAAAATGAAGATAAGTGATAGTATATGTATTAAAATTTGATTTATATATTAAAAATAATTAAAAAATTCAAAACCGACTAATGCCCGACTAAATCCGATTACTCTCCCGACTGCCGATTAATCCTTAGTCAGTGACCCTGCCAACCGATACCGACTGCTGACTTCTGCAACCTTGGTCACACTTTCGAGTAGTGAACAATATATTGTGCCTTTTATACTTCTGGCTGTATTTGGTATGAATATAAATCAACGAGAACATTTTCAGTCATATTCAAGCCACCCAATACATATATATGCACGTAAGTTTATCTACTGATATTTGTGTTGAGATAATTGTATCTCTTAGTATCTAATTTATATTTTATGATTTCTTTGTGTACCACTCATGTAATTAACCCATGGCTTTTCTCCTATATAAGAGAGCCCTGGGATCCCTTCAATAATATGTCTCATTTTTCTCCCAACATGGTATCAGAGCAAGGGTCCTAGACCGGGGTTCTCATACCCTAACCCTACACCCGCCGCCCCCTCCCCTCCCCCCCTCCTGTGCCGCCCCGTCCCTCCCAGCGGTGCCCCGCACCATCCAACGACGCTGCCCCGCCGCCCAGCCACCCCCAGCGGCAGCCACCGTGCCGCATCGACCTCCAGCGGTGCCGCCCCACGCCGCTTGAGCGGCCGACACACAGCCTAGGAGCTCCCCCCTCCCCCCGTGCGTGCCCGACGGCCCTCTCCGACCACTTTTCATCACGACTCCTGCCCTTTTGGTGCCGCCTTGCTCCAGACACAGGTGTAGACCCATTGGGGGCTGCACATAGGCGGTCCTAGACCTCATACGAAGGATCAGGGATGAGTGTATAAGTCTACAGATACAACTCATCCCTCCTATGTTACTGTAGACACGTCTATTCGTGATCTGTTCCCTCTTGTTCCGCATCCTGGTTTATTGAAGAATGTCAGAAAATAAGGGTGACGTGTTCTCCTCTTACAGTGTCTTCAAGGGCCCAGCACCTATCGTGAAGATGGACGGGACCAATTACGAGCTATGGTCCATGCAGTTTCGTACCCTAATGTAATGCCACAACAAGGAGCATATTCTGACCAACTCGGAACCGGCGGACAAGACTGGGGCAAATGCATCATGGAAGCAAGATGATGCCTATGCTCGTATCTGG
The DNA here is from genome assembly GCA_037367405.1 of Ottelia alismoides. Taxonomy (NCBI): domain Eukaryota; kingdom Viridiplantae; phylum Streptophyta; class Magnoliopsida; order Alismatales; family Hydrocharitaceae; genus Ottelia; species Ottelia alismoides. Next base: position 610,454 of record JAZKJV010006308.1, on the reverse strand, counting down.
CTCTCTGGGACACTTAGCACAAAGATTGCTAATGATATTGTAAATCAGCCAACTGGAAAGGCCATGTGGGATATACCAGCTGCTACTTACAAACAGGCGAAGAATGGAAGCAAGATCCTCCAACTTCACTTTGACATTTTCTCGACTAAGCAGAATGGTCGACCTCTCCATGCCCACTTCTCACATCTGTGAGGCATGTTTGAACGACTACACATTTTCATGTCTATTGCTACTAGCGTGGAACAACAACAGGCATACATGAATGCCACTATGACTGGTGTTTTCTTGTCATCCCTTGACTCAGAGTATGATGCTGCTCGTACTGAACTTCTGAGTGGCGAGAACATACCACAATGGAGGAGGTCTACAAACGGTTGAACATGATTAATACCACGCCCACTACTACGCCACAGACGACATCCTCGGCTATGGCTGCTTCTCGAGGGGGCGGAGGCTCGTCTCAGTTCCGTGGCCATGGCCCTCGGGGTCAAGGTGGCGGACGTCAGAGAGGTCCATGGTCCTATTATCATCGTTCAGGTTACTCGGAGGAGACATGCTTTTAGAAGCATGGATATCCGGCATATGCACGCATTGCTGAGCAGACGGAATCTTCGCCTGCACCTACTACAGATGCACGTTTTGATGATCTTGTATCGACACTTCGAGAGATTGTGACCACCCATGTGCCTCAGACTGCAGGCCCATCAGATGCAGCGGCCACCGCAAGAGCATTGTCCAGTTCCTCAAGTATTCCCTATGTGTTTATCAGTATTAGCAGTTCTGATGTGACAGATTGGATAATGGATTCTGGAGCGTCCCATCATATGTGTGGAGATCAGACGCAGTTTACCTCTTACAGATCTATTCCTCCTGGGCGATCAGTGATCATTGCCAATGGAGTTCGGCTACCATTGTTGTACGTCTTCAAAATGTCTTACATGCTCCATATTTTCAAATGAATCCTTTGTCTATCAGTCAAATTACAAAAGATTTACACTGTCGTGCCATCTTTGACCCCTCTTCTCTTATGTTTCAGTACATACTAACTGACAGGATGATTATTCATGGCCGTGAGCAGAGAGGATTGTATAAGCTTGCCGTTCCATCGTGTGCTGGAGTAGCCTCTATTCCCTCTGGTCATGTTTCTCCTTTCATGTGACATATTCGTTTTGGTCACCTGCCTCTTCAAAAGATGATACGGGTTCTTCCGCAAATATCTACTCGTACTGCATTGGATTGTGAAGCTTGTCAGCTTGGGAAACATCATCGCTCCTCTTTTTCGAGTCGTCTGAATCGTACTAGTAGTCGGTCTCTCGAGTTGTTTCATTTTGACATTTGAGGTCCGAGTCGTGTTCCTGATCATCAGGGGCATCATTTTTATATGGTTGTTGTGGATGATTATTCTATACTCTCTTGGGTATTTTTGTTAAAACAAAAGTCTGAAGCAGGTTCTATGATTAAGACTTTTCTTATTGAAGTTAACAATATCTTCGCTACCAATGTCAAATTCATTCGTACTGATAATGCTTTGGAATTCTCTACATACGCTTAGCAGAATTTCTCAGGTCTTTGGGTATTATTCATCAGACTTCTTGCAATTATACATGACAGCAAAATGGTGTGGCAAAACGTAAACATCGGCATCTTCTTGACGTCACCAGAACCTTGTTGATTCATAGTCATACTCCACATTCTTTCTGGGGAGATGCGGTTCTCACCGCTTGCCACCTGGTGAATCGCATACCTTCCACTATTCTCGGAGAGAAGATCCCCTTCCAGATTGGGTTTCCTGAGAAAGAACTCTTCTCTCTTACTCCTAGGGTTTTTGGATCGGTTGCCTTTGTTCATGACTTCACTCATGGTCGGGACAAGCTCTCTCCTAGAGCTGTCAAATGTGTCTTTGTTGGTTATTCGCGTACCCAAAAGGGGTATAGATGTTTTGATCATGTTGGAAGGAAATACTATGTGAGTGCTGACGTTACATTTTTTGAATCTATTATGTATTTCTCTCCTGCAGGTGACAGGCTGTCTAATGCTGGTTCCGGAGAGAATGTTGTGGTCCCCTAATGCAAATTGGAATTTTACGCCGACGGAAAATACAAATATTTTGAACGGTGGATTTTTTGGTGGAGAAAATGGAGGGGTTGAGGGGAAGAAAACACGTCGGAAACGAGGGGCTTGGAGAGAGAGAAGCGCGAAGATCGCGTAGGGGAGAAGAGAGAGACGATAGAGGGAGAGAGATAAAATCTCAAATTTTTAATCAAACTGAACTGCCTAAAACAATGTACCATCATCCCTTTATATATGAGGGATGAGATTACAAAAATAGAAATTCAACTAATTATCCTAAATTGACTCTAACTAATTAACCGACTAATTTTGAAATTCAAATCGTTAACTAATTAATTGAGATCACAGGCGATCTCGTCTATTTAATTAAAATTGCGACAACTCAAATAAACGTAAATAAAATTAACGGATAAAATTAAATAAATATTCGGCCCTATATGTTGGTTCCACGCTGCATCAACTCTCCTCCACTTTTAAAAATCCGTCTCCCGACGAATTGTTGGATCTTTGAAGCTTGCTGATTTGATGTCAATTTTCTTATTCGCCTTGTGGAAGAATAGATGTGGAGTAAACGATGGAACCCAGATGGCTTTGGTGCAGTGGCCGGAATCGTCAACCTCATGTTGGAAGAACGTGTGTGGCGCAAATGGCGGCGTCTTCATGAACTTTGTCTCCTCATTGCGGTGATTGAAAAATTGACGAGGCATGAACAACATGGCCTTTGGAGAATCCATAGCAAAGCAATAGCACAAGGAGAGTAGAGGAGGAGATGTGTCCAGGGAATTAAGCCATGGGGCCTTTAAATAGGTAAAACCCATGGTCCTAGTCCTATTTGGATAAGGAGGGTTCCCAGCTTTCCTTTTTTCAGCACTACTCTTTAAATATTTCTGCTTCAGGGTGTTGGCATGCAAATTTTGCACCCCTTTACTTAAATAAAATCAAAGGCATGTTTTATTCTCTATATAACCCTACTGATGTGAGCCTTTGGGAAAGGGGGTATTCTTGCAAATTTTCCAAATTAACTTCTTATCCCAAGTTTCACGGAATTGGAACCCCGTAGATGTCGGGCCTCCTGTTAGGGTTCGACCTCTCATTCCCTGGCAGTGGTGGCGGCGGACGCTAGGTGGCCGCAAGGCCCGATGGTGCCTGCAGGAGGGCCGACGCGATCGAGGGCGGGGCGCGGGATATATGTTGGGGCGACACAGGGCGAGAGGGGGTACTGGCGGCGGGCGGGGTGCTGGGAGGAAGGGGAAAGTAGGGGTGCAGGCGCACGCAAATTGGAGGGTGGAAGCGGGCGACGGGTGGAGAAGGGAAAGGGGTGGTGGGGGAGGATGGGTACTGGGGATTGGGAAGAAGCGGCGACAACACGGTTTGGGGTTGAGTGATGGCTCGCGAGGCGCGAGGGGGAGGTTGGGAGGGGGACCTGGGTTTGCGGGAGGGGACACGGGGGTTGGGGAAAATGTCGCGGGGGGTCCTGGGCTGGTGGGCGAGGTTGTCGGGGCGGGGGCCGGGGGTGTTGGCGAGGGCGTATGGGGTGGCGGTGATGGGGCTGGGGTCGCCGGTGTAGGGGGTGTGTCGGTGGCAAGGAGGGAGAAGGGCGGTGGTGGTGGGGCAGGGGGGGCTCGTAGGTGCATGGGATGGCGGTGCGGGTATAGCAGGAGGAGGTACGGGTGCAGTGGGTGGGGCGTAGCACGATTCCGGGGGGTTTTGCAGGTCTGAAAATACCTGGACAGCAAGCGTTTCGGCTTTTTTTTCTTCCGGAACGGGCTGGACATCGAATAACTCCTTGGCGACGGCATCCTTTCCCTATGAGATGGGCTGGACATCGAGCAGTTCGTCGTTTCTCTCCTCTGAAACAGCCTGGACAGCGACCGAATCGTCCCTGACAACAAGTTTTTCTTTATCAAAAGTCGGGACAACGGCTACGGTAGTGGAAGATTTTGATTTGGCAGCGCATAGGGCCTCGAAGTTAGTCATAAGAACTCGAAACTCGGAGTGGAATGTGATTTGTAAATCACGTAGCATGCTCATCGTCTCCTTGTTGTAGGCGTTGTGGTCTCGCCATTTTTGTTCGGACGAACGATAGTCCCTCGATGCATGTCGGTGCGAACGTCTGGTCGGATCGTCAGATCGTGAGGACGATCTATAGGCCATGCTCTGATACCAATTGATGCAAATTGGAATTTTACGCCGACGGAAAATACAAATATTTTGAACTGTGGATTTTTTGGTGGAGAAAATGGAGGGGTTGAGGGGAAGAAAACTCGTCGGAAACAAGGGGCTTGGAGAGAGAGAAGCGCGAAGATCGCATAGGGGAGAAGAGAGAGACGATAGAGGGAGAGAGATAAAATCTCAAATTTTTAATCAAACTGAACTGCCTAAAACAATGGACCATCATTCCTTTATATATGAGGGATGAGATTACAAAAATAGAAATTCAACTAATTATCCTAAATTGACTCTAACTAATTAACCGACTAATTTTGAAATTCAAATCGTTAACTAATTAATTGAGAACACAGGCGATCTCGTTTATTTAATTAAAATTGCGACAACTCAAATAAATGTAAATAAAATTAACGGATAAAATTAAATAAATATTCGGCCCTATATGTTGGTTCCACGTTGCATCAACTCTCCTTCGCTTTTAAAAATTCGTCTCCCGACGAATTGTTGGATCTTTGAAGCTTGCTGATTTGATGTCAATTTTCTTATTCGCCTTGTGCAAGAATAGATGTGGAGCAAACGGTGGAACCCAGATGGCGTTGGTGCAACGGCCGGAATCGTCAACCTCATGTTGGAAGAACATGTGTGGCGCAAATGGCGGCGTCTTCATGAACTTTGTCTCCTCATTGCGGTGATTGAAAAATTGATGAGGCATGAACAACATGGCCTTTGGAGAATCCATAGCAAAGCAATAGCACAAGGAGAGTAGAGGAGGAGATGTGTCCAGGGAATTAAGCCATGGAGCCTTTAAATAGGTGAAACTCATGGTCCTAGTTCTATTTGGATAAGGAGGGTTCCCAGCTTTCCTTTTTTCAACACTACTCTTTAAATATTTCTGCTTCAGGGGGTTGACATGCAAATTTCGCACCCCTTTACTTAAATAAAATCAAAAGCATGTTTTATTCTCTATACTGATGTGAGCCTTTGGGAAAGGGGTTATTCCTGCAAATTTTCCAAATTAGCTTCTTATCCCAAGTTTCACGGAATTGGAACCCCGTAGATGTCGGGCCTCCTGTTAGGGTTCGGCCTCTCATTCCCTAGCAGTGGTGGCGGCGGACGCTAGGTGGCCGCAAGGCCCGATGGTGCCTACAGGAGGGCCGGCGCGATCGAGGGCGGGGCGTGGGGTATATGCTGGGGCGACACAGGGTGAGAGGGGGTACTGGCGGCGGGCGGGGTGCTGGGAGGAAGGGGAAAGTAGGGGTGCAGGTGCGCGCGGATTGGAGGGTGGAAGCAGGCGACGGGTGGATAAGGGAAAGGGGAGATGGGGGAGGATGGGTACTGGGGATTGGGAAGAAGGGACGGCAGCACGGTTTGGGGTTGGGTGATGGCTCGCGAGGCGCGGGGGAGAGGTTGGGAGGGGGACCTGGGTTTGCGGGAGGGGACACGGGGGTTAGGGAAAATGTCGCGGGGGGGTCCTGGGCTGGTGGGCGAGGTTGTCCGGGCGGGGGCCGGGGGTGTTGGCGAGGGCGTATGGGGTAGCGGTGATGGGGCTGGGGTCGCCGGTGCAGGGGGTGCGTCAGTGGCAAGGAGGGAGAAGGGCGGTGGTGGTGGGGCAGGGGGCTCGTAGGTGCAGGGGATGGCGGTGCGGGTGTAGCAGGAGGTACGGGTGCAGCGGGTGGGGCATAGCTCGATTCCGGGGGGTTTTGCAGGTCTGAAAATACCTGGACAACAAGCGTTTAGGCTTTTTTTTTCCGGTACGGGCTGGACAACGAATAACTCCTTGGCGACGGCATCCTTTCCCTATGAGATGGGCTGGACAACGAGCAGTTTGTCGTTTTTCTCCTCTGAAATGGCCTGGACAATGACCGAATCGTCCTTGACGGTGAGTTTTTCTTTATCAAAAGTCGGGACAACGGCTACGGTAGTGGAAGATTTTGATTTGGCAGCGCATAGGGCCTCGAAGTTAGCCATAAGAGCTCGAAACTCGGAGTGGAATGTGATTTGTAAATCATGTAGCATGCTCGTCGTCTCCTTGTTGTAGCTGTCGTGGCCTCGCCATTTTCGTTCGGACGAACGATAGTCCGTCGATACATGTCGGTGCGAACGTCTGGTCGGATCGTCAGATCGTGAGGACGATTTGTAGGCCATACTCTGATACCAATTGATGCAAATTGGAATTTTGCGCCGACGGAAAATACAAATATTTTGAACGGTGGATTTTTTGGTGGAGAAAATGGAGGGGTTGAGGGGAAGAAAACTCGTCGGAAATGAGGGGCTTGGAGAGAGAGAAGCGCGAAGATCGCGTAAGGGAGGAGAGAGACGATAGAGGGAGAGAGATAAAATCTCAAATTTTTAATCAAACTGAACTGCCTAAAACAATGGACCATCATCCCTTTATATATGAGGGATGAGATTACAAAAATAGAAATTCAACTAATTATCCTAAATTGATTCTAACTAATTAACCGACTAATTTTGAAATTCAAATCGTTAACTAATTAATTGAAATCACAGGCGATCTCGTTTATTTCATTAAAATTGCGACAACTCAAATAAACGTAAAATAAACGGATAAAATTAAATAAATATCCGGCCCTATATGTTGGTTCCACGCTGCATCATCCCCCACCTCCATCCCAAGCTCCTTGTGATGCTCCTCGGTCTTCTCCACCTCCACCTCCTACCATCAAGTCCACGTTTTTACCACATGTTTATTCTCGCAGATCTTCTACTCGTCCCTCTGTTCATGTGTCGTCAACATCATCCAACATGCCTCAGGTATGTCATGACCACATTATTTCTACTGATGGCACTGGCAATTTAAATGCTACACAGGATGAGTTAATTCCAAAGGATGATAAGGCGAATGATCTGGAGATGCATATTGCCCTAAGGAAACCTCGTCGCCAATGTGCCATGTACCCTCTTGTTGCGCATGTCTCCTTGGATCACCTTTCTGCAGATTACAGGAAGTTTGTGGTGGGACTATCAGCAGTCAATATCCCACGGACATATCAAGAGGCGCTTCAGGACAATAGGTGGCGACTTGCAATGGAAGAAGAAATGGCGCCCTACAGTCGCGTGGAACCTGGAGCATTGTCTCTGCTCCACCAGGTGCCTCCGTTGTTAGCAGCAAATGGATATTTACAGTCAAGCAGAGGGCAGATGGCAGTGTGGACCGCTACAAGGCAAGGCTTGTGGCACGGGGATTTACCCAAACCTATGGTGTGGACTATTAGGACACCTTCTCTCCAGTAGCAAGACACTCGACACTACGCATCCTTCTATCAGTTGCCGTTTCACGGGACTGGCCTCTATACCAGCTTGATGTGAAGAACACATTTCTTTATGGGGATCTACATGAGGAAGCATACATGCAACAACCACCAGGTTTTGCTACTGAGGGGGAGTCCCAGAAGGCGTGCAAACTTCATAAGGCGATTTATGGCCTGAAGCAGAGTCGGAGAGCTTGGTACCAAAAGCTATCAGAGCTGATAGAGCAACAGGGGTGTTCGGTCCACTGTGGACCACTCACTGTTTGTTCAAAGGACACAAAGAGGTACTGTAGCTATTCTTGTTTATGTGGATGATATTGTCATTACAGGAGATGATGAGCAGGGCATTCATACTGCCAAGGAGTCCCTTGGTCAACAGTTTGTGACTATGGACCTTGGCAATCTCCGTTACTTCCTTGGGTTGGAATTCGCCAGGAACCAGCGTGGCCTTGTAATGACTCAGAGGAAGTTTGTTATGGATCTTCTCTCTGAGACAAGTATGACGGGGTGTAAACATGCTACCACTCCTATGGATGCAAGTGTGAGAATATATGATGAGGACACCGAGGAAGTCGACAGGAGAAGATACAGGGAGCTTGTTGGGAAGCTCTTATACGTTTCCATCATCATGCCGGATATTACTTTTGCAGTAAGCAAAGTCAGTCAGTTCATGGAGCAGCCCATGAAGGTGCATATGGATGTCGTCCATATGATCTTGAGGTATTTGAAGACTTCACCTGGTTCGGGCCTTATATTTAGTAGGGATACATCTCTTGATGTGACAGCATGTGCAGATGCAGATTACGCAGGATGTCCCAAAGATAGAAAGTCCATCTCAGGCTTTGCTATTTTTGTTGGCAGCTCATTGATTTCATGGAAAAGCAAGAAGCAGACAGTGGTGGCTAGATCTAGTGCGGAATCTGAATACAGGACCATGGCACAAGGATGTGCAGAGATGATGTAGGTAAGATCAGTACTGACCGACCTTACTGTTGAGGTTTCTCTTCCCATGAAGCTTCTATGTGATAATCAAGCAGCTTTGTTTATTGCCAATAACCCTGCTTTTCATGAACCGACAAAGCATATCGAAGTGGACTGTCATTACAATAGGGACATGATCCAGAAAGGTCTTATATCCACCTCTCATGTTTCCACAGGAGATCAGACGGCATACATCTTCACCAAGGCCCTAACTAGAGGTCCATTTGAGAGGTGTTGTTCCAAGCTAAGCAAGATTGATATCTATGCTCCAGCTTGAGGGGGAGTGTTGAGATAATTGTATTTCTTAGTATCTAATTTATATTTTATGGTTTTTTTTGGTGTACCACTCATGTAATTAACCCATGGCTTTTCTCCTATATAAGAGAGTCCTGGGATCCCTTCAATAATATGTCTCATTTTTCTCCCAACAATTTGTATAAGATCTCTGTTAGAGTATTTGGAGCATGCGTCACTTATGTAATAGGTGGGTAAATGGATCCCTCCAGGATCCATTTACCCCACCACTAAGTTTAGTCCCACATCGTCCAGTGGTGGGACTTGGAGGCTCTGGAGAGGTTATATAAGGAGCCCCAGACCTCCTGTATCCATTGAGAAAAAGGAATGAAGTATCCGCCCCTTTGAGGGCTTCTCCCGTGGTTTCATCCCGCTCCTCACGGAGTAGGGTTCCAAGTTAAAATCCTGTTGTTCTTTATTCTTCTTTATATTTTTCCATGCCACGCTTCCGCTTCCGATTTTCTAACATGGTATCAGAGCGGGTTCGATTCTCGAGGAGTTTATGATATTTTGTTATGTTCGAGATTCGAGATCTAGGGTTTCTACTGAAACCCTAATTATGTTCTTGAAGTTTTTTTATGAGATTAATTGTCGGATTCAAGTTCAGGAAGCCGCATATTTTTTTTTAAGATTGTCATCATGATCCTGGAGGGATCCTGGAGAGATCAGAGCTCTTAAGCAGATCTGAAAGGTCGATGGTGCAACATTCAGGCGCTCCAGGGCATAACAGCGGTTTCAGGCCTCCCGCAGGCGGTGCGACAAAGCCCTTCAGCATCAGGCGGGACAACATTTTCTTCTCCCTGCAGAAGAACCTCCAGGCGCCGCTCCAAGACCTCCTTGCGCAGTGGCTACAGGCTTCCAGGCGGAGCCCTATCTCCCTCGAGCATCCCCTCGCGCACATCTTATCAACCCAGGCGGCATCCCCGCAGCCAACAGGTGACTCCCTCGAAGCGCGGCCTTCTGACGGCGGCGCTCTCAGCCCCCTGCACACGAAGGCGCTCCAGGCGCAAAGAATAGCCAGGCGGCGCTCCTTCTTCGCGCGCTCGCCTCCAGGCGGCTCCAAGCCGCGCCGCCTCCTCCCCTGGCGATGACGATCCCACCTTGCATGCTCCTCGCGTTCCTGGATCGCCCAGTTCGCAGGCGACGCGGCGCTCCTCCGTACGGCATGGTTTGATCTTGCAGGCGGCGTCTCCCTTTCCACGCATAGGCGTTGGTTCCACAGAACCCTAAGGGGTCATCGCAGGTTTCTTAAAGGGTCGAGCGGGCCCTGTCCGTTATAAAAAAAAAATTGGGCCCGCGGTTAAAAAAAAGGAGAAAGCCCAAGTTCGGGCTGGGGCGTTTCACGGGGTTATCATGGTCTGGGCCCTTTGGGCTGTAATCCCGGAAAAAAAATGATGAGAAGGAAGAAAGGGCCCAGTAGGCCGAAGGGTCATTTAAAAAAAAAAGAGGGATGATGATCTGCTTATAAAAAAGAGAGGAGGAAATGAGAGAGAGAAACAAAAAAAAAGAGATGTATTTTGTAAAGCCCAAATGGGCTAAGGTTTCTTTGGACCCAATTGGGCCATTTCTTTTTATTGTTAAAAAAATGTCGAAAAAAAAAGAGACGCGTACAATAAAAAGCTGTACGCAAAAGAAAAAAATATTAAAAAAAAGATTTGAAAAGCCGGAAAAAAGAGATTAAAACGGCATGAAAAACATGTTTCAAAAAAAATGGACGGCTTATTAAAAAAAACTGTTGATGAAGAAAAGCCGCAAGTCTTTTGAGAATATTCATGTTTTCCCATATTTATGTATTATCTTATCTTCTCCCAACGTGGTCAACAACGTCATTCCGACCAGCATGGGAGAAAGAGGGAGTATATGTAGAGTCACAGGTCTTGTTCTAAGATTCAGATATCAGATTTTCCAGACCGGTCAGATGTTCAGACTCTACAAATTTCAGATTCAGACTCGATGATGACGCATGCAAATCATTTGTCATTCCTGTTGGTCGGCCAAAACTTTCATGTGAGCCATAGGGACTCCAGAGCAGAGGACTATTCCCTATGCCATTAAGGGCAAGGGTTTTCATGTGGTATCATAGGGACTCCAGAGTAGAGCACCATTCTCTGAGCCAGATAGATCCAGTTTCACACTCCAGCCCGTGCGTCCTCCTCACATGCATGCCATGAGAAGCAACGTCCTCGACTGCAGCAGCTGTACGCGTTGGGTTGATATTGTCTGTAGTGTCATGTATTGTGAGTTGAATTTCTTTCTGTTTGTCCAAGCTGAGCATTGCATGCTCCAGCTTGAGGGGGAGTGTTAGAGTATTTGGAGCATGCGTCACTTATGTAATAGGTGGGTAAATGGATCCCTCCAGGATCCATTTACCCCACAACTAAGTTTAGTCTCACATCGTCCAGTGGTGGGACTTGGAGGCTCTGGAGAGGCTATATAAGGAGCCCAGACCTCCTGTATCCATTGAGAAAAAGGAATGAAGTATTCGCTCCTTTGAGGGCTTCTCCCGTGGTTTCATCCCGCTCCTCACGGAGTAGGGTTCCACGTTAAAATCCCGATGTTCTTTATTCTTCTTTATATTTTTCCATGTTACGCTTCCGCTTTCGATTTTCTAACAATCTCTATGTGTGTGTACCATGAACGTTTCTATAAATAAGATGAGAATTCGACACCCCACCTACCCCCATTGCTACATGGTCGACGACTTTTTTCGTCGACTTTCGAAAGAGCAACGACTCACCCTGGCAAAGCAGACAAATCTTACTATCTTTCAAACCAACGATGTTGCATCCTCTATCAGAGGGATCTTTGTATATTGATTATATATACAAACTCATTGGCAAGAACCTAAGCTCCCAGTACTCTCATTTCTATTAATCTTGTTCAATTCATCCTTATATGCACCCTGATTTTAAAGTAAATAAAGATGTGACATTATATAGAGAGTATGTGTGTGTTTGAGAGCTATCTCCTAATCATTTGTAATAGGTAGGTGCTCCCCTCTCTACGCCAACTAACCTGCATTTATTTCGTGTCTGACTTCCAAATTCCCTCATCTTGTTGAAGATAAAATCCCTCGCATTTAAGAATATCTGTCAAAAACGAACCTACTTTACACTTCTGTTTTGGTGTTTTCTCACATGGAACATTCAGACAGTACACTTGATATTCATGGTGCTTTCAACCGCATGGGCAATGCAAAACTTTTCATTGGAAATTAAAATAAAGAATACCGGACGCCCATGATGGAGAGTAAACCAAAAAAGAAGCCTAAATTATACTCAAACCACGTCCAGAAACAAATACCTGTCTAGCAGCTGCCAACGGTCACCAATTTTAGTATCAACGTCATCAATTTCTTTTTCAAGCTTTTGAAGCATGGCATCAACCTGACACACAAATTCTAGATATTATTAGGAAGATATTCTGGAAAATTGCAAATGAATATTGCACAAGATAGTGTTGTCATATTGACCCAATAATATTATGACTTGTACCCAATAATAGGATGAGTTACCTTGGTGTATTTTATTTGCTGATGATATTGTGTTGATTGACAAGACTAGAGATGGAGTAAATGAGAAGCTTGAGGTCTGGAGACATGCATTGGAGACTAAGGATCTCGTATAAGTAGGGCTAAGACGGAATATATGGATTGCACCTTTGATGGAAGCAATGGTGAAGGAATCGAGGTGAAGATTGGTGACGATAACATTCGGAAGAGAGATTTTTTTAGATATCTGGGATCTATTTTGCAACATGACGGGGAAATTGATGGAGATGTTACTAATAGAATAAATGCAGGCTGGCTAAAGTGGAGAGGAGCCTCTGTTGTGTTCTGTGATAAGAAAATTCCTTTAAAAATTAAAGGAAAGTTTTACAAAGCAGCCGCGAGACCTGCTATGCTCCATGGATATGAATGTTGGCCTGTGAACCATAGACATGTGCAGAGGATGGCTATAGCAGAAATGAAAATGCTAAGGTGGATGTGTGGACACACACGTAAAGATCGGATCGGAATGAGGCAATCAGAAAAAAAGTTGGTGTAGCTCCGATCGAAGATCAGATGCGAGAAAACCGCTTAAGATGGTTTGGTCATTTGCAAAGAAGATCAGTTAATGCACCGGTTAGAAGATGCGAGTGTTGGGATATTGAGCCGGCTAAGAGAGGGCGAGGACGACCTAAGAAGTCTTGGAAAGAGACTATACGAAGGGATCTTAATTTTTTGAATATAAGCCGGAGATTGACCCAAGATAGATCTGAATGGAGGTGAAGAATCCATGTAGCCGACCCTACTTAATTGTGGGAAAAGGCTTTGTTGTTGTACCTATGGACTAATATGGCTTGCTCCTGAAATGAACAAGGAATCAAAACTATGGAATTCATCGAAATTATTGCATCTTCGGTCAAAGCTTTACAAAGACACAATTTGATACAAACACCCAAAAGTAGCTCCAAAGTAATGGAATAACTGCAATGTTTCCAACCACTGGTTGATTATCAAGCTACGTTGTAAACTTGCTGTTACTACATTATGAATAATCGCATCTTATTTGTTTTATGTTGATCCGAGGATATATTATCTAGCAACTGATTTAAACGCTATTGATCAAGGGCCCTTAATAAAGAAACATGATTCATGGTCACCAATAAAAATATCAGGACGTTCTTCTCAAATACCAGAAAAGCATTACTTGCTTCCAATTTCTATGGTACAGTTAGAATGGCACCGGCAGTTTAAAATAACCGCATTAATCCTCTCAGCAATTCATGGAGCACTTATTTTAGTAAGCACGTAATCTAGATAATATAAAACCTTCCATCCTCGTACATGCCTGAGAACGTCATAGAGAAGTACTAATTTTAGAATGAGCTGATACAATGAGGTGAATGCAGAAAAAATTTATTTACAATTCGGGAAGTAGATCTGTGGAGAGAATTATATGTTTCTGGCTTTATTTATATTTCTATTTCTTTAGTCTTCTTTATGTAATTTCTCTCTAGAGCTTTTCTCCTATACAAAAGAGCTCTAGGGTTACAAGGAATATAACTTTTCGTTTCACTTTTCCACATGGTATCAGAGCGACGGTCCTATACCGAAGCTTGTGCCCTAAATCCCTTTCAGCACCAAAAGCTCATGTGCCGCCTCTGCAGGCCGCACGCCGCCGCTGCTCGTGCTTGGCCCCCTAAGCGCGTGACTTCTGCGGGCGTGCTCGACTGCGCGTGTGATCACCTGCACGTGACCGCCTGCGGGCCAACGCACATGACCACCTGCGCACCAGCATGCCCGTGTGCCTGTGCACAATCCCTGATGTTGGGTTTCTATGTGACGCAAATTGAATTTTGCGGCGATGAAAATAACTTTTTTGAACGGTGGATCTTTTTGGTATAAGAATAACTTGGAGGGTAGAAGGAGAGAAGGCGCGCCTGTTGCGCGAGACTTGGGGAGAGAGAAGCGCCGCATCACTATGGTATAGCGTGACTATCTAAAATACCCTAGTCACCCAGAGGAGCCACCAAAGAATGGAAGTGATTGTGGCATGAGTCTACACCCACAATCATCTTCCCATATATCCGTGTAGACATTACTCTTATAGTTTGCAACCCCAGTCTTTGAGATTGTTGTCATCATGACAGACAACAAAGCAGATATTCCATCCCTGGGTGCATTCAAAGGTCCAATGCCCATTGTGAAGATGGATTGAACGAATTATGAACTGTGGACCATGCAGTTCATGAGTCTAATGCAATGTAATGGCAAGAAGCATATCTCCACATAGGAGGAGCCCATGGACAAGACTGGGGTTAACGCCTCATGGGAGGTAGATGATGTTTATGCACGAGTATGGCTTTCTGGAACAGTATCCATGGAGATAGCCAACGACGTACTGAGTCAGCACACAACTAAGGCTATGCGGGACATACTCACTGCCACATACACTCCGGCGAAGAACGAGTCGAAGATTTTACAACTTCAGCACGACAACTTCATGTCGAAGCAGAATGGTCGTCCTCTTCATACCCTTTACACTTCTCTGAGGGGTATGTTTGAGAAGCTACATGGTTACATTCCCTTGACCGCTACACCATAGCAGCTCAAGGCATATAGGGATTTAATAATGACATGAGTTTTTCTAGCAGCTCTCGACCCTGAGTATGATGCAGTCAGAGCACAGATTCTTACCGATGCCACAATACCTCCAATGGAGGAGGCATATCGCAGGCTGAGTAGGCTCTCCATATCTTCTGGTGGTACTCATAGTCACAGACATCCTCAACAATGGCAGCTTCTCGTGGTAGAGGTCCTGCACTATTCCGTGGTCGAGGTGGCCGTGGCAGGGGTAGTCGACCCCCTCATCAGCCGTGTACTTATTGTCACAGACCAGGCTATTATGAGGAAACATGCTACTCCAAGCATGGGTTCCCACCTTCAGCACATGTTGCAGAACAGAGTTAGCAAGCTAGCAGTTCCTCATCCGGGCCTGATCAGAGATTTGACGAAATTGTGGCAAGACTCGGGGAGATTATATCTACTCCTGGGTCAACTAGCACTCTGATGAATCTCTAATTCAACATGCTAAAATTAGTCAATTAGGCTATGTTCCCCAAAATCCATATGCATTTACTCATCAATATAGCATCATTAGCATTCGTACATGTGTTAATAATACTCATATTTCATAATGCATAATTGGCATAAAACAAGGAACCAAAAAAACCATGTGTAAATTGACCTAAAAGCGTCTAACTTTCCCAATTTTTAGTTAATTCATCTTAAGTCCGATTGACCTAAAACCACCTCCATTGTGTAGATATTACTAACAAGAATAAAGGAAAAATATAAGTGACAAATAAACTCAAAACCTAAATTCACATCAGACGGACTAAAACGTGCATATCTTCCTCATACGGTATCTGATTTTGATCTACTCACTTTTAAAGTACTTTACTTTCAAATACCTTCAGAATAAGACCAATATCATAAAATTCGGAGCTCATATGTGAAAGTTGAGTTTTGGGCCTTGTAGAGATAGTTCTTAGTATTATTATCTCTTTATGTATCTTGTCGTTATTTCTTTATCTTTTATAGACCTCTTTGTAATTTACCCTTAAGGTCTCTCCCTATATAAGAGAGCCTAGGGTTTTTCTGAATGATTATCGAAGTCTCTTTTCCCAACATGGTATCAGAGCCGCCCTAGGGCTCTCCACACCCATCGTCCCCTTCCCCCACCCGCCGCCCTCTCCTTTCTCGGCGCCGACCTCCAGCTTCCTCCCCGCCCACCACCCCTCCCGCAGCGGCTTCCCCTCCCGCCGCCTCTCTCTCTTACACCGCCAAAGCTCCAGGCGGCCCCCAGCCTGCCGTCCGAGGCCCCAGGCGGCATTCCCGACTGCCGCAGAAGGCCCTAGGCGGCCTCCAGCTCGCTACCCAAGGACCCGACGGCATCCCAGCCCGCCGCAGAAGACCCCCGGCGGCATCCAACCCGCCGCAGCACTCCCAGGCAGTACCCCCCCACCGCCGCATACCACCAGGCAGCATCCTTGCCTTTGTAAGGGCTGTAGGCCTCATCTCAAGCGTGCCCTAGTCCACCTAGTCTCTTCGGCCGATATATGGATTTGAGTGCGTAACGTCTACATACTCAAATCCGATGCAGTTGGTGTAGACACTCATTAGCTTGTCTACATACCCTTGTTCTTCTCCAGCTGCAGTATGTAAGAATCAAAGGTCGATATGCCCTCCACCGGCGCATTCAAAGGTCCTGCGCCAATAGTGAAGATGGACGGGTCTAACTATGAGCTCTGGGCTATGCAGTTCATGAGCCTCATGAAGTCGAATGGTAAGAAGCACATTGTTACTGAGGATGAGCCCGCAGAGAAGACAGGGATATATGCCTCATGGGAGGCTGATGACTCCTACGCAAAGGTCTGGTTGTCTGGTACATTGACGATGGAGATTGCTAATGACGTCCTCCATCAGCCCACTGCTAAGGCAAAGTGGGAAATGAGACAAAGACGTTGCAGCTTCAGCATGACATTTTCACAATGAAGCAGAGCGGCAGACCTCTCCATTCCCTATACACATCCCTAAGAGGGATGTTTGAGAAGTTATACAGTACCATTCCACTCACTGCTACTCCTGAACAACAGAAGACATTTCGGAACGCCACCATGGTGGGTGTTCTACTTGCGGCTCTTGATCCTGAATATGATCCCGCCCGGTCTCAGATCCTAGCTGATCCAGTTATTCCTCCAGTGGAGGATGTTTACAGAAGGCTCAGTCGCATTCCAGTTTCCTCCAGCTCTTTTACTCCACCCCCATCAGCGATGGCAGTCTCGCGTGGGAGAGGTGGCCCACCTTCTGGTCGTGGTCGTGGACGTGGCCGTGGACCCCAGGGAAGGGGTGGCCGCTTCAGTCAGACATGCTCCTATTGTCACCGCACAGGACACTCAGAGGAGACATGCTATTCTAAGCATGGGTTCCCAGCATCGGCACGTGTTGCAGAGCATTCTCAGTCTCCATTATCGTCTACTACAGATAATCGATTTGACGAACTTGTGGCACGTCTCCGAGATATTATGCAACATTCATTTGGTGATTCGTCTGGTGGTCCTTCAGGTGTTGCTGCTACAGCCTCTGCCAGTTCATCTGCCGCTGCTAGTACCTCAGGTAGATCTACTGCATTCACACCATTTCATGATATATCTGACTGGGTTATAGATTCGGGAGCCACACATCATCTCTGTCGAGATAGAGATAAATTACAGGCCTACAGGAACATTCCTCCCGACCGTTCAGTGCAGATCGCAGATGGTACCCATTCGCCCCTTGTTGGATAGGGGGAGGTCTTCCTATCCTCCACTATGCAGCTACAGAACGTCCTACATGCTCATGAGTTCTCAATGAATCTGTTATCTATTAGTCAGATTACGAAGGATTTGCATTGTCGTACCATATTTGACCCGTCTTCTTTCATTTTTCTGGACATACTCACGGGAAGGGTGATTGGCTGTGGCTCTGAGCAAAATGGTTTATATCGACTGGTTCGGGATTCCTATGTTGGCGTCTCCTCTCATTCTGCCGGACCAGTCTCTCCGTACATCTGGCATCTCCGGTTTGGTCACCTTCCGCTCCAGAAAATGCGCCATCTTCTACCCCAGATCTCTCCTAGTTCGTCTTTCCGCTGTGAAGCATGTCAGTTGGGAAAGCATCATAGGTCAAACTTTCCAAGTCGTCAGAGTCGGAGCAGTAGCTCCCTATTCGAGTTGTTACATATAGATATATGGGGTCCGAGTTGTGTTCCCAATCATCAGGGGCATAAATTTTATCTTGTGGTAGTGGATGATTTTTCTCGTGTGTCATGGGTCTTTCTTTTGAAGAATAAATCTGAAGCAGGAGATGTGATCAAGAATTTAATACATGAAGTGCACAATGTTTTCTCTTCCTCAGTCAAATATGTTCGGACGGATAATGCCCTAGAATTTTGTACACGCTCACTTTCTCAAGTTCTTTCATCAAAGGGTATTATTTACCAAACCACTTGTGCATATACATCACAGCAAAATGGTGTGGCGGAAAGAAAGCATCGCCATCTCTTGGATATTACTCGAACCCTGTTGATTCAGAGTTGTGCCCCTATTTCCTTCTGAGGGGACGCTGTTCTTACTGCATGTTATCTGATCAATCGAATGCCATCCTCAGTTCTTGGTGAGAAGATACCTATCTCTCTTATTTTTCCAGACAAGGAGTTATTCTCACTGACTCCACGTGTCTTTGGTACTGTGGCTTTCGTTCATCTTCTATCTCCCGGACTTGACAAACTCTCTCCTAGGGCAGTCAAGTGCGTCTTTGTTGGTTATTCCAGGACTCAGAAGGGCTACCGGTGTTATGATCCTACGAATAAGTACTTCGTGAGTGCTGATGTCACTTTCTTTGAGTTTGTCATGTATTTCTCCCCTGCAGGTTACCATCCACTACCACTGATGATATCTATGTTCCTCCACCACCTATATGGAGTTCACCTGAGTCTTCCCCTATGCCTGTCTCCACGCCAGCAACCCCACCACCACCACCTCCTCCTCCACCCATTCTACGGCCTATCGTTTCACCGCTACCAAAATTCTATACGCGTCGGTCAGGTCCTGCTCAGACTACACATCAGCCACTCATCACGCCTCAGGTATGTTCAGATGGCATTACTACTGACGGGTCAGGTTTGGTACATGTGCAGGATTCTTCAGTACAGGACGTCACTAGCCCATCCAGTACAACAAATGATGATCTTGATGTTCCGATTGCTATTCGGAAGCAGAGGCGTCAATGTGCCTCTTATCCATTTGCTTCACAGGTTTCCTTTCACCGTCTCACTGGTGATTTTCAGAGATTTGCCTCAGCCTTGTCTTCCGTGGATATACCACGGACCTACCAGGAAGCTTTGAAGAATGATTGCTGGAGATTAGCTATGGAAGAAGAGATGAGGGCCTTGCAGTCCCGTGGCACATGGTCTTTGGTCCCTGCACCTCCTGCTGCATCCGTTGTGAGCTGTAAGTGGGTCTTCACAGTTAAATATCATGCAGATGGCACGTTGGATCAGTACAAAGCACGCTTGGTCGCCCGTGGGTTTACACAAACCTATGGCGTGGATTACATGGATACGTTCTCTCCAGTGGCGAGACACTCTACCCTTCGTATTATCTTATCTGTTGCTGTGGTTCGTGAATGGAGTATATCTCAACTAGATGTCAAGAATGCCTTTCTGTACGGGGACTTACAGGAGGAAGTCTACATGCAGCAGCCACCTGGGTTTACTGCTGAGGGGGAGAAGCAGATGGTCTGTAGACTTCACAAGACGATATATGACCTCAAACAGAGTCCGAGAGCATGGTTCCAGAAGCTGTCCAACCTAATTGAGCAACAAGGATTCAAGAGGTCAAATGCCGATCACTCGTTGTTTGTCCAGAAGTCATCGGCAGGTGGTTGTCATTATGGTCTATGTGGATGATATTCTTGTTACAAGAGATGATGTTCAGGGCATAGAAAGGGCGAAGGCATTCCTAGGCCGTCAGTTTGTTACAAAGGATCTTGGAACCCTAAGGGCCTGTTTGGTTGCTGGGTTGGACTGGGTTGGCACAACCCTGGTTACTATTCACAAGGGCACTTCCTCCTCACAGATTACTATTCACCCACCCCAACCCAACCCAGTCCAACCCAGCAACCAAACAGGCCCTAAGATATTTTCTGGGGTTGGAATTTGCAAGGAATGCACAGGGCTTGGTGATGACCTAACGGAAGTACATTACAGACTTCCTGATTGAGACTGGCATGGATGGATGCAAACCATCAAGTATTCCCATGGACCCTAGCATGAAGTTGTATGATGGTGATACTGATGAAGTTGATAAGAGGAGATATAGAGAAATGGTGGGAAAACTCCTCTACATTACCATAACTCGTCCAGACATTGCATTTGCAGTTAGCAGGGTGAGTCGATTTATGGAGCAGCCAAGACAGGTTCACATGCATGCTATACACATGATACTGAGGTATCTGAACTCTTCTCCAGGGTCAGGGCTGCTATTCAGAAAGGGCACAGACTTATCCATCTCAGCATGTGCAGACGCAGATTATGCAGGATGCCCTAAGGATCGAAAATCAACCTCAGAGTTCGCAGTGTTTGTTGGAGGCTCTCTGGTTTCTTGGAAAAGCAAGAAACAAACTGTTGTGGCAAGGTCCAGTGCCGAATCCGAATATAGGACCATGGCTCAAGCCAGCACGGAAATGATGTGGGTTCGGTCCGTACTAGAAGATCTACATGTAGTTGTGCCCCTACCTATGAAGCTTCAGTGTGACAATCAGGCAACATTATTCATTGCCAACAATCCAGCTTTCCATGAAAGGACCAAGCATATTGAAGTTGACCGCCATTACACTAGAGACTTGATCCAGAGAGGATTGATATCTACTGCACATGTGAGCTCAGGAGATCAGACTGCAGATGTATTCACCAAGCTACTGCTCAGAGGACCTTTTCAGAGATGTTCATCCAAGCTGAGCATGATAGGCATCTATGCTCCACCTTGAGGGCGAGTGTAGAGATAGTTCTTAGTATTATTATCTCTTTATGTATCTTGTCATTATTTCTTTATCTTTTATAGACCTCTTTGTAATTTACCCTTAAGGTCTCTCCCTATATAAGAGAGCCTAGGGTTTTTCTGAATGATTATCGAAGTCTCTTTTCTCAACAGGCCTCTTTTGCGTATTTTATCTTTTTACGATTTTTGATATGGGTTTTTATGTACATAATTAACCCATTTTATTTTAATTATTTGTCATTTATGTTCTTCGATGAAAGTTTTCTCAAGTGGCATAAAAATACAAATTCAAATCAAGACTGAAATCAAAGAAACTGACTGTGTCCGAGTGACTTATGTGAGTCTGTACGAAATTCGCTTGTTTTCTTCTATTTTATTTCCCTATTTTCTTATTTATTAAAAATCCAAAAAATAGATTAATGCGTAATTAAGTGTCATTTATTTTATCGTATTTTTTAGATTTTTTTATTTTTTAAAAATCAATAAAAAATTGCAATATCTCCAAAAGCGATTTTCTATACATATGGAAAACCACCAAAAATATCACTTTGTACAGATGACCTCTTTTGCTCCCGGTCCCTTCATGAAAGTTGTAGATCCCGTTGAGACGAACAACTTTCGTGAAGGAAATTTTTCGATCTGAGATCCTTTTTATTTCTTTTCTGTTTTTCTTTCTCTTTTATTTTGAATTTTTTTGGGGGTGACACGTGGCAGTCGCGGGGCGTGCCACGTGTCACCCTCTCTCTCTCTCCAGCTAGGTCACGTGCTCAGCATGTGACCCGTCCCTTCTCTCCTCTCTCACCCTTGATCACGTGCTTCGCATGTGACCGTCCCCTTCCTCCTGCGTCGCCCACGCTCGACTGATCCACTCCTCTTGGCCGTTACCCAACGCCTTCATGAGCCGGTTCGCTTCCCCTGTAACCCCTCTCAACCTCTTGCATGTAAGGTCGTCTCCCTCGTAACTCCTGAGTCTCCAGCCGTTACCCATATCCTCCTCCTACAAAGCTCATCCATATCCCTCCGAAGAGGACATCCGTCATTTTCCATGTCAGAGCATCGAACCAACCAAGGTGGTGACAACACAAGGGGAGGTTCTCGGCGGCGACGATGACCTACAAAATAGGTGAGATCCGGCGATCAAACCTCGTCGTTGCAGTTTATTCGAAAAGCTGTAGAGCTCTGAAGGTTGACTTCCTTCATCGAGCGAAAATCTCGGCTGAGCAGCAGCTCTAGCCAACCCGCAGGCACAACGTCACTCACCTTCGCCTCCTACCTTTGTTATTCGTCTCCGCACCGACTCGTTGTCCTCCCTTCATTGCACTCCAGCGCCACCGACCACCTGAGAGTAACCCATCTCTCTTCTCCCTTCACCGTGTCATCCCGTTCGCACAAGAGCAGCTCCATATCTCTCTGGAGCCACACATCATGCTCCTCCTCCGGCGAAGAATCCAACCACTCGACCCACTTCACCTCCAAAAACACCTACGCACCGTCTTCGTCGTTCACCTCCACTTGTCCACTACACTGTACACCAGCAACTGCTCGTAGCTCACCCTCCACAGCGCCTCGCCGACCGCCCTCAACTCCACAGTCGCTTGCCTTTCATGAGGCCTTCAAACGCGCCCCGCGCCCTGCCTCGTAGCCGTGCGACTCTCTGCCACGCCACCACGGAGAATCGCTCTGTGTCGCCAGCAACGGCTCGTGCACTGCTGACCGCCTGCCGCATTCTCCCTCCTCTCTAGTCGTGGCTCCACCGTCATCTGCCCGCCTCGGACGGCATGCCCACACCAAGCGCTCAATCTCCCCCTCACGTGAGGAGCACGTAGGGTAGGGGGTGATTTGCGCTTCTACTCCCCGAATTCCTCCTGAATAACAAGAGCATCCCTCAGGCTTCGCTGACGTCAGTGTCGCATGCCATGGAAGTGACGCACTGGAAAAATTGTATTGAGCTCCCTCCGACTTTTGAATATTGCATATAGGTCCTCCGGGGGCTAATTTGTAAAGAAAATATTATTTTTATTACGTTTCAGTCCCTGACATTACAACTCATCATATCTTTCTCATACGAACTCTGTTTTCAGCGCACAATATGTCGTTTTGAAGCTTATTGAACGCTCTATCATATTATGTGTCATGTGAACATATCTGAAGATGTTTATTGATGATGATTATTTGCTAAATCTCTTAATATATGCATGTTGAATTCTGACATTTTGTGCATTATTTTATCGAGAAAACTAATGGTCTATTTTGCATGGATGCTAATGAGGATTTTAGTTTGATTAATCTTTCTGTGATAATTGAGAATTATTCTTTGAGGACTTAATTTCTGCAGGGACTCGATTGTGGAAATTTTATTTGATTAATTCTTCTCAATAATTCATCTTACTCTTTGAAGATAGATCTTTGCTCGGGTGTCATAGAAGAGGATTTAACTCTTGATACTTGATATAAACTTTTCTTGAGAATTAAATTAGATAGAATTTGGAGATCAAATCTTTGTGCGAATTAATTGCAGGATTAATCATATATCTATTTGGACTCTTGCCTGCATCTGGATTTAAATTGACTATATTTATTGGAAATATTTGTTTGATTTGTGATTTCACTTCGAGGATATTGATTAACATTATTGGACTTAAAAATCATCATCACAGATCATGTGCTTCATATTTATTCTCTCTTCACATTTATTCTCTCTGCGTATTTGCATTGTCATCATTTCATTCCATTTTCCTTTATTTTCTCGACACAGAATTATATGTTTATTTTTCATTGCATTTTCATCATCATAATTTCTCTTTATTTCCTGACACAGAAATTAACACAATATTTAATTAATTATTTAAATAAATTTAAAATCACGCAACTAGAAATAGTTTATTCCCTGTGTTCGACCTTGGTACACTTACTAAGTTAAAAAATACTCCACAACATTCAAATATTGTGGTTTTTTAGCGACCGAATTTCGTCTCATATACTACAATTATTGATTATTAAAGAGGCGATTTCCGCATTCATCACTCTCCTTCAGGATCCTCAGAGGTAGCTTCCTCTGCATTAACATCTACATCAGGTACAACATACACCTTTACTAGTTGTTACAGGGCAGACTTATCAGAATGGATCATGGATTCTGGTGCATCCCATCATCTAAGTGGGGATATCGGTTTAGTGCTTTTAGTCAACCCAGCTGGGACGATCTGTTCTGATAGTAGATTGGGCACACTCTCCCATCACTGGTCAGGGGGAGGTGCAGTTAACCCCAACAATGATGCTTCAGAATATTCTTTATGCTCCAGAGTTTTCCATGAATTTATTGTCTATTAATCAAATCACCAAGGATATACATTGCCGTGCCATTTTTATCCATCTGCCCTTGTGTTTCAGGATATTCTAACTGGCAAGGTGATTGGTTCTGGATATGAGCAAGGAGGTCTCTACAGACTGATGCAGTCTTTGTATGTTGTTGCCTCTTCTCTTCGCATCAGATCTATGTCTCCCTATATGTGGCATTTTCGTTTTGGCAATCTTCCTCTGCAAAAGCTGTGTCACGTTCTTCCACAGATTTCTCCTCGTTCTACCTTTCAATGCGAGCCTGCCAACTTGGGAAGCATCATTGGTCCACTTTCCAGAGTCGTCAGGGTCGGAGTGGTCATAGTCTATTTGAGTTGATTCGTTTTGATATTTGGGATCCCAGTCGTGTCCCTGATCATCAGGGGCATAGGTTTTATCTAGTAGTTGATGAGTTTTCAAGGTTGTCGTAGATCTTTCTACTTAAAAATAAGTCTGATGCCGGTTCTGTCATTCAGTATTTTATAACTGAAATAAAACATTTTCTCTACCAAGATTAAGTTTATACGGTCTGACAACGCCTTGAAATTTTGTAGCAATCAACTTGCCCAATTTCTTGCATCTCATGGTATTGTGCATCAAACTTCTTGTGTGTATACTTCCCATGTTTTATTAGACCAGCTTTCTGAGAATTTTCAACGGTTTGTTGTGGGCCTCTCGGCTGTGGAGATACCACGTTCCTATCAGGAGGCGATGAAGATTAGTCAGTGGCATCTGGCGATGAAGGAGGAGATGGCAGCTTTACAATCTCGAGGTACGTGGAGTGTTGTGCAGGCTCCTCCATGTGCGTCTATTGTAGGCAGAAAGTGGGTGTTTACTGTGAAACAATGGGCTGATGGTACTGTTGACAGATATAAGGCCATATTGGTTGCTTGTGGGTTCACGCGAACTTATGGGGTGGACTATCAAGATACTTTTTTCCCATTTGTGTGTCACTCCACATTGCGGATTCTTATTGCAATTGATGTGGTGTGTGATTGGCTACTTTTCCAGTTGGATGTCAAGAATGCATTCCTGTATGGAGATCTGCAGGAGGAAGCTTACATGCAGCAACCACTTAGGTTTGCTGCTGAGGGGGAGTCCAGTATGGTGTCTCATCTTCATAAAGCCATATATGGTCTCAAGCAAAGTCTGAGGGCTTGGTTTCAGAAGCTCTCAGAGTTGATTGAACAGAATGGCTTTGTCAGATCTATTGCAGATCATTCTCCTTTTGTTAAGAGAACTCAGAGGGGTATTGTGGTTGTTCTAGTTTATGTTGATATTGTTGTTACTGGCAGCGACGAACAAGGTATTCAGGCAGCTAAGGATTTCCTTGGACGACAGTCTGTGACCAAGGACCTTGGCATACTACATTACTTCCTTGACTTGGAGTTTGTACGCAATCAGCATGATATGGTTATGACTCAAAAGAAGTATGTTATTGATCTTCTGGCTGAGACATGCATGATAGGATGCAGGGCTGCCACTACACCAATGGATCCCAATGCGAGACTTTATGATGATGACTCCGAGGAGGTGGATAAGAGACAGTACAGAGAGCTGGTAGGGAAGTTGCTATATGTTACTATTACCAGGCCTGATATTTCGTTTGTTGTGAGCAAAGTTAGCCAGTTCATGGAGCAACCCAGATAAGTTCATATGAATGCAGTCTGGATGATTATGAGATACCGGAAATCCTCTCCATATCTTTTCAAAAGAGATACGTCTCTCAATCACCGGGTGTGCAGATGTGGATTTGCTGGATGTCCCAAGGACAGGAAGTCTACTTCAGGCTTCATTGTGTTTGTTGATAGCTCTCTGGTTTCATGAAAGAGTAAGAAACAGACAGTAGTTGCTCGATCCAATGCTGAATCAGAATATAGGGCTAATGGCTCAAGGGAGTACAGAAATGATGTGGGTCAAGTCCGTTCTGACTGACCTAGCTATTGAGGTGTCTCTTCCAATGCATCTCAAATGTGATAATTAAGCAGCTCTGTTCATAGCTAATAATCCAGTCTTCCATAAGAGAACAAAGCATATCAAAGTAGATTGTCATTATACTCGTGATTTGATTCAAAGGGGGCATATTTCCACCTCTCATGTTGCTTCAGGCGATTAGATTGCAGACATGTTTACCAAAGCACTTGCAAGGGATCCTTTTCACCATTGTTGTTCCAAGCTGAGCATGATAGATGTATATGCTCTAGCTTGAGGGGGAGTGTTGAGAGAACTATATGTTTATGCCTTTATTTATATTTTTCTATTTCTTTAGTCTTCTTTATGTAATTTCTCCTTAGAGCTTTTCTCCTATATAAGAGAGCTCTAGATTACAAGAAATACAACTTTTCGTTTCACTTTTCCACAAGATTCAAGTAATGTTTTATGGAACTCATATTCCTAAGCATTAGACAATTCATTAGAGGCCATACAAAGGAGTCAACAAATAGGGTCTTACCCGATCTATAAGTGCTGTAGAAACCTTGTCCTGAGCAGCAGCTTCAAGAGCATGATCACTCTCCTCTCTAGCAGCTCTGTAAGCCTCTTTAGCAGCAGCTTCACCATCAGTGCCTTCTTTTTCCAGCATACTATTGTAGAGTTGTATCTGAGAACAGCATAAATATAATAGGTAGTATCTTCAGCTGCGTTTAAGGACAAACAATGTTGATAATATTAACCAACATGCACAGATCAGTAATTCTGTACCTCCCTGTTAACCAGGCTAAGAAATTCCTCACGCTCCCTGCTGACAGACTGCAAATGTTGGTAACAGTTAAGTTTTTTGAACAAATCAAGGAAAAAGAGATGGAAGGCAGACAATCAGCAGGGGTCCATACAGATGCAGAAGCTAGAACAGCCAAGGCACGGCTGATTCGACAAAGTTCGTCACGATCCTCCAAAGTTTTGGCCCGTTTAATATCTTGAGAATCTTTGTCAGTTGGCTCGGTCATCTCCTTCAAAGCAACATCCTCCATGCTGACAGCAGGTTCCTTTATTTTAGCTGTCTCCTCTTTTTCTTTCGATTTTTCTTCCTCCTATAATATATGGAAAAATACCAGCAGACATAAGTGCAATGTATATTACAAGCACCGCATATATACATGAAAAAATGGGGCTGCCCCCGCCCTATTTTCCAGTGATTTTTTTTTCAAAAATAAAGCCATGTATTTTCATCACTATATTCCTCTAATATGCCATTCCAATTTCGTCAAAAACAGAGACTCATATGCCTTCCAACTAGAACAGGTAATTTTAACGGTCTTAGAATTGGTGTAGTCGACCCGTTCTAGATGAAGGGCATAGGAGTCTCTGCTTCTGACGAAATTGGAATGATATAATAGAAGGATATAGTGATGAAAATACATTGATTTATTTTTGAAATAAAAAATAAAAAAATCGCCGGAAAATGAAGCAGGAGCAGCCCCATTGAACCCACACACACATATATATGGAGAAGATAACAGAGTTAACGATTGGGTAAACTGGCAGTTTCATAAATTGTGGGTTCAGTTTAATCAGAGGCGAAATTCTGAAAACATTATAGGACTTAATTTCCCTCAGAAGTGACGATGAAAAGTATTAAAACTTCACCATTTTTATGACATCCCAGAATTTAAAATTTACTTGCAATTAAACTTAAAATACGCGGCAATCTAAAAACGGAAAATACATCACAAGTCCGCCCTGGAAGAAGTATTTCTTCCTACTCAACTATGAGTTTTTTTAATATGTTGGAAGCTGATATATCGTGGCATGAACTGATCAAGGATTAGAACTCATACTGAGATACATCCAGAACACCGTCTTTTTCTTGTAATTTTAGCAAGACAAGGGCATATCAGTAATATAAGTGATGTGTCATGTTGTTTTCAAA
This sequence comes from Ottelia alismoides, assembly GCA_037367405.1. Classification (NCBI taxonomy): domain Eukaryota; kingdom Viridiplantae; phylum Streptophyta; class Magnoliopsida; order Alismatales; family Hydrocharitaceae; genus Ottelia; species Ottelia alismoides. The sequence continues at coordinate 582,380 of JAZKJV010006308.1, read as the reverse complement.
GCATGAATAAAACAAACAGCTTCTTCACAAAATTTCCAAAATATATATCGTGGCATAACCTGAGCAAAGATTAGCACTCATACTGAGACACAGCCAGAACACTGTCTTTTTCTTGTAATTTTAGCAAGACAAAGGGCAAATGTGTAATATAAGTGATGTATCATGTTGTTTTCAAAGCATAGGTAAAACATGTGGCTTCTTCACAAACTTCCCAATATATAGTCAGGTGATTATATCAGGAAGTTGTTGCTCTGTACTCTGTAGAGAGTCCAGGAGTGATAATTTTCCCTTCATGCACAACATCACTGATAAAATGACAATCTACTTCAATGTGCTTGGTGCATTCACAAAAGATAAAGTGGAAATATAAGTGGCCGACTTGTTGTCATATGAAGTAAGAACTGAAAGTTCGATGGTCAGATCAAATTCCTATAGGGAGTGACAACCCAACTGATCTCACAAGTTGCTTGAGCCATAGCTCTATACTCTAAATCTGCACTGGATCTAGAAACAATTACATGCTTCTCACCAACAACATAGCGAAACCCATGGTAGATCGTATATCCTCAAGAGTATTGATGTAGTTTGCATATACATAGGATGTGATGTCTGCGTGGCCATTAGAATTGTAAGAGTCTCGTGCATGTGAAATCTTAATATACCTTAGAATAAGACGAACGCCATGCTGATGACTATACCTTCACTTCTCTCTATTGGCTGACTCTACTAACAGCATAAGACATTTGTCCTCGTAACTGTAAGATATAAAGTTTGCTCACGAGGCTTTCGTATCATGTAGTATCCTCAAACAAAGGATCTGCCAAGATGGCATGACTTCTGAGATTCGGTTGGAATGGAGGATGTTTTATAACCAAGCGACATATGCAAGGATGTCAAGGCAATACTTTTCTGTGGGATAGATGTAGTCCTCCAAAGGCATGAGTAACCTCAATTCCAAGAAAGTATCACACGTGACAAGGTGAAGCACACTTTCTGTAGAAAGGTCACAGTAGCATTAGTATCTCTCATGATAACCATATCATTAACATACACAACCAGGATAACAGTTTTTGAAGAACAGCTACGAACAAATACATAGTATGTGATGTCGTCCTTCAAAACCCAAAAAGTTGATGAGTTTGTCAAACCAATCATATGGCATCTACTTTAGGCCATAGATAGCCTTGCGCAAACGCCGTTTATACCCTTCCTCAACAATGTAGTCTAGTGGTTGCGCCATATAGACTCCTCCTTAAGATCACCATAGAAGTAGGAATTCTTGATATTAAAACAAAAAAAATCAGCCAGCTTTTGTTCGCAGCAATTAAGCAATTAAAATAAGTGTGCAGATAGATCTCATCCTAATCATTGGAGAAGAAACCTCAAAATAATCGACAACATAAGTCAAGTTAAAGCCTTCAGCCACTAGTATGGTCTTTACACTGTCAACTGACTAGAGATGCAATCGGATATGGATATATCTGTATTTGTTTGTCATTCTATTCAATTTAAACGGATACGGATATTTAATTTTTATTTTTACAAATATGGATATGGATAAGGATATGAATTTTTTTGCAGATATGGATATGGATATGAACAACATTTTCATCATTTTTTTAGGATATACATATATGGTTGCATTTTTAAGTGGATACGTGCATTATTGATTCTATGTATGAATATTGTACATTCATACATCAGAGTGGGTATAGAAATATAACGATACATGTTACATGATTACATGTAATATAAATTTAATTCTGGTGTCATTTTCAAATGCATAAAGAAAAACATAAAGCTTTATACTATTTATATATTTATTATACAAGTTATTTTAATTTAAGATATTATTTTATTTCCTTTTTATTTTGTTTTATTCGTAGTTTATGTAATTTTGATTTAATCGGATATTAATTTAAACTTTTTTCCGAATGTAAGTGTAAGGAGATTTATTATCAGTAGGATAATCCGTATTTGTTTGTTATTCGTCTTCGAATTATGATATATGATTCTTTATCAATATCCATTCTAAAGGATATGGATTGTGATATTCAATATCCACAACGTATATGTTTTCGTTATTTATCCTGATTTTAAAACGCAGAAGGATATGGTAATGCCTACATCCATATATGTATTCGTACGCTTGCATCCTTACCCCTGACCCATCTGGAGCGTGCTTGATCATGACTCATGGACATGATACATGAGCAACACATGTGGTACATGGCAGAAGATGTCAAGTGCCCCTTTAAACAAAAGCATCCATATCCTTCTTACACCGTGGAACATAAAGAGTAGTATGATGATCACGTGGAAGTGGCATTGCCACAAGAGCATCTAAAAATCGCCTCACAGCTAGATAAGGCATCAATAGAAATGTAATGTGACATAGGTCATATAGTGCATTGCCTTCTAGGCTTCCTCAAAGCAATAGGGAGTTATGTTGAAGACATGGGATCATCCAAGTCTACAATGGGAGGACCATTTGAAGAAGGCTCATCAACCTACAATGGTAGGAATAGGTAAAGGGAAAAGTTCAGACTATGTAGGGTGCCTCTTGTGGTAGACCTAGAGTTGAGGGAACTCCGAAGGAATGTCACTAACAAGAATAAAGAAAGAACTAGTTTGTTAAAAGAGTGACATCCGCATATACATAATATTGATGCCAAATTATGTCGTAACACATGTACCCCTTTCGGATTGAGAGTACCCGAGAAAAACGCATTTGATTGCACATGCAGATAATTTATCCATGGTATGAAAATTATGAACAAAGGCAGTGCATCAAAAACTTATATAGGTAATGAAAATATTCACCACCTTCAAAATAATAAAAAACCGATTAACCCTACCAAGGATAGTGATGGTACCCAATTAATCATGTATGTGGCAGTAAGAATGGCATCTCTCCGGAAGGTTATATGGAGATTCATTTGAGTAAGTATGTCCATAAGATGACTGAGTTTCCTTTACGCTGCCATATACTGTTGGGAGGTGTACAGGTGGGAGGTTCTATTTAGGGAACCATGAAATGCAGAAAAAAAAACTAGCCTAGGCATGCTAAACAAGCTCAAGAGCATTGTATATAGGGATGCATATAAATATGAATATATCGATATGTGGTCTGCCATTATGTGTCTTATACAAATTTTGACATGTGTCCGTTTGAAATAAGATATGGTTATGGATATAACTTTGATATCTGTAAATATCTATATATGTATCTGCGTATCCGTTTTCATATATAAATACATTGGTAGATTTATCTTTAACTAGATGAAAGAAATTTTATATTTTCTTTTGCCATATTTGATACATACACACACACACACACACATATATATATATATATATTTCTATCAACTATAGGTCATCCAATGCATTATGCATGTATATTTAAGCTATCTGTAGTGTATTTCTACTATTATGTATATCCAATCCATATGCGCTTTAAATTATATCTATAGTTAGATTTGAGTATATGATAATACAACTTTCATATGCGTCAATATCTGCACCCGCTTCTCTAATCTGTATCCAACAGTTTGCATCTCTAATTGTCAGACTCAGAAAATTTAATGCTCTTAGACAAGGTGATTTTAATAAATACAAAAATGATGATAATATTATTAATCTCCGATCGTTTCCTCATCAAATAAACCTAAGAGAATCTGGTTTAATCATCAATGAAAACAAGAAAACACTAATGTTATGACCACCCAAACCACATACCGGACAAGGTCCTTAAATATCAATTTGGAAAGTCCACATGTGATGCTTTTCAAATGGATAGGCCTCACAATTAAAAGATTTTAGTGAGGCTAATTCAGGGAACATATGGGAGAGAGCTCTCATTGATGGGTGACCAAGACGTAGGTGCCAAAGGAACAAGTAAGCAATGATCAAAATAGCTCCAACAAAAGAAGAATCTGTAGCCATATCAAGATAACGTAGGACATTCTTCTCATGTCTCCACCAAAGGTATGCATTGTCCTGATGTCCTGGAAAAAACAATAATGCTCGTAAATTGTACAACTGAACTCAGCGCATAATATATACACAGATAATAAGCACAAAGAGAAGTCAAGAGCATAAAAAACTCTAGAAAGCTTCAGTTTAGAAGAGAATTATATATTGCCAAGGCTTCACATGTGAAGAATGCTAGGAGGAAGGCGGAGAGCTACCTTCTCCAATAAGATGAGTCGAATCTTAAGAATTAATGATCCATGCTGGAGTAGATATAGTAACATAATTGGTTACAATACTTGAAGTGGTAGTCGGACTGGCAATAGGTGCATGATCAAAGGTAGTGGCAGTAGCAACTACATCGATTTCACAAGTCAAGAGTAATATGTAAAAGGGAGTTCAATGGTCAGTCTCATCAGTTTCTGATCCATAGTCATCTCATCAATCATCGAAAACCCATCAGACTGGACAAAATATCGGTTGGCCATGGGATGTCTACAAAACTTCACCCAACACATGTCAGCCAAAGGGTTAATTCTGTTGCAGTGCATACATGGAAGATAACTATGTCCTCGCCTACATCCAAAGTCACGATCTCGTCCACCACGAAAACAAGAATGGCCACATCTAGATGTTTCAAGGAATGTCGAGATCTCTGTCATCTGAACTTTACTAGTTTGGCCAAAAGCAGAGTCAAGATGTAACGGTTGTTCAAAATATCATACAAAGTGATGGAACATTATGGAGGTTAGGAATTGATTCTTCGTTTAGTAGTAAAGACTCAAGCTTGCAAGGAACCTATAGGCCTGCAACTTAGATCACCGTGTAACATGTTTGGTATAATAGGCCGGGTAAAAAGGGGCTAGCTCATTATAAAGCCATGTGGTATGCTGATGATACGACTTGGATCCAAGAGATGGATTAAATCAGAACGTATATGTCAAGAAAGTGGGTACACCTGAGACAACTCCTCACATATCTCCTCGGTCATCTCCTTATATAGGAGATTTGCTGCCATGGTGTGACCCACGCTATGATCAACCAGTTCATCACATTATAATTATCCTGCTATTAGGATTCATTGTCCTCATCTTAGTCTTGAGATGATCTTTCGTAGGACGTACAGCTTCCTCTAACAGCCCGCAACACCTTCCAATATCATAGTAAGTAATTCTCTCCACTCTTGAGTTTAATAGAAATCCTATGTGCTATAATTAAAAAGTGGATACCATGGGCTTTTCTAGAAGTGGTGGCCATTCCAGACAGATGGAGGAAAAGATGATAAAAAGATGAGAGAGGTTTTACTCAAGCATCAAGGAGATACAAAGACCGAAACAGAGATACTTCTGAAATGTTAATGAGCTAAATCATGTTCACACTAATCATGGTCACATAATTATGAGGCGATATGCTAATATTATGCGCAGATGGTTGTGCACAGATGATATTGAACCATGCTACAACACACACAATGTGCTAAGGAGATGGTGTGCATGAGGCGTTGTAGCAATGCGCGGAGATGCTACTACAACAACATGCAAAAGGCGTTACAACATCTGACAGGTGTTACAATGTGCAGGAAGTGCTACAACAACGCATGGAGATGGCTCTAAAGTAGTGCTCATGAAGCACTATAGAACGAAGAAGACGATACAACAACGCGCGAAGCATGGGATCAAATTTCGTCGAAATTCAACTGAATTTCGGTCGAAGTTCGGTTTCGGTAGGTGACCGACCGAAATGGCCTATATCGATCGAGATTTGGAGACCCCAGTTCAAAAACTGACCGAAATGACCAAAATTTTGGACAAATTTTGACCGAAATTCAATCGAAATTTCATTTCGATCAGTCACTGAAATGGTGACCGGAATCGAAATTTGAGGCCTTGGCACGAAGATGTCATGGTGTGGGTGGAAATTGTATGCAAGCGCATAGAGTGGGGCTTTGTTAAGGGGGCTAGGATCCGAGCATGAGAGGCTAAGAGCTACGATCAAGGATCGCCGCTTTAGTATCATGTGGATGAAAACCACTAGCATAGAACAAGACGATTCTGTTGAAGGAGGTAGGGCTTTTATATAGAGAGAGACCCTAATCCCAATTACATCAACTATATATCAGTACTACTAAACAAAGAAGATGCTAGAAATGGGAATCATTAATTACATCATTGAGTCCGACATCACCTGATCCACACTCGGCAGCCGTAGGAAAACCTTGATCCATAGAGAGACCTTCCATCCCCTGATCTACTTTCATTCTGCATTACCAATCCCTAGATCAATTATATGCCTTGTTCACCGAGAAATTTTATTCGATCAAGCCCATCGATCGACCCCCATTGAATGGTCCCCCATCAGAGGAGAGAACCTCAAACATCTTCAATCTAACACCCTCTGATAAGAAAGATTAGAGATGAAAAAGGAGGGGCCAAGCCCCAACTACCCAAGAATCTCCAACATGAATTTTCAGATCTGCTACCAGCACATACAAACAAGGGAATCTATTATAAAGGACCCATCTTTAGTCCAATAAAGAGAATAAGAACTCTAACACTACAGTTTCCCTCAAAAAACTCGAGCACAGAAAGTTTAAGATGAGCGAACCTCCAATGGAGCAGACAACCTGGCAATGAGCCACATATATGCAATGCATCAGACTGCAGAGCAGATCCGAGCTACCTCCCAAATGTGAGTGATCCACTTGACAAGCATAGCCTTGTTCATCTCTTCCAAGCTGAGCACACCCCAAACCATCATCCTCAAAGAACTGTCATCAATTTTCAGTTAACCAAGGACACACCTGAAGTTAAAAAGATTATAGGAATTGTGGTGTATTTTTAAAATTTATAGGAATTATCGTGTAATTAGGAAAGGTTAAAAGAGTGAGCGTAATATTCCCTTTAATGAGAAAAATGTGCCTCCTTTGACGGTCACTAGTGCATGAAGGGGTATACATTGTCTAAGCCTCGGAAGAAGTCCAAACTTAAGTCTGGGGTTGGGGTTCAACCAGTGTGGAGACTTGAAAGAAAGATGGGTGATGAAGGAAAAAAGATCAGAAGAATTTGCTGAGGACATGAAACAACTGGATATATCCTCGCAGCAATCAAATGGTGACATCTTTAGAGAAACAGAGCTTGCTGCAACATCTTCACAGAATGAAATGGCAAATTAATTCACAGAAACCCAATCATATTGAGGGTTCTTTGGAGACTTACTTGAGGAGAAACAAATAATTTAAAAGAGTTGGAACAGTTAATCAATGAAGCCGACAAGATGGATGCCAGGAGCAGTCAACAGATGAGGCTAGTCGCTTTCTATTGTATCAGGCTAGCAGCAACCTCCAACAATCTTCAGTCTCTAATTAAGATGGCCATAAAGCATGGCAAACCAAAGCAGCTACAGAAACTTGCTACTCCTGAAAGCTGGGTAGAAGTGGCTCCCATGCAACAGCAATTAAACGTGAAAAGCAGCAGATATTGGGAGGGGATTCCATTGTACAACAGTCAATTGAGGCTGGTTCTAGTGGCTGTGTTTACCAGAACAAGAAGCAGGTTGCTGCTGCATTTAGTCCAAAATTGCAGCAACGGGAGGTTGCCTTAAATGATAAACAACCCAAAGCTGTCAATAGAAGACTAAACAGTAGCGGAACTTCATAGAAGGTATCACCGTGTAGTGGGTTTTTGTTGCATGTTGTACTGTGCAGCAGAAACAGAGGGTGTCTTAGTACTCTACAGCAGCAGGAGCACAAGAAGGTGCTCGCATCTACTTGTCTAAGTATTAAGGGAGAAGCCTCATGGGTCATGTGGATTGTAATCTTCTCCCACAAAAATTTAGTAGGGCCGACTAAATAATGGTCGATAGAGACATGGACCCTCACAGTTGGAGCCAAGGTTTCTTGGGACAACAAGAGCTGTTTGGAGATTGCCTTGCATGAGAGTAGCAATGGCTCACTGTCAGCAATTGTGGTGAGGAAATTGGGATATAAAACGTGTGAAAAGATTGAGGTTGGAAAAATTGAAGGGAGCAAGGATTATATTGGAAAGATTCCTTTGATGATGACGGAATAAGAGATGCATGAATTTGAATGTGATCAAGACAATTTGTGCTTTCTCTGATACATAGGTGTCTCTTGTGAAAAAATAAGCCGTTTGGAAGGGCTACATCAAAGGCAGCCTTTTCCACTAGGGAGATCGATGGAAATAACCAATGGAGGAAAGAAATTTGATGATGGTATTATGTGATGGAGTTCAAATGATGGCCTGAATTGGATCATGCATGTGGCTTGGTTCAAACGCACTCTTGATTAGAAAGGAGCTGTACTGAATTGGATCATGCATGGAGGAGGAAAAGAGACTGTAGAATTCCGAAGGTGATTGAGGAATCGTGATAGGAGTAACACACTCTTGATTAGAAATGAGCTTTACTGGAAGTAGTACTTGGAGAGAGCGCTACAAACCGAGAACGGAAGGTCATCGACATAGGGGAAGTGTATTTCTGTAGATTCTAGACATAGTGTCCTCAGACTGATTGATCTTGTGTTTCGATACTTGTCTATTTTCATACTTTTACTTGCTTCAAGGTCATGATGGCCATACTTTTGCATTCTTTAAGACCTCTTAGGACATAGCTTAGTTGTTAACTTGTCATGTTATAAAGCAATATGCCTCACTACTTCACGTCCACATTCTCCAGCAACTATTGCTGACTAGTTAGGACCGGATCACCTCCTGCGACAACGATCATCAACCATAATACCTTCCCCACTATTCTAACAATGCCCGCCTACAACCTACCTCCACAGCTACCAATGTTGTCTTCAACAGCCGCTAACATCACCCCCACCTTTCCTTTGTTCCATCTGACCTCGCTCAAGTAACCCCACGTTCTCATCATCGCTTCCCTCTCATCCCCATCACCCCGAGTCCATGACCTCCCTCTTTCATCACCTAACCATCATAGCACCACCTTCCCAAACATCGAGCCCCAACCACTCTCGTCATCCTCCCATCCCCCCACACTAACCAATGTCCCTCTCCCTCATATGCCCCATCGTTGTCATTGACTTTCCGTTCCCACATGTGTGTTCCATGGTAGCATTGGAGACACCTCACATCCTCCCGGACATTGAGAACCATGGCAGCTTGATCCTCAAGAGTTGTCATCACCGCCACAATTATATTTTTCATGCTTGTGCTCGAATAGGGCTGAAGGTTTGTAGTTAAGCAAGAAATATATCTTACTATTTTGGACATATGATTTAAGTAGTTGCCAATAATAGCCCTCCTTAAAAACTTTTTTATGAAAACATTGTATTTGGGGGGCTTCAAAAAGAATTAACACTCGGAAATGAGGTAGAAATATTGCAGTTACACCCACCCAACACAAAAAATACAAAAGACGATTAAATAGGGAAAAACATAGCAATGCTCCAAACAACACCCAATTCATTTGCTAAGTCTGACGACCAGATATATCATCAGAGATAAGCATTTCAAAAGCCAAGAAGAATTGATGCAACCGTCATTTGAATATTTTCTCCAATTAGGGATGACATGGTTTTTATCGTTATATTGTGTCTACCATATTTTTATATTTGCATAAACTGAGATCAATTATCGATATCTAACTTTGCTTCTATATCGTTAGTTCATTAAATCAGGGATCAATTTGGATCCAATCGAGTAGATTTGATTGGGATTTGAGTTTTAATTTTTATTTCCTTTTGTAAGTCCACCCCCACCGGCTACTATATAAAAAAGGGGCTAGTTGCTAATTTAAGTTATAAGTTACATGGAATGAAAGTTGGAGTTTGACTCCTATATCTCCCTCTTTTATTTTGTTGTGGAACCCAACCTCTCATCCTTATTCATTTGCAAGGCTAATCGCATATATTCCACCTTTTATCCCATCTTCAAATTCCCAACAAGGCCTCCAAGCATCAATTTAGAAAATAAGTTAGATTAAATAATACCAACCAACTTATGTAACCATCTTGTATCTGCTGCTTAGCATGCTTTGTAGTTTGTACAATATAGTTCCTTGTTTGGCTGGATCAAAACACACTTAAAATATCAATTTCCTTGACTCGGTCATATCATTATCATTCATTGCAATCCAAATAGAAAAGCATAGGTCAAGACCACTTTTTGGTAGAAAGTCCACAACATAACGACTCAAAAATCATCTTAGTAACTTTTTTCAGGAACCATATAGCTAACACATAGCTAGAGCTCTAAATATATGATATGTTTTAAAAACTTTTTTAGCCAATTTCTTATTTATTACTCCAACTAAAAATATGATTCTTTCACTACAAACACTATTATTCTTATTATTATTTTGAAACGCAAAAAGGTGATGCACCGAGAAGAACCCCCCTCAAAAAAAAAACTTTGTATTCACAAGTTAACGCATAGTAATTACCAAGGCGATGAATCATGCATGATCCTTCCATACTGTATAACATTCTCTACATAAAATATCCACATACATTAGAATGGTGAAATTCAAAATGGATTTGACAGCCATACAGGAAGATAAAGTGTCATCTAAAAACTAAAAGAACATAGATTTGAAAATGAATAAATGGCGAAGACTTCTCCCACTATAAGTAGTGTCGGCTACATGGATTCTTGCTCAAATCCATGTTGAAAGATGCGACTATTTTTTACGTTGGTTGTCGACTACCTAACGCAACCCCCACAAGGGGGGATTTGAACCCCGGTCTTTTGGGTGGTAGGAACACTGCACTACCACCAGACCATTTAAGTGGGTGCTTGGTTCAATTACATGATAATGAAACGATTCTCGCTCAAAGAAATCTGGGTACTTGGTTCAATTACATGATAGTTTCTTTCTCAGAAGTCAAAGAAGTACTAGACAGATATTACTAACCTTAATTAGTTCTTCCTGCATTTCAAGGAACTCCAACTTTCTTCTCCTGTCTGAAACAGAATCTTCAGAAGGCAGACCAGTTCCAACAGTATCTACAACCTCATCAGGTAGTGATGATAATGTTGCTACAACAGCTTCTTCAGGCTTTATCTTTCCAGATATGGTAAATGCTCTAAGAAACAATATCAAATTAGTAAAAGTGGGAATTGATCTGTCATAGTCTTGTAAATAGATTAGGATTCAGTTACCGGGAAAGAATTAAAAGAGAAGATGGCAATGCATGATTAAGAGATAGGTCCAACCAATCTCTAAGCTGCAAGAAAACAATAAAAGGATTTAAAATTTTCTCTTTGGCATTTGGATAGCAACTGTAAGTATATTTACTTGACTCTAAAACAATTGCAAGCCGGCAGTCTTGGTTCTTTAAAAAAAAGGTGTATCTGAATCGCAAATACAAAGAAGCAAAATCCATTACAAAATGATAATTTGGCATGAGACAGGTGCTATTATATAAATAAAGAAGCACATAAGATAAGGAATTGGTAAGGACAGCTCCTTTCCGTCATATATTTAGTGCGCTTAAATTTTGGTTGTCATTTTTACTTACTGAAGATACAGTATCCAAGTTGGTTCAGTAGCAAGGGAGAAAGTTACTATTTCATCAGTGAATCATTTTACTTTAGGTTTCAAATGATGAACATTCTATGGGGAAGGGAATGAAGAAAATAATGTGAAGTTTTTTATGGGAGCTCCTCCATGCCACTTTCTAGTTTCTTCTTCTTTTACCTACCACCTTCTTGTGTGCTCCAAATAGCACAAGCGCGTGTTTTCTCCGGCCACTCTCCAGAACTCCAATACTTGGCCATGCACCCCTTTTTTCCTGCAATTCGAGGATGTTCTACTTCTCTCTTTTTGCAGTGTATTAGGAGAGAAGTCATAACTGAAACACAATTGATGCAGCGTAAAATGGAAATATAGGGCTGCTTTTATTTAATTTTTATCTGTTAATTTTATTTACGTTTTTTTTGAGTCGTCGTAATTTTATTCAAATAAAAGAGATCGCTTGTGATCTCTCAAGTAGTCAGTTTCAATTTGAATTTCAAATTAGTCGGTTAGTCAGTTAGAGTCAAATTAGGATAATTAGTTTGAATTTGAATTTGAGTTTCTATTTTTGTAACCTCATCCCTCCTATATAAAGGGATGATAGGCTATTGTTTTAGACAGTTCAGTTGATTAAAAATTTGAGATTTTATCTCTCTCTCGTCTCTCTCTTTCTCCCTCGACGCGATCTTCGCGCATCTTCTTCCTCAAATCTCTCGTTCTCCGACGAGTTTTCTTCTCTCAACCCTTCCAATTTCTACCAACTAAAATACCACCATCAAAAATTTATTTTCTTCCGTCGCCGCGCAAAATTCCATTTGCATCATTTGGTATCAGAGCATGGAAGTTGAATCGTTCTCACGATTCGACGGTCCTGTCGCATATTGGAGAATGAAGCTCGATCAAGCAACCCTATCACGAGGATCACATGCACGTTCGCGTCAACAAAAATACAAGAAGCGCCTCCGGAAAAGCATCAAGGTTCAACAATGGATCGACTCATGGTACGATGTTGATAATTTTATGGTACAAGTTGACGACGAACAAAATATTGTCGACGACCATGATCTGTGTAATGCTCAGATCTTTATGGACGGAAAAAACGGCAACAACGACGATGTGCTCACTGTCCGGACCGTGTCATGCGAAAACAACAACGTCAAGGATGATTTGTTCGCTATCCCAGCCGTTTTGGAGGAGGAAAAAGTCGACCTGCTTGCTGTCCAAGCATATTCAGACTCGCAAAAGCCGCAGGAATCGATCTTCGGCCCATCCGCGGCCCTCTCGCGGACCGCCTCCACCACCCTCACACCTCTGGCACCTTCCCCGATCGCAGCAGCACCCCTTCCAGCCCCGGAATCAGCCCCTTCCGCCATCCCTGCGGCACAAGCTCCAGCCCCTGCGCCCCTTCCCATCATCCTCGCATCCCCAGAAATCCCTCCAGCCGCAAACCCCACGCCCCCAACCACGCAAGCAGCCCCTCCCGCAAACCCAGCAAGCTTCCATGCCCCATCAACCCCTCCAATGCCCCTCATGCATCACTTGCGCCCCCAGCGCCTCCTCCCGCTGCAACCGCACCCCCAGCCCCACTAACGCCGCCACGACCACCCACAATCCTTGCAACCCTGACCCTCCCTACCCCACTCCCTCCCACAACAGCCTTCTCTGCCCCACCGCTGCTACTACCTACACGTGCCACTCCCGCACCCCTGGCCCCTCCCCTGAATGTTGCACCTGCACCGTCGAAGCCCCATGTCCCTGTGCCTCCTCCCGCACCACCCTCCCCTCCTATTCCATTTCTGGCGCTACCGCACCCTTCCTTTCGCCCACCCCATCGCCATTGATCCAACATCGCCGCCTCCACCAGGCCGCTGCCGCTTTTCCTGTTACCCCGTGCCACCACTGCGTGCGCTTCACGCGCCGCTGCCGCTCGCACCAGCTTCCTCGGCGTCACCATCGCCTGCCCCCATGTTGCTCCCGCCGCCATCACATGAAGGAGAGAGAAACCCTAGCGTGGGGCTCTCCTCTAAAAGGAATTGGATCTCCCCAAAGTAGAAATTTAGGATTTGTTCGGAAAAATTGGAAAAGTGCACCTCCACTCAGAGTTTTTTTAAAGAACAAGGTTAATGGTAACCTAAGAAGGGATGAAGAGGTACGAAAATTGCGGAGATGCCCTCCAATTGGAAAGAACTACAAACGTAACGTTGAAAAAGATCTAATTGAAGGAATTGCAAGCTACAATTTCAAGGATCGAATTCTCCAATGACATATCGAAGATCAAGCAATTCGTCGGGAGACGAATTTTTTCAAGCGGAGGAGAATTGATGCAGCATAAAATGGAAATATAGGGCTGCATTTATTTAATTTTTATCTGTTAATTTTATTTACGTTTTTTTTGAGTCGTCGTAATTTTATTCAAATAAAAGAGATCGCTTGTGATCTCTCAAGTAGTTAGTTTCAAGTTGAATTTCAAATTAGTCGGTTAGTCAGTTAGAGTCAAATTAGGATAATTAGTTTGAATTTGAATTTGAGTTTCTATTTTTGTAACCTCATCCCTCCTATATAAAGGGATGATAGGCTATTGTTTTAGACAGTTCAGTTGATTAAAAATTTGAGATTTTATCTCTCTCTCGTCTCTCTCTTTCTCCCTCGACGCGATCTTCGCGCTTCTTCTTCCTCAAATCTCTCATTCTCCGACGAGTTTTCTTCTCTCAACCCTTCCAATTTCTTCTACCAACTAAAATACTACCATCAAAAATTTATTTTCTTCCGTCGCCGCGCAAAATTCCATTTGCATCAACAATGCAAACCAAGACAGTGGTATTATTCGACCCTTTAGAATAATTACAAATAGATAACACCAACTCACCAGATGTCATGGAAGTGTTAGTCGATCACCCACCTTTTCCAATTTGTACGAGGATTTTCTTTATTTGAGACCAGCAATGCAACCATGACTGAACCAAATACTCTCCAATATTATGAGAAACAAGAACAAGATCAGTTAATAGAGGCCGGGCATGAGTGTGACTACCACAACACACCCTCGATTTTCCCTTTTTAAACCAAAAAATGACCCTCAGGGGTCACTATTCTTCAATATTTATTTAAATATCTAAACGAAGAGACAAAATACACATCATGCACTCCTAGCTACCATCTAGGCACTTCCTAACTTAAATATGAAAATAAAACAATATCCAAATAAGCATTCAGAACCTTAAAGATTGCATTAGCCCATTGCATGAACAATGTCCTGATCAGATAAAAAGATACTCCATCTCCACCTCTAATTAGTAAAAGGCAATCCCGCCACTTTGCTAGCACACCATAAGCATCCCGAAACATCCATACATGAGGTATTTAGCCAAGAAATATATGAATATCCTGTTCAAAGTCATTGAAAGGATATATCAACTCCATCCACATAACCCTTCTCGAATCTCAACAACCAATGGAGAATCCCAACCTTGGGACAGCAGCTACAGTATAGAGTAGGACCATGTGGTTTTCACATCAGTGATAGCATATTGTAAAATGAGTAGGATCATGTGGCTCTCACATCAGTAATAGCATATTGTAAAACGAGCCATCAGAAGGTATCGTACTATCTCAAGCGATCTATGCCAACCACAGCACCATCAGAAAGTATCGTACTATCTCAAGCGATCTATGCCAACCACAGCAGGTCTATAGCCCTTAATAAGAGCCGTTAAGGTTAAACCGTTGAAATGCCTTCAAAATGCTGATATAAAGCCTTAAGAAGAGCTGCTAAGTTTAATTTGGAAGGCAAATGTACCTTTAAGAGTGAAGGTCTTCTTGTGATTGCCAAGAGTCTGAGAGTCATTGGATAATGAAGGTAAGGATTTTGCATGGAATTGTTATGCCGTGTCCTAGATGTTCGGACACCCCCGAGGATGTGAAGCGCCTCTTCTTTGGATGGAATCAGTCTCGAGAAAGTTTGGTTTGGGGCTGTGATTGAATGGGTGGATTACATGTGAGCTGCGGGTTCTGGACATCACTTACGGATGCAAGTTTCAGGTTGTGTGGTGCTCAGATAAGGTCATTGGTGCTTATCTAAGCCCTGTGGCTGGCCCGTAATAGCAATTTTTTGCCAGTAATAGTATGGATTTCCGTCAAGAGAGGTTTAGTGTGTAAACTGCATTGGAGCATTCTAAGGCTCTTTTTTAGTCTTGGGCTTTGTAATTGGTTGTGTAAGTATTAATAGATTTAAAAAAAGGAGTGCACTACCTTTATGGGTAGCCACCCACCCATTAATAACTCCATTTATATATGAACAAGTATTCACAAGTGTGTGTCATCCAGGAGCCATAAGATGTAATGCGTGCATTATAATATTCTCCAGTGTGTTTTTCATCCTTGAATATTAGAGCATTCTTAGCTAACCGAATTGACCAACAAAAGGCCGCCATTTTGGTCCACTCTGCTCTAGGGTGATACTTTGTTGACTAAAATTCCAGAACTGCACATGGCCTGAAGTGTTCAACCACATCAACCCAGCATTCTTTCAAATCCAAACATCCGGAATGCCGCTACATATAAAAAAAACACGCAGCCGCTATCTTATGATCCGTCTCGCAAACCGAGCAAATTAGGAACAAAACGTGCTCTAACTGCCTTTGTCGCGAGCCTCTCTATCTTGAGCAGTTATAAGAAGATCTTCACTTTTTTAAGGAAAAGGGTAATCACCATATAAGTCAACGCCAAAAAACTTCATTAATTCACAAGGTCACAAGTACAAGGCTATTAGAGTCAAAATTAATTACATGACTTATCAGCTAGATCCTTAGCACTAGCAATTACATTTTCACCATAGTCTCTATCCTGATGGAAGACCATCCCATATCCCGCAAACCACAGGGTCCATACAACCGCAACAATCCTGGTTTTGTCTTCGCCCAGACATCTACAGAGCCCTCGCAGATGAAGAAGAGTTGGTCCACATCTTCAATGAAATTCAAATAACGTGAAATTCAATGAAATTCAAAAAACGTCCACATAGAGTTCGCACCTTAGAAGGGGCATGCAAGCATGGAAAGACATCGATATCGGTATCGATATTGGTACCATGTCGATACCGATATATCGCCGATATATCGACGCCATATCGCCGACATCGGGATTCAGCTCGCCTTTTTTGCCTGTCGATACCCGATATCGGACATATCGCCGATATATCGGTGACCTATCAATACCGATATATCGCCGATATATCGCCGATATATCGGGATACGGCCTTCCATGCATGCAAGCCTATCTCTCGTTATCAACCAGCCATGTCTTAGAAGCCAGAGAAATACCTTAACTCTCACAAACCTTCCACTGCCAAAATCTCCTACAATCAGCAATGCGACAAGCAGGATCAAAAGGCATTGGTCCCATCAAAGTCTTGAAGCTTTTCGGACAATGAATCTTCCATCAGACCAACTCTCGCAGTCACACGCCCATGCAAAGGCCCCTCTTCGTCCTCTAAGATCTCCAGCATGTCCATAGGATATCCCAATCATTGATCCGAAATCTCAGATCGAAAAAAAGGGAAAACGGTGTACCATCCCAAGTATCCATCCACAAACAATCTGAGTCACTTGCCAACACCATAAAATAGGGGAATCTCACCCCAAGTTTACCATCATACAGCACCAACAAATCCCTCTCCAAAAAATGAGACAACGTGGTACCGAGCTCCCTAGTTCCCAGCAAAGAAGAGGATGTCCCGTAATTTTCCCAATCAAGGAGCACACCATAGTGTCACAATCACCCCAAATGTGGGCGATCAACTTACATAACAAAGCCTTGGTCATCTCCATCAAGCTACAAGCACCAATGCCCCCATTCGCCTTAGACATCACAAAACATCCTCCAACTAACCAAATCTAAGCCTGCGGAATCACCAGTTGAAGGTCAAAAGAAACATCTCATGATGGTTTTAAGCCTCTTTCAAACACCCATAAGGAGAATCTTAGAAGAGTGAGAAAATAAGAATTGTGCCTTCAACAACACTAACTAAATAAGCATGTCGATCAGGAAAAGGAAATATGCTTTTTCCATTCATAAATATACTTGTTAGTTTAAAGAGATTCATAAATCTATTTACAATGAGACCTGACTTTTACCAGACCCTTTTTTTGACATATTGGCAATTGGGTATAATATGGGCATCCAAATGGGTGCTTACTAATTGGAAGGTAAGGTAGGAAACATCATGATATAACAACGATATATCGTCGATATATCGATATCGGTGAGATGGGGATATCGATATTAGCCTTCCTATCTGTTGGGAAACGTGAATGAGATGATTTATTCCATAGCCCTAGGCTCTCTTATATAGGAGAGTAGCCTATGGGTAAATTACATAAAGAGAATAACAAGAAAATAAAATAACAAAGAGATACAATTATCTTATATGCGTCAACACTCCCCCTCAAGATGGAGCATAGATATCAATCATGCTCAGCTTGGACGCACACTTCTGGAATGGGCCTCTAAGTAATGCCTTGGTGAAAATATCAGCAGTCTGATTCTCTGATGTGACGTGAGATGTAGCAATGAACCCCTTCTGTATCATGTCACGTATGTAGTGACAGTCGACCTCAATGTGCTTGGTCCTCTCATGAAAGGCTGGGTTATTTGCAATGAACAAGGCGGCTTGATTGTCACATTCCAACATCATAGGAAGAGGTATATCAAGACATAGATCTGCAAGTAAGGATTTCACCCACATCATTTCTGTGCTAGCCTGGGCCATAGCCCTGTATTCAGATTCAGCACTGGATCTAGCTACTACTGTCTGCTTCTTGCTCTTCCACGAAACTATAGCATCTCCAACATAGACTGCAAATCCTGATGTTGACTTCCTGTCCTTGGGGCATCCTGCATAGTCTGCATCCGCACATGCTGTGATAGAGATCTCCTTTCCTTTCTTAAATAGCAAGCCTGCACCTGGAGATGATTTTAAATATCTCAGAATCATGTGTATTGCATCCATATGGGCCTGACGTGGTTGCTCCATGAACTGGCTCGCACGACTCACTGCAAATGATATATCAGGTCTAGTGATCGTGACATACAGTAGTTTGCCTACCAGTTCTCTGTACCTTCTCTTATCCACCTCTTCTGTGTCATCATCATACAGCTTCATGCTAGGATCCATTGGTGTCGTAGCAGGTCGACACCCTAGCATACCTGTCTCACTCAGTAGATCTGTAACATACTTCCTCTGTGACATGACTAATCCATATGGATTTCTAGCAAACTCCAGCCCCAGAAAATATCTAAGGACTCCCAAGTCCTTGGTGACAAACTCGGTCCCCAGCCTTTCCTTTGCCTGCTTAATGCCCTGGTCATCATCACCTGTAATCAAGATATCATCAACATAAACCATGATTACAATGATACCTCTCGCCGTCTTCTGTACAAACAAGGAGTGATCAGCATTGGAGCGTTTATATCCTTGTTTCTCAAAGAGGTCTGAAAGCTTCTGAAACCATGCTCTGGGCTCTGCTTAAGGCCATAGATGGCCTTATGTAATCTGCAAACCTTGGAACACTCCCCCTCAACAGCAAAACCAGGTGGCTGTTGCATATAGACTTCCTCCTGCAAGTCTCCATACAGAAATGCATTCTTCACGTCCAGTTGATAGAGTGGCCAGTCTCTAGCAACTGCAACTGATAACAGGATCCGTAGAGTGGAATGACGCGCCACAGGGGAGAACGTGTCAAGGTAATCTACCCCATATGTCTGTGTGAAGCCCCGTGCAACTAGGCGTGCCTTGTACCTGTCAATGGAACCATCTGCATTGTGCTTAACTGTAAACACCCATTTGCAACTCACCGGGCTAACATCTGGAGGTATAGGAACCAAACTCCAGGTTCCTCTAGACTGAAGTGCCGCTATCTCTTCTTCCATTGCTAGCCTCCATCTAGCATCCTGCAAAGCATCATGGTGGTTCCGTGGAATGTCTGTAGCTGAGAGTGCCAATGCAAACGTCCTGAAGTGTCCAGATAGCCTCTCAAAAGACACAGCTGCTGATAATGGATATTTGGCACAGCTTCTCTTCGGCTTGCGTAGAGCGATTGGAACATCCAGATCATCTGTGTTATCACCATGCTCCTGTAATGCATCCTGCTGAGAAATGTCGTCAGATCCATCAACATTAATATTTTCATTACATACCATAGGCGAGCTAGTTGACGGGTCAGGACCATGAGCTGGAGGAGGCCTGCGGGTGTAATGGAATGGTAGCGGGGATACTAGTGATGGTGGTGGTGGTGGTGGCGGTGGTGGTGGCGGTGGCGGTGGTGGTGACGGTGGTGTTGTTTGTGGCAATGGTGATGGTGGTTCCATGAATACGGCATCAGGAGATATAGGTGGTGGCTGCATGTTTCCGGATTCTGAAAAGTACATAACAGATTCAAAAAATGTAACATCTGCATTGATCATATACCGCCGACGCACAGGATCAAAACACTTGTACCCCTTTTGAGTTCTGGAGTACCCCACAAAGACGCACTTGACAGCCCTAGGAGAGAGCTTGTCAGTACCAGGCGACAACTGATGGACAAACGCGACTGACCCAAACACTCGAGGGGTAAGAATGAACAAATCCTTGTCAGGGTAAATGAGTGAAAAAGGAATTTGTTCATTCAAGACAGACGAAGGCATACGGTTGATAAGGTAACATGCAGTAAGGACTGCATCACCCCAGTAGGAGTACGGAACATGACTCTGAATAAGAAGTGACCTTGTGACATCAAGAAGGTGACGGTGTTTTCTTTCAGCAACCCCATTCTGTTGAGACGTATGAGCACAAGATGTTTGGTGAATAATTCCTTTTGAGGAGTTGTAATTGGCTAGAATGTTGGTGCACAACTCTAAGGCATTATCACTTCTCACAATCTTGATAGATGTGGAAAAAACATTTTGAATTTCATTTAGAAAGTGGATAATAATATTTCCTGCCTCAGATTTATTTTTCATTAGAAAGACCCATGACGCTCTAGAGAAATCATCCACAAATACAATATATTGACTACTGATGATCGGGAACACGACTCGGACCCCAGACATCGACATGAAACAACTCAAACTTGGAGTTACTACTCCGGCATTGACTACTGGGAAAAGACGACCTGTGATGCTTTCCCAACTGACATGCCTCACACTGGATAGGTGTGTGAGAGAGACCATAGGGTAGAACTAGACGCAACTTCTGAAGCGGTAAATGACCAAAACGCAGATGCCACAGGTGAGGAGATACTTGTCCAGCAGGAGAAGATGTGGTTCCGGCAAATGGGGTCTGGTTCAGACGATAAAGGCCTCCTTGCTCATAGCCATGACCAATCACGTTGTCCGTACGGATGTCCTGAAAAATCATAGAAGATGGATCAAAAATAGCTCGACACTGGAGATCCTTCGTAATCTGACTAATTGACAACAGATTCATAGAAAAATGCGGTGCATGTAGGACATTCTTGAGCTGCATAGAAGATGTCAATCTAATCTCCCCCTGACCCGTGATAGGGGAGTGTGTGCCATTGGCAATCACTACTGTCCGTCCTGGAGGAATCTGAGTGTATCCTGCAAGTAGACTCTGGTCGCCACATAGATGATGTGTAGCGCCCGAGTCCATGATCCATGGCAATGTATCAGATCTACTACTGTGGAGTGCAAGTGTACTACCTGAAGTACTAGTAGAGGCAGAGGCAGAAGCAGCAGCATCAGTATGACTCTCTGTAGTCGGTGTTGGACCAGATGGTGGGATAATGCCCCTGAGGCGGGCAACTAGATCATCAAATCGTTGATCCAGTGTAGCAGCAGACGGGGGATCTGTCTGCTCAGCGGCTCGTGCAGATGCAGGGAATCCATGCTTCGAGTAGCATGTGTCTTCAGTATGTCCGACTCGGTGACAATATGAGCATGTTGGCCTAGTGCGGCCACCCCTTCCACGAGGAGTACGTCCACGGCCCTGGTGATGAAAACCGCGGCCTCTGTTGGCCGCCATAGCTGAGGGATTCTGATGCAAACGGAATTTCGGCGTCGACGTTGAAATTAAAATAATTGACGGTGGAATATCGGTGGAGAAAAGGAGAGGTTGAGAAGAAGAAAACTCGTCGGTAACGAAGGGTTGAAGGAGGAGAACCGCGAAGACCGCGTGGAGGGAGAAGGGAGAGAGAGGGATAATATGAGATAAACTCAATTTTTAATTCATCCATGACTTCCTAAAAACAATGGGCTACCCTCTCTTTATATAGGAGAGATGGGTTTACAAAAATAGTAAACAAATCAAAATTGACAACCAACTTTATCCTAATTGACCTCTAATTACCCTAATTAGACTCTAATTTACTCAATTGACCAAAATTACAATTAAAATCTATGAAATAAACGTTGAGATCACATGCGATCTCAATTATTTAATTAGATCAATACGACCCTAAAAACGTAATTAAAATTGACTACTAATTAATTAGATAAATGTGGCCCTATAATTTGGGGTCCCGCTGCATCAATTCTTGCACAAATCCATGTTGAAAGATTCGACTATTTTTTATGCTGGCTATCGACTACCTAACGCAACCCCTACAAGGGAGGGTTTGAACCTTGGTCTTTTGGGTGGTAGGCATACTGCACTACTACCAGACCATTTAAGTAAGTCATGATAACGGTTAATAAAAATGAAAAATGGGTGACTAAAAAAATGAAAAATGGACCGGAGGAGGTGCAGATGTTGGAAAATCTTACCAAGCACTTTCCTTTCGCTGGCTGGAGCGGGCGGAGAGGAGTGCCAAGTGACAGGATTAGGTGCAACGACTGGAGGAGGTGGAGATCGGAGGTGTTTCGATTGGAGTGGTAATCGGAGGTGGAGCGCTAAGGCGATTGCCTGGAGATGGTTCAAAGAGCTGGGTATCAGTTTTTCGAAGAGCTGCGCGAGGAGTTGAAGAACCAAACAATAACCTAAATCCCTAACTCGAATCGAGTATCCATATCCACTTGCAAGAAGTCACTCGAGTAGTCGGTCGACTAAACTGTCTAATCGGGCCGACTAGTCAACTACTCGACTAAAAGTCAATTATCCCTCGTCGAGTCGGTCATGCCACTGAGTCTCTTAATCGGGATGTCTAGTCAGCTTATTCTGTCGATTTTTACAAACTTGACATGTACTTGTGGTCCTTCACATGTTCAGATGCATCAACAATTTTTTTAAATGGTCTTTCCATCGTAGTAAACGAGGAAGTTGATGATCTGATTCCTCGTGTAGCTCATCTATTGATGCAGCGTGACCCCAAATTATAGGGCCACATTTATCTAATTAATTAGTAGTCAATTTTAATTACGTTTTTAGGGTCGTATTGGTCTAATTAAATAATTGAGATCGCATGTGATCTCAACGTTTATTTCGTAGATTTTAATTGTAATTTTGGTCAATTGAGTAAATTAGAGTCTAATTAGGGTAATTAAAGGTCAATTAGGATAAAGTTGGTTGTCAATTTTGATTTGTTTACTATTTTTGTAAACCCATCTCTCCTATATAAAGAGAGGGTAGCCCATTGTTTTTAAGATAACATTTCGTTCAGGTTGTCAACATCCATTAACTCAGGCTGCATCAAAATATAACTTAATCGGAAGGAGCAACGAATCAATCAAATAATGATGCGGATTGAAATTCGGCGCGGCGCGGGAAATAGATTTGACGGTGGATTTTCGATGGTAGAAGAAAATAGAGGGGTTGAGAAGAAGAAACTCGTCGGTAACGAGGGGTTGAAGGAGGAGAACCGCGAAGATCGCGTGGAGGGAGAAGGGAGAGAGAGGGATAATATGAGATAAACTCAATTTTTAATTCATCCTTGACTTCCTAAAAACAATGGGCTACCCTCTCTTTATATAGGAGAGATGGGTTTACAAAAATAGTAAACAAATCAAAATTGACAACCAACTTTATCCTAATTGACCTCTAATTACCCTAATTAGACTCTAATTTACTCAATTGACCAAAATTACAATTAAAATCTACGAAATAAACGTTGAGATCACATGCGATCTCAATTATTTAATTAGACCAATACGACCCTAAAAACGTAATTAAAATTGACTACTAATTAATTAGATAAATGTGGCCCTATAATTTGGGGTCACGTTGCATCAGATTCTGACTCGCAGCTGTTGAAGGCACTGTGATCCTACTCAATCTGTGAAAAGCTTCCTCCATGGGAGGAATAGTCGAGTCCGCCAAAATCTGTGAACGTGCTGCCTCATACTCTGGATCAAGTGCAGCGAGAAATACACCCACCATCGTCGCATTCCTGTATGTCTTCTGCTGTTCTGGCGTGGCGGTAAGAGGCATGAAGCTATAGAGCTTCTCGAACATCCCTCTCAATGATGTATAGATAGAATGTAAGGGACGGTCGTTCTGCTTTATTGTGAATATATCATGTTGTAGTTGCAGGATCTTCGTCTCGTTCTTTGCCTGATAATATGTCGCTGCCAGGATATCCCACATGTCTTTGGCTGTAGGTTGATGTAGAATGTCATTGGCGATTTCAATAGCCAATGTGCCAGATAGCCACACCTTGGCATATGCATCATCGGCCTCCCATGAGGCATGGACTCCAGTCTTCTCTGCAGGCTCGGGCTCGGTAAGAATGTGCTTCTTACCTGTAGACTTCATCATACTCATGAACTGCATTGCCCACAGTTCATAGTTCGTACCATCCATCTTGACAATGGGCGCTGGACCACAAAATGCGCCAATAGATGGGATATCTGCCTTGCTTTCTGACATACTGGAGATGGAAGACTGGAGCGACTGAGAGAAGATAATCTTTGTCTACAATGACATAGACGGGATTAGTTGCGTGTGTAGACGTCAAGCAACTAACCCCATGTAGATCAAGGTGTGTGTGTGCCCTAGGGTTTGGGGCTTAGGGCACGTAGGCACGTGCAAGGAGCACGCGCGCACGCAACTGGAGGTGCACAGAAGATCAGGCAGGCTACGGGGCTGGCGCAGGTGCTATCGCGTGCACTGGCGCACGCTGTCGCACAGAAGATCAGGCACGCTGGCGCAACTGGATGTGCAGCAGTGCGCGTAGCAGCGCGCAGAGGTGCGAGGCGCAGATGCGCTGAAGGCGCAGATGCGCGAGAGGCACAGTCGCGCACAGTCGCGCAGAGGAGATGCGCAGAGGTGCGCGAGGCGCGCGAGGCGCACAGAGGCGCGCAGAGACGCGCTAAGCGCGAGAGGCGCGCTAGGCGCGAGATGCGCTATGCGCGAGGCGCAAGGCGCACGCGATGCGCGAGGCGCGCAGGGGCACCACAGGTCGGAGAAGACCGCCGATCGGCTGAGGTGGGCGGCGCCGAGTAGAGAGAGAGAGAGAGAAGAGAGGTCGGCGGGTGGGGTGGGTTAGGGTTAGGGTTTGAGAACTCCGGTCTAGGACCGTCGCTCTGATACCATGTTGGGAAACGTGAATGAGATGATTTATTCCATAGCCCTAGGCTCTCTTATATAGGAGAGTAGCCTATGGGTAAATTACATAAAGAGAATAACAAGAAAATAAAATAACAAAGAGATACAATTATCTTATATGCGTCAACACTATCGTTTTCCGGTATATCGGCGATACGAGGCTGATATATCGTCGATATATTGCGTGTCGACGATATATTGCCGAGACAGGGAATCTTCTAGGTCATATTTCCACGGAAATGGACACCATTTCGCCCATTGTCGCCTCATTCCATACGCAGCCTGTTCAGAACTCTTCTCCAAAGCTCTTTCCTTCCTTCTTTGAGGTAAGCTTTAGATCTACTTCAAGTTTTCTGTTAAAAGAGTGAAATTTATTAGGGATTTTGTTCATATTTGTTAGGTAATGCATATTCTTGATTTTTTGTAAGATTTGAAGCATTTAGTGAGATATTGAGGGAACTAATGTAGGATTTTTGAGTTATGATGTGAAATTAAGTTAAGTTACGAAAGAATAAACTCGAATCTCATGTTCTAGACATAAAAAACAAGACTTTATGGTGCTTTATGTTAACTAAAAATTAGTAATTAATTAATTATGTGAATTTAACATTAGATCATAGTTTATTTCGTGTTTTGTGTCCCATGTGTGGTTTGTCGTGAAATTGATCATCTCAACTCAAGATTTAGGATTTTTTTTCTTAGAAATTGAACATCTAAATATGGATAGGATGATGATAGTACGTTAAACATTAAATATCTAAGACTTTACGTATATTAAGCATGTTATAAATAATAAATATAATAAATCCGAAAATTAAAACTAAATTAGAAAATAATTGATTGTTCTCGTATGTCCCACGAATGTTTGTTGTGTAATTTCTTTGCAGATTTCAGGCTTCTGTAATCAACATCATGGGCTCACACACCGGTTCGGGATCTGATGGTTCTGGTGATCAGTTAGACAGTGGAAAGATTGGTTGGAGGTATGCCACCACTTCATATCGTAAAAAATCGAAATCACAGTGCAACTTCCATGGGAAGAAGTTGGGAGGAAGGGGATTACGAGACTAAAACACCATCTTATTGACAACAACAAGAATGTTGCCAAGTGCGCATGTTGTCCCAGAGATGTGAGGGACTTGGTGAAGACTAACTTGGAGGGGAAGAAGGACAAAGATGTGGAGAGGTCCAGAAGGGATAAGCAATTCAAAGAATTCATGTTCCAGAAAGAGTTCAATGTCCTCTCTGATTCGGATGACAACGACTTTAGCTACCCCGCTGATATTCAGACCGTAGCGGAGAGGACATATAGGAGGACAACAAAAGAATCTATGAGGAGCGAGTTCGAGAAGAGAGAACTCGATGGTGCACGTGGTGGCTACTATGGTGCGGATGGCAGTGGAAGTGGTTTTGGAGGTGTACCGATACCACCACCCACCAAAAAACACAAGGTGAAGGGACTAGAACCCATCTTGACGAGGAGCGGGTCCATACAGTGCATGCCAAGCAAGGATCCAAGGCAAAATACGATGAAGAGGATGTTCACCAATGCACGGGAGAGAGTGGGCATGGCCATCAGCAAGCTCTTCTTTGGGGAGAGCATTCCGACCAACGTTGCTAGCAGAACTTTTTTTGCAGCATGCTATTGATGAGATCGTCGCAATGGGAAGAGGAGTGAAGGCTCCCACATCCAAGGAGATAATGAATAGGTATCTCAGGATGGAGAAGGAGGAGGTGAATTAGTACATCACCAAGCTAAGGAGGAGATGGCCATAGTACGAGGTGACGCAAATGTGGGATGGGTGGATGATGCAGCGTGACCCCAAATTATAGGGCCACATTTATCTAATTAATTAGTAGTCAATTTTAATTACGTTTTTAGGGTCGTATTGGTCTAATTAAATAATTGAGATCGCATGTGATCTCAACGTTTATTTCGTAGATTTTAATTGTAATTTTGGTCAATTGAGTAAATTAGAGTCTAATTAGGGTAATTAGAGGTCAATTAGGATAAAGTTGGTTGTCAATTTTGATTTGTTTACTATTTTTGTAAACCCATCTCTCCTATATAAAGAGAGGGTAGCCCATTGTTTTTAGGAAGTCAAGGATAAATTAAAAATTGAGTTTATCTCATATTATCCATCTCTCTCCCTTCTCCCTCCACGCGATCTTCGCGGTTCTCCTCCTTCAACCCCTCGTTACCGACGAGTTTTCTTCTTCTCAACCTCTCCTTTTCTCCACCGATATTCCACCGTCAATTATTTTAATTTCAACGTCGACGCCGAAACTCGTTTGCATCAAATGACAATAAAAATGACATGATATCATAAAAATCTAGCATGATAGCATGAACATCTTACCAAGCACTATACCATATAAATAACAAATCAAATCTACATCTATAAACGTGGCATGATAAAAGTGAATAGCGAAGCCTTCTCCCACTATAGGGTCAGCTATAGCGAAGCCTTCTCCCACTATAGGGGGCTAGGGCAGCCGCTGGGGGCCTGGGGGCTGTCAGAGGGGTTGTCGTGGTGGGGCTGACGGCCGCGCGGGCCGGGGAGGGCAGGAGAGGTACCTGGGAAGGCTGGGACGGCGCCGGGATGGTTGGAGGGGGCAGTGGGGTCGCTTCCGGCGACGGATTTGGTTCTGGAAAGTGCTGGACAGCGGCGGATTCTTCGTGGACAGCGAGCTTTTCGTCGTGGCCGGCGATATCTTCGTCGGTTAGAGCGTCCAACCATGCGTGCACCTTGATGCATGATATAAGTCGCTGATGGACTTCTTTGAACGATACGGATCATGAGATGGGCGGCGGAGACCGAACTCGAACACCAATAGTCGACAGGATCGTCGAATCGTAGGAACGATTCGATATCCATGCTCTGATACCAATTGATGCAAACGAGTTTCGGCGTCGACGTTGAAATTAAAATAATTGACGGTGGAATATCGGTGGAGAAAAGGAGAGGTTGAGAAGAAGAAAACTCGTCGGTAACGAGGGGTTGAAGGAGGAGAACCGCGAAGATCGCGTGGAGGGAGAAGGGAGAGAGAGGGATAATATGAGATAAACTCAATTTTTAATTCATCCTTGACTTCCTAAAAACAATGGGCTACCCTCTCTTTATATAGGAGAGATGGGTTTACAAAAATAGTAAACAAATCAAAATTGACAACCAACTTTATCCTAATTGACCTCTAATTACCCTAATTAGACTCTAATTTACTCAATTGACCAAAATTACAATAAAAATCTACGAAATAAACGTTGAGATCACATGCGATCTCAATTATTTAATTAGACCAATACGACCCTAAAAACGTAATTAAAATTGACTACTAATTAATTAGATAAATGTGGCCCTATAATTTGGGGTCACGCTGCATCATCATTGTTGTTATCATGTCACTGTTATCATACATGCCAGATTTTCATGATATAATCCCAGATGTTTCTCTAAAATGATAGCTGAAAATTTGGTAAAAAATGAAGTAGCTGGATTTCAAGCTAAAACTGTTATCATGTCATATTTTCATGCTATAATTGATTTTGTTTTGAGATGTTGTATATGTTTGTGAACATTAGCTAATGTTATGTAGCCAACATTTATTCTTAAATTGCTTCTTTTTCCTTCTTTTCCTTCAATTGCTTCTTCTTTTAGCTCTTACAAAATTGAAATTCGCTAAATTTATGCAAATTTATGATTGAGTATATGTATAAAAATAATTTATATATTTCAAAGATAAAAAATTCAAAACCGAGTAATGCCTGACTAAATCCGATTAGTCGTCCGACTGTCGATTAATCCTTAGTGAGTGACCCGCCCGACCGAGTACCGACTGACGACGTCTGCAACCTTAGTACCTGTTGAAGTTGATGAAGGACTTCATCAAGGATGTTGGGAAAGAGAACATTGTCCAGATTGTCACGGATAATGGCAGCAACTTTAAGAAAGCGAGTGAAACAATAATGAAGTCTAGCAGCTACAACATTGTTTGGATATTGTGTGTTGCACATTATATTGATTTAATTTTAAATGACTTCAGCAAGATGAGGCTCGTCTCAAAGGTGATGGAGCAAACATGGACGATCACCACATTCATTTACAACCATTCCAAACTGTTGAGGAGGACGTGCAATGGTGAGCCGATGAGGCCTGGCATCACATGTTTTGCAACCAATTTTATAGTGTTGCAAATCCTCAAACAACACAAGACAGGGTTGAAGACCATGTGTTGCCAAGATGAATGGTTCGAGATACTTGAAACTCGGACTGAAGGAGGACGGAAAGTGGAGACATTGATCAATGATCCCCACTTTTGGGGTGAAGTGACTCGGGTCACAAAGATAATGGATCTGTTTGTTTTTACATTGCGGATCGAAGACAACGACAAGAAGCTTGCCATGGGGATGATCTATTAGGCAATGCACCGCATGAGAGAGAATATCATAGAAGCAATTGGGAAAAGCATCAAAGAATGGTTGGATATCATAGACGAGCGTTGATCTAAGATGCTCTCACATCCTCTTCACAAGGCTGGTATGTATTATGTAATAAATATATTTTTTTCATTTTTGATAGAACTTTAGATGGATTAAAATTTGAGGATTGTTCATATTTGTGTCTCGCTTATTACTTTAATCCCAAATACCAGTACAAGAACAATCTTGGTACAAATATTGACCTTCTAGAAGTTGTATAAATTGTGGTGTAGAAGCTTGCCAAGGACGACAAGACATAGACCTCGTGCAAGAATGAGGTAATTTTGATTTTTATAATCTAGAGTGGGAGTAACAAATATTCATTAAGAGTATTATGTAACAATTTATGACTTCAAACAATGTGCAGGTCAAGTACTTCAAAGATGCCTTGCTTCCTTTGGTAGAATTACCGCGGTTAATGGACGGAGCAGTACTCTTCTTGGCAACGATGGAGACGAATAAGTCCATTGATTGTGTTGTGTATTACTATTATTGATTTATCTCTTTTTGGATATTCTGTAGCTGAGTAGTGGTTACTGTACGGGATGTAAGATCCCAACATACGGAAAGTGGTCGTGGAAGTATTGTCTCAAATCGTAACTGTTGGTGGATGTGAGAGGAACTGGAGCACATTCAACTTGATCCATTCGAAGAGACGGAACAAGTTGGGAGAACAAAAGCTCCATAATCTTGTCTTTGTGCACTACAACTTGAGGCTAAAGATGAAACATGCAAGGGAGGGGCAGGACAAAAAAGACTACACAGACTCCATCGATCTTGCATACAATTTCAAAAGGCACAATGACGATGCAGTTGAAAATATTCTCCAAAGGTGGTTGGATTCCAATGGTGCTCCAATACTTGATCAACCGGGAGGCAGACCGAATCCGAATATAAGCCAGCAAATGGTCGTAGATATTTTGGTGACTGCATGGCCAGATCCAAACGAATCACGGACCCTCTTGGAGGGTTGGAGCTTGATGCAATTGTTAATGACATTCTCTCTACGGGTTCGAAATCCAATCCAAATCAAAGGATGGCAGTGAGTGATGATGATGATGTTGATGGTCGTGGTGGATCTAGTGATGGGGAAACATATTCAGGGGAGTTAGTGTCAGCGGGGGATGGTCGTGGATCACATGATACAAGGTTCAAAGAAGGGCTCCACGGAAGGCGTGAATATATGGAGCGGCATGAAAACACACATGCACAGTTTGTCCCAAGTCTGAGTCTAAGGCCTATGGATTACGAAGCAT
Organism: Ottelia alismoides; assembly: GCA_037367405.1. Classification (NCBI taxonomy): domain Eukaryota; kingdom Viridiplantae; phylum Streptophyta; class Magnoliopsida; order Alismatales; family Hydrocharitaceae; genus Ottelia; species Ottelia alismoides. The sequence goes on along the minus strand of JAZKJV010006308.1, from coordinate 551,698 downwards.
ATAAACGTGGCCATCGTCCTACGGACAGCTACATGGATAATTTGATATCATCTGTAGGCTCCTTGAGTTGCATGGACATTGACATCCCATATCATGGAGGAACACCAAGTCCCGTGAGATGATATGGATCATCACACGATGAGATATCATTTGGCGTCTTCCCAGAATTCTTTCATGCTCCTCCTCCTGGACCTCTTCCTCAGGCGTATACACCTCCATCATACAGGTACAATGGGTATAGAGGATATAGCAGCTACAACTGTGAGAACTACCGAGGTAGCCAACATGAGCAAAGTCAGGATTGCTATTTTGGTTGTGACAGGACAGTTATGGTTTCTTCCCCGAGTACACGCATGTGCCTCCTCCATCTCCTCCACAGAGATCTTCTCCTACTCCGTCGTCATCCCGAAGATCTCAATCCAGTACTATGCAGCCTCATCGTGCCCCTCGTGATACCGGATCTAGTGCTGATTATCCTCGTATCGGGATACTCATAGGCATCGACTACCATCAATACATGCAGTATGTGATGGGTTACAATGCCATGTAAACGTATATGACATGGGAAACTACTGCGAGTTCATTGAGTCCGCGATGCAATATGAGAGACAATAGGGGGCGATTCAGATCCACCACGAAACTTTTGATTCTATACCCCTCAAGACTAGGTAATCTCTTTCACAATATTGCATTAATTTACATTTTTTCTATTTATTTTTGTTAATAGATAAATCTTTATATCAAAGAAGCATTGTCTCATTAATCATTATGTACATTTTCTAATCAAATGACTCATCTCAGTGTCATTCGATGTCTTCCATGAACAAAACATGTGTTCTAAGTGTGGTTAAGTTAGCTACTTTGATTCCAAATTTCCAATTTCAATGTTTATTAATTACCACTGTTAGAAAACAGGAAGCGGAAGCGAGATCAGAAATAAAGATAAAGAACTTGAAGAACACAAGAATTTTTACGTGGAACCCTACTCCCTAAGGAGCAGGATGAAACCACGGGAGAAGCCCTCAAAGGGGCATATGCTTCATTGCTTTTTCTCAATGGATACAGGAGGTCTGGGGCTACTTATATAGCCTCCACAGAGTCTCCAAGTCCCACCATCGGTAGTTGTGGGACTAAGCATATGGATGGAGTAAATGGATCTTGGAGAGATCCATTCAAGTCCTTAAATGCCAGATTTCGGGTTCGTTTCGGAGAGTGACCGAAACGAAATTTCGGTCGAATTTCGGTGAAATTCGACCGAAATTTCGGTCATTGGTCTGTTTTTGAACTAGCCCCGCCAAATTTCGATCGACATCGACCATTTCGGTCGGATTTCGGTCACCCACCGAAACCGAAATTCGACCGAAATTCGGTCGAATTTCACCGAAATTTGAGGCCATGGATCCATTTACCCATCTACAACTCAATATGCGCACAACCAAATACTCTAACACTCCGCCTCAAGCTGGAGCATGCAATGCTCAGCTTGGACAAACAGAAAGAAACTCAACTCACGCTACAGGACACTACGGATAAATATCAACTCAACACGCACAACAGTCGGTTGTTGTCGAGGACGTTGCTTCTCATGCCGTGCAGGAGAGGAGGACGAGCGGGCTGGAGTGTGAGTCAACTGAATCTCTTCGTCGGGGAGCATGTGCTCTGAACTATGCATGTCAGAGTCACTACAACTGGAAATGAGTCTCCTCGTCAAGGTTGCAAAAGTCGGTAGTCGGTACTCGGTCGGTTGGGTCACTGACTAAGGATTAATCGGCAGTCGGACGACTAATCGGATTTAGTCGGACTTTAATCGGCTTTGAATTTTATGATTATTTTAAATATATAACTCATTTTTATACATATATTTACATAGATTTTGTACATTTTTATACTATCATAATAAAATAAAAAAAGTAATTGAATTTGAATAAAACATTGAGCATATTATAATAAGTTTGCTTATAAAAAAAAGCAAAACATATAAGAATATGGTATCTCCAAGTAAAAAATTGGTCGACTAGTGTACCTAGTCGGAATTAGTCGGTACTCGATCGGCAACCCCACTAACTAGACTATTCGGACCAACTAGTCGGGCCAGTCGGGTGACTTTTACAACCTTGCTCCTCGTTGGAGTACTCTGGCCCGCCACAACATGTGGACAACTGCTCCATCTCTGAAAAGGGCCAAACTGGAAAATGGGTCGTGGAAGTCCAATCCTCGTCGGAGTCCATGGTCGCTGGAGAATGGAGTCTAAAAGAAGTCTCCTCGTCGGAGAACTGGGTCTCTCCCATCTGGCACAGAGAATGGTACACTACTCTGGAGTACTTATGATGCCACATGAAAACCCTTGCCAACATAGCATAGGGAATGATCCTCTACTCTGGAGTCTTTATGGCTCACATGAAAACTTGGCCGAAACAACAAAAGATGATGGTGACCACAAAATGACAGCAAACACGTGCACATCTGAAAAGACCGCATACATGTGCGTGTCTGAAACTGAAGACTCGAAAACATCTGACGTCGAGTATGAATATCTGAGCATTGTAGAGTCTAAATAATCCGGCTGGTTTGGAGAGTCTGAATCTGATCTCAAAACCTGGAACGATACCTGTGACTCTACATAATACTCACCCTTTCTCCCATACTAGTCGGAATATCATCATCGACAAAGTTGGGAGAAGACAACAAAGAAGGATATACAAAACAAACTAAGCTGTCACATTTTCGGCTTTTCAAATCATGAATAACATTTGGCCGTTTCCATTTTTTTTACACGGCTCTTACTTTTCCTTTTTTGTAAAGTCGTTCGACCATTTTTTAACGACTATTTTTTTGAAAACTTTTGTGTACGATTTTTTTGTATGCGCCCTCTTTTTTTGTTTTTTTTTGTTTTTTTAAAAAACTTTTTTGGCAAAACTAGACTGCACCCTCACCCTCCCTTTTTTTCGCGACCCCCTCCCCTCTCTTTCTTTCCTTTTTTTAATAAACATACAGCCCACTTGGTCGCTTACAACAAAAACAATTTTTTTAACAAACCCGCAGCCCTATTAGGGTTCCCCATACGGGAAACCCCACACGCATCGCCTCACGCCCCCGAAGGGGCCTCATTTTACCGGCGTCGCCACTATGGTGGTTGGTAACGACGAGGGCGCCGCCTGAAAGGAGGAAGCCCGACAGGGGCGTCGCAAGGAGATGCAGCGTGGAGATTGGTGTCGCACACCACCGCGCGCTGCCTGCGCGATGTAGCAGAGGGTCTGTCGATGAAGAAGAGGATGTCGTCGCTGCATGGATCTAGGGCCTAGAGGCGGAGCCATCACCGCCTGAGAGCGGCGTTGATTCGTGGCGCCGCTTGTAGGTTGTTGCGGGTCGTTGCTTAGGCCTGTGCGCGAAAGAGGTCCCCTCGCGCCGCCTGCGAGAGGGCTCGAAGATGTAGGGTTGATCGTGGCAGAAGGCGGCCTCTCTGCTGGAGGGGAGAGGCGATGCATCGCCTTCACGCGGGAGGGCGGTCTCCAGAGATAGAAAGGGAGATCGATCCCGCCGTGCCGCGTGGTGCCGCCTTCGAGTAGAGAGAAGCCGCCCGCTTGGTGGAGGGTCCCGCCTGGGATGAGCAAGGAAGGCCGTATCGGTATCGATATCGTTTTGGTCTGCCCGGAAATGGATATATAGTCGATATATCGATGATATCGATGGAAATGTCAGAAATGGACCAAAAAACCATTTTTTGTCATTTTTCAGAAATTAAGATCATCCAAGATATTAAAACAACAAATAACCTACAAATACACACTTATGCCAAACATATCGGTCATTTATAGCCTATATATCACACATATCGTCATCATATCGAACATATCGTTGTTAATGTTTATTCCCGACCTTTAGATATTAGAAATGGATTCCATTCAAGTTCTTATAACATTAAATAACTTACAAATATACACCTAGATGACACATATAGATCATTTGTGAAGACTATGATCCTTATATTGCACATATCAGTCATATCGAACATATCGCCAAGGTTTGAAAAAACGAAAGGCGGAATGAGGCGGTCTCCTTGGAATCGAGGCGAGGCATAGCCTTGAGGCGGTCGAGGCGTAAGCCTCAGTTTATATAGAAAAATATGTATAAAACTACAATTATATATATCTCTATGTAATTATATGTTCTCTGCCCCATATATAATAATTTACACTACAAGATATGATGAAATAATAAAGATAAGAACCCCAAAATAGAAGATAGAACAACAATCATATACATTTCTACACATTTTTATCCAATCAAAGAGGAATTCATTGACTATAGATATTGTGAAAGAATTTAAAAATACATATATGTCTATGAATTATTGTTGTAATTAAAAGTATGACTAAATATACATCGAAGAAATTTATTTTATGTGTCTAACATATAATATATGATCGCACGAGAAACCATGAATCATATCCATTTCGAGCAAATCTTTGAAATATTGTTGTAATTAAAAGTTCGATTAAATATATGTCGAAGAAATTTATATTGTGTTTAATATATAATATAAGGCAACATGAGAAACCGTGAACCTCATCCATTTTGTTTTGCTTGATATATTGCAAATCTTGTTAAGTTAGAAGTATTGTTTAATTTAATATTTATGAATTCATTCATTAAGAGTGAAATAGCTAGAGTTTGCAAAAATAGTTGGATACATTAATTGTAAATATGAAGTTATGGGCATGAAATATACATCATATTTAGGCATTCATCTTATATAATCATTATCCTAAATAAACAGATATTTATAAGCTTCTCCAACTACTAAGTAAACCATTAAAATAATAAAAAATACTTCAAAAAAAACAAAAACGCCTCACGGAACGCCTCGAGGCGTTCTGCCTCGAGGCTACGCCTCGACCACTCGAGGCGCATGCCTCACAAGACTGGTCTGAGGCGTAAGCCTCGAGGCTAAAATGGACCGCCTCGCCTCGAGGCGTACGCCTCGACCGCCCCGAGGCTAGCCTTTTCAAACCATGCATGTCGCTGATATTGTTAATTGTTGACCTATATATATTGAAAATGGTGTACATCCAAGTTCTTAGATCACTAAATAACTTACAAATATACTCTTAGATCACACATATCGGTCAATCTATGAAGCTTATATCGCATATATCGATCATTTTGAACATATCGATATTAATGTTTTGATTCTCGACTTATAGATATTTTGTTTTGAAGAATTGACTTATAGATATTTGAAATGGATTCCATTCAAGTTCTTACAACATGAAATAACTTGTAAACATACACCAAGTTGAAGAACCATTGTATACACCCTCCAGTCGCACCATACCCTACCAATACGGGGTTCTCGCTGGTAGGATATATAGAGATATCGGCGAAACATCGACGATATCGCTGGTACGGGGATCTCACTGGTAGAATACATGAAATCTTGCATGAATAATAGCATGGATATATAGAGATATCGGCAAAATATCGACGATATCGATCGCTATCCGGGATTTTTTGCATTGAACCCAATCATTTTTTACTGATATGGGCCGATATGGTGATATATTGCCGATATATCGCCGATATCCCTCTAAAACGATATATTGGGTAATATCGAAACCCCTACCCTGTCGAAACCGATATATCGGCGATATATCGCCGACACGGCCTTCTATGGGAATGAGTTGGGCTCAAGGAGGAGCGCGAGGTAGGGGCGCCGCTGCTGGAACCTGAGAGAGGATCGAGGGTTTGGCGTCGCCAGAACTTGAGAGAGAAGCGGTGTCGCGAGGTGGTGGCGCGAGACTTGCGCGCCTGGAAGATTGCGACTGCGCGCCTGTGCGAGCGGGGGGGGGGGATCTCCGCCTGGAGAAGATGGAGTACTCGCCAGAAGCACTTGTATGCTCCGCCTAGGGTTTTCGCCAAGAGGTGTGGCTGCCACTAGGCGCTTGGGAGTCGCCTGCCATACTCGACAACCGATGGAAGAGGCCTCGCATGTCCTGAAACGTGATGGGGCTGTTGCAGCCTGGAAACATGGAGAACAATATGCACCCCCACGAATTTTAAGGTTTCAAACAGGAGACCCTAGAATTTTAAACCTTAGATGATAAACAAAAATCTCCAAGAATATAAAATCGAATCTCGAACAACAATGCAAATGACTCTGCGAGAATCGAACCCGGTCTGATACCATGTAAGAAAACAGGAAGCGGAAGCGGAATCAGAAATAAAGATAAAGAACTTGAACAACACAAGAATTTTACGTGGAACCCTACTCCCTAAGGAGCGGGATGAAACCACGGGAGAAGCCCTCAAAGGAGCATATGCTTCATTGCTTTTTCTCAATGGATACAAGAGGTCTGGGGCTCCTTATATAGTCTCCACAGAGCCTCCAAATTCCACCATTGGTAGTTGGGGGACTAAACATATGGATGGGGTAAATGGATCTTGGAGAGATCCATTTACACATCTACAACTCAATAGGCGCACAACCAAATACTCTAACAACCACCAATCAACATTAACAACGATGTGTTCAATATGACCGATATGTACGATATAAGGGTCATAGATGATTGATATGTGTGATCTAAGTGCATATTTGCAAGTTATTTAATGTCAGAAGAACTTGGATTAACTCCATTTCCAATATCTATTGTTGAGAGTTTTAAGTTCGTGTATTTATTTATCACTCCTCATATTGTTTGTCCTCTTTACGTAATTTTCCCATAGCCTCTCAATTCTATATAAGAGAGCCACAGGGCACCATAGAGTAATAAGTTCTTCTTTTCTCCCAACATGGTATCAGAGCGACGATCCTAGATCGGAGCATTGAAACCCTAACCCTACACCAATCGTCGCCCTCTTCTCCCTCTCTCCTCTATCTCGCTATCGTTGTCGCACCTCTCTCCACCATCTCGGGGACGCCGCCCCTCACCTCTCCCTTCAACGTGCCGCTGATCAACAAAGGGGGGGTTGCTACTTGTGGTGGCTACCTAAGGGCCTCGAGGTGGTCTGATTCATTGATTTTTGTGGGGTTTTGACACCCTACACGGTTCGATTTTGCTCTAAAACTGTAAAATCAGACTATTATAACCACCTCTTGTGGTTGCGTAGAAAGGAAAAAGTAAGGGAAATGGTTGTGGATTGAGTCTACACCCATAACCATTCCCCTAATATACGTATAGACACATTTTTATCCTTTGCCTACGATCTCGTCATGTCCTCATCAAGCACTATGTCAGAAAATAGTAGTGACATTACATCCACGGGTGCTTTCAATGATACCACATCCATTGTCAAGATGGATGGCACGAATTACGAGTTGTGGGCAATGCAATTCATGAGTTTAATGCAGAGTCATGGAAAGAAACACATCTTACACACGATGAACCGGAGAACAAGACGAGAATCTATGCCTTATCGGAGGTGGATGATGCTTATGCTCGAGTATGGATATCTAGAACCATGCTTGTAAAGACAGCCAATGACATGCTGAGCCAGCCTACAACAAAGGCTATGTGGGACATCCTCGCTACTATGTATTCTCAAGCAAGGAATGAGTCAAAGATTTTGCAGTTCAAAACGACATCTTCGCGGCCAAACAAAATGGTCGACCTCTACATATGGTGTATACCACTCTCGGATATATGTTTGATAGGCTACATGGCTACATACCATTGACAGCCATGCCTAAGCAGTTGAAGGCGTTACATATTTCAGTGATGACGGGGTGTTTCTATTATACCTCCCATCAAGGAAGGCCGTATCGATATTGTTTCGGTCCGCTCGGAAATGGATATATAGGGATATATCGACGATATCTATGGAAATGTCGGAAATGGCTGAAAAAAGCCATTTTTTTATTTTTTCAAAAATTAAGATCATCCAAGATATTAAAACAACAAATAACCTACAAATACACACTTATGTCACAGATATTGGTCATTTATAGCCTATATATCACACATATCGGTCACATCGAACATATCATTGTTAATGTTTATTTATGACCTATAGATATTGGAAATGGATTCCATTCAAGTTCTTATAGCATTAAATAACTTGCAAATATACACTTAGATGACACTTATAGATCATTTGTGAAGACTATGATCCTTATATTGCACATATCAGTCGAAAATATCGTTGGTACCGTTAGTTGTTGACCTATATATATTGAAAATGGAGTTCATCCAAGTTCTTAGATCACTAAATAACTTACAAATATACTCTTAGACCACACATACCGATAATCTATGAAGCTTATATCGCATATATCGATCATTTTGAACATATCGATATTAACGTTTAATTCTTGACTTATAGATATTTTTTTGAAGAATTGACTTATAGATATTGGGGATGAATTTCATTTTTGATGCAATATTTCTCAAATTGGCAGGGCAAATCAAATTGAATCAGATGACTGATTTGGAGAATCTTCAAATTAAGGAATTTCGTCCTCAGTTAGTTATTTTCTATTACTTGCATATTTTATTTAAATAAATTGAGATTGTTATCTCAACTTTTGGTAGATAAAATTAGTTAGAGTCTAATTAAAGTACATTAGTTAGAGTCTAAGAGTCAATTAGATAAGTTGGGATTTAAATTTGATTCTCTTTCTATTTTTGTAATTCCACCCCTCCTATATAAAGGGTTGATAGTTTATTGTAAAGGACAGTTCAGTTCAGATTGTATTGAAATTGGATATTTATCTCTTTTATCTCTCTCTATATCGTTATTTCTACCCTCAACATGTTCTTCACGATTCTTTTCCAAAACCCCGCGTAACCGACGCGTTTTCTCCTTCTCCCTCCCCTCTCTAAATTCTTCTACCAAAAATTATATTTTTCACCGTTGGATTTTTTTTTAGTCTGCATCAATTGGTATCAGAGCATGGAAACGGAATCACTCTCACGATTCCACGATCCTGTCGCATATTGGCGTTTGCAGTTCGATCTAAGTTGCATATCTCATGGCCTGCATGCTCGTTCGAGACAACGAATGTTCAAGAAGCAACTTATATCAAGCATCAAGGTTCAAGCATGGCTGGATGCGCAAATCGAGGAAGAATCGTCCGTCGACAACAAAAATCAGATCACAGAAGTTGTTGTACAACCTATTTTTGATCAAGAAAACGAAGGTATTTTCATTAAAAATGAAGATTTTATTGATACAGATGTTGTACAAGGAAGCAACGACGATGTTGGGCCCATCTTCGACGAAGATCCTGCGGATAAAGAATATGAATTAGTGAATTTTCTCGCGGCTGCGCTTGCTGTCCAGGAAGACATGGAACCAATATACGAAGAAAACGTCACGGGAGAGATTGTTAATCTCCCTGCGATGACCCTTTCCATCGCAGCCTAGAAAGCACGTGCTTCCCTGCTGTCACCACTAACTGCGTCAGGCTTGACCACAACGCAGCCACAAGCCGAACGACCCCTACCTGTGTGCTCCCGCTGCCAGTCACGAAGCGATTCTCCTGCTAGACGCAACACACGCGAAATCGGCGCAGCATCTGTTCACCGTTTTCACAAAGATTGGGATCGCCCCTACATTTATCGCAACCTTCCCCCCGCGCGAGGCTTGGGAGAGCACGACAAGAGGCGCGCACGACTCCTCTCAGCAAAACGCGCCAGCACCTCAGGACGAACTCTAAGTCGCCGATCCGCGCGCCGCCTGCGTCGCCGGCAGCTTCAACCCCCGCGGCATCGTTGTATCTCAAGGGGAAAAGAAACCCTAGTCGGATACTCCTCTCTAAGGGGATCAAAATCCCATCGTATTTGGCATTGGAGATTGATTGGGAACATTTTCAAGAAAACCCCACCTCCAAAATTACTTTACCAAAAGGTGATATTTTAAGTGAAAGGGTAGAATAATTGCATGCATACCCCTCAATTGAAAGAAATTACAAACGTAACAGTGAAAAGAATTCAAATTGGGGGATCCAATCCACCAGTTCAGACGAGATTCTCCAACAACAAACCGAAGATCAAGCAATTCGTCGGGAGACGAATTTTTCAAGCGGAGGAGAATTGATGCAATATTTCTCAAATTGGCAGGGCAAATCAAATTGAATCAGATGACTGATTTGGAGAATCTTCAAATTAAGGAATTTCGTCCTCAGTTAGTTATTTTCTATTACTTGCATATTTTATTTAAATAAATTGAGATTGTTATTTCAACTTTTGGTAGATAAAATTAGTTAGAGTCTAATTAAAGTAAATTAGTTAGAGTCTAAGAGTCAATTAGATAAGTTGGGATTTAAATTTGATTCTCTTTCTATTTTTGTAATTCCACCCCTCCTATATAAAGGGGTTGATAGTTTATTGTAAAGGACAGTTTAGTTCAGATTGTATTGAAATTGGATATTTATCTCTTTTATCTCTCTCTATCGTTATTTCTATCCCTCAACATGTTCTTCACGATTCTTTTCCAAAACCCCGCATAACCGACGCGTTTTCTCCTTCTCCCTCCCCTCTCTAAATTTCTTCTACCAAAAATTATATTTTTCACCGTTGGAGTTTTTGTAGTCTGCATCAATTTTAGTTCTTACAACATGAAATAACTTGTAAATATACACCAGAACCATCGTATGTACCGTCCTGTCGCACCATACCCTACCGATCCGAAACAAAATATATATAAACCATTGTGTATTTTAATACTAAGTGTAGCTAGATATGTGTTTTAATATTGGGTGTAGCTAGATAAGTAGTGGAATCAATCTTGCATGAATAATAGCATTGATATATACAGATATCGGCGAAACATCGACGATATCGATCAATATCCGGGATTTTGTACTGAATCCAGTCGTTTTTTACTGATATGAGCCGATATGGAGATATATCGCTCATAATCGGCGATATCCCTGTAAAAGGATATACTGGGTGATATCGAAACCCCTACCCTGTCGGAACCAATATATCGGTGATATATCGTCTATACGACCTTCCATGCCTCCCATGGAGGAGGCATACTGGAGGCTGAGTCAACTCAGCATCTCCTCAGCCCGTGTTGCTGCTCAGACTTCATCTGCTATGGTTGCTTCCCATGGGAGAGGTGGTTCTTATCCATTCAGATTGAGAGGAGGCTCATGTGGGCATGGATCTCATAGATGACGCCAGCCCTGCACTTACTATCATCGATCAGGCCATTCCGAGGATATGTGTTATTCCAACCACGGGTTTCCACCATCTGCATGAGTTGTTGAGCAAGCTCCACCAGCCACGACCACAAGAGGTGCTACAGATTAGTGTTTTGATAAGCTTGTCGCAGGCCTTCAAGAGATTATGCCATCTGTAGATGCTTCCCAGAGCTCCTCTTCTGGTCCATATATACTTATGCATATACTAGTCAGTTCATGCTAGATATTTCAGAATGGGATAATGAACTCTAGTTCCTCACACCATTTATGTGGAGATCGCTCACAGTTTAGTAGATACAGTCCTGTTCAGAATGGTAGGTCTGTGGTGATTGCTGATGGGACGCATTCTCCCATCACATGTCAGGGGGAGGTTCTCATGGCTCCCTCATTGCGGTTACATAATGTTTTTCGTGCATCAGATTTCTCAATGAATTTATTATTTGTAAGTCATATTACAAAATACCTACATTGTCGTGTCATATTTGACCACACTTCTCTTGTTTTTCATGATATACTCACGGGCAAGGTGATTGGATGTGGCCGTCAGCATGGAGGCCTTTATCGATTGATCTAAACTCCATATGTTGGTACCGGTTCACTTTCTGGGGTTTACAATCACCACACACCCGACATCTGTGATTTGGTCATCTTCCATCATCAAAGATATGTCTCATTGCAGGGGTTTCTGTCAAGTTTGAGTTTCATTGTGAGGCATATCAATTTGGAAAACATCACCGGTCCAGTTTTCCAAGTCGACTTAGTCGTAATAGTCATAGTCTATTTAAACTTGTTCATTTTAACATTTGGGGCCCTACTCGTGTCCCTGATCATTAGGGACACATGTAATATCTTGTGGTTGATGATTTCTCCAGGTTGTCGTGGGTCTTGTTACTTGAGAATAAATCTGATGCTAGCACTATTTTTTTTAATCTCAGAGAAGGGGGGTATCACACGTAGGTGTCCACCCCAAATTTATTACGAAGCGAAAAAATTAAAGCAGCAGTTACACCTTACAACAGCCAAGAGGATGCTAGCACTATTATTCAAAACTTTATTCATGAAATATCCAACATCAACTTCAATAAAATATGTTCGATCAGAGAATGCTTTGGAACATTGTATAACTGTTTAAGCTCAGATTTTCAGTTCACGTGGAATTGTGTATCAGACTTCCTGCCTTTATACATCACCTCAGAATGGTATTGCTAAACGTAGGCATCGTCATCTGTTAGATATCAGTATGACTCTTCTTATTCAGAGTCGAGCTCCTCACTCTTTTGGCATCATCATCTGTTAGATATCAATATGACTCTTCTTATTCAGAGTCGAGCTCCTCACTCTTTTTGGGGAGATGTTGTCATGACGGCATGATTTTCTAATAGCTTTCGGAGACTCGAGTCCTCTAGATCAGGTAGTCGGGGGCATTATCTATTTAGAGGAAAAGAAGTAGTATTCGAATTGCTTGCATTACTAAGTATCGGATAGGTATCCTACTGTCAGATGAATGTACTAGCTGCCTTCGTTTAGAATTGAAGAATGCCCTAATCTAGACGGGATTTCTAGATGCATTATTCAAAAATCTGACTTTTCTTACTACGATTCAATGTGGAGAACTAATCACACTGCTTTTAGAGGGCACTTATACAGCCACTCACGCGTCATTCCACACTGGAGAAGATGGTTTTGGTGTTCTCAATCTCAATTACCTAAGATCCCGTCAGGCGCAATTTCGAGTGACGAATATAGTTTCAACCAGACAAGTCACAAAGAAGATTGTTAGGGAGTCTCTATCGTTATGGAAGATAGAGACGATAGAACTCCTTTCAAAATGGCTTATAGACTCCTCGTCTTCGTCATTATAAGGCCTAGTCTATGTATTTCATTCCGCAAGAGGGGAGACAAGATCAAAGAAAGTAGTTACATAAAGCAAGAGAAATATAGGAACTCTTACACATACCTACTATATTGATTGATTTTCCATATCATGCTTTGTTATCTGGTCAATCGCATGCCATCTACTATTCTAGGCGAAAAGGCTTATCTCTCTTGCATTTCCAAAGAAAGAAATGTTCTCTTACCCCATGAGTTTTTGGGTGTGTTGCCTTTGTGCATCTTCTGTCATGGAAAGTCGTGAAATGAAAAGTTGTATTCATTGTAGCCCTAGAGCTCTCTTCTATATAAGAAAAGCTCTAAGCGAAAATTACATAAAGTAGACTGAAGAAAAAGAAAATATAAAAATAAAGACAAAGAGATATAAGTATCTCAACACCCCCCTCCCTTGAGCATATATGTCTATCTTGCTTGCAAAGAAAGACCATCCAGTAAGAGTGGAAGACTTCAGACAGTCGCTCTATCAAATGGGTTCTACCTCATTGTGGCTAAAGTGTTTGCGAACAGACTCAAGGGGGACATGGACTCTATACTTCTGCAAGGGCGATCCGCTTTCATACAGGGGCGTCAAATGGCGGATGGGTTGGTTATGCCTTCGTAGATTTGCTTGGAATGAAGACGCAAGAACACAAAGGGAGTGATGTGGAAGATCGATTTTGCCAAAGCATACGATTGTGTGGACTAGAGTTTCGTGTGGTTATCGTTGAGGAGAAGAGGGTTCCCGGACTGGTGGATTGCTTGGATGAAAAGATGCATCACTACGTCGTCCTTTTCGGTCTTAGTGAATGGCTGGCCGGCAGGGGGTTTTTTCATCCACGGAGAGGAGTGTGGCAAGGATGTCCCTTAGCGCCCATGTTGTTTGTTCTGGTCGCAGATACTTTGGTAGTTCTTTTCAAGCAAGCAGTTGAAGGAGGCTAGTGCGAAGGCTTTCATCTTGGAAACTTCTCGGTGTCGTTGCTGCAATACACCGACGACACGGTTCTTTTTTCTTGGTGATCAGATGCGCAGTAGAGCGACTCAGTTGTTGGACATCTTTAGCAGTCTCTCAGGGTAGCAGATAAATCTGCAGAAGTCGGTGGTAATCACTTTTGGATTACAGAACGAAGAACGAGGCAGGGTAGCGGAGATGCTTGGTTGTCCGTTGGGGGACCTACCGATTACCTATCTTGACCTTCTGTTGGTGGTTGGCAACTCAGAACAACATATTGGGATGCGGTTATTCAGATGGTGGAGCTTAGGTTGGCTGGGTAGAAAGCGGTTACGTTATCTAGAGGTGGGAAGCCGGTTCTGTCGAAGCATTATCTGTCGGACATTCCCATTTTATTTTTTTCTTGATCAGGTTGATGCCAGTGGGGGCGAGAACGAAGATTGAAAAGCTGATGAGACGTTTTTTCTGTTCAGACGGGAAGCAACAGAAGTTGGGTATGCAACTGGTGGGCTAGGAGGAGGTTACGAGAGCTCGAGCTCAGGGGGTTTTAGAAGCTCGGGATGTGGTTTGCATGACTAAAGCGTTGTTGGCAAAGTGGGTGGTGCACAATTGGGGTCTGTCTGAGGATCTGGCCACAAGATTTTTGCGAGAGATTTATGGCGTGAAAGGAGGCATGGTGGCAGGGGCTCCTCGTTTTGTGTCGTCCCTATGGCAGGGGTGTGTGTAGTCTTATCGTTTGTGACACAAACTAACACCTAGGGTGGAAGATGAGTGGGGCTTCGGATTTTGGAGCGATGACTGGACGGGGGATGGCACACTTGAGACACGATTCCGAGACTTTTTGCAGCAGCAGCTTCAAAGGAGGCCACTTTAAGGGAGGTGGCTCAATCAGGAGCGTGGAGGCATGTTTTTGTTGCGGTCCTCTCAGATCGAAGGAGGGAGTACTTGGTTAGATTAGAGGCGGAGGCTCCTTTCCCAGATGATTTCATTATGATCAGGGACCACTATGAGTGGACGGGGGCCAGATTTTCGGCCAAGCATTTGTATGGCGAGCTCAGAAATAGTGGAGAGGGACAAAATCAGGTTTTATCCCAGGACGTGGAGATTATTTGGGCAAGCAGGATTCCAAGCAGGATTAAGGTCTTCCTCTAGTGTCTGCGGAGAGACATACTATGTGACAAGGTTAGGAGGGCGAGGATTTTGGGGCTACAGGATATGACATGTGATAAATGCAAGGAGCGGATGGAGAACTCAGGACATCTCTTCTTCACTTGCACTGTTTCGACAAAAGTTTGGAGGGAGCTGGCGATTCCGTGGGTGGAGACTGACGGCTTGGTGGGCTTCTGGGAGTTGATAAGGAATGTAGGAGGCAATTCCTCGAACGATGTCGCTAAGCCATTTGCGGCGCTTTGTGCGATTTGACTGGCAAAAAATGACCTCATCTTTAAAAATCAGAGGTTTTACTCGAAAAACGTAGTGTCTCATTGTAGGGCAAGCACGGGCTTTAAGGAGTACAGGTCATGTATTATCATGTAACTTTCTTATAATTTTAATATAATCATTTCGCGGTGACTTCCACCTCGTTAGTTCACCCACTTTTCCATAAAAATGTCTATCGTGCTCAGCTTGGAACAACAACGGTGAAAAGGACCCCTCGCATTGGTAAACATGTCTGCAATCTGATCGCCTGACGCAACATGAGAAGTGAGAATAAGCTCCACCTGGATCAAATCATGGGTGTAACATGGTTTCAGATTTCGCAAAATTTCGACGAAATTTCGGTTTCGACAAGGAACCGAAATCTCGAGTGAAATGGCGATATGAGGGTAGCTTTCGGTCATTTCTTCACAAATGGTGGTCGACATGGGCGAAATGTCATCGAAATTTCGACGAAATATCATATCGGTATCGATACGATATTCGAAACCGATATTTAAATCCTTGGGGTGTAATGACGGTCTACTTCAATGTGCTTCGTTCTCTCATGGAAGGCTGGATTATTAACTATGAATAGAGCGACTTCATTATCACATTTGAGGTGCATAGGAAGGGGCACCTCAATAGTTAGATCAGTCGGGACGGACTTGACCCACATCATTTCCGTGCTTTATGCATCTTACTCTTGCCTTTGTGCATCTTACTTCTCCATGAAACTAGCGATCTACCAACAAACACAGTGAAGCCTGAAGTGGAATTCCTGTCCTTGGGGAACCCAGCGTAATCCGCATCTACACATCCAGTAACTGTGAGAAACGTATCTCTTCTGAATAAAAGGCTTGCACCTGGAGAAGACTTCAGATACCTCAAGATCTTGCTAATTGCATCCATCTGAGCTTGCCTGGGTTGTTCCATAAACGGGTTAACTCTGCTTACAACAAATAATATATTGGACCCGGTAATAGTGACATATAACAGCTTCCCTACTAGCTCTTTGTATCGTCTCATATCCACCTCCTCAGAGTCATCATCATAGAGCCTAGCATTAGGATCCATCGGAGTAGTAGCAGGTCTGCATCATGTCGTGCTTGTCTCATACAGAAAATCAGTGACATACTTCCTTTGCGACATAATCATACCATGTTGATTTCTAGCAAACTCTAAGCCAAGAAGGTAACGCAGTTTGCCAAGGTCATTGGTCACAAACTGTCGTCCAAGGAATTCCTTAGTTGTCTGAATGTCATGTTCATCGCTGCCAGTAACACAAATATCATCAACGTAAACGAGAATAGCAACGGTAGCTCTATGGGTTCTCCTAACAAAAAGAGAATGATCTACAGTAGATCTGACAAACCTCTTCTGTTCAATCAACTCGGAGAGCTTCTGGAACCAAGCCCTCGGACTCTGCTTAAAGCCATATATGGCCTTGTGAAGACGGCACATCATACTGGACTCCCCCTCAACAGCAAATCCTGGTGGTTGCTGCATGTAAACTTCCACCTACAGGTCTCCATACAAGAATGCATTCTTGACATCTAGCCAGTCACGTATACAGCAACAGCAATAAGAATCCGCAACGTAGAATGATGCGCTACCGGAGAAAAAGTATCCTATTAATCCACCCCATAGGTTTGGGTGAACCCACGAGCAACCAATCTTGCTTTATATATGTCCACAGTATCATCCGCTCGGTGTTTCACAGTAAACACCCATTTGTTGCCAACAACAGATGCACCTGGAGGAGCATGTACAACACTCCACGTACCACGAGACTATAGAGCTGCCATCTCCTCCTCCATCTCTAGACGCCACTAACTACTCTGTAATGCCTCCCGATAAGATCGTGGTATCTCCACAGCCGATAGTCCAACAACAAACCTCTGAAAATCCTCGGAGAGTCGTGTCAGAGAAACATGAGAAGCAAAAGGATGCATAGTGCATGCACTCCTTTGCTTCCGAAGAGCAATAAGCACATCCAGGTCTACAACATCCACAGAAGGTATATGATGCAAAATATCATGCACCTCAAGCTGCACATTCAAATCACCAGTGCCATTAGAAGAACTCAAATGCTCAGAACATATCTTGGGCGTGCTAGATGTTGGAGGAGGCACATGAGCACGAGGCCGGCGCTGGTAAACCTGCGGAAAGAAAGGAGGTGTGGCAGGTAGTGGAGGAGGTGGAGGTGACGATGGAAGAGATGGTAGTGATGGTGGTAGTGGTAGAGGTGGCGGTGAAGGAGGTGTAGTGGAGCCTGGAGTAGACGAAATTGGAGGTAGAGGCATATAGACCCCCTCTCCATTCTCTGAAGAAATGAGCTTGTCACCAGTAGGAGAGAAATACATAACGGACTCAAAAAAAGTGACATCCGCACCGACATAGTACCTTCGACGAACAGAATCAAAGCAGCGATATCCCTTTTGGGTCTTGGAATACCCAACAAACACACACTTGATAGCTCTAGGAGAGAGTTTATCAAGACCTGGAGACATCTAATGAACAAAAGCAACAGAACCGAAAACACGAGGCGTAAGTGGGAAAAGATCTGTCTCGGGAAACGCAAACGGGATCTTCTCCCCCAAAGCCGAAGAGGGCATACGATTCACCAGGTAACAAGCAGTTAGAACCGCGTCCCCCCAGTACGAATGAGGAGCATGGCTCTGGATCAAAAGAGTCCTCGTAACATTCAAAAGATGGACGTGTTTTCGTTCAACTACCACATTCTGTTGAGAAGTATACACACAAGATGTCTGATGCACAATACCATATGATCTAAGAAATAGGGAAAACTGAGTATTGCAAAATTCTAGAGCATTATTTGAACGTATAAACTTGACATTCGCTGAAAAAAATTCCTTATTTCATTAATAAATGACTGGATAACAGAACCAGCATCAGACTTGTTTTTAAGAAGAAAGACCAAGACAATCTCAAAAACTCATCAACTGCAACAAGATAGAACCTATGTCCCTGATGATCTGGGACACGACTAGGATCCCAAATATCAAAGTGAATCAACTCAAATAGGACCCAAGAAATCTCGAAAACTCATCAACTGCAACAAGATAGAACCTACGTCCCTGATGATCTGGGATACGACTATGACCCCAAATGTCAAAGTGAATCAACTCAACAGACTTTGACTACTTCGACACTGACAACTCTGGAATGTGGACCGATGATGCTTCCCAAGTTGGCATGGCTCACACTGAAAGGTAGATCGAGGTGAAATCTGAGGAAGAACGTAACACAGCTTTTGCAGAGAAAGATGACCAAATCGAAGATGCCACATATAAGGAGAAACAGATCCAGTGCGAAGAGAAGAAGCACCAGTATATGGAGATTGTACCAGTCTATAGAGACCCCTTGCTCACGGTCAGATCCAATCACCTTTCCTGTAAGAATGTCCTGAAACAAGCACATGGGTCAAAAATGGCACGACAATGTAAATCCTTGGTGATCTGACTAATTGATAGTAATTCATAGAAAATTCAGAAGCATAAAGAACATTCTGAAGCCGCATTGCAGGAGTTAACTGCACCTCTTCCTGACCAGTAATGGGAGAGTAAGTCCCACCTGCTATCACAATTGTACGTCCTGACAGAGTCGGACTGTAAGTACTAAATTGTCCTCTGTCACCACAGAGATAATGAGATGCTTCTGAATCCATAATCAATTCTGACAAATCTGCCATGTAACAACGAGTAAAAGCAAATGATGTACCTGATCTGGACGTTGATGATGAGGCAGCTACCTCTGAGGTTCCTGAAGGAGAACTGGTTGACCTAGGAGTAGGCATAATCTCCCTGAGCCGTGCCACAAGTTCATCAAATCTTTGATCAGACAGAGGTGATGGACTCCCAACCTGCTAAGACTGCTCACCAACACGAGTTGAAGCAGGAAACCCATGCTTACAGTAGAATGTTTCCTCAGAATGGCCTACCATGTGGAAGTAGGAACACGGATGACGGGGTTGACCACCCTCTCCCTTGCCACGGTTAACCCCCCCCCCCCTGCACGATACGGTGTAGGGCTCCTCCTACCACAAGATGCAGCCATAGCTGAAGATGTCTGAGGCTGCAAGGTACCACCAGAGGATATAAAGAGCCTGCTCAATCTGTGATATGCCTCCTCCATTGGAGGTATAGTGGCATCAGTAAGAATCTTGTTTCGAGCAACATCATACTCAAAATCAAGAGCCGCTAGAAAGACCATGGTCATCACAGAGTCTCTGTATGCCTTGAGCTGCTCAGGCATAGCAGTCAAGGGAATGTAGCCATGGAGCTTCTCAAACATACCCCTTAACGAGGTGTAGAGGGTATAGAGGGGCGACCATTCTGCTTTGATGTGAAGATATCGTGCTGAAGCTGCATTATCTTCGACTTATTCTTCGCCGGAGAGTATGTAGCAGCGAGAGTGTCCTACATAAACTTTGCAGTAGACTGACTCAGTATATCATTAGATATCTCTGTCGACAAAGTCCCAGATAAACCACACACGTGCATATGCATTGTCTGCCTCTCATGAGGCATTTACCCCAGTCTTGTCACTTGGCTTCTCTGGAGTGGGGATATGCTTCTTGCCATTGCACTGCATTAAACTCAGGAACTGCATGGCCTACAGTTCATACTTTGTTCATTCCATCTTGACGTGGGCGCTAGACCTTTGAACGCACCGAGGGATGAACATAAGCTTTGTTGTCAGACATGATGACAACTATCTCCAAGATTGGGTCTGCAACAACTAAGAGAAAAGCTCAAAGGAAAAATTACATAGAGTAGACTGAAGAAAAAGAAAATATAAAAATAAAGACAAAGATATATAAGTATCTCAACAGCTTGCACCTCGGGTTGTCAAATGTATGTTTGTGGGTTATTCTCGCACTCAAAAGGGCTAAAAATGCTTCGATCCCCTCCAACGAAAGTATTAAATTAGTGTTGGTGTTACCTTTTTTGAGTCCATAATGTATTACACTCCTACAGGGGAAAGGTTAAGTCCGTCTGAGCCTGAGGACGTCCTACTTCCACCACATCCCACTACCTCCATGTGCGATGCTCATCGGCCTTTCCCAACATCCAAAATGCCCCAGGTAAGTTATGAGAACTTGGTTTCTACTGATGGCACTAGTAGCTTGAATGATGAACAAGATATGCCACAAGATGACAGCAGACAGGAGGATGATGGGATGGCCAATTGCACTATGGAAAGGGAAACATGCATGTACAAAGTACTCGCTAGCAGAACATGTGTCTATGAATAAATTGTCCATGACTTACCGGAAATTTGTATTAGTACTATCTGTTTTAAGATCCCGCGAACATACCAAGGTGCCCTTAAAAAAAGTCAGTGGAGGCTAACGATGGAGGAAGAGATGGATGTTCTTAAATCCATGGCCTCAAATTTCAGCAAAATTCGGTCGAATTTCCGTCGAATATCGATATCCAGTCGAAATCGAAATTCGATCGAAATGACCGAAATGACCGAAATATGGGGGTCCTAGTACAAAAAATGATCGAAATGACCGAAATTTCGGTCGAAATTCCACCGAAATTCCATCGAAATTCTGTTTTGGTCGATACCGAAATGGTGACCGAAACCGACATTTAGGGCCTTGCTTAAATCACGTGGGACATGGACACTTATTACAACTCCAGAAGGAGCTTTTGTTGTCAGCTGCAAATGGGTCTTCATTGTGAAGAACATGGCATATGCTTTTGTTGACGGATATAAAGCCAGGCTTGTTGTCAGAAGCTTTACGCAGACCTATGGTGTCGATTATAGCGACACTTCCTCCCCGGTCGCGCAACATTCTACCCTACGAATCATGCTCTATGTAGTTGTGGTGCGTGATTGGGCTCTTTTCTCGCTAGATGTCACGAATGTGTTTTATATGGTGGTCTGCAAGAAGAGGTTTATATGCAACAAGCCACCTGGATTTGCTATTGAGGGGGAGTGTGTATGCAGGTTACATAAAGCCATTTATGGACTTAAGAAATGTCCCAGGGCATGATTTCAAAAGCTCTCGGATCTAATAGAACAGAGAGGATTCAGACCATCCACTTCATATCATTCTTTATTTGCCCCTATAATTGGTTGCTCCATTTAGGTAAACTTAATTTTGGCTGAAGGGGAGAATGGGAGGCGGAGAGAAGCGTTGGTGGAGAGTGAGAGAGCGGTGGAAGCCTAAGGAAGATGCACGTGAGATTCAGAAGCATGTTGTGGAGTCCAGAGGCGCTCGCTTCTCAGTCACATCAAGAGGAAGGACATCAAGAGGAAGGACTTCGTGGAGACCGAAGACATCTATCGCGGGAGTGCCTCTTCGTTTCTGGGAAAACCATGGAGAGCTCGGCTAGTGAGATGAACGATGGCCGCGCGCTGGGTGTCGACTTCCAAGGAAAAGGAGTTCTCCAAGGTCGCGACGTCGAGCACGTTTCCGAGGAGCTTGAAGAGGGTGGTGCTTGGGTTCGTGTTTCTCACAAGAAGCCGGGTAAGCGTTGTTTTAGATGTGGCGAACGTGGTCATACTGCTCCGGCCTGTGCGATGCCTGCAAGATGTTTTGGTTGTGGAAGGGTTGGCCACAAGAAAGCTTCATGTTGGTTCGAGGTTGCCCGAGCGGTTCCTTTTGTTCACAAAGACTCTCGTTCATCGAGGAGGATACTGTGCATGTTGCTTCTATCGATGTGGTCCCTGTGGGGGGGAAGAGTTCGCGGTCTTTTGCGCAGGTGGTTAGTGATTCCAGTTTCCCCCCCTCGTGCGAAAGACCCTGAAAGGGATTCGACAACCTCTTTTGCTGGCGATATCAACCTGGAGAAGGCGGGTGGGTGCCGCAGTGTGGAAGATGCTTCTCAGGGGGGGCGTGAGAAGTCGTTGAAAGGTTCGCTGCATGGCCAACTCGTGAAGGGGGGTGGGTGTGATGGAGTTGTTGTGGGGTCAGCCCTACGTAAAGGAGTTGATTGGAGTATCGTGGGCATGCGTTTGCATGGATTCCTGGGACCCATGTTCGGTGGCGACATGGTCGTTCTCGACAACTCAAGGTGTTGTATTCGTGGCTTATCGGTGGAGCAACGACGAAGCTTATTGATGAGTGATTTTTTTGAGGACATCTTGTGGAGACCTTTGCGCTACGATGATGGAGCATGCGTTGATGTTGATATTTGTGTGGTGGAGGTGAGAGGGGCTCCTTTCCTCTCTCGCAAGATGCAGGGCTTGGGCAAACTTCTTCGTCGATGGGGGGAGTTGCTGGCGATTGCGGGGGATGGCTACATGCCAGGTTCGGATTGGAAGTCAACCCGGGTCCTTTTGGAATGTGGTAGAAGTTTGCTTGATGACGTCTTGGGCAAGGTGGTCTTTGAGACCTCCTCGGTTGGTCGGTTCTCGTTCCCGGTGGAGATTTCTTTCTTGGAGCCTCTTGGTCAGCCGCAGGTGGTGGCTGGGCCGGCAGGTTCCTCGTTCGGGACGCTGACCTCTGTGGTTGTCGACGTCGCCTCGTATCCCGGTGGCCAGCTGGCGTTGCATGGGGGCCATGGTTTTAAAAGGCGGCGCCTCGAGGTGCAAAGGCGTACGCCTCGAGGCGAGGCGGGCCTAAAGCGCCCCGAGGCGCACGCTTCAGGCACAGAGTTAGGGGCGTACGCCTCAGCCTCGCTTGAGGCGCTCGAGGCGTGAGGCGCTCGAGGCGAGGCGGAGGCGTAAGCCTCGAGTCATGAGGCTTTTTTACATTTTTTGCCACATATAACCCTATTTTTTGTTAGCATTATATTTTTTATTTTTGTTTCCATGTTAAACCTTGCATATTTCTATATATATAGCTCCTTGCAAAGAGAAGAAATAGCTTGAAACAAGCGAAGTTACATGATCTTGTATACATCATATTCAATTTATCATACATCTACACATACTAGTTCTATTACACATATTTTTGTTTGAATTGTAATAGAATTTTATATTATTTGCAAGTTTGCAACTTGATGTTGTTGTTTGGTTGTATAAGTTGTGAACTTAGAATAGTTATCACATATATGATATATGAAGTGATGTTGAAAAATAAACACGTGAAGACTGAAGTAAAATAATTATTACATTTTATTGTTGGGGTATGATATGGCAGGAGGGGATGCATATGACAGTTCTCCAACTATGTCCAACAAGACAATTGATTGGGATTCAAGGCATATTAATATTTTTTTATTCGCACTAATGATTATGATTTCTATTATACTTTAGTATTAAAGTATAGACTTTAGTTTAATACTCATATAGAGTCATTGAAGTTGGAATTGGAACTTCATATTCTGTATATTAGTGGCATAGTATTAGTTTTTTTGAACTTCAGTGCCTTCATCGCTTATGTATTGTATTTTTTACTAGTTTTAAATTATTTTTGAATGTGTTTTTTGGCAAAATGTAATAGTATTATATACTTTTTAAATGTATTTTTCTTTAATTTTATTTTTTTTCAAAAAAATTGAGGCTTACGCCTCGACCGCCTCGAGGCTTACGCCTCGCCTCAATTTAAGAGAAAACGCCTCGGACCGCCTCGTGCTTTTTTAAACCTTGATGGGGGCCCTTGCGAAACGTCACCCCCCTGGTTTGATTACCCACGCCCCTTCATTGATCCTTCTCGCTTCCCGAGTGATTTCGCCCGAAGCGGCGGTCTGCCTATGGGGGGAACGTCCGAGGTTGATTCGTTTCTTGGCTCTTTTGCCTGGAAGGTGGACCGTGCGATGGGCTCTTCCTATTCGGGCGCGTGGACGGGTCTCTCATCTTCGGTTGCCGGCGGATCGGGGTCTTTCGGGTCTTGGTCCGGTGGGGAAACATCCCTTTCCGCGGATTTGGATCCGGAACCCTCATGGGCTTCTTTTGGGCCCATCATTGGACCGGGTAATGTTGTGGTGCTTCACGACTCTCCTTCAGTTCGGGACTTGCCTGGCTCGGGCCTTCCTGCGGGTGATTCTTTGCCTATTGTGCTGGGTTCGGCTTCGCTATCCATCCTGGGGCCTTTCTCCAATGATGATGACGGCTCGCCTATCCTCGCCTTGCCAAGCCCTGTCATGGGTGACTCGGTGGCGAGCCGTGAGGTCGATCAGGGTTCCCGCTCTGATAGGAGATCGGGGAAAAGATATCGTCGGAGGAGCAGGTCTCCTACGGGTTTTGCGCCTATTCTTACTTGTGCATCGTTGAGAGACACTGTGGCGGAGGCGGCTGGCCTTGCGCATTCTGGAGGGCATCGCCAACCTTCTTAATGAAAGTTTTTTCCTGGAATGTGAGGGGACTAGGAGACGATGTGAAGCGTAAGGCTCTGGGTGTTTGCTTGTCGGAGTGGGGTTGTGATATTGCCTTGATCCAGGAGTCGAAATTGCGTGGGCTGGATGATGTTCTGTGGCGCTCCTTTAGTGCGGGGGCTTTGGATGGCTTTACGGCCTTGGATGCGGTGGGAGCGGCGGGGGGGCTCTTCATTGCGTGGAAGTCGGCCGCTTTCTCGCTTGATTCGACCATCTCGGGGAGACATATGCTTTCTGTGGTGCTGGTTAGGAGTGACTCGGCCTCGCCCATTGCTTTTTCTTGTGTGTATGGGCCTTGTTGTCATATCAAGAGAGCTGAGCTCTGGGAGGACATGCGTGACGCGGGGCGTGCTTTTGTGGGTCTCCCTTGGATCATTGGGGGAGATTTCAATGTGACTATTCTCTCTTCTGATCGCCCCCGGGCAAGGGGGGGCGTGACCCGGGATCTTTGTCTTTCAAGGAGATTGTGGACTCCTTGGCTTTGGAGAACTTGGTGGCATCTGATATAAGATATACTTGGAGGAGCGGCACTTCACGATCCCAGATCGATCGTTTCCTAGCTTCGGGAGCTTTGTTGGAAAGATTTCCTTCTTGCTCGGTCTCTTCTAGACCCAGGGCTTTCTCTGACCACTTGCCGATTATGTGGGATTCTGGTGAATCTCTCTCTTCTGAAGGGCCTCTTTAGATACGAACGTTGCTGGCTCCTTGAGCCTTCTTCCAGGGGTATTGTGGCCGACCAGTGGGTTTCTTCTATTGTGGAGGGGTCTGCGGCTGTGAGACTTTGCCACAAGCTTAATTCTTTGCGGGGGAGATTGGTGCGCTTTAAGAAGGAGACGCGGGTGGCGCGGGTGGCTCTTAGAACGGAGGCGGAGGCGATTATTGTGCGGCTTGATTCAGTTGAAAGTGAGAGACACCTCAATGTGGACGAGCTCGAGGAGCGGTCCTCGGCGCAAAAAAAGGTGGTGGAGGAGGACAAGAAGAGAGCTATTGAATGGCGGCAGCGCTCCAGGCTAAAGTGGCTCAAAGATGGTGATGCAAACACGGCTTACTTCCACAGGGTCGCTAGTGGGAGGAAACGAAGTAATTCAATACGCGCGATTTCTGTGGATGGGGAGCGTTTCGTTGGGGATATTTCTATGGGTTCTGCCATTATGGGGCACTTCAAGGGTGTCATGTCGACACGCTCCACGCGCTATTGGAAGTGGTTCGGGCTGGGAGTGCCCAAGGTTTCCGAGGAGGACTGTGCCATGCTTATTAGGCCGATTTCGAGGGTGGAGACTAAAGAGGTTGTGTGGGATCTTAATCTTGATGCCTTCCCGGGGCCTAATGGTTTCTCTGTGGCTTTCTTTCGGGACTTTTGGGACTTGGTGGGAGGTGAAGTCTTTGAGGTGGTGGTGGAGTTTTGTGAAGGAAATGCGGGCTTTGATAGGTTGAACAGAGCCCTATTGCTCTTGATTCCAAAGAGAGATGCGGCAGAGGACATTGGGGACTTTCGCCCCATTTCGATTTCAAACGCCATATACTTAATTGTGGCTAAAGTGTTGGGTAGGAGACTTTCTAGAGTGCTGGACTCGCTTGTCTCCCCCGTTCATGCGGCCTTCAATAGGAGGAGACAAATTTCTGACTGTATTGTAGTTGCGTCGGAATTGGTGGCTGATTGGAAAGCTTTGGGGAGACAGGGGGTGCTTTGGAAAATAGATTTTGCTAAAGCTTATGATAGCATTGATTGGGCCTTCCTCTGGTCGGTCCTCAGGAGACGCGGGTTCCCGGAGCGGTGGATTTCATGGATGCGGCGATGCGTGACTACTGTTTCTTTCTCTCTATTGCTCAACGGCGCTTTGGAAGGGGGGTGTTTTCAGCCGAGATGGGGCCTTCGCCAGGGATGCCCGCTGGCCCCCCTTCTCTTTGTCCTTGCTTCAGATGTCTTGGCTCGTATGGTGGACCGGGTGGTTGTTGCGGGCCTCTCCAAGGGCTTCTCTAAGGGGGCCATCTCTGTGCCGTTAATTCAATTTGCTGATGACACTTTGTGCTTCATTGAAGGGGGCGCTACTGAGGTCGTTGCCATGTCGGTGACCTTGGACCTCTTTAGCGAAATATCGGGGGTTGCGCATAAATGGTACCAAATCGAAGGTTATTCCTTTTGGTCTTTCGGAGGCTATGGCATTGGATTTTGCTAACATTCTGGGCTCTGCTTTGGGGAGTCTTCCGATTGATTACCTGGGCCTTCCCTTGGTGGTTGGAATGACAAGACTTAGGGATTGGAGTGGGGTGGTGGAGAAGGTGGAGGCGAGATTGGCGGGTTGGCGCGCGGCGCTCCTCTCGAAAGGCAGAAGGCTGGTTCTTCTTCAATCGGTCCTGGCTGCCATTCCGGTGCACTTTTTGTCGACTCGACGTCTGCCTGCTGGGATTTGCAGGAGACTAGAGTCTTGCTTCAAGAGATTCTTATGGGGGAAATCGGGTGGTGTTGGAAGAGGGATTCACCTGGTTGCTTGGGAGGAGGTGGTGAGGGAGAAGAAGGCTGGGGGGTTGGGGGTCAGGCGCCTCCAATTGGTCAATGATGCGTTCTTCCTTAAGTGGGCAAGCAGGGTGTGGGGAAGAGATGGGAGTTTCTTTATTGAGATATTGAGGGAGCTCCACGGAAGGGAGTGGGCTGGGGAGGACGGGGTGGGGGTGGTGAGTGCGCGATCTCCGTTCTGGCGTGGTGTTATGGAGGTCTTCTTGAAGAACAGAGCGAGATTCAAGCCGGTCCTGGGGGACGGTCGTGCCTTCTCCTTTTGGAAGGATAGCTGGTTGGGGGGGATCCGCTCTCTATCCGCTTCCCCGGGCTCTTTGCGTTGGCGGAGAACAAGGATGCCTCCGTCGCTTGCTGCTGGGAGAATTAGTCTTGGTCTCCTCGCTTTGGGGGGAATTTCTCGGATCAGAGGTTCTTGGACTTTCTTGCTCTGATGGACGTACTAGCTCATGCGGATTCGCCTTCCGTGGGCTTGGGTCACATGATTTGGAGGGATGGTGGGTTCTCGACTCGGAAGGCCTATGCTGGACTGATAGAATTTTTGCATGCTCGTTCAGATCCCCTGGTGAGAGACTGTGGTTTATTCTTGAGCTTGGGACTGCCATTGCGCATTGTTTTCTTCTTATGGTTGGTCCGCAGAAAGAGGCTTATGACGCGTGATCGATGCTCAAGGTTGATACCTTCGGTTTCCAATATTTGCGCCCTCTGTGAATCGAATGTGGAATCCCTGGATCATATCTTCTTTGCTAGCCCTATGGTTCGGGGGCTCTGGGATGACCCCCCCGTGGCTTGGGTGAGTGCCTGCGATGTGGAGACCTTCTATGACTCTCTTTCCATAAATAGACATATGGCTAGAAGGCAGCTTTTGACTCCGGTGGCAAGGTTATGGTCGATCTGGCTTGGCCGCAACGAGGCCAATTTCTCTTCGCAACGCTTCTACTTGGAGAATGTGCTCGTTCGCGCGAGGGGTTTGGCGGATGACTGGTGTGGTGATTAGTTTGTGGTATCTTTTTTCTTTTGTGTTTTTGCCCAGATCTGGAGGTTTCTCGCCTCCTCTACTGGGTCGCTCTTTTTTGTTCTTTCTTTGTACCTTTGTCTCTCGTTCTTTCTAATATATTGGGGTAAACACCATTGAGTGTATCCCCCTTTTCTTGGCTTCAAAAAAAATCATTCTTTATTTGTACAAAAGACACAACAAAGTGCGGTGGCTATCCTCGTGTATGTTGATGACATTATTGTCATAGGTGACGATATTCAAGAGGTAGCTAAGGCCAAGAAATTCCTAGGTCGATAATTTCTTACAAAGAACCTGGGAGAGTTGAGGTACTTTCTAGGCCTATAATTTGCTAGAAATAAGAAAGGCTTGGTAATGACACAAAGAAAATGTGATGGAACTACTTTCAGAAGCTGGAATGACAGGGTGTGAAAAGAGAGACAAAGGTGTTTCATTCGGGAGGGCGCCCTTCGTGCAACACTACGGTTGGCTTTTTCTTGGATCTCCTTCCCGTGGTCCACGTGCGGTGGAACCCCTCTCTCTAGGGAGGGGTGGTGGCTCTCAACATGTACTTCGAGACTCGAACCTGGCGTCTGATTCTGGTCTTGGTGTCTCATTTGCCCTAGAGCGTTCGCTACATCAGGGTTCTTTCCATTTCGTATTCCCAACTGTCGTTGGTGGGCGCTCTAATCTTGCTTTTTCATCTCAGGTGGTCAAGGGCGGAGCTACTTCCGGGAAGTCAGCAGCTGATGGTTTACTGGTGGAGGCAGCTCTTGACGCCTCAACTATGCCTTGCGACTCGAGGGAGGTGGAGTCCTTGCTAGGACCTTTGGGAGGAGCTTTTTAGAGGTCCAGGGGAAACCTTTTCCTGCACCTATCGCTGCCATGGCAGTTTGGGAAGAGGTACTTACAGTTCCCCTCCAAGGAAATCAGGAGGAGGTGGTGATTGGCAGTGTACGAGGCACTGGCTAAGGCAGACTGCTCTCGCAATTAAGGCACGAGAGCGGAAGAGGACTCCCTTGGGCTCTCGGGCGGATTGGTGGGGGTGGCGGCATCTACATCAGACGTGGAACCTTCGGTCGGTAGTAGCGAGGGGCAGCTAGGCTTGGAGACGGACCAAGCTCTGTTGAGCTGCCTGGGTGTGGTGCCGCCATCGAGAACTACCCCGTTGGTTTATGAAGATCCTCTCATAGAATGTCAGGGGTGTGGGGAGGGTAGAGAAGAGATTGGCGACACGGGACTTGTATGAGTAGGCGTTGGCAGATGTGATGTTCTTGGAGGAAACAAAGGTTACCCAAGGTTTTGGCGATATATGGGGTTCGATTGGCAGCTCTCGGCTGAGCGAGAGTAGGGCCCTGGGCTCTTCGGGGGCCTCTAGCGGCATGGCGGTAGGGTGAAACAGGGACAAACTCGATCTTCTCAGAGAGGCAAGCAGGGGGAGGCACTCTATCTATATGTTACTGCAGCATAGAGCAGATGGGACAGTCTGGTGGTGACCAATGTTCATGGGCCACAAAATGGTCAGGGCATGTCTGAGTTGAATGATGACTTGAGGCTACTCCGGGAAAGGTGCCCATACGTGTCTTGGATTATCGGGGGAGACTTCAACATGACGTTGCACCTGAAGGACAGGCCCCAAATGCGTGAAGGTGCGGATACGGGCTCGGAGGAGTTGACGTGTTTTATCAGTGGTGTGGGCTTGCAGACTTTTAATGCCAGTGGTTGTCGCTACACATGGAGAAACTCCAAGTCGAGGCCGCGCATTGATTGTTTCTTGGTCTACTGAGAGGTGACTAGGCTCTTCCCTCTGGCAGACGTGTGGTCTCTACGTCGAGCTCGCTTTGGTCACAGCCCGATTCTTTGGTCCTCCGGTGAGGACATGAGATCGAGGTCCTTCAAATTTGTGCAATCCTGGCTGCTGGAGGAGGGGTTCTGCGAGATGCATCTGGGTTGCCCCCTTGCACCCCTTCTTTTTGTGACTGTGGCGGATGTGATGGTTGTGATGATGAGATTGGCCACGATTGACGATTTTTGTGCCAGGTACAAGACAAACGAAGCATCCTTCACCATTCTACAATACGTTGATGACACGGTCTTGTTCATTTATGGGGATCTGGAGCATGCGAGACGTGTTTCATGTATTATGGTATCTTTGGTGAGGTATCATGGCTCAGATTAAACGGAAACAAGTCCACGATTGTTCTTTTTGGATTGAAGCAGATGAAGGCTCAGGAGCTCTTTTGTATTATCCGTT
The DNA here is from genome assembly GCA_037367405.1 of Ottelia alismoides. Taxonomy (NCBI): domain Eukaryota; kingdom Viridiplantae; phylum Streptophyta; class Magnoliopsida; order Alismatales; family Hydrocharitaceae; genus Ottelia; species Ottelia alismoides. The sequence goes on along the minus strand of JAZKJV010006308.1, from coordinate 521,256 downwards.
CCCCAGGGGGGCTCCCTTCCATCCACCTATTTGGGGCTATCTTTGGTTGTTGGGTGATTGCACGCGACGTATTGGAAGGTGGTACTTGACAGATTAGAGAGCAAGATGGCGGGTTAGAAGATGAGAATCCTTTCTAAGGGGGGACGATGGTACTCCTCAAGCATGCTTTGCCCGCTATTCTAGTGTTCTTTTGTTCCACGAGATTGATGCGTGTGGGGGTGCAGCGGATGCTGGATGGAATGATGAAGTGATTTTTCTGGTCGAACGGGCGACAGGAGTGTGGTGGTATGCACCTAGTGCTTGGGACATAGTTACGAGGGCAAAGAAATAGGGCGGTCTTGGTGTCTGCAGTTTGGAGCACATGAACAAGGCGTTATTGGCTAAGTGGGCTCTCGGGTTGGGGGTGGGGGGGAGGGGGTCCGATACTCCGATAACATGATTTGCAGGGTGCAACAAGGCATCTATGGGGTCTGGCTTCGTTGAGAGTGGAGGCAATACTCCTCCTATCGTCGCTTTGTAGGGGGATTTCCAGTATTCTGTTGGAACTGGGCGCTTTTGTGAGGTCGGTGGTGGGTGACGATCATGGTTTTAGCTTCTGGAGGATGACTGGACGGGATTGGGTACACTCGGTGAGAGATACGCGTGCCTCTTAACCCTCGCGGATGACAGGAATGCTCTGGTGCGCTACGTCTAGTCGACGGGCTCTCGGTGCCCAACTTTCGCATCTGCTTTGTCGGACCAGAGGTGCAATGAAGTTGTGGCACTTTTGGGGGAGCTAGCGGATATTGGCGGACTCAGTGATGGCAGAGATCACTTTGTTTGGAAGGGAAATTCTCGGTGAGGAAGGCGTATGAATCCTTCGTCAGGGCGTATGAGGAGGTTCAGGAGGACTTCTCTTGGGACTACAGGATTATTCGGGCTAGCAAGGTACCTATGCGATCAATGTTTCTTGTGGTTGGTGAGACGCGGCGGTTACTCTCTAGGGTGTGCAGGGCCAGATTGTTGCATACCAAGGAGGCTATATGCGATAGATGCGGGCATGATCAGAAGGATATTGACCACCTTTTTTCGGACGCTTGGCATCGATTGCGATATGGGAGGGGTGGATGCTCCCTAGCTTTGATTCGTGAACGGCACGACGCACATGAGTTCAATTAGAGTGGCTTGTGGCATTTCTCAAGAGGATGCAGCTGAACCTTTCGCTCTGCGTTGGGCTATTTGGTGTGCTAGAAATGAGAGAATCTTTCGGGAACACCCCTTTCATTGTGGGAGTGTTCCGGGGATGCTTACATGGCATCCGTTTCCATGTGGTCCAATGTGTAATTTGTAAAATGTTGTACTTTTTCTCTTGAAATAGTTCAATAAAAACGTGTGTGTTCCAATCTTGGGACTGCACCCTCTTTCTCCTCAAAAAAATGACAGGGTGCAAACAAGCATACACACCTATGGATCCAAGTATGAAGCTACATGAAGACATCACTGATGAAGTGGACAAGCGAAGATAAATAGAGCTTGTAGGGAAACTACTTTATGTCACCATTACCAGGTCTGATATTTCTTTTGCAGTTAGTAAAGTTAGTCAGTACATGGAACAACCACGGCAAGTGCACATGGATGCAGTCTACATGATACTCAGATATTTGAAGTCATCACCAGCAAAGGTCTCAGCAGGACTACCTCGTTATCTATTTCTGGCTATGCGGACACAGATTATGTTGGGTGCCCTAAAGATAAGAAATCTACCTCGGGTTTCTGCATTTTTGTTTGGAAATTCACTCGTGTCATGGAAAAGCAAGAAACAAACAGTTGTGGCTAGATCCAGTGTAGAATCTGAATATAAAGCCATGGCTCAGAACAATGCCTGAAATGATGTGGGTAAAGTCTGTTCTTTCTGACCTCCACATTATGGTGACTCTCCTTGTGCAGCTAAAGTGCGACAAGCAGGCAACCTTGTTTATTGCCAATAATCCAGCATTTCATGAGAGAACAAAGCACATTGAAGTAGATTGTCATTTTACTCGTGATATGATTCAGAAGGGACTGATTGCCACCTCCCATGTCAGTTCAGATGACCAGATAGTTGATATCTTCACCACGGCCCTCACTCAAGGGCCTTTTGAGAAATGTAGTTCCAAGCTAAGCATGATAGATATCTATGCTCCAGCTTGAGGAGTGTTGAAAGTTTTGTATTCATGTATGTATTTATCGCTCCTTATTTTGCCCGTCCTCTTTATCTAATTTTCTCATGGCTTCTCAATTCTATATAAGAGAGCCATAGGACACCATAGAATAATAAGTTCTTTTCTCCCAACATCTATAAGACATCAATCAACATTAATAGTGATATGTTTGATATGACCGATGTGTGCGATATATGGGGTATTAATGACAGATATGTGATATAAGTGTGTATTTGTAGGTTATTTGTTGATTTAATATCTTAGATAATCTTAATTTCTGAAAAAACAGCAGAAATGGTCTCTTCACTCAGGCACTTTCTCGGAGTCGGAGTCCCTTGCTCTGTATCTGACCTAGTGGAATGTTTTTGCCGTCATTCCGGCATTTCCACCGATATCGTCGATATATCTCGATATATCCCCGATATATCCTTTTCTGGACGGACCCATACGATATCGATATTTCCTACCTTGTTGGAAGGTAGAACAAGTAAATGAATTAATCTCGATTATGTACTATAGATATCCCGTGTAAAGGAGGCTGTATTTGCCACTGGCACTTGGTCATGTGCCTTCACTACTATGGTTCTCCAAATCATGACCACCGAATTGTTTATTGTTCAGATATTTCAGGTTGACATTTTTAAAAGGTGTTCAGGTTAACAAATTATGCGGCGATTCAGTTGACGCATTTTATTATCTTGATCATATTGGTTGATTGGCATTGGTATCTTTTGGTTTCTGTAAGTTGGTGGCTTGCTTGATACGATGTTGTATGTAACTTGGAATAAATTTTGTGGCCTTGTCTATTATTGGGTGACCCAACTACAAATTATAAAATTGATTATTTGACTTGCATCGGATAACAAAATATCAACACACTATACCTGCTGGCGCATTTCTTCAGTGGAAAGCAAACCGAGATACCCACGTTCCCTGCACGCCTGCCGAAGTTCATACTCTGAAAGTGACTCCACACCCTCAGCTTGTATGAGTTTGTCATCTTCTTTTATCCTGGTCACATCGGATAAAATATAACCTCCTGAGAAAAATTCTAGCAATATTCACTATGCAAATTCCCAAAATTTTACAAGAGCAAGCAATCATTTAAGGTATCTCGTAGGAGATTATTCACTAGAAACTTTAAAAAAAAGGGAACTAACCATTAATGAGAATGAAACGGCTATGGATACCGGATTTTTTTATCCTTTTTCAGGGAAGGCTATTGAAATATCATGCATTCAGAAAACAACTGAATTTACATGTTGGGAGTAATTATGTCTTCAATATCTAGAGAGATCTATAAGGCTTTCAAACATAGAGAGAAAACCAAAGATGGAGGTACAGACAAAAACCTATATGCTTGAAGGTTTCCCCACGTAACCAGTGCTCAGATGTGCTCCGGTTAATGGACAGCCCATTCACCATAAAGGTTGACATGTAGGTTGCCGGTGTTAATTCTATAAGTTCACGCTGCATTTACCCAGGATTGCTTGAACAACGGGGAGCATCATGACATTTTAGAAGGCAAATATTCTTTTGTGATTCCTACGAAGAAGAAGCAGAAGCTTAAATCTACAAAGAACGGATCACGCAGCTTGCGAGGACAAGCAAATAAAAACATTGATCGTTAATCTTCAAATGTGTTTTCTCAGAAAAAGTCAGGAGCGAGATGCATGATGTCCGTTGATCATTTTCAATAATGGTGATAAAAGAAAAGGTGTTGTGGGTTTTTTGGACATGTGAATGTCGAATATGTTGTCATTGGAAGTACCTCTTCAACTTCTTTCTGGAAGAGTCTGACATTTGTAAGCATTGATAACTATTAACCTCTAGTACTCGTCCATTATATCATGGCCTCAAATTTAAATGAAATTCCACCGAATTTCTCTAAAATTTTCGTTTCTCTAGGTCACCTATATTGGAATGCTACCTTATTTCTTTTTCCATGATTTCAGCGAAATATCAGAGAAATGTAAAGGAAATTTCATCGACAATGTGAGTCGTTTGGGCGAAACAATAAAAATAAAGATATTACCCTTCGCTTTCATCGAAATTCATATATTAATGAATTTTCACTTATTTATTCACCGATGTGTTGAGTTGTCTGAGTACTTTACATTTGTTAGAAGAAGTTTTTTTTTGTTAGTTTCTAAATTTTAGATCTAAATACAAACCAAATCAGTTAGACACAATATTTAAGAGTTAAATTCAACTCTCAACTGAAAGCTTTATATTTTTTACATTTTTCCTTTATTTTAATATTTATGTTTTGATTATTAGTTATTATATGTGACACCTCATTCTTATTTAAGAAGTAATTATTATGGCGTTTGCTTCTAGTTTAGCATATAGTTTTGACTTTAAGCAACATGTTGCTCTACATAACATGTGTGATAATTGTGACGATACTACTTCAAAACTTATATTTGCACTTCTATTTTACAAATAAGTGTGCATTTCTATTTTATTTATTGACTTAGGAATATTGAAAATCTTAGTTTTTGCAAAAAGTCAAGTTTAGAGTCAAATTCAAGAATACTGACGATTTCAATGAAATTAAACCGAAATCCTTCGAAACTTCTCTTTCTGAACTAAGAGAAATGAAACCGGATCTGAAATGCAAGGCCTTGCTTTATATATGAGAAGAATTTTTTTAGCAAAATATAGGGAGTCATGTCCTAGAGAAATTCCGGGACCCACTGCATTTTATTACAAACATTAATTTTTTTAAAGAAGAAAGGGTGGAATCCCAAGCCGGGGACCCACCGCATTTTATACAACAACAACAAAGCCTTTTCCCACAATAAACCCACCGCATTTTATATTGATAGAAAAAAGATAGTACAATGTGTTACATGTAGGGGTGAAAACAAATGTGAATGTATTCGTATCCGATACACTATCGTATTCATTTTAAACATATGTTTACATTCGTATTCGTATTCATTTTAAAATGGATGCGAATATGGATATCACTTTGACATTCGCTAAAATTCACATTCATATTCGTATGTTTGTGTGTGTACATAAATATGGTAACAAATTTATTTATAACTATGCATAACACCATTTTGTGATTGCATACACCATTGTTATATATTTGTTATGAAATTACTATATCTGGTATATATTTTATGTATATATCATCCTAAACATGTATATTTTAGTTAATCTATTAAACGTTTCTGTTATTATTTGTATCTGATTCGTATTCGCTTTACATCCGTAATCGTTTTTAAGGATATGGTAACACATTTTTCACATATGTCAGTATCCGCATTCGCATTCATATTTTAAAATGGAGAAGGATACGATTATACCTATATTCATATACGTATCCGACCATTTTCATACTTAGTTACATGATTCCAAAAAAGTCACAACGCCCTACATTACGCTACATGATTCCAGGAACTACATAATGCCCTACAATTCTCAAGAACATTCTTCGAGTAGAACACTTACCCTCGAAAAAAGGCTTCGTTCATGCTATAACAAATTGCCCATAAGATCGCAAAAGGAAGAGAGATATCTTCATGTTTGTTCCCGCAAACCGATCTAGTACGCCTCCAGAAGGTGGTGCCATCCTCCGTTGAGAGCTAGGGAATATTAGCCCTACTCCCATACATGCACCGAGTGAGCGAAGAAGAAAAGAAAAGATGATCCATGTCTTCCACCTCAATCCTGCACCTATCACAGTTGCAATCATCAACTCGTAACAACGGGTTCCGACGACTCTTGGTAAGAACCCTACCAAGTCTGAACAGACATAAAAAACCTTGACTCTAGTCGACACTCTGCTCCTCAAGATGAGGGCCTGCATTGAGCCGCACATATTTATATTCCACCCCCACCATCCTCGACGAAGAAGCGATAGGACTTCTTCGCCGAGAATCTCCCATCCCCCATACAAAGTGATCCTTGAATGTTGAAAGACCCTCAAGTTGCGCCAACTCGCTCTGCAAACTCAGAAACTCCTCCAGTGTCTGATCAAATATGGTTGAATGGAGTGTTACATGCCATGAACCGTGCTCGCACAAACGAGGGATTGATTCCTCCTTGCTACCGGACCACGAAAAGCGCCACGGGAAGTGCTCCCCCAGAGTTCTATCCCACGTCCATTCGTTGACCCAGAATCTAAATATCTCCCCATCCCCAAGCACGGGACGCAACTTCACAGCCATCTCCAGAAGAAGCCTAATGATAGCATGGCATGGCGAGGACAGAGCATGCACCCGAATGGTCTCCAAGGACCCAGCGATCCATAAATCCTCATCATAAGATGACAAACAAGATCCTAACTCGTAAGAACTCCCCTAAAGACGCATCACCCACTTCCCCCAAGTGCCTTATTCATTCCTTCTACATGCAGCATGCCTAGCTCTCCTTTCCCCTTCGCACTCATAATCATACCCCAATCAACAAGGTGGATCCCCTTCCTTGCATGACTCGCATCTGACCAGAAAAATCGTCTCATCAACGACTCTATCCTTGTGTGCATGCCAGCGGGTAGTAGTCTTGCGGAGCAAAAGAAGATCGAAATCGCAAAGAGCACATGCTTCAAGAGAATCAACATTCCCCCTTTAAAAAGCATAGCTGCCTTCCACCCCACCAATCTTACCTCCAATCGGGCCAAAATTGGCCTCCACTCACAAGCTCTCATGCATCCAGCCATGAACGAGAGCCCCAATATGTGACAGGCACACTTCTAATTGAGCATCTCAAAATGGTCACTGCATTGTGCACCTCCTCACTCATGTTCCGATAAGAACATCATAGTGTCATCAGCATATTACAGCATTGGAATGGAGATGTCTTCTTTCATATTATATGAGCACCAATCTGCATCAGTGGTCAATCTCATCATCACTGCTAACGCATCAGCCATAACGACAAGCAAAAGGAGGCGCCAAAGGGCACCCCTGCCTAACCCCCTCTGAGGTTGGAAGAAACCTCCTATGATCTTTCGTTGGTAAGCACCGCATAGGAGGTCTTTGTGAGTCGCATCGCTTGATTTAAGATATCCACAAGCTAGGGAACCCCCTTCTCCAAAGAGATCCAAAGAGAGTGCCAGTCAATATAATCGTACGCCTTAGAGAAGTCAACTTTCCACAGCATACATTAAATTTTGCTTCTTCTCCAGTCGGACACCATTTCTGATGCCATCACAAGGCCATCAGCCATAAACCTCCATGGAACAAATGTCGTATGTTTGGGCGAGACAATGCCAGGTAGTACCCCTCGAAGCCGATTGGTGAGAATCTTCACAATAATGAAATAGACTATATTGGAGAGCACAATCAGTTTGTAATCATCTACCCTGGTCGGTGCCTCCTTAGGCAATAGAAAAATCAGTGCCTTATTTAACCCCTCAAATGCCAGATTCCCGATGTGAAACTCGAGAAGGACCTCCATCACATCCTTAAATACATCCCAGAATTCCATGTAGAAGAGAACAGAAAACCCATCTAAAGCGGGAGCCCCGTCCAGATTGAGCTGGAACAAGGCCTTCTTGGTTCCGCCTCTGTAAACTCATTAATCAAGGCACCTGTCTGGAGGTCAGAGATCCGCAAACACCTCTTCCTCGCCATACCCAACCAGCACAAGCGTGCCTCCTCCTAGCTTCCTAAAAATCAGCATGAAACATCGCCCCCACAGCATGGTCTCCCCGCACCACATTCCATCGAATGAATGGTATTCCTCCATCTCCGCTCGTTAGCAATTGTATGGAAAACCCACATATTCGCATCCCCTTCATTTTACAAACATTAATGAGCTTTAGAGTTCAATGGGAACATCCGTAATTTGATCCCAATCATAACAAAACAATAATTCTCCTCAAAATAATGATACCCGAAAGCGAAATTTCAGACCTATTAGAGACAAAATCTAAATGCCAAGAGTTAATACATCAGAAAAATAAGCCTTGTTTTGCTGACTCCTCATTTTTCAATCACTACATTATTTGCACATAATCGAAAATAAATTACAATTCTGAAAATATAAATGAATGATTAATCGATCATTGTATCTTAGAGATAAGTATGTTATAAAACTAAGTAATCATATCTCGCATGAAATAATCATATTGTTCGAGGGCCTGCAACAAAAAAATTATTTAATGTTTCCAACATAATTTATGACAAAGATAGTAGAAAAATCCAAAAATACAATACATTTTTTCTAGAATCACGAATTTGTGAGGTGTTTGGATATGAAACTTTACACAAACACCACCAAACTTGGGTGTATTGTTTGGGATTGTGTCCATACCTTATAGACAACATACATATCTCGAAAACATGTATATAAACTAGACATGTATTATATGTTGTCACAAAACATACACACATCTCTAACCGGAAACGGACACACACAAAGAGATATGTATGTATGTAAGTTTGACAAAAATATATTTATATTTACATAAGAAAAAAGTTACAACAACAACAAAGCCTTTTCCCACATTAAGAAGGGCCGGCTACATGGATTCTTTTCCTCCATTCAAATCTATCTTGAGTCATTACCGGGCATAGAACCAAAAAACTAAGATCTCTTCATACAGCTCATTCCAACACTTATTGGGCCTTCCTCGCCCTCTCTTAACCGGCTCAACATCCCAAAACTCACATCTCCTAACCAGTGCATCAACTGACCTCCTTTGCAAATGGCCAAACCACCTTAAGCGGTTTTCTCACATCTTATCCTCGATCGGAGCTACACCAACTTTTATTCTGATTGCATCATTCCGAATCCGATCTTTACGTGTGTGTGTGTGTGTCCACTCATTCACATTAGCTTTTTGCATGCTTTATCACATTTTCCATGTACATTCTCCCATTCGGAATGGATCCATTACGTGCAAGCCATATGGACCATAAAATTGCCATCATACAAACCTTGGTAGAACTACTCCTGCTTCCCAAAACATCGAGCAAATACCAGAAGGCACTTCAATCAGAACAAGACAACGTCTCCACGTGTAAGGCCACACATGTCTCCCTCACAACCGAGCACACAAAGAAAAGAATGAATCGTCCCTACCAGCAAGGCCTTAAATATCGGTTTCGGTCACTATTTCGGTATCGACCAAAACAGAATTTCGATGGAATTTCGACCGAAATTTCGGTCATTTCGGTCATTTTTTGTACTAGCACCCCCATATTTCGGTCATTTCGATCATTTCCGTCGAATTTTGATTTCGACTGGATATCGATATTCGACAGATATTCGACCGAATTTCGCTGAAATTTGAGGCCATGCTTACCAGCTCTCTCTACTCCCTCAATCAGTTGTGCCCAAAAGTTCAAGTCTTCAAGATGTTTTAGCCAATCCCATACCCATATTGGGTGATGGACACTCGTTTAGGTTTTGTATGGACGATTGGTCAGAAAGGAGGGCTTTTTAGAATCTCTTTCATGATCCTTTGTTTTGGCGTCTAGTCAGGATCGGAGTGTGGTGGATGCATGGTTTAATGATGCTTGGGTACAAGGTTTCGGGTCTAGCTTCTTTCCGTCGAGGGTGAAAGACTTCTTGAGGCTAACAAGGCTTCTTAGCACAATTAAGGGATCCTACAAGGGTTAGGATAACTGAACTTGGTTTAATGGTGACTTCTCGATCGGGAAAGCTTATACATGGCATTAGCAACCTCCTTATTTGTGACCAAGGGAACTTGCAAGGGATTGCATGTTGATTTAGGAATTCAAGGTGCCACTAAGGGCGAAGGTTTTCTTGTGATTTCTGAGAAGGGTGAGAACCATCACTAAGGTTCACAAAGCAAAGATTCTAGCTAGACTTAATGTGGTTTCTCCTCTGTATTCCGAAGCCCTTAATATTAACCACTTCACTTGTTTTTCTCAAGCTTCGTGGCTAGAGAGGTTTAGGCCAGTGTGGCAACTGGCTAGGTGGACTCTACTGATGTGATTGGTATTTTAAGCATCTGTTGATGTTGCTTGTTTCATATCACATTTTAACTAGGCACAGCCTTTGGCTTTTTGCGTGCTCTTTAACTAGCGAGAAATATTGTAGTGTTTAGCCCAGAAAGATTCTATGTGGGAAATATAACCAAACATGCGAACGTCGTGTTTCAATCATGGTCTACGTAAATTGTAACTTGTGTTTTTAATATATAATGTGGTATTCACCTATTTCAGTTCCAATTTTTTTCTCATTAAAATTGCATAAACAGTGACCACACATAATTAGAACTAGTAAACCTTGATGACTAGGTAACAGCATGGAGTCTAATAACATTTCATGTGTGTAAGCTTAGAACCCTTTTTGCTTTATCAAGAGAAAGAGTCGTGTTAATCATTATTTCATCAAAGTTGAGCTTTGTTTAAAGATGGTGTTTGTATAGTTTCATTATTTTCTATTAAAAGATAATGGACTTGGATCGTAAAGCTTGAAGACCGCGTTAAAACACTACCCGAGGACATTTTCATAGATTGTAACACGTTCCCCTCTATTCCATGTGTCCATTTGTTTCAAAAAAAATGTTATTTACATAAACATTTTTTAAATCTCTCTACATGATTCTTGATATGGTGAGTGAAGAGGGGTAGTAATCCCAAGTCACGAGTTGCCTGCAAACATGCTGGAAATTGAAGAGTCAAGCATCCGAACAAGGGTCAATTGAGATCTGAGCATCCAGGCTCAATTACCGAGCATCCAAACCTAGTTACAGAGCAAGAGTCTGAGTATGTGGACCCAAGTCTGATTGAGAACCAAGCATCTGAACCTTGATATCAAGCATGAGCAAAATATCCAGACCCAAGTTTGAACAAGATATGAAGATCCATCATCAAGGCCACGTCATTGAGCAACAATCAGACCTACATGGCACCAAATCCTACAGAATGTGAGAAGTCAACCCCAATCAAGATGCATAAATTGCCATGTCAGTGATCATTGCCATCATCTCCACCAACTTTAAAAAAAAAACCATAATCAAGATCGTTCATCTAGTGAGACAATCCGCCCTTTACATTGTAATCATCCCCTCCCCCATCCCCCATAAGAGGGAGGAGAGCAAATCCTAAGGGGTTCATTATGTTCCCCTCAACTACAAACCCTCTCCAGATATGAGAAAAAGCTACTTCTTCATCTCCGCATACTACAGTGGTGGAAAGCATGTATCAATCACAACAGTGTGTAATGGATTAACGGAGTCGGACCTTTGACCAGTCGGAGACTAGCCCCACATATCATGGAGAAACCTTATAAAAATCGTGTTCTTCACGATTTTGTCTGTTCTCGATGATGAATCGCCACATAAGCATGCGGCGACATGCTTGGTCTCTGTTAGAATTATTATATTACAATTATATTTGTAACCTTTCGGGTTTTGTAACCCTTAACCCTTCGGGTTTCGTAACCCCTCAGGGGTATTTATGTATTTTCCCTCTTGTACTCTCTAGGGCTTTCTCTCTATATAAGAGACCCTAGCCCTATGGAATAGATATCCCATTTATCTCTCTTCTCCACATGGTAAACGGTCCTAGACCGAGGTTCTGACCTAAAATCTTCACCGCCACCTTCAAGCCTCGCAAAAGCCTGCACGGGCCCTCTTCCCTGAAATAGGGCCCCGCGCAAGGCCCTCCAATCGCCTTCAGTACAGCAGCCCTCCCGCTAGCGCTACCCTGCGCTTTCAGGACCTCCTACGAAGTTCGTCAGCCTCACAGCTACCCTCCACGGGTACCGTAGGACTCTTTGAAGATCCAAAACTCATCACGGACCGCTTCCAAGAATCCAGATATGCTGTCCATTGAGGGTTTTCAGCCCTTCTTCAAGGGCAAACGTGAGTTCTAGGGTATTTTTTAGCTCTTATATGCATCCTTAGTTGATCACAGGGTCATCTTTCTATTTTAAGACCACCATGGCACCTTCTTCTACCGAGACAAAGTCCTTGGCCACGAATATTATGGCACAAGCCACTACTATCAAACTCAAGGGCACAAAAAATTACGTGCTCTGATATCGATCTTTTATGGTGTTCATTGGTGGTCAGAGGAAACTCTATATTTTGACTAAAGATCCTTTAGATGAAAAGGACAAAGAGTACGACAACTGGCAGACTGACAACTATTTGGTTATCAACTGGATGACCAACAGTGTTGAGGCTCACATTGCCTCAAATCTTCTTTACAAAAAAATGGTCAAGGAAATGTGGGAGGATCTCGAGCAAACATACTCGCATAAGAACACGAAGTCACGCCTTGCAGACATTTACAGGCGAATCTGGTCAGCATCTCAGGGTGATTCCACCCTCATCGAGTACTGCAGGCATCTATCTAGCCTGTATGAGGAGCTTGCAATATTCCAGCCCTCACCAAACAGATACAAGAGCGTTCTGACTGGCAGGTATACCGCTTCCTTGATGGTTTGCATTCTAGATACCATGCAGCGAAGGAGCAATTTCTTATATCAGACACACTGCCAACAATGAAGGCCATCTTTGCCTGACTTGAGGAGCTCGAGACATCCGCTGCCCGGCCTCCCGTCTTACCTTCAACAGAGAACTTTGCACACATCGCCTCATCTGGGCGAGGAGGCAGATACGACTTGCGAGGAGGAGGCGGTCGTGATCCAAGTCGTGGCCGTGGACGAGAATCTGGACGAGGTCGTGACTTTGGTCGTGGTCGTGGGCGAGACCACTGTTGCAAAAGTCGGCCGACTAGACCGACTAGTCGGACCGACTAAGCGAATCGGGGGGGTGCCCGACTTGAATAGGCTAACTCGGCCTATAGTCGGTCGAGCCCGACTAGGCGGCCGACTAGTCGGTTGAGGCGGCCGAGTACTCGGCCGATTATTGCATAAGGATACCCTCCCTCGGTTAGCAAACCGGATCCGATTACGGAATTACTAAGCCCTTTCGAGGGTTTCTGTCTCTCGCCCCCAGAAACCCTCCCTCGCTCGAAAACCCCAAACTCCCACCCCCTCTCGCGCTCTCCATTCCCCCGACCCCATCGCTGATCGCCTCGCCGGCGCCGCCCTCAGGAGTCGCCGCCCCGACGCCTTGAAGCTGCTGCTCCAACGCCTCGCCGCCCAATCGCCTCCAGTGCCTCGCCGGCCCCACGCCTCCTGCGCCTGGCCATCTGCACTGTAAGTTAGGGTTTTTTTTTTTATTATTTTTTGTTTTCTCTTTTACTTTTGCGTGTGCATACCCTTCGTTCTTTTTTTTTCTGATGTTCCTATCAATATTATTGTAAATACTTAAGTTATTGCAATATTATTTTGTGGATATTCGCAACCATTTATCTACGTTTAAGTTGACCATTATGATATAATTTGTTGTGTAACATGACTGTAATAACATAGAAGTCATAATTAAAAATTTGATTTTGTGTCAAAGTCAGAATAAATTCAAATAATGACATTAAAGATTTGTCAACAAAAGAGATATTCTCAGTTTTGAAATGCACATGCACTCATGCCCAAATATGTGGATGAGAACAAGATAACGCAAACACGCGTGTCTTTGTTGTTCCCAATTTCTCGTTGGCACATTAGGTCAATAAACACACCAACATATCAATGTTCACACACATCGCCAAGAACTCATAGTTGGTAGATGTATGACTATGTTATGTTTTACCTGGGCCGAAACATTCAATTCAACATTGTAATCTTTCCATGAAAATGTTGAGGATAAATGTATAATTTTAAATGAAACAATTGTCACTGTCCAGTTTGCTTCAGGAGGTATCATTTAAAATTATCAAGATGGATGTAGAAATAATCTTAGGCATTTCCCTCTACTTTATTTGTTCTAAGTTATTGTTAGCAAATATGAATTTGCTCAACTTATATGTTCATCTAGATCTAGCTTGTGATTTGTTAGTTAATTAGAAAGTCCAAATTGTGAGTTTAGTTAGTTGTGTGTTTGTTGATTGCCTAATTTGTGAGTTTGTTTGTTATGTAGATGGATACACCTCCTACCAATGTCGCTTCCGGCAGCGACTCCTCTTTTTATGTGCCGCCGGGATCAACTGATCCTGCATGGCAATACGGTTACCTTGCGAACCGTACAGATCCAAATACGGTCACTTGCAGATTGTGCAAGAAGATTGTCAAGGGTGGTGTGTATAGGTTCAAACAACATCTAGCACACCGAAGAGGGAACGTAGCTGCATGTCCCAAGGTGGATGAGGAAACAAAGAAGAGGATGATTGCGTACCTTGATGATGTTGCCAAAAAGAAGTCCCAGAAAGCCGCCGATGTTCTTGAGATGAGGGAGGAAGTTGATCTGGGTTCGACGAAGAGATCACGAGTCTCCGAATCCTTGGAGCAGACTGCCGCAATGGATGGATCATCACGCCAGATGACCATCAAGGATGCATTCTCCAAGGATCATCGTGACAGGGTTACATCGTACATATCCAAGTGGGCATATACATCGGCGATTCCGTTTAATGCTTTGACGACGAAGAATTTCTTGCAGATGGTGGAGGCGATTGGGAAGTACGGGCCTGGACTAAAGCCTCCCACGAGGTATGAGCTTAGTGGTCCGCTTTGGAAGAAGGCAGTGACGGGAGATTCATGATGGCTTGCAATGTCATCGTGATACATGGACGTCAGCGGGATGCTCTTTGATGACTGATGCGTGGACGGACAAGCGGGGAAGAAGCATCATCAATTTTTGTGTCAATTGCACCTTGGGGACTTCATTTTTGAAGTCCATAGATGCTTCAGATGAGGCTCACACTGCGGAATACATCTGTAAGTTGGTGGAGGAGTGCCTGGATGAAGTGGGAGTGGATAAAGTGGTTCAGATTGTGGCGGATAATGCATCTGCCAATGTAGCAGCAGGAAGATTGTTGGTCACCAAATATCCGCAGATTTGGTGGACTCCGTGTGCCGCGCACTCTATTGATCTTGCTTTGGAGGAGATAAGCAGAGAGACAAAGGTGAGGAGTGCAATCACAAAGGCGAAGAGGCTTACGGTGTTCATCTATTCTCACACCAAAACTCTAAGCTTGATGCGCAAGTTCACCAGCAAGAGGGACATTGCAAGGCCCGGCCAAACAAGATTTGCAACCACATTTCTCACTCTTGAGAGCCTGAATGAGAAGAAAGACAAGCTGAGATTGATGTTTTCCTCAGAAGAGTGGAGAAACTGCAAGTGGTATAAGACCAAGAAGGGAGAAGCAGCGAGCTCCATTGTATTCAGCCCTACATTCTGGAACCATACAACACATGCTATCCGAGTTTTCACTCCATTGGTTCGTTTGTTACGCGTGGTTGATGCAGATCGACGCCCATCCATGGGCTTTGTCTACGGAGGGCTTGAAGAAGCCAAGCGGGAAATAATTGCAGCATTCAATGGTGTGGAGTCATCTTATAAATTTTTTGTGGATGCTATTACCTCCAAGACCAAAGGGAGGCTTGATACTCCATTGCATCTAGCAGCGTATTACTTGAACCCATTTTTCTTCTACACCGAGTCCCATGGTGATCCAGATGTTGTGGTGAGGAGAGGGTTTAAGGACTGCATGGAAAAATTGTATCCAGATTTGGATATACAAGATGCAATCACTAGGGACGAGCTTCCGGCATATAGACTTGGTCGTGGAGATTTTGGGAAGCCTTTAGCTGTGAGACAGAGGATGGCAAATGATGGCAATTTTGATCCAGGTATTTTAGTCATTTGTTTTCTATTAATGGTAATCACTTATTTTATTATGTTGACCATTTCTCTATTCTAATAGCTAATTGGTGGCATAATCATGGAGATGACACACCTCATTTGAAAGCTATGGCTATCAAAATCTTGAGCTTGACGTCTTCATCATCGGGATGTGAGCGTAACTGGAGTACGTTTGACTCGGTAAAGACTCCACTCCACCCACCCAATTCGATTAGTAATAGTAAAATTTCAATGAATAATCGATAAATGTTAACTTTTTTGGTCTTCAGATCCATACCAAGAAGAGAAACAGGTTAGAGACGAAGAAGCTGAACGATCTTGTATATGTGCGTTTCAATTCCAACCTGCAGGAACGCCGAGCTGAGAAAGAGAGAGATCCCCTGTCATCTCGTGATCGTGCACACATGGCTGAATGGATCGGGGATGTTGATGCTCATGATGAGGAGGTTTTTCCAGGTTCCGGACTGACATGGGGTGCTGTAGCACATGCTAGTGGCGCCGAAGAGAATTTGGAACCAAGAAGGAGCCAACGAGGTGAGCGTGGAAAGGGAGCTTCATCGTCAAGCTCCAATGCTACGCCGATGAATGAGGAGGAGGAGCTACATCTTGAGGATATAGAAGAAGAAGATGATGACGATGAAGAAGAAGAAGGCGATGATGAAGAAGAGGAGCTGGATTTGGATGATGACATTGAGGATTGAACCCAATGGCTTGGGATACTTATCTTACTTTCAGTTGTATTATTTTTTGAGCATGTTGTAATTGTCTTTTATTTTTGAACATTTGCTTGTACTATGTGCCAAACCTTTTGTTCTTAACTTTCTTCTTTTTTCAATCTCTTGCTATTTTTTTATGCTCTTAAAAATATTAAAACTGCTAAATTTATGAATATAAATGAGAGTATATGCTATAAAAATTGATTTATATATTTAAAATAATAAAAAAAATTCCAAACCGACTATTGTCCGACTAAATCCGATTACTCTCCCGACTGCCGATTAATCCTTAGTCAGTGACCCTGCCGATCGAGTACCGACTGCCGACTTCTGCAACCTTGGGCGAGACTCTACTGTCCCATGCACTCAACGTGGTAGGTGGAACCACCCGACTAAACGATGCTGGCAGAAGTTTGGCATACCTTCTTATCACACCAATAATGCTTATGAGGATGCATGTGATGTGGAAGAGGCATCGCCTACCTCCAGTGGCGAGACTGTTCATCTTAATGATGCGGATTACTCCCGCCTAATGCAGATCCTTCAGACTCCAGGGCCTGCCACTACTCGTAACACTATAACTGCAGCTCTGGCCACTCCTTCAAATACAATAGCCAACTCTGTTGTCATTCCTACTCCAGCTTGGATTATTGATTCCGACGCCTCTACTCATCTCACAGGAGAAGATAGGCTGCTCACCTCTTCCATACCATCTACCTCTGTGAAGTCAGTTCGAGTCGCTAATGGGACTCAATCACAGATCACTACTGTTAGATCTATGGAATTCTCTTCCAAGCTCCGACTTTTGGGAGTTCACTGTGCTCCTGATTTTCCTATTAGCTTGCTGTCAGTTCACAAGCCTTGTGTTGAGCTTCATTGTCGTGTGATATTTGATGAATCTTGTTATTTTCAGGACATTCGGACAAGGCAGATTTTTGGTGGGGGTCATGAAAAAAACGGTCTAAATTACCTTGACATACCCTCAGACTCCAATTTTATCGGTATTGCAACTATCTCCGAAGATCCGCTCCTATGGCATATGCGCCTTGGGCATCCCTCTGCCAAGGCCATCTCCATGATGTTTCCTGAAATCTCTACTCCGAAGCCCTTTCAGTGCGAGGCATGTGAGTTCGGAAAACACCATCGAACTTCGTTTCATGTTCGTACTGAGTCTCGTAGTACTGATGTTTTTCATCTTGTTCATTGTGATGTTTGGGGACCTTGTTCGATCCGCACATTAAGTGGTCATCGTTATTTATAGTTTTCGTTGATGATTATAGTCGATCTTCTTGGGTCTATCTAATAAAGGAACGTTCAGAGATTAATCAAATTGTCATAAATTTCTTTCAATATGTTAAAACTTACTTTTCTAGCATTGTTAAGATCATTCGTACCGATAATGCTCTTGAGTTAACCCAACATGACTTGACATCTTTCTTTGCATCCCAGAGAACTGTTCACCAAACATCATGTCCATATACCTCACAAAATAATGGTATAGCTGAGAGGAAACTCCGACACTTGTTAAATGTTGCCAGATCTCTTCTTAGTCAAATGAGTGTTCCTAAACAATATTGGGGAGATGTTATCCTTACTGCAGTGTATCTCATCAACCGTGTTCCTTCATCTGTTCTCAAAGGGGCAACTCCATTTTCCTTACTTTATCCTACCGAGCCTCCTTTTCCTATACCTCTACGAATTTTTGGTTGTACTGCCTTTGTTCATAACATCCATGCAGCTGACAAATTATCCTCTCGTGCCATCAAATGTGTCTTTCTTGGGTACTCTCATACCCAGAAAGACTATCGCTGCTATGATCCTGTCGGACGTCGATACTATGTATCTGTTGATGTCACCTTCTTTGAGCAAACAAGTTATTTCACACAGACTGTGAGTGACATTCCTCTGGACCTCCCTCCACCAATCGTCTATACTCGCCTACCTCTATACCTTCTACACCAGTGTCTGTATCTTTAGTTGTCCCTTTTATGCAGGATGATATGACCACTTTGAGTGCTCCCACCACTGCTATCCCGGATGTACCTGGGGAGCTTCCTATAGTTCTACGCAAGTAAAAAAGGAAATGTATGTATCATCCCATGTCAGATTTTACTTCTACAGATGGTTTATCTAGTTGTGACAAGAGATTTGCAGATGCTCTGAATGCTATTACCGTTCCAAGAGATCATTTCAATGCAATGCAAGATCATGGTTGGCGACAGGCCATGGATGCGGAGATGGATGCACTTACCTCCCGGGGTACGTGGGATCTTGTGTCGTACCCCTCGGGAGTTCGCCCTGTGGCTTGTCAATGGGTCTTCACAACCAAACAATTGCCCGATGGTTCTATTGACAAGTTGAAAGCCAGACTTGTTGCCAAAGGTTTCACACAAGCCTTTGGAGTTGATTATTTTGAGACCTTCTCGCATGTTGCCAGAATGGGGTCGATACGTACCATTCTCTCTGTTGCGGCCAACAAGGCTTGGCCCATTTATCAACTTGATGCGAAGAACGTCTTTCTTTATGGTGATCTTGAGGAGGAGGTCTACATGATGCAACCGTCGGGGTATGTAGTCGAGGGGGAGCGTGTATGTCGACTACGCAAGGCCATTTATGGCCTGAAGCAGAGCCCAAGGGCATGGTTTGACAGGCTCACTACGGAGATCAACACACTTGATTTTCAGAGGACAACATCTGACTACTCTGTCTTTGTTAGACGACAGACTACTGGCACGATCATCCTTGCTATCTATGTTGATGATATGGTTATCACAGGAGATGATGTAGATGGTATCAGGAGACCAAGGCCTTCATTCAGAAGGTCTTTGTCATGAAAGATCTCGGTCAACTTCATTATTTTCTTGGCATCGATGTAATACGCACTACAAAGGGGTTCCATCTTTCACAGAGAAAGTATTGCATCGATATTCTGACTGAGGCAGGACTTCTTGGATGCAAGCCATCTGGCATCCCTGCAGAAGCGAGAAAATATTCAGCATTTACTGATCCAGCTTTTGAGGATGCAACACGATATAGAAGCTTAGTGGGAAAACTACTCTATCTTATTGTTACTAAGGCAGATATATCATATGCTGTGAGCAGAGCCAGTCAACATATGGAGAAGCCTCTTTACAGTCGCTGGCAGGATGTTCTTTTGATCATTCGATATTTGAAGGAATCTCCCGGACGTGGACTTTTCTATGGGGTGAATTGACACAGTAATATCTCCGCCTATACATATTCTGACTATGCTAGCTCTCATGAGGACCGCCAATCCACTACAGGATACGCCATGTTTGTTGGGGATAACCTTGTCACTTGGCGAAGCAAGAAGCAGACAGTGGTATCCAGATTCAGTGCAGAAGCAGAATACAGGGCAATAGCTCAGGCCACATGTGAGATCACATGGCTTGTTTCTTTCCTAACAGAACTTGGCATGTTAGTCGTCGCTCCTGTACCCCTATACTGCGACAACAAGTTTGCCACGTACATCGCCACCAATCCAGTTTTCCATGAGCGGACAAAACACATTGAAGTTGATTGCCAATATATTCGTGATGCAGTACGAGAAGGACGAATCAGCACTCCACACATCTCCACTAAACTTCAACTTGCAAACATCCTCACAAAGACTCTTCCAAGGAAGCGCCTAATGTATTTAGTATCCAAGTTGGGCATGATCGACAGATATGCTCCAACGTGAAGGGGAGTGTTAGAATTATTATATTATAGTTATATTTGTAACCTTCCGGGTTTCGTAACCCTTAACCCTTCGGGTTCTGTAACCTTTAACCCTTCGGGTTCCGTAACCCCTTAGAGGTATTTATGTATTTTTTTCTCTTGTAGTATCTAGGATTTTCTCTCTAAAAAAGAGACCCTAACCCTATGGAATAGATAGATTCCCATTTGTCTCTCTTCTCCACAGTCTCATCAATGGGTACGAGGGTTTTTTCCGTGACATCTCCAATAAATCCAGGAATTTCTGGAATTAAATTAAATAGGTAGGTTCAGCTTTGAACCATAACTCAAATCCATAAAAAATGGGAAAACAATTACTCATGTGACTTCACAATAAAATCCGATCGGTTGGCATTAAAAATTAACTCTTTCTTTTTTTGAGACCGTAAAATTAACTCTTTTAAACGAAGATAAATAACTTCACATTGGCCCTAAAAAATAACTTGGCATTGTTAATCTAAAATTGCCCATAATCTAGTTCAAGTGCCACTTTGTCTTGCATAACATTGTGAATTGATCCAAATATAAATACAACATGATAAGTTCGAGTCCCCTCAAAGAAACATGATAAGTTCGCGAAAGGCAAGAGGCTAGGTGGATGAGTAGAGATATAAGAAATGTTTAATCATACATAAGCATGCATGTTTTGCTAGTAACAAATTTGTGCATTTAGCTAGTAACTAGGTCAAAACAAAGTTACACACGAGCCTAGAAGAAGCTCGATCAAAAGAAGCTCAAGATAAGAAGATGAAGAAACAAAGTGATGGATACAAGGCTAAGGAACTCAAGCTCTAGCTCAATCTCAGAGGAACTCAAGCTCAAGACTGTCGAAGACTTTCTTTTATTGAGTCATGTACTTGTAATTTTATTTATGATATTGTAAAGAACCTTAAAATGGTGTATGTATTTGGTCGAAGACAAGTCGAAGACAATAGCTCAATCTCAAAGGAACCCACTTAAATACTCTGGTGGTAGTGCAGTGTGCTTACCACTAAAAAGACCTGGGTTCAAATCCCCCTTGTTGGGGTTGCGTTAGATAGTCAACAACCAGCGTAAAAGATAATCGAATCTTTCAACATGGGTGCGCAAGAATACATGTAGTCGCCTCTACTTATAGTGGGAGAAAGTTTTGCCAATTTTTTTATTGTAAAAAACCTCAAGCAAGCATTGCATCATGCATAACTCTTAAAAATAAGCAACCTTTTCAGTCAACTAATTTCCATACTAGTCGATTATTATATCATTCCAGTCGACAAAACCCACTTTCTAGTAACATGGCTCTGGACTCTGTAGTCGACTAATGCTTTTAATCAATCAACTAATTATGATCAACAAAGATAAAAAGTCGGAACGTTAGACCTTACTTTCTTCTTTTTTCAATCAACTACTTTATTTTTCATTCAAATAATATTATTTTCAGTTGACTAATTGGATTGTATTACACTATTACATTCTATATGTTGGAACTCTTAATCTAACTCACATAAATCACTTATAATGACTACTTAGCCCTTGTTAGCACTAAAATATGACCCTAAACTATCTTAACATATACACCAAGTTTCAAGAATACATAGTCATATTCTTCATCTAAAACTGTTGGGAGAAAAATGAATCATACTCATAGAATAGACCGAGGGCTCTCTTATATAGGAGAAAAGTCCTTGGGTTAATTACATGATAAGTACATCAAGAAAACATAAACATAAATGATATCGAGAGAGATATTTATCTCAACACTTCCCCTCAAGCTGGAGCATATATATCTATCATGCTCAGCTTGGAGCAACACCTCTGAAATGGACCTCTAGCTAGGGCCTTGGCGAAGATGTCAGCCGTCTGATCTCCCGTGGAAACATGAGAGGTAGATATGAGACCTTTCTGGATCATGTCTCTAGTGTAATGGCAATCCACCTCTATATGCTTTGTTCGTTCATGAAAAGCATGATTATTGGCAAAAAATAGTGCAGCTTGATTATCACATGAAAGTTGCATAGGAAGAGGAATGTAAGGTCAGTCAATACCGATCTAACTCGCATCGTCTCTGCACTCCCCTGTGCCATAGCCTTGTATTCAGATTCTACACTTGATCTGGCCACCATTGTCTGCTTCTTGCTTTTTCATGAGACAAGTAAGCTCCCGACAAACACAGCAAAGCCCGAAGTAGACTTTCTGTCTCTGAGGCAACCTGCATAATATGCATCCGCACAAGCTGTCACCTCAAGAGATGTATAGCTGTTGAATATAAGACCCAAGACAGGTGAGTTGTTCAAATATCTCAATATCATATAAACATCATCCATATGCACCTTTCTGGGCAGCTCCATGAACTGGCTAACTTTGCTTACTGCAAACACTATATCTGGCCTGGTGATAGTGGTGCATAAAAGCTTCCCAACCAGCTCTCTATATCTCCTGCTATCTACCTCCTCAGTGTCATCATCATATAATCTCATACTCGGATCCATAGGGGTAGTAGCACGCTTGCATCCCGTCATACCTGTCTCAGAAAGGAGATCCATCACAAACTTCCGCTGGGTCATCACCAGACCTTGCTGGTTCCTGGCGAACTCCAACCCAAGGAAGTATCGAAGAGTGCCAAGATCCTTAGTCACAAACTGTTGACCTAAGAACTCCTTGGCAGTCTGAATGCCTTGGTCATCATCCCCTGTGACAACAATATCATCCACATAAACAAGAATAGCAACAATACCTCTCTATGTCCTCTGAACAAAAAGTGAGTGGTCCGCAGTAGACCGCACAAACCCCTGGTGCTCTATCAACTCCGATAGCTTCTGGTACCAAGCCCTCGGACTCTACTTCAGACAATAAATCGCCTTGTGGAGCCTGCACACCTTCTGGGACTCCCCCTCAGTAGCAAGCCATGGTGGTTGCTGCATATAAACTTCCTCCTGAAGGTCCCCGTATAAAAAGGCATTCTTCACATCAAGCCGGTACAAAGGCCAGTCTCGTGAAACAACAACGAAAAGAAGAATCCGTAGTGTCGAATGTCTGGCCACAGGAGAAACGGTATCATGATAATCCACCCCATAGGTTTGGGTGAACCCACGTTCCACAAGTCTTGCCTTGTAGCGGTCCACACTACCATCTGCCCTTTGCTTGACTGCAAATATCCGTTTGCAGCTTACAACAGAGGTACCTTTTGGAGCAGATACAATGCTCCATGTTCCACGTGACCGCAAAGCTGCCATCTCCTCTTCCATTGCAAGTCACCACCTATTGTCCTGTAGCGCCTCCTGATATGTACGTGGGATAGTAACAGCAGAGAGTCCTACTACAAACTTCCTGTACTCCTCTGAAAGATGATCCGAAGAAACATGTGCAACAAGAGGATACGTGGCACATTAGCGACAAGGCTTCCTTAGAGCAATAGGTATCTCCAGATCATCAGCCTCTCTGTATTCTGGAATCAACTTGTCCTGTGTATCATTCAAAACTCCAGTGCCATCAGTAGAAACAATGTGTTCATGACATACTTGAGGCATGGTGGATGATGTGGATGGAGCATGAGCAGAGGGGCGAGTAGAAGACCTGCGAGTGTAAACAAGGGATAAGAACTTGGACTGGGTAGATGGAGGTGGAGGTGGTGGGGGCGGTGGAGATGGTGGAGGTAGAGAAGGCTGAGGTGCAGCATGGGGTTCATATGGTGGAGGAGACGGAGGTGGAGGAACAACATCCTCTCCAAAAGTAGCATTGGACAACCTGTCACCTGCAGGAGAGAAATACATAATCGACTCAAAGAAAGTGACATCAGCACTCACATAATATCGTCGTCCTAAAGGATCAAAACATCTATACCCTTTTTGGGTACGAGAATAACCAAAAAAACACATTTGACAGCTCTAGGCGAGAGCTTGTCACGACCAGGAGTGAAATTGTGGACAAAGGCGACAGGTCCAAAGACTCTGGAAGTGAGAGAGAATAGTTCCTTATCGGGAAACGCAATCAAGAAGGGAACCTTCTCTCCAAGAATGGTGGACGGCATGCGGTTCACCAAGTAGCAAGCAGTGAGTACCACGGCCCCCCAAAAAGAATGAGGGGTACGACTCCAGATCAACAGTGTTCTTGTGACATCAAGAAGGTGACGATGTTTACATTCAGTCACACCGTTCTGCTGAGAAGTATAATTGCAAGAGCTTTGATGAACTATACCGAGAGACCTGAGAAATTCAGATAAACATAACGTACAAAAGTCCAAAGCATTATCCGTACGAAGGAATTTCACATTAGCAAAGAATATATTTTGACTTCAATAAAAAAAGATTTAATGATATCACATGCTTCAGACATATGTTTTAACAAGAACACCCAAGATAGTCTAGAATAATCATCCACAGCAACCATATAAAAATGATGCCCCTGATGATCGGTAACACGACTAGGACCCCAAATATCAAAATGAAATAACTCAAAGGACTGACTACTGTGACTACTCAGAAAAGAGGAGCGATGGTGCTTCCCAAACTGACAGGCTTCACAATCCAGTATATACGAGTAGATATTTGCGGTAGCACATGACACATCTTCTGAAGATGAAGGTGGCCAAAGCGAAGATGCCACATGAAAGGAGAAACAAATCCTGAAGGAATAGTTGCAATTCCAACACATGGTGGTATGGCAAGCTTATACAATCCTCACTGCTCACGGTCATGACCAATCACCATGCTAGTTAGTATATCCTGAAACAAAAAAGAAGAGGGATCAAAGATGGCACGGCAATGTAAATCTTTTGTAATTTGACTAATGGACAAAAGATTCATCTGAAAGTCTGGAGCATATAAGACGTTCTGAAGATGCATAGAAGGGGCTAGAACAATCTTTCCCTGACCAACAATGGGTAGACGAACCCCATTGGCAATGACCATGGATCTGTCTGATGGGATAGAACTGTATGAACTAAACTGCGTCCGATCTCCACACATATGATGTGATGCTTCAGAATCCATAATCCAATCAGTCAAGTCTGAACTGCTACTACTGGTAAACACATAATTAATACCTGGTGAATTAGACAATGCGTTGGCAGTAGCTGTTGCATCTGTGGAACCTGGAATCGGAGTCGTAGGAGTGCTCATCATCTCACGAAGTCCGGAGACAATATCATCTAAACGAGTTTCCGGAGTAGGCGCAGACGAAGCCTCAGTCTGCTCAGCAACACATGCAGAAGTTGGATATCAATGCTTCTGAAAGCATGTCTCCTCAGAATGATCAGACAATGGCAATGGGAACAAGGACCACGTTGTCGGCCTCCCCCTCGACCACGAGGTCCACGGCCACGAAACTGGGACGACCCTCCCCTGCCATGAGTAGCTACCATAGCAGGAGTCGTCTGAGTCGTAGTAGTGGATGTGATAGTAATCCTACTCAATCGCTTGTAGACCTCCTCCATCGGCGGTATTGTCTCGCCAGTCAGAACTCAGAAGTTGAGTATGAGCGGCATCATACTCAGAGTCAAGAAATGACAAGAAACTCCTGTCATTGTGGCATTCCGATATGCTTGTTGTTGTTCGGTGTTGGTGGTAATAGGCATCATGGAAGGACATATCGATATCGATATCGTTTCGATATCGTGTCGATATCGATATATCGGCAATATATCGCCGATATATCGCCGATATATCGCTATATCTAGGAATCTTTCTGAAGAAAATGCATGAAATCAGATATATCGATATATCGATTTCGATATCGGTCCCATGTCGATATCGATATATCGGCGATATATCGCCGATATATCGGGATACAGCCTTCCATGAATAGGCATGAAGCGGTGTAGTCGCTCAAACATGCCTCTCAAATGAGAGAAGTGGGCGTGGAGCGGTCGATCATTCTGTTTGATCGAGAAAATGTCGAACTGCAGTTGAAAAATCTTGCTCTCATTCTTTGCCTGCTCGTATGTGTCTGCCAATATGTCCTACATAGCCAATATAGTTGGTTGATTAACAATATCATTACCAATCTCTGTTGTAAGTGTCTCAGAGAGCCATATGCGAGCATAGGCGTCATCTAGCTTCCATGAAGCATTGGCCCCAATCTTGTCCGTCGGCTCTGAATCAGTCAGAATGTGCTCCTTATTATGGCACTGCATTAGGGTGCGAAACTGCATGGACCACAACTCATAGTTGATCCCATCCATCTTCAAGATAGGAGCTGGACCCTCGAAGACACCGGAAGAAGAGAAAACGACACTCTTATTCTCTGACATTGTACCAAGAAGCCGGAAGGCGGAAAAACTGAGAAGTAAATCGCAGAGAAGGTGTCTACAAAACCATAAGAAGGTTTGGTTGTATCTATAGACTCATACAACCATCCCTCTGTCGTCTTGTGAGCCCTAGATCCGCACAATGTGGAATAAATTAGAAGATCTCACTATCAGCGAACCAAAACAAATCTGCGACCCACAGGAAAAAGGCGGCTCGACGACCCATAGGGCCGGCTGGAGCCCCTTGCGGCCCTGCGGGGCGTCGATCAGCAGTGCAGGAGGGCAGGAACCCCTCGTACGGTGGTGCAGGAGGTATGGAACCCCCGCGCGACGGTCCCGGAGCGAGGAGAACCCCCGTGCGGCGGTGCTGGAGAGTGGTGTTGCACCCTGACGACGGCGCTGGAGGAGTTGGGGGCGTGCAGCACACCAGCGACGGTGGCAGGAGGGGCGTGTAGGGTTAGGGTTAGGGTGGGATAAGGGAACCTCGGTCTAGGACCCTTGCTTCGATACCATGTTGGGAGAAAAATGAATCATACTCATAGAATAGACCGAGGGCTCTCTTATATAGGAGAAAAGCCCTTGGGTTATTTACATGACATCAAGAAAACATAAAACATAAATGATACCGAGAGATATAATTATCTCAACAAAAACATTTATGAAGTGATCTAGTACTTTCAAGATCTCTTGAAGATCAACATCAAGTGTATAATTACGTATGTAAATAACTTGCAATATGGTTGGGTTGACTGCATACGCAATCTACTTTACTGAAAGACCGAGGATTGGCTAGATTGAACAACCGAGGCGAGAAGAGTGTGACTGTTATTTTAACTCGAGAGGTTTTCCATGTTAAATACTTGTGCCACTTGTGGTTTGTTTGATTATTCATTTTACCTTGTAATTGAAAACGGGTATATAATGATTCTTGTTTTGTTTGATATTATTGCATTTGTAGCGATCCAAAAGAGCATCACGATTTGCACCAAACTCGCAATTTTTAGATAAGCATAATCAGCCGACAACAATACTAAGCTATATCTTCGGGTGGAATTGACCATTTTAAGAAATATCGCGACCCCCCATTATAAAAGTATCGTGTTCAATTTTGTGATAGGGAGTTAACATAGTCGAGAAGTTACAAAAGGAGTTGTATGTTGAAATAACTATAATAGATGTCAATGAGGGGATAAATTACTAATATAGGTAGATGAGGAAAGAGCTTGACATGTGCAATAAAAAATGGTAAAGCCTTATCCCACTTTAAGTAGGGTTCGCTACATGGATTCTTACTCAAATCTATGTTGAAAGATCCGATTATTTTTACGATGGTTGCCGGCTATCTAATGCAACCCTACAAGGAGGGATTTGAACCCTAGTATTTTGCGTGGCAGGCACACTGCACTACAAACAGACAATTGGAGTGGGCATTGACATGTGCAATAATGTTTTTTGATTGAACATGTGCAATAATGTTATAAAATTTAGCATTTAGAAAGACAAATATTCCATATTTTTGGAATAATTGCCAGGTTCAAATTAATAGATCTTTGTGCTTGGTAATTTTTATGAAAGTTGAAGGTTACATGCATAAAAGAGCCTGTGGAAAAGAAAAAAAAGAATTGTATATTCAACAAAGCCCTAGAGCTAGAAAAGCTCTATGAGAAATTAGATAAAGAAGACAAGATAAATAAGAAATATAAATAAACCTCAGAGAGATACAAATATCTAACACTCCCCCTCAAGCTGGAGCATATATGTCTAACATGCTCAGCTTGGAACAGCAGCGATGAAAAGGACCTCTAGCAGGGGTTTTGGTGAACATATCTGCAATTCGGTCACCTGACACAGCATGAGACGTGGAAATGAGTCCCTTCTGAATTAGATCTCGAGTGTAATGACAATCTACCTCGATGTGCTTGGTTCTTTCAAGGAATGCTGAATTATTGTCTATAAATAGAGCAGTTTGGTTATCGCATTGGAGGTGCATGGGAAGAGGCACCTTAATAGTTAGGTCGGTTATGACGGATCTAACCCACATCATCTTCGTGCTTCTTGTGTCATAGCTCTATATTCTGATTCAACACTAGATCTAGCCACCATTGTATGTTTCTTACTCTTCCATGAAATCAGAGAGCTCCCTACAAACACAGTGAAACTCGATGTGGACATCTTGCCCTTAAGACACCCTGCATAGTCTGCATTAGCACACCTTGTCACTTTAAGAGATGTATCTCTTCTGAACAAGAGTCATGCGCCTGGAGAGGACTTCAGATATCTCAAGATCATATTTATTGCATCCATATGGACCTGCATAAGCTGCTCCATAAAATGGATGACTCTACTAAGCAAATGATATATCAGGCCTGGTGATTGTGGTATATAACAGCTTCCCTACTAGCTCTCTATATCTTATCTTGTCAACTTCTTTAGAATCATCATCATAGAGCTTAGTATTAGAATCCATAGGAGTGGTAGCAGGCCTCAATCATGTCATGCATGTCTCAGTTAGGAGATCAGTAACATACTTTCTTTGCATCATTACCATGCCCCATTGATTCCTTGCAAATTCAAGACCAAGAAAATAAAGAAGATTGCCAATGTCCTTAGTCACAAATTATCCAAGGAAATCCTTAGTCGCATGAATCCCCTGCTCATCATCACTTGTAATGATGATGTCATCCACATAGACCAATATAGCAACAGTACCTCTCTGGGATCTCTTTACAAAAAGAGAGTGATCTGCAGTTGATCTAATAAACCATTGTTGTTCAATCAACTCTGAGAGCTTTTGAAACCAAGCCCTCGGACTCTATTTAAGACCATAAATTGCCTTGTGAAGTCTACATACCATATGCGACTCGCCCTCAGCAGCAAACCCTGTTGGCAGATGCATGTAGACTTCCTCCTGCAAGTCACCATACAAGAAGGCATTTTTGGCATCCAACTAAAATAGAGGCCAGTTGCGTACCACAGCGACAGAAATTAGGATCCGCAGAGTGGCGAACAACAGGGGAAAATGTATCTTGATAATCCACTCCATACGTCTGGGTGAATCCATGAGCAACCAATCTGGTCTTGTATCTGTCTGTTGTACCATCAGCACAGTGCTTCACTGTAAACACCCACTTGCTCCCCACAACATATACACCAGGGGGAGCATCAACAACACTCAATGTGCCCGGAGACTGCAATGTTGCCATCTCTTCCTCCATAGCAAGACGTCACTGACTAACATGTAATGCTTCCTGTTATGACCTCGGTATCTCCACTGCAAACAGACCCACAACAAACTGATGAAACTCCTCTGAAAGGCATGTAAGAGAGACATGGGAAGCAAAGGTATACATAGTGCATGTACGCCTCTGTTTCAGTAGTGCAATGGGCATATCAAGGTCCTCAACCTCCTCAGTGACACAAACATCTATAACCTCCTGCTCACCATGCTGTAAATGCAAATCACCAGTGTCATCAGTAGAAATCAAGTGTTCAGAACATACCTGGGGTGTGTTGGATGTTGGAGGAGGCACATGAGCACGAGGTCAACGCTGGTAAACCTGTGAAGAGTACGGGGGTGCAGCAGATGAAGTTAGTGGAAGCGGTGGAGGTGGAGGTGGTGACGATGGTGATGAAGATGGTGAGGAAGTAGAGTTCGGTGTAGACACATTTGGAGGTAAAGGCATGTATAGCTCTTCTCTAGACTCCGAAGAAATCAGCTTATCACCAGTAGGAGAGAAAAACATAATGGACTCAAAGAAGATGACATCAGCACTAACATAATACTTCCTACGAACATGGCCAAAATAACGATATCCCTTTTGAGTCTTGGAATACCCCACAAAGATGCACTTGATAGCTCTAGGAGAGAGCTTGTCATGACCAGGAAATGTATGATGTACGAAAGCAACCGACCCAAAAACACGAGGAGTGAGGGAAACGCAAAATGGGATCTTCTCCCCCAGCACAGACGAGGTCATACGATTCAACAGATAGCAAGCTGTTAGAACCGCATCTCCCCAATATGAATGAGGAGCACGGCTCTGGATCAAAGGAGCCCAGGTAACATCCAAAAGATGACGATGTTTACGCTCAGCTACCCCATTCGGTTGGGAAGTATAAGTACATGAAGTCTGATGAACATTACCAAGGATACTAAGAAACTGCGAGAGTTGACGGTTACAAAATTTTAAAGCATTATCAGAATGGATATGCTTGACATTCGCAGAAAAGACATCCTTTATTTCATTAATAAACGACTGAATATCACAGGACCATCGTCAGACTAGTTTTTAAGCAGAAAGACCCAAGGGAAAATGTGATGGTGGCCTTGGTGGGATGATGTCAGCAAGGGAAAATGTGAAGGTAGCATTGGTGTCCGTGATGTCGATCTCATGAACAAGGCCTTGCTTGACAAGTGGATATCTCAGATTTGGGGTTCTTCGACCCATGGTTCAAAAAAACGCGCCTCGAGGCGCACGAGGCGTACGCCTCAAGGCGAGGCGGCCTCAAACCGCCCCAGAACGGCCGCCTCAGGGGGCCTCTGAGAGGCGAACGCCTCAGTTGGCCGAGGCGGTCGAGGCGGAGGCGAGGCGGTCGCTGAGGCATTTTTTTATTTTCAAATTATTTTTTATGTTAATCATTTATCCTATTAGTAATTTCATATGTTGATAAAGGCCTATTTGTTTAGGATATAAATATACAAGATGAATGCTTAAATTTGGCCACTTTCATGTTCATATTTACCATTAAACGTGTCCAATTATGTCAAAAACTCTTCAGTTATTCCCTTAAACATACGAATCCGCAAATATCATTTAAAGCATTACTTGTAAACTTAATTTTAAGGAGTTGTTACACAATAAGCTATGCAATATGCCGAGAAGGACAAACAAGATAGAATTCAAGGGGAGTTCATGTACTATTCTTATACAAACAGATCCATATATCCGAATAGAAATAAAATCTTCAATAAAAAATTTTGCCGGGGGCGCTGCCCCCACAACCCCGCAGGGGGGAGCGCACCTGCTCCCCCCTAGACCCCCCCCCAGGCTCGCTGACCGGGCAGCGAGACCCCCGTCTTGTTGGGGTATGTTATGGCAAGAGGGGTGCATACACTGGTTCTTCAACTTGGGTTAGATAGTTAGAATTCTGATGAAAACCAACAGATGCATTCTCATACATTTGTATATCTTTCTTTCGGTGTTTTTATCTTTATAATTTTATCATATCTTATAATGATATATATCATATGTTAGTCAAAATATATATAATTTCATTTAGTATATATTTATTGTAGTTTTTATAGATATTTATCCTTATAAACTGAGGCTTACGCCTAGACCGCCTCGAGGCTACGCCTCGCCTCGATTCCAGGGAAACCGCCTCTTCCGTTTTTAGTTTTTTCAAACCTTGCTTCGACCTCGTTAGCTGCCAGACTTTTGAGGAGCATTTACGGTGTCAGCGGGGAGTTGAACACCGGAAGGAAAAGGTTCGAGTCGTCGTTGTGGGCCGGAATACGTGTCGTTTTGCCGACCATTGCGCCTAAGTTGAGGCCCCGCGTGGGTAACGGCCACATGTTTAGATTTTGGAGAGATAACTGGACGGGAGATGGTGCTCTTGGGGGAAGATTTCCTAGGTTGGAGGCGTTGGCTATAGCGAAAAATGTAACTCTTGCTCAGGTGGCAGATCACGGGACGTGGGGGCCGTTGTTCGTCTCGGACCTCTCGAACCAACGCCTCGATGACTTCATGAGGATGTTGACGGAGATTCCGCCGCCAGGGGAGCTCACGCAGGAGGTGGACCATTTTGAGTGGGAGGGGGGAGTTTTTCGGTCAAGAAGGTGTACGAGTCATTGAGGGGGTCGGCGGCGCCTGAGGAGCGGGATGAGGAATTGTGTCAGGATATAAAGATCATTTGGGCAGCGCGGATCCCATTAAGGGTGAAGATTTTCCATGTCATGCCTCAGAAGAAACCGTATATGTGATAAAGCGAGGAGGGGAAGATTGTTTGGCATCGACGACGCGAAGTGTAACAGATGCGAGGACTCCGTGGAAGATGCGGACCATTTGATTTTTGGGTGCGCAATGTCGACGCAGGTGTGGAGGGACACTGAGCTCGCTTGGGTGGAGACCACCGGGTCTGACTCATTCTGGATCGTCGGATGACTGCTTCAAGTCATTTGCGGTGTTGTGGGCCATTTGGTTGAGGCGAAATGATTTGATATTCAAAAATCAGAGGTTTTACTCTGAGAATGTTGTTTCCCACTTCAAGGCCTTATATAATTTTTGGGCATCTTCATAATGTAACCCTGGTTTCCAAATTTTAATGCAAACTGAGGTGACTCCCGACTCGGGAGCGCACCCCCTTTTTATATCAAAAAGCAGAAAGACCCAAGACAACCTGGAAAAATCATCCACAACAACAAGATAAAATCTATGCCCCTGATGGTCTGGGACACG
The DNA here is from genome assembly GCA_037367405.1 of Ottelia alismoides. Classification (NCBI taxonomy): domain Eukaryota; kingdom Viridiplantae; phylum Streptophyta; class Magnoliopsida; order Alismatales; family Hydrocharitaceae; genus Ottelia; species Ottelia alismoides. Next base: position 488,293 of record JAZKJV010006308.1, on the reverse strand, counting down.
ACTCGGATCCCAAATGTCAAAATGGATTAACTCAAAAATACGGTTGTTACTACGATCCTGAAGACTATAAAAAGTAGACCGGTGATGCTTCCCAAGCTGGCAAGCCTCACACTGAAAGGTAGCACAAGAGGAGATCTGAGGAAGAACGTGATATAGAAAGGAAGAAGACCAAATTGGAGGTGCCACACATACGGAGAGACCGATCCATTGTGCAGAGATGAAGTACTAGCATATGGAGATTGGACCAGTCTATACAATCCTCCGTGCTCAAAGCTAGATCCAATCATCATGCCCGTAAGAATGTCCTGAAACACAAGGGATGAAGGATCAAATATGGGACAAAAATGTAAATCTTTGGTGATTTGACTAATAGATAATAAATTTCATAGAAAAATCAGGAACATGGAGGACATTCTATAGACGCATCCCTGAAGTCAATTGCATCTCCCCATGACCAAGAATAGGAGAGTGTGTTCCATCTGCTATGACAACCGATCTACCCGGATGAGTCGACTTGTATGTGCTAAACTGACTTCTATCACCGCAAAGATTGTGTGAAGCTCTTGAATCCATGATCCATTCGGATAAGTCTGCCCTGTAACAACTAGAAAGAGCATATGTTGTATATGATGTAGAGGCAGACGCTGAGGCGGCTACTTCTGAGGATCCCGAAGGAGCACTGGACAGACTAAATGCAGGCATGATCTCTCTCAAACGAGCTACAAGATCATCGAATCTACGATTAAAACCATGAGGAATACTAACATGCTCAGTCTACTCCGCAACACGTGTTGAAGGAGGAAAGCCATGCTTAGAATAGCATGTATCCTCAGAGTGTCCAGACCTATTGCGGCAAGTGCACGGCTGACGGGGTCGGCTACCTCCTCCCCAACCACGATTGCCATGACCACGGTTCTAAATAGAGCTTCCTCTACTACGAGAAGCGGCCATAGTAGAGGCATGGTTATTAAGCCGGCAAGGCGACAAGGCGTTAAACCTGGACGCCTGGGCGCCTAGGCGTTTTCTAAAGTGTGTCCTACATATCGCATTTGAGACATGCGATGTCGTATGTCTCAAATGCAACATCATTTTTTTATTTTTTTTATATGTATATCGCATTTCAAAAATGCGACATGTATATTGCATTTTCAAAATGCGCTATGTCTGTCGCATTTTGTAAATGCGCTATGTATATCGCATTCTCAAAAAGCGATATATGTGTAGAACACATAAAAAAATAGTCACCTAAGCGCCCAGGCGCGCCAAGGCGCCCAGGCGCGTCAAGGCGCCCAGGCGACCCAAGGCGTAGACCTAAGGCGCGTCATTTTCAATAAAACTAAGGCACTCTTTCTAGACGCAAGACCTGGGGCGCCTAGACGCCTAGGCGGCCGCCTAGGTGCGCTTAGGCGCGCGCCTTGACATCTATGAGCAGAGGAAGTATGATGTTGCTGAGTAACACCGCCAAAAGATATAGAAAGCCTGCTCACTCTACGATATGCCTCTTCCATCGGAGGTATGGTGGCATTTGTAAGGATCTGTGCTCGAGCAGCGTCATACTCAGGTTCAAGAGCAGCTAGAAAAACTCTGGTCATCACGGAATACATGTACGCCTTGAGTTGTTCTGGTGTAGCAGTCAAGAGGATAAAACCATGAAGCTTCTCAAACATAACCCCTTAAAGAGGTGTAGAGAGTATGTAAAGGACGTCCATTCTGCTTCGAAGTGAAGATATCATGCTGGAATTGCAATATCTTCGATTCATTTTTCGTCGGGGAATACGTGGCGGCGAGAATGTTCCACGTAGACTTTGTATTAGGCTGACTCAGAATATCATCGGCTATCTCTATTGGCACGGTCTCAGATAGCCATATACGGGCATACGCATCGTCTGCCTCCCATGAGGCATTAACCCCAATCTTCTCGCTACGTTCATCCTGTGTGAGGACGTGCTTCTTACCGTTACAATGCATTAGGCTCATAAATTACATGGCCCAAAGATCATAATCCGTTCCATCCATCTTGACAATGGGTGCCGGACCTTTAAAGGCACTCAGGGATGAGACCTCGGCTTTGGAATCAACTCTGTTGTCTGACATGATGACAACAATGACAAAGAATGGGGTTGTAGACAAGATTGATTACGTCTACACAATCACATATGAAGACGGTTGTGGGTGTAAACTCATATCACAACCTCTTTCATTCGTTTGAGGTCTCTCTAGGTAAGTAGGATGATTTTAGATGGATAAATCAACCCTATAATCCCAAGGATCAGACCTCGAAACTGTCAAACAGAGAACCTAGGACGAAGATGGAGTCCGTGAGATGAAGGGCAGGGCCGATTGGCAGCCCTAGGCCACCGTACCAAGGGCCCACGATGGCAGCCTTGGTTGTTGCCGTGCAGCGATGGCGGCGTCGATCGTTGCTGCTGCGCGAGACGCGTCGACGGCGGTGGCGATCGGCGACACACTCTTTCCTCTTGGCCACTCGCGTTAGGGTTTTTGGTGGGGAGGGGTATCTAGGGCACGGGCTCCGGCCTAGGACCGTCGCTTTGATACCATGTGGAAAAGAAAAAATAGAATTGTATATTCAGCAAAGCCCTAAAGCTCTCTTATATAGGAGAAAAGCTCTATGAGGAAATTACATAAAGAAGATAAGATAAATAAGAAATATAAAAAAAATCAAAGAGATACAAATATCTCAACGGAGTCATTTAAGGCAGCATTTAAAAAAGATGGAATAATGATATTAATGGCAAAGCAAAATGTCAACACTTACTCTCGCAGTTTCCTTCTAAGCATGTAGCGCAAATAGTTATCTGTTCCATAAGGGTTGATTCCCATGTACTTGCACATATTAATCAACCGGGGCCTGCATGCAAGTGGTTCACAAGGAAAGATCTAAAAAGGTGCTGAGAGTTGATTCCCAAAAACAGGTGTAAATTAGCACAACCATTAGAAAGAAACCAGCCAGAGAAAATTGAGATATAGAGTAAGAAAACCTGCTAATATTGTCTAGTGTCAACTCATCATTGAACAATTTCGCGAAGCCAAGAATTTCTTCATTGGAGACAGCGGCACCAGTTCTGACCTATTCAAACAGCAGATTTCAGTTTAAGATTCTAATTAGGAAAGGCAACGGAGCTAATTTGCCCATGGAGACATTATTTTCATTGATGAGGATTAACCACTCTGAGTTGTCAATCGAAATGAAGATTAAAAAGAAAATGCGTGAAGTTAAGTGATGTAAAAAAGGATCGACCACTCTGTATAAAAATAAAAAAATTGAAATATGGTTGCAGCTCATGTACGTAAGGTGGAGGATAGCATTCAAGTTGTTTGCATTGTCCATCAACTCCATCAACAAGACAACTCCATCAACAAGACAACGCTATTCCGCATATCAAGGGGATTGACCTAGCAACCAAACTAACTCTGAACTCTGGAGCACCTCGATGTGATGCTCTTGTAATATATCCCTGTATCCGATATCAATGAAAGGAAACACAGCATGAGTCGGTGCTCACCTTGCTCAGAAACTCATCAAGGTCCTCCGCAGTCTGTTTTATTTCCCCACTACGGGATATCTGAACCTCCTTAGCCATTTCTTGTGCAGTGTCTTGTAAAAACTTTGCATACTCCATTCTTGCATTTAGACGCCTTTTAAGAGCTTCCTGCACATTGAGACCATTGTAATAACTAAGCAAAAGACTAGAAAATTGATAAATCTTAAATGATCATATTTTGGATATTACTAACTACAATAAACTAAACAAACCATGTGATCATACTTTACCATATTCCGAATTCAACGGTTTCAATAAATTCCCTACAACAGTTCATCTTGGTCTTTATTAACTGTAGACAACCAAAAAATTACAGCAATGTCTCAACTTAGAGATAATTAAGCAAAAATAACTTCGTATTTTAATGTTGTTGAGATATCGGTTATCTTTATTGTTCTTTTCTTATTTATTATTTCTTTTTCCTTATTATTGTAATTTGCTCAATAGGTTCCTCTCCTATATAAGAGAACCCTAGGGCCTCTCATTATGTATGATTCACTTTTCTCTCAACATGGTATCAGAGCGACGGTCCTAGGCCGGGTTTCTCCTACCCACAAAACCCTAACCCTACACGCACGCCACCCCCCCCCCTTCCTTCGCTGCCCCTCCCTCCGACGGAACCCCAGGACCATAGCATGATCTCCAGGGCAGCCACCGCTAGGCCTTGGGAGCCGCAGTCCAGGCCCATTGGCTGCAACGCCGACCTCCGGCGCTGTTGCACGGCCCCCAGGCTGCTGCCCCAAACCCCCCTTTGACAGCCTAGGCTGCAGTCAGCCCTCCCGTACGCCTCTGTGTTTCACTATAAGCCGTTCTGTGGTCTGATTTTGACTGGAAATCGTGATTTCAGACCTATAAATTATGTTTTCCAGCCCTAGCAAGAAGAGAGGATTGGTGAGGATGGTTGTATAAGTCTACACATACAACCAATCCTATGTATGATTGTGTAGATTCGTTTCAATCAGTCTACTCCCCAGTCGAGTTCCGTTAATTGGCTACCATTATGTCAGAGAACAAGGGGTGACATCTTTTCGCCCGGAGCCTTCAAGGGTCTGACTCCCATCGCAAAGATGGAAGGGACCAACTATGAGTTGTGGTCCATGCAGTTTTTCACCCTCATGTAGTGCAACAACAAAGAGCACATATTGACAGATCCAGAGCCAACGGATAAGACTGGGGCAAATTTTTCTTGGAAGCAAGATGATGCATATGCGCATGTTTGACTATGTGGGACACTCACCCAGAGATAGCCAATGATATTCTGAACAAGACCACCGCCAAGGCGATGTGGGACACTTTGGCCTCCACCTATGCTCAAGCGAAAAAAGAGGCCAAGATTCTTCAACTACAGTTTGACATCAGCGAGCAAATGGAAATATAGGGCTGTATTTATTTAATTTTATCCGTTAATTTTATTTACGTTTATTTGGGTCGTCGTATTTTTAATTAAATAAACGGTATCGCATGTGATCTCAATTAGTTAGAGATTTGAATCTCAAATTAGTCGGTTAGTCGATTAGAATCAACTTAGGATAATTAGTTTGAATTTGAATTTGAGTTGCTATTTTTGTAATCTCATCCCTCCTATATAAAGGGATGATAGACTACTTATCTAGGAGTTCAGTTGATAATTAAATTTGAGATTTATCTCTCCCTCTCCCTCTACTTTCCCTCCTTCCCCACGTGGTCTTCACGTTTTCCCTCCTCCAAACCCCTCGTTTTCTGACGAGCTTCTCTTCACAACCCCTCCAATTTCTTCTTCTACTAAATAATTCCACCTTCAAGTTATTTTCCCGCCGTCGCGATTTTTCAATCCGCATCAATTGGTATCAGAGCATGGCTTACAGATCGTCCTCACGATCTGACGATCCGTCCAAACGTTCACACCGACATGCATCGAAGGACCATCGTTCATCGAAACGAAAATGACGATCCAACGAAGCTTACGACAGGGAGTTGCTGGGCACGCTGCTTGATTTCCAGTCAAAGTTTCGAAATTGGATGGCTGACTTCAAGACCCTGTGCGCGGCCGAATCACAATCTTCCGCTACCGAAGCCGCTGTCCAGATTGTTGACGAAGAAGAACTCGCCGCTGATGATGGTTTACTCGCTGTCCAGGCCATTCCAGAAGAAAAAAATGACGAAATGCTTGCTGTCCAGGTATTCTCAAACCTGCAAATCCCTCCGAAATCAACTCCGGCACCATCCGTGGATCCCTCTGCGACCCCAACCCCGACACCGCCAGGTCCGCCGCCCCCACCCGCCACCACCCCCGCATTTTCCCCAGAAACCCCAGCGCCCCCTCCCGCCCTCCATGCTCCATCGTCGATGCCCCCCGCCCCCGTGTCCCCTCCCGCAAATCCCACACGCCCCGTAATTCCTCCCGCCTCAGCCCTTGCACCCCCATCGGCCCCTCCCCCAAACTCCAGCGACCCCTATGCCCCACCCTCATCGCCGCTACCGCCATGCGTTCAGCCCAGCGCCAGTAGCACCCCAGCCATGCCGCCTGCGTGTTCCAGTGACTACCCGTGGCCCCTTGATCGCCCCGAATCGCCGCTACCAACCCCACGTGCCGCCCCTGAACCCCCGTCGCTGCCCACCCCGCAAACCCCCTCTTCCCTCTCTCCAGCATCCATCACCCACCCCGCAACCCTCCCCTCACCCCTTCCCAGCTTCCTTCTACCGTATTGTCGCCGCCGCAACCTTCACCCCGACCCTATCCCGCAGGACGACCAATACCCTCCGCACATTCCGCATCTGGCGCCGGAACCCGCGACTCGAAACCACCGCCGCCACCGGGGGCGTCTCACGCGCAGCCGCCGCCAGCACCGCTATGCCCCGCAACTTCCTCAAACACGAGGTCCACCTGCGCCCGTGCGAATAGAGCCGCCGTTACCGAGCAAGCGAAGGAAAAGATCCCTAACAGGGGGATCCTTATCCACGGGAGTCAAATCCCATGAAATTTGGGATTGGAAGTTAACTTGGAAAAATTGCAGAAAAGTTTCCCCATGCAAAAGTTATTATTCAAAGGGGCAATTCAAAAAATCTTCTTACAAGATTTGTTTAAGTGAAGGGGTACGAAAATTGTAATCCACCCCCTGCTGCAGAAATATTTAAGAAGAAGGGCTGATAGGAAGAAATTCGGGTGGCCTCCTTATCCTATTAGGATTAGGACCATGGGTTTCACCTATTTAAAGGCCCCATGGCTTCATTCATTGGACGCATCTCCTCCTTTACTCTCCTTATGCTATTGCTTTGCTATGGATTCTCCAAAGACCAAGTCGTTCGTCATGAAGATGCCTCATCAGTTCTTCGAGCATCATGGCAAGGGGATGAAAACTGGATGGGTGCCCGCATGTACGCCACACATGCTCTTCCGCCACGAAGCCCACGTCGCCAACACCCGCGTCGCGCACGTATGGATCCCGCCATTTGCTCCACACCAGTTCTTCCATAGGATGACCGAGAACGCGGATTCGAATTTATCAACCTCCAAACTTGCAAATCCAGCAATTCGTCGGGAGACGAATTTTTCAAGCGGAGAAGAATTGATGCAGCGAGAAATGGAAATATAGGGCTGCATTTATTTAATTTTATCCGTTAATTTTATTTACGTTTATTTGGGTCGTCGTATTTTTAATTAAATAAATGGGATCGCATGTGATCTCAATTAGTTAGATATTTGAATCTCAAATTAGTCGGTTAGTCGGTTAGAGTCAACTTAGAATAATTAGTTTGAATTTGAATTTGAGTTGCTATTTTTGTAATATCATCCCTCCTATATAAAGGGATGATAGACTAGTTATCTAGGAATTCAGTTGATAATTACATTTGAGATTTATCTTTCCTTCTCCCTCTAGTTTCCCTCCTTCCCCACGTGGTCTTCACGTTTTCCCTCCTCCAAACACCTCATTTTCCAACGAGCTTCTCTTCTCAACCCCTCCAATTTCTTCTTCTACCAAATAATTCGACCTTCAAGTTATTTTCCCGCCGTCGCGATTTTTCAATCCGCATCACTTCAGATACTCTCTTCCTAGGAAGATCCTCGCCTCGATGATACAGTTTCTCGTATTCGAGAGATTATGACTCCTTCTGCTACAGAAACTGTTGTTGTAGCCAGAGCCTCTTCAAGCTCCTCAGATATCGCTTATGCTTTCACTGGTAGTAATGGTGCAGATGTGACAGAATGAATTATGGACTCGGGTGCTTCTCATCATCTTTGTGGAGACAGAGCTCAGCTGAGGTCATAGGACCATACCACCTGGTAGATGGGTTGTCATTGCCAACGGCGACCACCTACCAATTACAGGACAAGGGGGGTGTATTTGACGCCATCCATGCGCCTTCAAAATGATTTATATGCTCCTAGACTTTCAAATGAATTTACTTTCCATTAGTCAGATTACTAAGGATCTGCATTGTCGTGCCATCTTTGACCCATCGTCTCTTGTGTTTCTGGACATACTCACGGGAAGGGTGATTGGATGTGGCCGTGAGCAACGGGGACTCTACAGACTGGTCCAATCTCCTCATGTTGGCATTTCTATTATACTTACTGGACCAGTCTCTCCTTATATGTGGCATCTTCATTTTTCACCTTCCTCTGCAGAAGCTATGTCAAGTACTCCCTCATATTTCCACGAGATCCTCCTTTCAGTGTGAGGCATGCCCGCTTGGGAAGCATCATCGTTCCTCATTTCCATCTCGTCAGAGTCGAAGCAGCTCTCAGTTGTTCATCTAGATATATGGGGTCCAAGTCGTGTTCCTGATCGTCAGGGACACCGTTTTTATCTTATTGCTGTTGACGATTACTCTAGACTTTGCCGGGTCTTTCTTTTGAAGAACAAGTCTGAGGTCGGATCTGTGATAAATATTTTATTAATGAAATAAAGAATTCTTTTTCAGCTAATGTCAAATATCTTCGCACTGATAATGCCTCAGAGTTCTGCACCATACAGCTTTCTGAGTTTTTTAGATCTCTGGTTATTGTTCATCAGACCTCATGTGCCTATACTTCCCAACAGAACGGTGTTGTCGAGCGTAAACATCGTCACTTGATGTGACCAAAACCTTGTTGATTCAAAGGCGTGCCCCTCACTCTTACTGGGGCGATGTTGTCCTTATAGCATGTTGTTTGGTGAACTGCATGCCCTCGTCTGTGCTGGGAGAGAATATCCCTTTCTCGGTTGGTTTCCCGAGAAGGATCTTTTCTCCCTTACACCTCGTTTGTTCGGATCCACTGCCTTCGTTCATGATGTCTCTCCAAGTCGTGACAAGCTCACTCCTAGAGCTGTCAAGTGTGTATTTGTTGGCTACTCTTGTACCCAGAAAGGGTACCTTTGCTTTGATCCGCTAAGGCGGAAGTACTGTGTCAGTGCTGACATCACTTTCTTTGAGTCTGTTTTGCATTTTTTCTCCTACAGGTGACAGACTAGCCCCATCTGACTCTGACGATGAGATCTACATGCCTCCACCTCCGGTCGTTACACCACCACCACCTCCTATTCTCCCACCACCTCCTCGGCCACCACCACCCACGACACCTACTCCTGTCGTTACACCTACTCATGTGGCTCCACCTTCTACTGAGACTCAGTATTTGCCACGTGTTTTTACTCGCAAATCTCATACGGTTCCCCCTGCTCACAGGTCTTGCCTGTCATCCAGCACGTCTTGGGTATATAATGAGCATATTGTTTTGACTGATGGTACTACTGAGTTTTCTGTGCAATAGGATACCATACAGGATGAGCAGGTGCCCTCTCAAGAGGGGAACTCACGAGTTACAGACTTGGCTGATAATCTTGATGTAATGATTGCTCTGCATAAGCCGAAGCGTAGGTGTTGGGAAAAATGAGCAAGTTGTTTATTCCATAAGCCCTAGGCTCTCTTATATAGGAGAGTAGCCTATGGGTAAATTACATAAAGCATACAACTAAAAAATAAAATAACGAACAGGTATGGGTACTAATATATATGCGTCAACACTCCCCCTCAAGATGGAGCATAGATATCAATCATGCTCAGCTTGGACATACACTTCTGGAATGGACCTCGAAGTAATGCCTTGGTGAATATGTCAGCAGTCTGATTCTCTGAGGTGACGTGAGATGTAGCAATGAACCCCTTCTGAATCATGTCACGTATGTAGTGACAGTCAACCTCAATGTGCTTGGTCCTCTCATGGAAAGCTGGGTTGTTTGCAATGAACAAGGCTGCCTGATTATCACATTCCAGCTTCATAGGGAGCGGTATATCAAGACATAGATCTGTAAGTAGAGCTTTTACCCACATCATTTCTGTACTAGCCTGGGCCATAGCCCTGTATTCAGATTCAGCACTGGATCTAGCTACCACTGTCTGTTTCTTGCTCCTCCACGAGACTAGGGCATCTCCAACATAGACTGCAAATCCTGAGGTGGACTTCCTGTCCTTGGGGCATCCTGCATAATCTGCATCAGCACATGCTGTGATAGAGATCTCTTTTCCCTTCTTAAATAGCAAGCCTGCACCTGGAGATGATTTTAGATATCTCAGAATCATGTGTATAGCATCCATATGGACCTGACGTGGTTGCTCCATGAACTGGCTCACGCGACTCACTGCAAGTGATATATCAGGTCTAGTGATCGTGACATACAGTAGTTTGCCTACCAGTTCTCTGTACCTTCTCCTGTCCACCTCTTCCGTGTCATCATCATAGAGCTTCATGCTGGGATCCATTGGTGTCGTAGCAGGCCGACACCCTAGCATACATGTTTCACTCAATAGATCTGTAACATATTTCCTCTGCGACATTACTAATCCATATGGATTTCTAGCAAACTCCAGCCCCAGAAAATATCTAAGGACTCCCAAGTCCTTGGTGACAAATTCGGTTCCCATTTTTTCTTTCGCCTGCTTTATGCCATGCTCATCATCTCCTGTAATCAAGATGTCATCAACATAAACCATGATTACAATGATACCTCTAGTAGTCTTCTGCACAAACAAGGAATGATCAGCATTGGAGCGTTTGTATCCTTGTTTCTCGAAGAGATCTGAAAGCTTCTGAAACCATGCTCTGGGGCTCTGCTTAAGGCCATAGATAGCCTTATGTAACCTGCATACCTTGGAACACTCCCCCTCAACAGCAAAACCAGGTGGTTGTTGCATATAAACTTCTTCCTGCAAATCTCCATATATGAATGCATTCTTCACGTCCAACTGATGAAGCGGCCAGTCTCGAGCAACTGCAACTGACAACAAGATACGTAGAGTGGAATGGCGTGCCACAGGCGAGAATGTGTCAAGGTAATCCACCCCGTATGTCTCTGTAAAGCCACGTGCAACCAGACGTGCCTTGTACCTGTCAATAGAACCATCTGCATTGTGCTTCACTGTAAACACCCACTTGCAGCTCACTGGGTTCACATCTGGAGGTATAGGAACCAAACTCCAAGTTCCTCTGGACTGAAGTGCCGCCATTTCTTCCTCCATTGCTAACCGCCATCTACTATCCTGCATAGCATCATGATGATTCCTTGGAATATCGACATCTGAAAGTGCTACAACAAATGACCTGAAATCTCCAGATAGCCTCTCAAAAGATACGGATGCTGGTAATGGATATGTAGCACAGCTTCTCTTCGACTTGCGCAGAGCAATTGGAACATCTAAGTCAACTGTAGTCTCATCTGGCCTCTGCAACATATCCTACTCAGAAATGTCGTCAGATCCATCAACATTCATATTTTCATTACATACCATAGGCGAGCTAGTAGACGAGTCATGACCATGAGCGGGAGGTGGCCTGCAGGTATATTGAAACGGTAGCGGTGATATAGTTGGTGGTGGTGGTGGTGGTGGTGGTGACGGCAGCTGTGGTGGTGGTGCTGGTGACGGCATCTGAGGTGGTGGTGTCATATATATGGCATCGGTGGATAGAGGTGGTAGCTGCTTGTCTCCTGATGCTGAAAAATACATAACATTTTCAAAAAATGTAACATCTGCACTGATCATATACCGCCGACGCAGAGGATCAAAACACTTGTACCCCTTTTGAGTTCTGGAGTACCCGACAAAAACACACTTGACAGCCCTAGGAGAGAGCTTGTCAGTACCAGGAGACAACTGATGGACAAATGCAACCGACCCAAACACACGAGGCGTAAGAGAAAACAAATCCTTGTCGGGAAGAATGACGGTAAACGGGATCTGTTCATTTAAGACAGAAGAGGGCATACGATTAATTAGGTAACATGCAGTGAGAACTGCATCACCCCAGTAGGAGTAGGGAACATGACTCTGTATAAGGAGTGATCTCGTGACATCAAGGAGGTGACGGTGTTTCCTTTCAGCAATTCCATTCTGTTGAGAAGTATGAGCACACGACGTTTGATGAACAATCCCTTTTGAGGAGTATAACTAGCAAGAACATTTGTGCATAGTTCTAACGCATTATCACTTCTCACAAATTTCACCGATGTGGAAAAGACATTCTGTATTTCATTCAGAAAATGGATAATTATATTTCCTGCTTCAGATTTATTTTTCATCAGAAACACCCATGACACTCTAGAAAAATCATCCACAAATACAATATAAAATCTGTGTCCCTGATGATCAGGCACACGACTCGGACCCCAGACATCAACATGAAATAACTCAAACTTGGAGGTACTACTCCGACCTGGACGACTGGGAAAGGACGACCTTTGATGCTTTCCCAACTGACATGCCTCACAATGAATAGGTGTGTGACGAAGACCATGAGGTAACACTTGACGCAACTTCTGAAGCGGTAAATGACCAAAACGCAGATGCCACAGTAAAGTAGGTACTTGTCCAGCAGGAGAGGATGTGGTTCCAGCAAATGGGGTCTGATTCAGGCGGTAGAGGCCTCCTTGCTCATAGCCACGACCAATCGCGTTGCCCGTATGGATGTCCTGAAAAATCAAAGAAGATGGATCAAAAATTGCCCGACAATGAAGATCCTTCGTAATCTGACTAATTGACAACAGATTCATAGAAAAATCAGGTGCATGTAGCACATTCTTGAGTTGCATAGAAGATGTCAATGTAATCTCCCCCTGACCAGTGATGGGGGAATGTGTGCCATTGGCAATTACTACTGTCCGTCCTAGAGGGATCTGAGTGTATCCTGTAAGTAGACTCTGGTCGCCACATAGGTGATGTGTAGCGCCCGAGTCCATAATCCATGGCAATGTATCTGATCTACTACTGTGGAGTGCAAGTATACTACATGAGGCACTGGTAGACGCAGAGGCAGAAGCAGCAGCATCAGAATGACTCTCTGTAGTCGGTGCTGGATCAAATGGTGGAATAATGCCCCTCAGACGGGCAACTAGATCATCGAATCGCTAATCCAAAGTAGCAGCAGACGGGGGCTCTATCTGCTCAGCAGCTCGTGCGGATGCAGGAAATCCATGCTTCGAGTAGCATGTGTCTTCATTGTGTCCAACTCGGTGACAGTAAGTACATGTTGGCCTAGTGCGGCCACCTCTTCCACGAGGTCCACGTCCACGGCTCTGGTGATGAAACCCACGACCTCGGTTGGCTGCCATGGCTGAAGAATTCTGACTCGCAGCTGTGGAAGGAACTGTGATCCGACTCAATCTATGAAAAGCTTCCTCCATGGGAGGAAATAGTGGAATCCGCCAAAATCTGTGATCGTGCTTCCTCATACTCAGGATCAAGTGCTGCCAGGAACACACCCACCATAGTCGTGTTCCCGTATGTCTTCTGCTGTTCTGGCGTAGCTGTGAGAGGCATGAAGCTATAGAGCTTCTCGAACATCCCTCTCAGTGATGTATAGAGAGATGTAAAGGGCGACCATTCTGCTTTATTGTGAATATGTCATGCTGAAGTTGCAGGATCTTCGTCTCGTTCTTGGCCTGAGAGTACGTAGCCGCCAGAATATCCCACATATCCTTGGTTGTGGGTTGGTGTAGGATGTCATTGGCAATTTCAATAACCAATGTACCAGATAGCCAAACTTTGGCATATGCATCATCAGCCTCCCAAGAGGCATTGGTTCCAGTCTTCTCAGCAGGCTCTGGATCGGTAAGAATGTGCTTCTTACCCATTGACTTCATCATGCTCATGAACTGCATTGCCCACAGTTCATAGTTGGTACCGTCCATCTTGACAATAGGCGCTGGACAACGGAATGCGCCAATAGATGGGATATCTGCCTTGCTCTCTGACATACTGGATACTGAAGACTGGAACGATTGACAAACTATGTGATTTGTCTACAATGACATAAACGGGTTTAGTTGCACGTGTAGACGTCAAGCAACTAAACCCATGATGATTGTTCTCTGCTCTTTAGGGCATGGAATCGTGCACGCGTACAGTAGCTACGCGCGCTGACGCGTTGGATGCACTGGAATCACACGACCTCTGCGCACTGGGCACGCGAACGCTGCGCACTGGGATCACGCAGGCGTGCAGATGATGCGCGCGCGCACAGGACACGCACGGGACCCGCACAGGACACGCACGGGACCCGCACAAGATGGTGCGCAAACAGGAGCATCGCCCGCTACTGCGCGCGACACGCACAGGAACCGCACTCGCCCGCTACTGCGCACTGGCGAAGGAAACGGGCCAGCGCACGATGGTGCTTCAGATGGCGCGATCTCACCGCGAGAGCACCGCTGGAGATGGCGTGCGAGAGATGGCGCAGCGCTAGGGATGGCGCACCGCAAGAGCACGGGGAAGCACCACGAGCAGATGGGCCAAAGGCGGCGGCGCCGTGCGTGCTTCCCAAGAGATGGCGGCGTCGATCGAAGAGAGAGGGGCCGACGGGTGGTGGGGTAGGGCTAGGGTTTCGAGAACTCCGGTCTAGGACCGTCGCTCTGATACCATGTTGGGAAAAATGAGCAAGTTGTTTATTCCATAAGTCCTAGGCTCTCTTATATAGGAGAGTAGCCTATGGGTAAATTACATAAAGCATACAACTAAAAAATAAAATAATGAACAGGTACGGGTACTAATATATATGCGTCAACAGTAGGTGTGCTACTTATCCTATTGCAGCTCAAGTTTCCTTAAGCAGGCTGTCAGAGGATTTCAGGAGATTTACCTTAGCATTATCATCTGTAGAGATACCACGGACATAACAGGAGGCACTTCAGGACAGTCAGTGGAGATTGGACATGGAGGAGGAGATGGTTGCGCTATAGTCACATGGTACGTGGAGTCTTGTTTCACATGTTAGTGCATCTGTTGTGGGATGCAAATGGGTGTTCACTGTGAAACACCGTGCGGATGGTAGCGTGGATCGCTATAAGGCAAGACTTGTGGCACGGAGGTTCACCCAGACATATGGGGTGGACTATCAGGATACTTTCTCACCAGTTGCCAGACATTCTATTCTGTGTATTCTACTTTCTATTGATGTGACACGAGATTGGCCCCTTTATCAGCTTGATGTGAAGAATGCTTCCTCTATGATGATCTACAGGAGGAGGTCTACATGCAGTAGCTACCTGGATTTGCTGCTGAGGGGGAGTGTCGGAAGGTTTGCAGGCTACACAAGGCTATCTATGGCCTTAAGCAGAGTCCAAGAGCATGGTTCCAGAAGCCCTCGAACTTGATAGAGCAGCAGTGATTTGTGAGATCGACTGCCGATCACTCCTTGTTTGTGCAGAGGACCCAGAGAGGTACTATTGTCATTCTTGTTTACGTTGATGACATTATTGTTACAGGGGATGATGAGCAGGGTATTCAAAGCGCCAAGGACTTCCTTGGTCAGCAGTTTGTGACCAAAGATCTTGGACATTTACGTTACTTCCATGGATTGGAGTTTGCCAGGAACCAGCGGTGTATTGTGATGACATAGAGGAAGTACGTTACAGATCTTCTTTCAAAGACAGGCATGGCAGATTGCAAACCCGCCACTACTCCTCTTGACCCGAGCATAAAGCTCTATGATGATGATACTGAGGAGGTTGACAAGAGGAGATACAGAGAGCTTGTTGGCAAGCTACTATATGTAACTATTACCATGCCCAACATATCCTTTACCATGAGCAAAGTGAGTCAGTTTATGGAGCAGCCCAGACAGGCACATATGGATACAGTTCATATGATTCTGAGATACCTGAAGACTTCACCTGGTATTGGACTTCTTTTCAGCAGAGGCACATCTCTCTCAATTATAGCATGTGCAGATGCGGATTATGCTGGGTGTCCAAGGGATAGAAAGTCTACATCAGGCTTTGATGTATTCATAGGGAATTCACTTGTTTCGTGGAAGAGTAAGAAGCACACCATGGTTGCCAGATCAAGTGCTGAGTTGGAATACAGGGCCATGGCGCAGGCTAGCGAAGAGATGATGTGGGTCAGATCTGTTCTTACTGACCTGACTATAGAAGTGTCTCCTCCCATGCATCTCCAATGTGATAATCAGGCTGCTCTTTTCATTGCCAACAACCCAGCCTTTCATGAGGATGAAGCACATAGAGGTGGACTGTCACTACACTCATGACATAATACACAAGGGTCTTATCGCTACTACGCATGTCAGCTCTGGAGACTAGACAGCAGATGTTCTTACAAAGGCCCTAGCGAGAGGACCCTAAGGGTGCGTTTGGTTGGTGGGTTATCCGGGGGTAGATAACCCGTTTTTGTGTTAGTGTGTTTGGTTGGTGGGTTAAGGGTTGGGAGGGTTTGTGTGATGTGATTGTATAGAAATTTGAAAAAGTTGGTAGTTATTATGTATTGATTGTATTGAAATTTGAAAAAGTGGGTAGTTGTTGTGATGTGATTGTATTGAAGTTTGGAATAGTGAGTAGAAGTTGAGTATTTTATGATTTTTAGATGATATGATGGTATAATATATAATTTTTTTGATGGGAAGGGAGTGAGCCCCACTAGTGGGTTAGAAATAGGGGTTTTGGGGGGTTACCCACCCAAAGTGGGGGGTAACCCCCCAACAGAACGCCCCCTAATAGAGATGTTGTTCAAGGTTAAGTCTGATTGATATCTACTCTCCAGCTTGAGGGGTGGTGTTGAGATGTCGGTTATCTTTATTGTTGTTTTCTTATTTACTATTTCTTTTTCATTATTATTGTAATTTGCCCAATAGGTTTCTCTCCTATATAAGAGAAACCCGGGGCCTCTCATTATGTATGATTCATTTTTTCCCTCAACAAATGTCAATAAGATGTTGATACTAATGGGAAGGAATAAACCAGAGGTAACCATTTGAGAGTGATTTTCAAATTTTAAGATTAGGTTCAACTACCACGACATATGTGAAAAAAAGATGGGATATGCTTATACAGAAGAGGAAATATTGGCATTGATCGACTACTTAGGATTCTAATTTTGGTGTTTGAAGGGAATAAAAAAATAGCCACATACTCTACTCTCATTTCGTCCATCTCCCCAACATGCACATGCATGCAAATTGACGAGCAAACCTAGATTAAGGAATAAAATATATTCAGTGCCCTCTCATTCCTTTCTTACCCTTTCTCTATTCAATGTTCAACAAGAAATGGGTTACACACTTGCGCGACGTCAATCTTACTTTTTGGGGTTTTTATAAGTTGTGTCCCTCTAAGATATTGCTATTTCAGTTACGTCCCTCCCTTTTTAGGAATATCAGTTGTGCCCCTGACTTCTTGTCATCCTATCACATGTGCCCTTCGGGTTAGTTGTTGTCTATCCCAAGCGCAAACGGACGTTAACTGTGAGGACACATCAGGAATTACTTTTTTAAAAATAGACTGAAAAGTCCATGAATTTCTTCTTCCCCCTCCCCCATCTGCTTCCTCCTCCCCCGCCTCCCCCGCCGTCGCAGCTCCATTGCTGATGTCCGTTAGATGCACGGATGATCGAGTGGCAATTTACCCAATAATTGCAGGCACCGATTTGAGATGGCACAAATCTAATCTCCAGCATGTCTTCGAATGGCGGTCGGTTCAATTGACGATGGCAACAGATGACGCGGCTAGATTGGGATCATCGAATGGACGGAGACCGAGGGGTCCCTATATGATCTGGGGTTCCCCCTTTCTTCCTCATGCGAGGCTCTAGGCGGAGGTGATTCAGATGCTTCAAGGCTGCACGGATCTCTTCAGCGGTGGATCTGGAGGTTCCTCGATCGCCCGATGACGTAATGGTCTCGACCTCCCCTGATGTTGCAAATCTCCTCCAGATGAGGGTAGGATGTGGTATTCCTCGATGTTAATCAGATCAACCTGAGACACATTCCAAACGCTTAGTCAAATAAGCCTTCGGTTTTAGATCTGGAAACGATCACAGAAGAGAGTATTGGTAAATCTGGAATTTTGACGTTGAGGTTGCATGTTCTCCTCCCTTGATTGCAGTTGAATCTATCTCTAGGTGCTCTCTGATCAGACATGATGGCTTCTGATGTACCGTACGATTCAAGTTGCGCCCGTATCTGTAGGTGCTTAAAGAGCAGCGCCATATGATGTGATACTCGAAGCTCTGGTGGTAGATGCAAGCTCCACCACCCTCTCCTTGCCCCATCTCAACCCAACAACTTGGTCAACCACCACCAACAGCAACAGGGGGCGAGGGGGGTGAGGCGGTGTTGTTCCTTGCAATGTTCAGGAAGGCGGTATGCGGTATTCAGTCGGAGGGGTCACTGCATAGAGAGTATGCGGTATGCGGGAGAGTATGCGGGGAGTATGCGGTTTTATGCGGTTTGGTATTTTTTATTATTAAAAATATAAATAAATTTTTAATATCATGTTAATAACCTCTAAATATTATATTCTTGATTATAATAATAAAGAATTGAAGGTACAAGGAACAAAACTATTGGGATAATAGAGTCAAGTGAGCAAAAACATCAATTGAAAGAGCGTTAAGTCGGATGTCCGAATTTAGGTTAAGGTTTTAAAAAAGTTTATTCGAAAATCGGCCGCATAAACGGCCGCATATACCGCATACTCGGCCGAGTATGCGGCCTGACCCGCCTAGATGACGATTTGACCATACTCGGTGCGCCAAGGCTACTGAATACGAGTATACGGCCGAGTATGCGGTATACTCGGTCGATTTCCTGAACACTGGTTCCTTGGAGCTCCATCGTCGTTTTATCGGTGCCCTCCAGCAGCTTGGCGAGCCACAAGCACATCAGCGACCTGATGAAGGTGGATATGGTGATTCCCGGAGGGCGTGGGACGGTGGAGGAGGGGTCGAAGGGCATGAGATGATGGAGGATGGGTTGGAGGAATTTTTGGACAGTTATGCCCCTCTTACACTAACCATGGTCTGAAAAAACCATTGTTAAGTTCAATTCAGTGACGGCTAATGTTACGAAAGGGCACAAGTGATAAAATGGCAAGAAGTCGGGAGCAGAACTGATATTCCCAAAAAGGGAGGGACATAACTGAAATTGCAATATCTCATAGGGTCACAACTGATAAAAACCCTACTTTTTTATAACTACATCCTAGCTAGGCACTCTCAAAAAAAACATAGCTACGCAGAAAAAATATTTGCAATTTCATAAAGAAAATTTAAATTAGGTTCAAAATAGCATATGTTATGAAAGTCTGAGACAAATAGATGTTTAGATCGAAAGCAAAATAATGCACTGTTTTGTCACCTTTTTACACCATATCGTGGCTACATGTGATGGTAAATTTGATTAGAGAACAGATGTAGCAACCATCCTACAAATGCCAAATCAAAATGAGGCCCTGCTAAAAGTTCTTTAAAATACAACATTTTAAAGGGGTGGCGAAAATGGCCGGCATTTTAAAAGGATGGCGAAAATGATCCTGTCGAAGATTTTACAAATTTCAATGCCTAACATGACGGGGAAAAAACTGAGCTTTAGGTTTCTTCCAACCTTTCAGTTAGCATTCTGAGGAAAAAGTATAATCTAGTTGATAACATTCATTGCAAACTTAGTGCACTAAAAGAGAACGACACCGCAAGGCACCGCAAACTCCAGTCGGTCACAAGTAACACAAGAAATACTTCAAATCAATTTGAAAACCAAGCATTTCTAGCAGCATTGACATGCAGGTTACCCTGGTTTGTTGAAAGGGTAAATTACCAAATAAAGAAAGTTACTTTACACAATACCTGCTCCTTCATCTTGTCCTGGAACGTGGAGGGCAGCATGTTCGGGAACAGCTTCAAGAACACCGGCAACAGGAACTCCATGAAGGGCACGATGATGAAGACTGCAAATGGGACCAGGCGGAAGATATCCGCAGTGGTCCGAGTCAACTGCTGCCTCTCCCTCCTCGAGAGGCCCTTCCCCTGTGCCAGCTTCAGCATCAACCGCGATGATATCCTCGTATCCGCCCACAGCAACTTGAAACCTAGCCAGTAGTGCTGCAGCGTCGACACGAACTCCTCCTTCCAATGCTTCAGCTTCTTCGCCCAATCCTCCCTGCATTAAAAAAACGCCATTCCGCCGTCGGTATTAACTAAGGCATTACATCAGACACCTCGTGTGCGTGAAATCCCGGACCTGCTCATCGCAGCAACCGCACGCAGAGCGGGTCCGATCCCCAACAACATCGCCCAGAACCTCTGGACGATCGTCCTCGTCTCCTTCTGCGACTCCATCTGCTGCTTGGCTTTCGCCTTGAGCTTCGCGGTGGTGAGGCCCTCTACGGCCTGATCGCACTCCTCCGGCGATGCCTCCTTCGCCTTCTTCGGGCTCTGCTCCTCCTCCACCTTCTCCGCCGCAGTGGACGCGGATTTCTGGAGAAGGAGGCGGTGCTGGTGCAGCCATCGAATCCCCAGGGGGACAATCGTCTGCTCGGATCGCCCCAACGGCGGGTCGATAGGGCGGATGTAGCCGAGAAACCCTAAGGAAGTCCCATCGTCGCGGCCGGATACGGAGGGGGAGAGGCGAGGGAGGGGGGAGGAGGAGAGGAAGCGGAGAGGGGAGGAGAGATGGAGGGACGGCCTCCGCCGTCGCGCGATCGCCGCGGACGCCATGGGTTGGAGCTGCTGCGGGAGCTCAGGCTCTCATGGACGGGCGAGATGGGAGGGAGTGCCAGTGTGTACAGTGTGTATGTGTGTGTGTGCATGTGTGTGAGCGCGGAGCGCGAGCAGGGAGGTGGTGCGTCACTATATGGTTAGGATGGAGGTGGGATCTTACGTCGAGCGGACGGCTCCCGCCAAGGGAGGGAGGGTGGAGGTGGTGGGAAAGTGTAGGGTCTTGGGCCTTGGCGAAGAAGGCTGCAGTTATTCGGGTCTGCTTTTTAATTGGCTCGGTATGGATGGACTTTCGGGTAGGCATTGGGGTTGGCGAGAGGATGCTTACGATTCGGACCCAGGCCAGAATCCGAACATATTTGGGAAATTCTCCTCAAAGTACTTTTTAAGTTCCATACATTCCATTCTATACATTGCTAGTATATTAATCTCGGGATCTTCCACCGAAACTTTTTTTTTAATAATTACTAGGGTGTCCCCCGGCATGAGTAGTTTTTAAGGGTAAAGAATGAAATTAAGAGGTTAAAGAGAGTGCACTTCATGTAATATTGTTGAAAAATCTAAAAAGAATGGAATTAAGAGATTAAAATATAAGAATGTACTTAGAATTAAATTGGAAATTTATAGAGGAACATATTGCATACAATTATCAATCTTTTGAGAAGATTGTACTTTATATAATACAGTTTACAAAATCTAAAAAATATGAATTTAGGAGATTGAATTATAAGAATGTACTTAGAACTTAATCGTCAAATTATAGTGGAGCATATTGCGTACAATTTATCAATCTTTTTAAGAAATTGTACTTCAAGTTATATTTATTTAAAAGTTACATTTTATATTAAAATTATTTTTTAGTTTTGAAATAATGTATCCATTGAAAAATGTAAAATACAATGAGTATTTTTTAGGGTAAAGTATGAAATTAAGAATTTATTTATAAGAATGTAATTAAAATTTAATTGGCAAATTATAGAGGACATATTATGTCTAATTTATCTATCTTTTTAAAAGATTGTACTTCAGGTAATAATATTTAAAAAATCTAAAAAGTATGAAATTAAGAGGTTAAATTATAAAAATATACTTGAAACTTAATTAGCAAGTTATAGAGGAACATATTGAGTACAATTTATCTATCTTTTAAAAATATTGTTCTTCAAGTAATATTATTTAAAAATTTACATTTCTATATTAAATTTAACTTGCTCCACTGAAAAATACAAAATTGTTCGAATACGAAATCACAAACTCATATATATATATATATATTTATTTATATGATAAATATAAAGGAAAATATTATATTTATACTTTTTAATTTAATAAATATATTTGATGAGACAGAGATATGGGGAGGATAGATGGAGAAAGAGTGGGTGGAAAGAGAGAAGGGAGAGAGTGAGATGAGTACGTTAGAGAGAGAAGAGAAAATGGAGAGGGATAGAGGGGGGAGAGCGTTATGGAGAGAGGGAGAGAGAGTGAGTGGAAAGAGATTTTACTCGTTGAGTTTATGAAACTTGTAATGTCCTGGAATTTAATATATAATGACTCTAATTTGTATTCGAATTTGGTTCAATATCATTACTTATTGAATGCATACCCAATTAAAGATCTATGCAATCACAGCCACATAACTTTTGCTAGCTTTGCACGTAGTAGCAGAGGCTTCACAGTTTTCTTTGGCGAATTTTGTTCCTTTCCTAAAATTTGGATCCGGGTTTGTAAATACGAAACATTAATATTGCATTACAGTGTGTATGATTTTGTCTCTTGCTTTGGATCTAGAAGAATGGATTGGAAAAAACTCTCCTAATTTAGAGAATAAATCGAGATAACTCGCTTATAGACCTTTCCCACACTATGGTAACATCAAGAAAATGAACGTTTTCCTTCTACTTCTTCTCTCTTGATTTTCTGATCCATTACTTGAAAGATTGGATGCGCATCGGCGCCTTCTTCTTTGACTCTGATACGGCTCTACTTTCCGAGCGGCTAAACCTGTCCATCGATCTGAGGAATGCCTGTGAAGATCCAGGCAAAAGCGTCCGAACCTCTGGCTATTGCCTGCTTACAAATATCAAACCAGGAATCTGGATTGCTGGTAACGCTCATCACTTCTCCAATATACTCTTCTTCATGTCATTCCTGATTAATCAGACTTGATCTCCTCTGCATTATCCTCAAAGATTTGTAGCTTCTCCGCTGCCCGGTCTGCAATATCCACACCTGCGAAGGTGCACTTTCTAACCAAAACTTCAACAGTACTGTATATCCTAAGTTAAAATGTAAGGTAGATAGAAGAAATCGGAACTACTTAATCACAATTGCAGGCACAATGCAGACATTGGACGCCCGAGCTCTTCCTTCAAGAAGAATTTCGGAATGGAACATGGGATTTCGAGGAGATTGGAGTCCACAAGATCGAGAAGCATTCAGCTTCTGCAACCGGTGCCATCTTCGACGTCAAGCACTTGGCCTCCTCGTGCACTGCACGGGTTCTCGATATCAACTCGTGGGTTACCTTTCTCCCCGAAACATTTACATCCTTCTTCTGTAAATTAACAAATAAACCCCTAGCAAAACCTAAAATTAAAATAAAAAGATAGAAGAAAAAACATTGGAAAAACCCCCCTGCAAGAGGGAGAGACCAAAAAACAACTGCAGGAGCAAGAACCAAACTCCATCCCAGTCGTCCATCAAATTGTCGGAAGGGTCTCATACCGCCACGTGTATTCATCGTCACCGAACTCGTCGAACAACCACCGTCAAACACCACCACCTCTTCCTCCTCCGGCACGAAACTAAACTCAGTCCCACCATAACAACCAGGGATCTCATCCTCGAAACCCCAGATCTGGCCGAACCCATCAACCTCCGGATCCCCGTCGACTTCCTCCGACGTCGGAGGGAGGCCGAGCTCGTCGTTAGAGGCCTCCAGAATGAAACCCAACTCGGGTTGGCTAAGGTCTTCAGATGGGACCTCGGAAATTGCCGATGCAGGGGAGGAGAGAGTTATCTCTTCCTCAGGGCTGCACATGACTGAGCGAGTTCTGCGGTGACATTAGGGTTGTGATCGTCAGAGCCATCAAGAAGATCGAGGACGTCGTCAAGATAGGTACGGATGCACTGAGGTCCGGCGAGGAGTCACCGTCGAGGGCATCATCGTCGTCGTCGCGCTTGGTCAAGAAGGAGGGGGAAGGAAGAGGAGGCGGTCGTCCATTGAGGGGCAAAACGGGAATAGTAGAAAAAGAAGGTGAGCACAGAAAGGGAGCGTGAGGACGTTAAGGGCGTGCAAGGACTATGGAGCTATCCACATGTCATGCAATGAGTGAAAATCCCACTTTTAAGGAAGGTATATAATTATTATACCATTCTCAAGTTTGAATATTTAAAAAATAGTATCGGCATCTAAGGTGTCGATTTGAGAAGTAAAGCTAAATCGCACCTTAGGTGTCGATTTGGATTTCTCCCTTTCGGATTGTTTATATTTATATCTCTTTTTTATTGTCATCTAAATCACCCAACATAGCAACGATTATTTTCTTCTCCCTAATTTGAGGAAGCAACATGTGAGATATGAACGTAAATGGCCCAAAAGGGTGCATGGTACCTGAACATGCACCCTTTTTGATCATTTACGTTCCTATCCCTCCTTTGGAGGAACAAAAGAAATGTTGGAGGCATTGAACTTACTATTCTTCTCCACCAATTTGAGACATGACTCCCCGAATCGACACCTTAGATACCGATTGATAACTATTTTTTAAATATCCAAACTTGATGCTTATTTAATAGATTATGAATATTTTAATAATTATTTAAAAAATCATTCCACCGATCTCCATTAATATTTGACCCAAAGATTCCATTTTTACCTCATATCTATCAGCCATCATTATTTCCGTACAGAAAACTATAACTTTGCCCTATGCCATTTTGATTAATGGTTGTTATATCCCTAACCAACTCTCCTCAACGTCCACTCGACACCCGCCACCCCTCTACTCTTTCCTTCACATCCCAGTGAGCACGCCCTCGCCTCCCTCTGCCACGTCCCCTCCAACTCGTCGCCCCCCGACCGTTGCGACGCCCCCCCATAGGGAGCCTCTGTCCAATCTCACTTCTGCCTCGATTGCTCCTCGGACACCCCTTGCCCTCCTCTCCTTCAGGGTCGTCCCCTTTCATGAGTCCCTACTCATCCACCACCGTCGCTCCCTCTCCCTCCTCCTCCACCACCTCTCCACCCACTGCAAGTACCACCTCCGTCTCTGCCTCACCCTTGTTCCTCGTCGACATCAATTATTTTGTCTCGCGAGAATTCCATTTACATCCACGAACCCTCCATGTCTCGATCAACAAATTTTGGATTTCCATTGTGCACGTTCCTCCTGAGCGTTATGTCAACAAGTGAGTATTCCGATATGCATGGTTTAAGCATTTTCTTCGTACATATTCAGGTATTATTTTCATCATTGCTAACCCCTTTCAAAGGTTCTCTCATCTTTGCAACCCACATACAAACAGGCTGGCTCTGGGAAGTAACTTCTCATGCATTACACTTGCAGATGCTACTTACTATTGTGAATTTTATTTACAAGTTTGTCTGCTGCTGAGATAAGTATTGAACACAGTATGGTTGATGAATGCAAATGTAACTCAATCTTGGTGAGTAATTAAAGCGATGATGGTAAGATCAATACATCTAAAATGTCAATAATATATCATGCTTATATTTTTTTAGGGTATATATCATGTATACAGGTCATCTTACTGAAACATAAGGTCGGACTATTGAGCAACAAGTTCAGGAACTATGTCTAACAGTCATAGTTGGATTCAAACTTAAATATTTTTGCTCTTTCTTTCTATCCCTTACCACTATGCCCTTTATAATCAAATCCAATTCTTTAAGATTTTCCTGACACGTCGACTGTTTAAAGTGATTCCATATATTCCAGATAATCAATAATCAGAAAAATGACACCGTTACAGATTCTACTTTTGTGCAATATCTAGGCAAAAGGGTATTTCTTTTCACATTGATCTGCTACGCTCCCACGTCGAAGTCCTTTTAGGGAATTTGATGAACTTTTTGATAATAGGATGGCAAGAAAATTTGCTACAGATATTAGAACTTACCTGTAAAAACACACTCAAGTAAATGACCTTGAGAGATTATTTTACCTTCTTCGTAGGACACCAAGGCGCGTTGGATCAATAGCCATTTTCATCAATCAAATCACGTATAGTCGTGTTCCCTTTAAAGATTTGAGTACTTTACTCCCTTTCAATATAACTTCATTCATGTGTTTGTGCATCTGGACATCTCAATGCATAGGCATGGAGATACAACGTGAGATTTGTGCTTCTTTTTATTCATTTATGATCAAAGGACTATCTACACACTCGAATGACGATGGATGTTTTAAGTGGAAATTAATGAGAACGAACAAGTTACCAGTAGTCCTCTTTCGTGGTAATCTGAAAAAATTATGTCCAGGATTCAGTTTCAAGAGTTGTGGCTTCCATTCTTCACCTATGTTGTGGTATTGTGCCTGTTGTAACCGTGGGAACCCACAAAATTTCGCACAGTATGGGCCTACAAAAAGTGTGAAATCGTGCGAACCGCTCGATCAAGATCGAGCGGTTCCCATGGCCACGGCTCACAACAGACAATCTGGCTCCTCATTTAAGGGTAGGGATGAGCATTCGGCTGGGCCGGCCCGTCCAGCCCGAAGCCCAGCCCAAAAATCCCGGTCCGACCCAAGCCCAAACGAACATTGGGCCGGGTTCGGGCCCAACATTTAGGCCAAAATTTTTTTAGGAAGGGCTCGGGCTTGGCTCGGTCCTGCTCGACCCGACCCAAGGGCCCGACCCGAAGAGGGCCCAAATCCTTCCCATATCCTACATGCTTGGAAACTCTCACCTATTGCATTCACACTCTTTTCATGTATCCCGTCTTCATACAATGTTTATAAATCAAGAAAGTCAAGTGTGGGACATATAAGTTGATGATCGTAGTATTTCAATTCGAAATTAATTTTCCTTAATTAGTCTATGGTTTAGATTCTGCTGGTTATTCTTGAATTTGTTAGTGTTTATTTTTTTCCATCGGAATATTTTCTATTATTGAACCTTTATCCAATATGGGAATTATGCCTATTTTTTAACATGGAGTGTCTGGTGCACCTGTTGTTAACTGTATAAATTTGGTTCACTCTTTCAATTTCTGTAATGAGAGACGTTTATGGTATCTAACATTGAGTGCACTTGTATAAAATGAGAAATCATCTCCTGTAGAATTGAGTTTTAGTTGTTTCACAATTATTATGGCATATGTTTTAAACAATTTTTCCTCATCTAACTTGAATTGAGATTGACTTCAAAAAAAAACTCAATGTTAATAATCTATAATGTGTGGAGATTGGACCGACCCAGCCCAGGCCCAGCCCATAAGAATTAGGCCGAGCATGGGCTTGGGCCGGGCCTGAGCTTGGGCCGGGCCAAAGAAAATTTTACCTCCCTCTCTCATCTTTTGGTTTTTGTGAGGGGGACTTTTATTTCACACTTACTGTTCTTATCAGCAATACAATTACTTGCCTTTCAAAAAAAAGATCAGTGTTGGATTCAACAGGACACTGTTCTAACTAATACTCAGTTCTCGTAGGTATTGTGACTAGGTTACGGGTGCAGTTGATGCTGGAAAAGAATGATTTTGGTAGCATATGTAATTCTCAATGGTACGGCTTGAACTGTTATGATCCACATCAACTATTAGGAACTCTGGTCTTTCCTGATAGATTCGACTCGCTCATCAAGAATAACCCTCTTTTTCTTGTGGATGTGCTCCGTGTGTTGGGAAAATCACGTCTATCCAAACAGTAGAGAGCACCCGTTAGTAAAATGATGCTATTGCTGATAGTGTATCATCCACGTTAGGGAAAGGAGACTATTCCAAATGTGTTTAATGCACTTGTTAGGAAAAACAATCAAATGCTCCTCGTCTAATAGCTTTCCTGTTTCCTCCCGTTTTTGTTGCTGCTATGGAGATGCTGTTGTTAACGGCTCTCTCTCTCTCTCTCTCTCTCTCTCTCTCTCTCTCTCTCTCTCTCTCTCTCTCTCTCTCTCTCTCGTTGCTCCTGCCTACTGCGAGCTATTTCCCGGTTAGGGCATGGGCTTAACAAGAATGCCCGGTTAGTGCATGGGATTTAAAAAATTCCCAGTCAGGGCACCGATCGGCGAACGGTCGCCAATCGGTGCTTCCACTGACGCCGATTGAATTTTATATATATTAAAAATAATATATAATATTATTCCGGAATATTATTTTTCGTACGGAAGCACCGATTCGGCAAACGGTTTGCCGATCGGCGAACCGTTCGCCGATCGATGTCCTGACTGGGAATTTTTTAAATCCCATGCCCTAACTGGGCATTCTTGTCAAGCCCATGCCCTAACCGAGAAATAGCTCGCCTACTGCTGCTCCGTGTGAGCTCAAGGCATGTCAGAATTTTCTTTCATCCCTTCCAATGTATATTGCACATGATATATATTTGATAGAGTTTTATTTTGAACTCTAATTAGCTAGTTATGTACATCAAGGAAATTAATTAGTAAGAGATATTTAATTAGTTTGCGTGTGGGTTGATAGATTGGTTTTATATGTTCTCCATGTGGTATTTTTTGTGTTTTTTTGTTTGGATAGGATGAAATGTAAATCCAACGAAATTTGTGCCGTGGAAAAGTTGCGTGTGCTACTTTAATTGGGAAGATGAGTTGTAGTATTAGATTTAAGATGTAATCGACATTAAGTCAAAATAATGTTTGATTTGTGCTTCCATGAACCATGCATCTTGATGAACTTCAGCTGGGCTATCTAACAAGCTAACCTTCTTAACTTTGATCCTCTTGCTAATATGGATGACATGAAACTTGACATCTGTACACTTGGTCCTCTGCAAATTATAAGGTAGCCTTCAATACCCTCCAATGTGGGCAGATTGTCATTAATATCCTCTCATAAACATATGCATAGTCCGAATTAGAAAATATAACAACTAAACATTTTTAATGATTTCTATAGATCAAGTCAATATCATATGATCTTTTTAGATACCAAAGAGCATGCTTGACTACTTTCTAATGCTCCTTTCTTTGATTCCTCATCAATCTACCAATAATACTCACATCATGATCAATATGTGGTCTTATGCATACCATGGCACATGTGAAGCTCCCATACACTAACATAGAAGATTCATGGTATGTGCTCTTTCTCTATGATAAACTGAGGTGTAAAAGCTACTAAAAAGATTGTGGTAGGCAGAGTACTAATGGGCTTTGCTATGGACTTTCCGAATCTCACCAAAACATTCTCGGTGTGGTTTTTCTGAGATAAGAATTTTCCTCCTATACAATCCCTGACATTTTTCATCCTTGAAATCTTGTTTACAGAAGCGAGATCCTTCATACCAAACTCTAAACTAAGGAGCTTCTTCATATCATCAACAATACTTTTCTTATTTGTAGTAATCAACATATCAGCAATGTTAAACAACAAGAATATGAAGGCCTCATCTTCTACTTTGTTGTGGTGAACACAACACTCATATTGGCTATAGAGGACCAACTATGATGTTATCAAATTTTTTTACCACTACATGGGAGACGTCTTATGTTCATACAAGGACTTCTTCAATTTGCGTACATGGTCTTCCTTGACTTGGATATGCAAATCCCTATGATTGGCTCACCAAAATGTTTTATTCGAGTTCACAATGTAGAAAACATGTCATCGTATCTAACAACTCCAACTCGAAGTCTCAATGTTCTATGAGAGCTAGTAGTACCATGAAGGAGATGTTTCTCATAACGAGAGAGAATATCTTGTTGTAACATATACCTTCATTTTTAGTATCATTTTGCAATAAGGCATGCCTTGTATATAACGCCTTCACCACATGAGATTCTATCTTTTTCTTAAGGACTAATTTACCGCCAATGACTTTATTCCTTTGAAAACTTGACAAGCTCCTTGAAAATGCGATTTTTCTAAGTTTAAATTGGTTGGTTTTATTGATTGTTAATGTAACACAAAATTGGTATCTTAAACAAATTTAGCTGTTTATGCTCATTTACTTAGATGTATAGTGGAAAGTGCCGAGTGTTGAATTCGAGGCGGCACTAGATTGCTAAGGGAGTCCTACATGTTATCGGTTATTTGGTTTAGGTGAAGTGATCAATTTTGATAGGTCTCTATTTTATGTATTTTTGGTTTTCTGATTTTTACTGGTTTTTTATTTTGTAGTTTCTATGGAGGGTTGCGGGGAAGAATAAGTGAAGATCTATATATGTAGATGGAGTAGAAAATCAACACTTCCTAATGGGTCTTTGCCAATCCAAAAGGAAATTGGAGGAATTCCTATCAAGTTAAGCACATCCAATAGGAAAAGTCAAGTCATGTCACCACAATCCATATTTTATCTTTTAGGAAAAAAAAGTTGCATTCATCATCTTAGGAACCCTATAAGGTTAGAGAACCTAATAAGAAACAACTCTGAAACATCCCTCCTCCCCAATAAACCAATTATTGAAGCACCGAGAAGTTTTATTATCTATATTTTTAGATATTTGTTTGCACCTAACTTTCCATACGAGTCAATAGATTGAAAGCATTTTAGCTTTGGCTATCCAAAAATAAGGATCATTGGCATACTCCATCAATTTCTATCAAAGAATGATGGCTTTGTCTGGTGGTGCGGCAAAGCTAAATAGTTAAATATGTGGGTAGTGGGCGGATATTGTAAAATGACATGTTCCCAAGAGTGAGGGGTATTTTTGCAAATAACACAAATGTTTGGAGTGTGATCCTCCAACCTTATCCACATGTCATTTGTATTTTTTATTTTGGAAAAGTAACGAGATGAAGCAGGACTCCCTAATATGAAAATGTTATTCCAAAAATTTGGATGGAACTTTGATTTTATCCACAGTCTTGGAGCAGGTTGTAAAGATTTTAATTTAGGTTTTTCCTGGAACTGTTGTTTCTTTCATTCTCTTCACAATTGAACGTGTAGAATATTTTGCTTTGAATCCAAGGAGTGGTCTGGTGGTAGTGCAGTGTATCTATACTTTAAAGGAATCAGATTCGAATCTCAAAGAGACGTTCCGGACCTTCAAAATTATCTGGCCTAATATTAAAAATAAAAAAAGAATGATTTGCTTTAACTCAAGAAATTTGGGCCAAAAACGCAAAACGGTCTTCTTTTTTTTTGCCGGGTAAGATTTTCTTTTGTATTTCAGTTTGTAAAACGGGTATACAAGTTCCCAAAAAGGAAAATTTTTACAAAAAAGGGGGAAAATGGTAAGTAACAGACATGTTCACCAAAAAGTAGAAGATCCTACAAGTAAGATCAGGGTTCGGGGGATACAAAACCCGTTCCAAACTTAGTTCAACAGAGAGTGAGCAGCGATCACTATAGAGCAGGCCACCTTTTGTGGTGTGGAGGAGCAGCCAACAACCCACCTTTGATTCTATTCTCTCCAAATTTCCCACGTAGTAGCAGCTATGGAGGTGTACCAAAGTTGGTGCGAGTCCCCGTCATTGATGCTCGAGATCCAATCCAAAGTACCGCTCAGATTAGTGCACGACGGCTGCTGAAGCCCCAGTGTCGAAAGCACCAGAGCCTAGGTGTCGGCGGAGAAATCGCATTCGAAGAAGATGTGATCACGAGACTCCCTTACATCCCTGCCAAGGTAGCATTGGCCATGCTGACAAATCCCATGCCAAGCAAGCCTATCCAAAGTCGGTAGACGGTTAAGGACAACACAGTAAAGAGTACATGGATGCTTAGTGACCGAACTCTTACACCACGCCAGCCCAAGGGACCTCATTTGCACGAGGCATGACCAAGTCGACAGCCTCCCTAAATGAGAATCCCTTGGTTGACCGGATCCACCGATGGCTATTGTTAGAAGAGGAGATTGATGAAGTCCCAACAGCCCAACACCACCTTCCAAAGCATGGAGTCATTTCTCGAAGGGGACACGTCCCATAAAGATAGAGAATGCAAGTAACCCAAGTATTCGGATCCCTAAAAAAAGTAAAAAAAAGAATCCTTTATTTTAACTCAAGCTATTTCCATAAGTGGAATCAATCCAGAAAAGTATTTTTTTCCTCGGATCTCGGGAACACTATAAAATCCATATCCGTCTTCGTGTGGTTGGGCGCTTGCTCTGTTCTCTCTATGCCGTCTATTACTCCGCCCTTGCTGGCTGACTTGGTGGACTGGATCCCTTCTTTGACTTCCCCTCGTCGGCGGTCCTCCTCTGCCATCCTCCTCGCCACTGTGGTGTGGCACATTTGGCGTGAGCGCAATCGGCTATGGATTTCTTCGGCCTGTCAACCTGCTGATTGCATCATGGCTGATATCGTGAGCACTTACAATCAGATTAAGATTCCGGAAGTCTCCTGAGTTTTTGTTATCCTCAGGGCTTTTGCTCTTGCACAATGTATCCATACAGTCAACGTTCATATCTGGCTATGATTGTTAGTCACAAATTTTTGTATGTTACATTTACTTAGCAAAAAAAATTAGAGGAAAACTAAACTGAAATAGGTCTAGGCATCAAATAATTTGAACATTAGTCGTCATATAAGATATGATGTCAATTTATAACAATGAATGTGTGCATTCAAAACTTATTTTATATTCATGCAATTTACAACAAATGTATAGCTCATTGTTAAACTTAAAATAATGATGATTATCTGTCAACTTTTTCATCAATATTTATACTAATCGTTGACAACTGCCAAAAGAAAAAGAAATAGTCAACAGATAGATATTGTTATATAATTCTTTATATTATAAGTATGATTGTGATATTCATTGTGAATTTAAAGAATCAAAGATAATTTGACAATGAACAATGTTCGTTTTATAACTTTGATATTGAAAACTATGACATTGAAAATATCAAAAAAATTCTTTGTTACATGTCAATTTGTTTTAGTGGAAGGGACCAATTTGAAAGTGTGAACTACAAGAAACCGGATCTAATGCAACAAATAATTTGAATATTCATTGTCTTATCTTCCGATATCAAAGATATTAAAACGAATATTATTCATTGCCAAATCATCTTTTGGACTTGAAATTAGCAACGAATATTATTCATTGAATTAATCGTTAAAATTCATACTAATTGTTATCAAATTTAGCAATGATTAGAAGAAAACGACAACGAATAATCGTTGTCACATGATTCGTTACGAGGAATATAGCAACGAATACCATTATTCGTTGCGAATTTAAAGAAGTAAACAACGAATAATATATGTTGTTATATAGTTAACTACGGAAGACATGATAACGAATATTAAATTATTTATTACCTTAGGTCACTTTTTTGTAGTAGTGGATTCCAATCAACAAAAAAGGAGCCAGAAACTTATTAATTTATTTATAATTAAGAACGCGAAATTTTATACAAGACTTACAATATACTTAGAAGAAGAGAGAAAAGGTATATAATACTCCTATGTTTTTGGACTTGGAGAACTCTGTTTGTCGCATATTTTTGTTGATTCAAATGAGGATTCCATGGAGTTATTTACATAGATTTATGTAGGCAGAGATATTTTGGCTGAGAAAATTTACAAACAATTCACAATCAAGTAAATATCAAAATAATTTGATGTTGTATGTCAATTTTGTTGTATCGGAAGGGAGGAATGTTTATAGTGAAAAAAATCTTTGGACGATAGGACAACAATTTAGAGCGAATGAGAGTCAATAAAAAGGGAGTAGAAGCGTATAAAACCTTTTATTTAAAAACTTAAAACTTTTATACAAGACTTTTAACGAAGAAGACTTGTAATACCCAGCTGAAGAGAGGGAAATGCTTCCGAATACTCCGAGGATGTGAGACTTGTAGAACTCTATTTGTGCCGCATTATTTTTATCTTAAATGAGGAGCACGTAGGAGGTATTTAGAGCTCTTCACATGTGTTTTCATATGTTTTTGGAGACTATAAAAAATACGTGGATATTTTGTAAATCTCTCCACATAGACCATCCTTTCCAAGTAGACATTTCTTCCTTAATATATATCCCCAAGTTGTGGAAGATTCCAGTTAGATTGTAAATAAGAATTTCACGAGGGGTAAACTGTAAGCTATTTAGATTTTCAACAACAAACATGTGCATAGTGGGGCGGGGAGAAGGAGGTGATATAATTATTTCCAAAGAGTAATACATGGAAATTCTTAGGGGTGTTCATGGGGCGGGTATCCGCCCCGCCCCGTTAGTATTGGGTCACGGGTCGACCCGCCCCATTTCAACGGGTACCCTATTGTAACGGGTACCGGTTAATGACAATGGATATTGGCTATTCGCAGGTACCCACGGGTACCCGTGGGGATAAAGAGAGATACTTCTAATGAATGATGGCATATATTAAAATGCAAACGATATGTCCAACTATACATATCCGTATCTATATCATATTCATAATGATAATGCCGGATATGAAAACATGAATGGTAGGGAATGCATTTAGTTAGGAATAAATAAACGTAGATAAATAAATTAATAAGGATGTGTAAAACTATGTGGATAATGTAAACCATATGAATACATGCAATTGGAAGGAATACCATCAAATACGGATCCAATAGTGACACATTCACGTAGGTTCATCCTCATAATAAATCAAATACGGATAAAAGAGATGTAAATATATATAATCGGAGGACAACATGACAAACAATATATAAGTATATATTTCTATTCGTATATGGGTGTATTAATTATAATTATAACTGGTTATCGCAATGTGTGCGTCCACGCTATATGTGTGTGCGTGGGCGCATGCGCGCGCACGTGGGCATGGGCGTTTGCATGGGCGCGGGCGCGGGCATGCGTGTGGGTGGGGGGTGCATGCGTGCACGCATGTGTGCGATACATTTCGTATTCAATGGTATTCATTATCATCAAGTTTGGATGTCAAAATGTATGTATATCGATTTGGATCGTATCCGATTCACTATCATATATGTTAATTAAAATTTTGACATCCATATATATTTCGATTTCAAAATAGATACATATATGACCCACTCCAAACATATAAATTTCATCTTATCTTTACAATTTTTATTCTATTATTTTCCCTTTCTAATTTGCATCCATTTAATTCCGGTATTTATTTTTAATGATTTCGCAATATATTTTCCATATTCACTGATATTTATATCGCATCCATTTCTATATTTTTAAAATAGATAAGAATAATGTAACATATATATGGTGTTTATATCTAACCATTTGCATTTTTATGAATCAATTGATAGTGGAAGCTTCCAACTGGGTACCAGCGGGTACCCGTCGGGTTTTTTATATGGGGCATGGGTCATGACATTGCGGGTACCCGACCCATCATTTTCAAACGGGTACCCGTGAGTTTAGGGTCAAAATGGACGGATCAAGCCGGGTACCCATTGACCCGGATTTTTTTGAACACCCCTACATGGAATCGATAAAATTGTTTCTCTATCTTAAAATATAAAAAACATACGAAATCCTATCAAGTTTGTTTATTACAGTCAATTAAGCTGATTTTACAAATTATTTTAACTTGTATATTTTTCGAAGAAAATATCATCTAAACCCATTTTATATATGTGTTTATGTAATCATCAAATCTTTCCTAGCTAACGAAGGAGAAACTTAACCTTAAAGTCCAATCTATAACATAGATGCATAGTGAATCCAATGAGTGATTTGATGGTAATGCAGTGTGCTTAAACTTTAAAAGAAATGGGTTCGAATCTCAAGGAGATGCTCCAAACTCTGAAATTACTGGACCTACTCTTAGAAAAAAACATAGACACACCGCTCCACCATTGAGCACATGATTGCAGGTAAAATCCAAAACAATAGACTGTTTATTTGATTGTTCCGTAATTGGACTAGAATCATTGAAGACATCCTATTCAAAAATAGTAAAAATCCAACGATGGCCCATCCACTGTATAGATCCAGCTATTCGGTCAAGCGAACACAGTCATCAACCTTAATTACTGTTTCATATTATATATTGATTTTCTCCATATCCAGGAGATCAATAAACATAGGGAAACTTGTGGATGAGATTTCATTTCATGTAAATTTGCCACCAAATTATCACACATGACTTTCGCGATAAAATGGACGGCCGATAATGGATTTAGATTTTTTAAATTTACCCGGCAAATTCGGATTTCTTTCCCTGCAAGTCCGAGGAAGAGAAGAACATTCCATTATATACAAAAAGCAACCGGGACGTGATACCAGTCTGATCACAAGAGGATCAGCGAGATGGTCCAATCTCAACAGAACCATTGTAGATAAGCTCCTCTATCATCTCCTCGATGCACTCCTCGTCCATGCGTCCGGCTTCCCCGTCATTTGTCTTCGCCGCCACCCGCCGGGCGGCGTTGGCGCAACACCTCTCCAGCTTCAACAAGAGGCTGGGGGAGAGCGCGCTCGGAGCAGCTGACGGGACATCATGATCGAAGGGGAAGTTGGTTCTCGCCCTCGTCCCGCATATCAGACGTGACGCCTCGTCATAAGCGTGCGCAGCGTCTTCAGCCGTGTTGAACGTACCCAGCCACACCCTGGTCTTCCTGCAATGTAATTTGATATTTAAAATTAAACTACGGTAACCATAGAAAGGTCAAGAAAATTTTATTTGATGATGGGGGAGGGGGTTGTGGATATTACAGGATGGGGTGTCTGATCTCAGAAACCCAAGAGCCCCATTGCCTCTGCCTGACTCCCTTGTATTTCTGGGCCCTTTGCATTGCGTGTCTCGCGGGGATATCGCTATTTCTATCTCAGCTGGAGAGTTGGGATGCTTGGGGAAACTGGATAGCAGGATGGGCTCGTTTTTGTAGATGGGCATTGGGAGTGAAATGGCAGGAACACCCCTCGTGCTGTCCAAACATTATTGGGATACGTCTGTCCCTGTGAGATCTTGCCACGTCCCCCATCACTATTGGATTCTCACTTGGAGAAGCTCTGGATAGAAAACAGGGATAAGGAAGAGGAGCCTGATGCTCATGGAGCCGGAAGGCTTTTCTCTGGCGATGCACGTACTTGCTCAGGAATCGATAATTGGTTCCCGGGATAGTTTTGATCTACCATAGTAGCAACCAATAGACACACAAAGGATGTTTATCGGGTTGACGAGTCGAGTTAATCTCGACTCAAACTAAACTCGATAATCGAGCTGAGGCTCGATACGCTTTCGACCGACTCGAATTCGAACCTATTGATTACAAGCTAGCTCACGAGCCTCTTAAATCTTTTGTAAGCCGTTGGTTCCCAGTGTTTCATGTTCATGAATAACGAACCAAGTTGAACTTTAGGAGTCTCAATATTAAGTAATAATGTTCGAATTTTTTACTGTATATATATAGATGAAGTTATCCCTTACTGCTCTTGTCTGCATACATATCACCATTCTTTTGATCTTGTATCATCCAATCTTATACTGCCTATATTCAAAATGCTTCTTACCTTCGATACCATGCCGATATAGTTAGATACAACACATTCCGTGCTAAATACATTAAAATAGATCTATAGATGACGCCTTTCAAGGTCCATCATTATATCAACCGTTATTAAATATATAACAATAACATTTATAGCAAAATTAGTTTTTATAATAGATGAATATCATATTCGTTATTAGTGACGGTTCATATAGTAACACTTATTTGTTGTTATGTTTCAAAATGTTAATTTTTAATTAATCCTCATTAGATTGTGAACAAAAAAATCAGCAATGATCAGTGAAAATTTTGAAAAATAGCAACGAATAAGTGTTGGTGTGTGCAACGCCGCTAATAATATATCAATGGATGAACGATAATAAATCAAGTCCGCACCCTAAACTTTTGAGGAGGGACGACGAGAAATCATGGAGAGGTGCTTGGCAGCTTGGGTTCAGAAGATGACACTGAAGAGGAATGGGCAATATGCACAAGCCATCCAAAGAGCAGAGCGGATCCTCTGTTGTGCTTGTTACAGCACCTGCTGTAATGCAGGAAGGTCACTCGATGAGGATCGGGATGCGCACCAACCAAACGTGACCCCCTCATAGCGCCATCCGATCCTTATCACACGGCTCCCCTGCGTTAGAGCATGTGCTGTAACAGTAGAGGAGATCCGTTCCCTCCAAAGAGAGGACGTCGGCGTCATGAGTGAAGGAAAATGTAGGAGGCGATGTTGGCAGTGACATAGCAATAACAGAGATGGGAGGAACTGAGGAGCAATCCCGCACAAATAGAGGAAGGAAGGTGAAGCTGCGGAGGCCGACGAACGACGACCTGCTGAGACGGTTTGGAAAACTCAGAGTGAACTTGTCATGTCTTATAGGAGTGTTTCATAATGTGTTAGCAATTCCGTTCATCGATAAGAGCTGAATATTGATGGTCGAATATGGCCTGCGTGCAGGGTAAATTCTTTATAAAAAAACTACTGACTCAAATAGAATTATCAAGTCGTGTTAGGGAGCTTAACACCATCAAACTCGAACTCGACTCAAGAAGGATAACGAGTCCATTGTCCAACTCAAACTCGATAGCTTTTCGAGCTCGATTCACGCGTTCTTATTGAGCAGAGCTCGAATTGAATTCATCGAGCCTGAGCGTTTCCGAGGCCCATAATTACATGTAATATGATCGTCTTCTAACTTCTTCCATTCCTATTCCACGTAGACCATGAAGAACATCAAACACGTACATAGTTGTTGGGAGCAGATCTGATCAAAAAACCACAGGCATAACAACGATCAAACAGGAAACTGGAACACCCCCAATCGTACAACACAATGATATATGATGGTTCAGCAATGTGCCTACCTGTACTGTTGTTGTCGCACATTGACACAAGTATACACAGGGATAGGTCGTTCCACTTTGTCGTTTATATGACGGCGACACTGTATACACCATTGAGGGTGGACGGCGACGCGCTTTGAATCAAACCTTACTGTTTGGAGATCCCGTCCCCATCCTTCATAACTATAATATTACAATTATGGTAAGTGGGTCCTTAAATACTATCAGGGGCACATTCTGTACGCAGAAGAGAGGGAGAAACAAATGGGCAAATTGGGTTCTCACAGGTTTACGTAGGAATATTCGTATGTCAATGCCAGGATACTGTCCCCGCTATGAACTCACCACTTCAATAATTTCATGCCAGTTAGGACAAATACCCATTGCCATTTCTGTATAGAGTTTCGGGCAGATTATATGCAGTCACGGCTCCTGGGAATAATGCCGGTGGTTTTCGATCTCCTGGGAAGGGAGAATATAAGTACGTCGATTGCTCAAACCACTACTACAAACATAAATAAAGATATGGTAACACCTATCTGTATCCAGAGGTTGCATCCGTGCTGT
Organism: Ottelia alismoides; assembly: GCA_037367405.1. Taxonomy (NCBI): domain Eukaryota; kingdom Viridiplantae; phylum Streptophyta; class Magnoliopsida; order Alismatales; family Hydrocharitaceae; genus Ottelia; species Ottelia alismoides. The sequence continues at coordinate 449,311 of JAZKJV010006308.1, read as the reverse complement.
CTATATAAGGGTATACATAGTTCAAAATCTATACTTAATAGGATTGGTCAATGCCTCGGATCCACATTGGGTCGTCAAAGAAAGCGCGTCTAGAGTCGTTGGGACCCATCAGATCAATACTTTGGATTTACTGTAGTGGAGCAGTACCTCCCGACCCCCCACAAGGGGAATAAAATGGGGGGCGTGCTACCGGTATCCGCCTCCTCGGACCAAGATCGCAATAACCACTAACCGAACTTGTATGCATCTTTGAACACCCAGGACAGGCCCCGAGGGGCGAGGGGCAGGTGGGGCTATCCCCTGGTTGTAACCATCGCCCAAGATCGTGCTTGAGTGATTCCTACTGATTGCGGATGGACGGTGGTGATGTCTGCCATACAAAGGATCAGCTTTCTCTGGGCCTGTTTGGTTGCTGGGTTGGACTGAGTTGGGTTGGGCTGGGTGGGGGTGGGTGAATAGTAATCTGTGAGGAGGAAGTACTTGTGAATAGTAACCAGGGTTGGGCCAACCCTGCCCAACCCTGCAACCAAACAGGCCTGCAGTACTGTAGAAGCCGGCTGTAAAGATAGGTGCGGCGTGATCTATTCGATCAAGATCGAGCGGTTCACAAAGATCTTTCATCCCTACTCATTATCGGAGCTCTAAGGATACATAACAGAGTTCTAATATCAAGTAGCACTGTCAATGTGATCGATGAATACCAATAATACCAACAATTAATATTTGTACCGTGACCCTTAAAATTAAACCCAGACTCATAACATCTTCGTATTTACGACATGACTCCTGCAAACTTATTAACTCTTATACCACGAGCTTGTGGTTAACTACCATCCTTTGCCGGCTAAAATTAAATAGCAAAGATATGTGATTGGCACCTTTCATTTGAAGCACGTTTACAAGTAACACCATTCCTTTTCCTTACTCCATTACCCTTTGCTGATGGTTGCCTCGTCCACTCCATCGAGTTGGAGGTTGCGGCATGATGGAGGGAAGGATGAGGTGACGCATGGGAGGGAAGGATGAAGCGATAGGGGAGGAAAGGAGGAGGTGACACGAGGGAGAGAAGGCAGAGAAGGAGGCGACGAATGGGGTCGAGCTCGATGCAATCGTCGGTAGGAAGGGGAATCGAACTAATTAGAAAATAAGGAAAACCAAACTAATTCGAATGGTATTTTTTAGAATAAAGAAACACAGGGAATAAATCAACATAGGTCTTTTTAAACAAGGAAAATAAGGCAAATCGAACTAATTAGAAAATGTGTAATCTGGCAAAAAAAACAACTCCTAAAAATGAACTAATGTTTTTTTAGGTAGAAAAACAATAAGGGAACAAAATGCACTATTGTTTTGTGTGGACTTTTTTTCTAAATAATTATTAATTTACTCTTATTTAAGTAAATAGCTATGGGATTTCAAAATTTAAACTTTTAGATAAGCATCGCTACCTGAGGTGCCGAATTGGGAAGAAAGCCCAAAACATTTTGTATTCGTATCCATCTTTGAACTCCCAAAATGTTTGGAGGTAAGTGTCGATTTGGGAGGGAACAATTTAACTTAGCTCCAAACATTTTGCATTCGTATCCATCCCAAAAAAATAATTATATGAATAGTCCTCTCTTGTATACTATCAAAGAGAAGCATATTTTATCATAGTTTTTAATTAATGCATCAACTTTCACCATCATAATAAAAAATTAATAATAGTTAATTTCACTATTACGATAAAAGTGAATTAACGTTTCGAATAAAATAGATTATTTCATTGATATATAAAAGTATTTTCATTTGATAAGAGAAATAAACTTCAATTTATTTGTGATATGCATATAATTTCCATTTTTTTAAATGAGGATACAAATACACTTATATAACTTTTTTTATATATGGATATCTATTATACTCAATTAATGTAATTACATTTTAGAGACATATATAATCATATGTATAGATATATATTATTTTGAAAAAATGAAAACAATATTTGTATTTATAGTTGTATTCAAAAATAATAATTGAAACATTGTATTAGTTTCGACATATATATCCATTAAATAAACTTACATATTTATATCCACAAAATAAAATTATGTATTCATATCCGCATAAAAACATGGGTATAAATAAAACTAAAAATAATACTCATATTTGTATCCATGTATCAAAAAAGATGACAAAATGTTTGTATCTATATCATTTTTGGAAAAATAATTGAAATCCGACTATTCTTTTCCATATCAATATTTATCAAATTAAAATTACATAATTATACCGGTCAAGTAAAAGATGTATTCATACCGCTTAAAACACATACTGTAAATGGAAAAATTCATATTATCCGATTGTACAGATATGAGAGAAGCTAACACATATAAACAACCTCAAAATTAATACTTAGATCCGTATCCATATCAAAAAAATGAAAATAATACAGTTTTTATATGTGTTTGCAAATTGAAATCTTGTATTATTTTATGTATCCGTATTCGTCAAAAAAATACATATTCACATCTGCCAAAATAAAAATACATATCAATATTCGTTTAGCACAGACTTGATAGCAGACAAATACTATCCATATCCGTAAAAAAATATGTATGTATGGATATGGGTATATATGCACTCGATTGCATCCTAATGATAAGGACTAACATATACATGACTAAATTTGAAGCATTAATTTCACTTTATCGTAATTATGAAATTAACAATTGTTAATTTTTCATTGTGATTTATGAAAATCAACGCATCAAGAAAAACTATGGTAAAATACGATTTTCTTTAATAGTATAGATAGAAGAGAGGACTTTTTATATAATTACTTTTTGGTATGGATATATATGCAAAATACTAGGACATGCGAGAAATTCTCCCCTCCCAAATCGGCACTTGAGGTGTCGTTTTGGGTTTTCTCCCCAATTCGGCACTTAAGTGTCGATAGATACCTAAAAATTTAAACTTTGAAATCTCATGACTATTTAATTAATTAAGATTAAAGTAATAATTATTTAGAAAAAAAATCCCTTTTTTTGTCACTACATATTTAATGATTTTTGAAAGTTTTACAATATATTTGGATTTTTAAGCTCTAGACACAATATCTCTGGATGCCTTTGGAATATGTTGTAGATCTAAGTGAAGGCATGCTATTACATTTTTTAATGATTTTTGGATATAACCAGAAATAAATAAAAATAAAATAAGATAGAAACATGAAATGATGCTTTTGATTTGTTTTAGCTATTTAAATAAAACGGATAGAATACTAAAAAAATATAAGACATGTTGTAAATAAACAGCTACAAGTATAGTTTTACTTGTTAGAGATATCGTAATCTATACCTATAATAAAACGATTAAGAAAAATCTTGTAGATATTCTACAACGACAAAAGATGATGTTTTCCTGTAAATTTGGTGTACAATTACGCCTATATTAGATCTTCAGCATATCCAAAATTCAGCCGAAGATATTAAACCTACAATTCAATATACATATAACAAGCTAGAATGGTCACTTTTACTCAAAAATTCAAATTTAAATACCATATATCAGAAAATCATGAAACTTTGACACAATGTAGAGTTTTAAATTACGAATACAACAAAATTTGTTTCATAATTATTAACATGGAAGTAGAATGAGGGAGAAGACGTGTACTGGGATCAAACCCCAAGGTGGGAAGCAATGACTGGCCACGAACCAAGGACCAATAAAAGTAACACGTGTCACTCTGCAAAAATCATGCTAAGGAAAATAAAATAAAATAAAAAATAAATATAAGACAATTTTAAATAAAAAATCTAAAAATTAAATCTTGATTAAAGTTTAAACATCTACAACATCCAAGAAGGAACCTTTTGCCATTTGAAGTGTAAAATAAAAAGTAGATTTTTTAGTTGTATCTCTGTAGGTATAAATATCTGATTTTAGGATTTTGTACTTTTTAATTTTGGTTTATTGATAATAATACAATTATATTATATTTTATAATATTATTACATATTGTAAGCTACATTAACATATTTTAAGTGCTTGTTGATTTATTCTGGTGGTAGTGCAGTGTACTTACCACCCAAAATACTGTTTTCAAAATCCCTCCCTGTGGGGTCGTATTAGGTACTAGACCTCCAATATAAAAAATGAATCTTCCAAGATGGATTTGATGAGGAATCTATGTAGCCGATCATACTTAAAGTGGGAGAAGGCTTCACCATTTAGTACACATTATAAGCAACTTCAATGTATTTTTAGTGGTTTTTGATTTTGTGAAAATAAAAATATAAAAAAATAAAGTAGAGTACAAGTCAAATAAATCGGTATTTCGAAAATCCTATTTTCTTTCTTTTTTATTTTATGATTTTTTAGTTGATTTATACTTTTAATATAAAATACACTTTACATGGAACAAAATAAATTAAAAATCAGGATAATTTAATATAAAGAATTGAATATGTATAATTGGTCCCAGAATCAACTTCTCACAAATGAAATCTGCGCAATTTCAAAGTATTTCTAGAATTTAAAGTATCTTAAAAGATTAACTTTAAAAGTGATGAAAGCAGAATTAAAATTTATATGCTTCAAATATAAAATCCAGAATGCAGGTATATTTGATTTGATTATAATTGTCATGTGTGTGAGGTAACATTTTCGTGATATTTTTCTTTATATTTTTATTCCATTAATGCAAAAGAAAGTAGTTAATTCTGAATTGTATAAAAATAGATAAAAATGTTTGAAGTTTATGCATTTATGCATTCTTATGATTTTATATACAAAATATTATATTTTAATCTATTTCTTTATTTTTTATACTTTTTATCAGAACTACAACTTGCAAGTCTATTTCTTTTGATTTCTATGGCTAGTTTGCACGCATGCATGCATACGTTTTGTCCTCTTTTTATTTTTTTCGGATTTTCTTTTTACATATTTTGGGTATTTTTTAGTGTTAATTTATTATTCTTATTCACATGAATGAAAAAAATAATAATACGACTTTAGATGTATGCATGAATGTGTTTATTAAGGTAGTTTTTTACTATTTTCTATTCTTAGACGGATGAAATATGGATTCATCATTCTCTTTTATTTAGGATTTCTAGTCCCTTAACAAACACTGATTCAAAGAATGAGTATAAAATGAAAGTGAAGTGAACTTGGGTTCTAGCTGCATAGCCTGTTATCATATTATTTATTACTTTTCTATCCTTCATGATAGATTATTAAATCTAACGAATAATAAAATCAGAATTGCATTAATATATATGGGTAAAATGTGTATGCCCCCTAAGGGGAGCTAACTTAGCTCCCCGTCCCATTTTTCGTGTGTTTTTTTATTTTTATTTTTGAAAATAAAAATTATGTAAATTCATTATTATATCTCTATATTATGTCATTCAAATTTCATACAAAACAGAGACTCCTATGACCTCCATCCAGACGGGGTCGATTTAGAAAATCCTGAGACCGTTAAAAAATGACTGTCTGGATGGAAGCCGTAGGAGTCTCTGTTTCACACGAAATTTTTATGGCATAATATAGGGATATAGTGAAGAATATTCACGAAAAAAATTTTCAAAAAAAAAATAAAAAATTGAAGAAAATATGGCGGGGGAGCTAACTATGGGGCAACCCCATTTTCCTCTCTCTCTCTCTCTCTACATATACATATATATATATATAACGATCAATTAGAATTTCCTTTCAGAACATCTATGAAGTTGTCTCAAAAGGTCCACTACATATATTACTGGACCTTTTGAGCAACAATTAAGAAGAGCTTATGAAAATTGAATAATTCTGCCCAGAAGAAGTAAAAGAAATATTGAGTATTCTACAAAAGTGTTTCGTAAATCATTTACTAAAAATAAATAAAATATCATTTTAAATTCATTGTTATTTCAATTTTTCTAACGATAAAGAAAAAAATAAAATATCATTGTTTTGATTTTCAACATGATCCATGTCGAAATTTTGTTAGCTTCTTGGACAACTAGGAGACTACACCATCTCAAGGGATATATATATATATATATATATATATATATATATATCATTTATCATCATTACTATTGACCAACTTACCTTACATCATTATATCTTTCTTAAGATGGAGGATATCTACTATTATGTAGTCCAAAGGTTGTAATTCCCTCCACGTACTTCAAAATCTACTATAAAGACATTTAGTATATTTACTTAACTTACTGCTAAAGAGACATTAAGTCTAGTATAACTTAAAAAATACTTCAAGTTTTCTATAACTTGTGTACTTAAGACGAAACGCACTTCGTTCTTATTCCTATGGAGAGAGGTTTAGAAGAATCTTATCGGTTTCATACGAATTTGCAGTCATGATAATCATCTTTTTGCAAGAATTTTCTTAGTGTAAAGAGATTGAGACATGGCTATCCATTCAACTAATCTGATCAACTTGACGCCTAATATCATATCAACCAATATCATATCATTCATCTCAAATCTACTTCCCTAGAATGATTTTACCTCATTCACAATCCTTAATACTTTTATCAAGCAACGAGATACCATCAACTTGTTGGCATGAGACAATAAGCATTTCACCCATGGTCATTAAATATACAGATTTATTGGATTCAGGAATAGTAAGGCCAAACATCTCATACCATTATTTCGGACTTACTACAAGCTATAAATGAATTGACAAGCTTCTTAAACTTTTTTTCATTTTTTGGTACTACTAGTCCCGTTCAGAAGAAGACATAGCATTAAGATATATGGGTGGATCACTCTCGATCTGATATACAACAAAGTTACTTCCAAAATTATTATGGTCGATCTGAGAACCATCCTCCACATGTGAGAGATCTTTTCTACTTAATTCAAAGCACATCCAAATATGGAGGCTACTTCAGATGTTAGATTTTGAGGAAATTGTAATCTTCACATGGAAGGCATTCTCAGCGAAGGCATCATCTTGAGCTCAACAATTGTGTTAGCATCAATGCTCGTGATCTCCAATCTAATTATTTAAAATCTATAGACATAGACTCTTCGCATGACCTTAGAAGAATGTGTTAACACTTTTAGGGCCCGTTCGGTAGGATAATAAGCAGGAATAAGGATGGAGAATAAGGGGAATAAAGGTCTATTCTTTGTTCGGCTAGAGGATAAGAATAAGGAGAATAAGGCGAAATAAAGGTAGATAAGGTGGGATAAAGATAGGAATAAGAGTGAAATAAGATGGAATATTGGGGAATAATCGTACCACTGGGAACCGTGTCGGGAGGAGAATTGATCCCTTATTACAGGGCCTATTCTCCAACCAAACAGGGCCTTAGGATCTAACTTGTATTAGGGAGTAACAGCTTAGCAAGGCAATCCCAAATTTAGAGATACTTTAAACTGATCTTTCTATTCCTCTGTAAGAGGGTTGATCCTGTGAGAGCCAAAAACTGTGAGAGCATGAGTAGTAAGTCTGGACCATTAGATTCTGCTAATTGATTGAAGGAGAAAGATGAGCAGAATCTAATGATCCAAACTCATTGTTCTCATGCTCTCACAATTTTTTACTCTCACAAGATCAACCTTCTCCTCTGAAATTCAAAAGAACTACTTTCTATATATTTCAAGGTTACTCGTGTATCCTCGATCTTTATCCGACCTAAGTAATTTGAAAGTTTGACTCATTTGTGTTTCTACTAATTTCTATAATATAACAGATTTTCTAAGGCTATATACTTAGATTTAAAAAAATACATAGCAATACCCATTGCTGCCATCTATAAATAAATGGAATATATTTCATTGTATTTAATAAATATACTGTTAAATCCAAAAATAATCCACATGCCCTTCTTCAAAGACGATGGTCACCTGAAAATCATCCATGGAGATTTTCCCTGTCTTATATTTTTAAAACATCCCAAAATCTTCTCACGATTTAAGAAAATTCTCCGTAACAAATATCTCACATCAAGCATCTAATAAGCTTTAAACAGAAGCAATAACTCGTTTGCTCAATTTCACAACAATTTTCCTCGGATCATATCAGATTTTGAGAAACTGGGAAACCATATATTTTTCGATCATCCGCATTGTCATATTTAAATCACATCATCGAATGACGAGAATGATGTAATCATGCCATAAGTAATCACGTTCCTTCTAACCATCAGCAACCCTTAAAACATTAGAGTTAGTATTGTCGGTAGGGACTGCAAGGCAATCATTTCTAAGATCAAAATTACTTCCATCATCATCAACCAGATTTCCATTCATTGTTGGCAGTGTTTGAAATCATGTTGATCAGATTTTTTAGTAGGAACTCCCTTTGGAAAAATGACACCACCACATGATGCTTCCAGGATCTGATGGTTCCCTCCCACTGAGTCACTGACAATATGCTCCACAGTAGTCGTCCTTATCTACCATCTCTTGGACAAAATCGAGACCTCGACAAAGATCGCAAAGATAGAGAAACCCCACGAGGAGAGAAGAGAGTTGTAATCTGGTGTCATAGATTGGGGTCCTCAGTGCCCTCGCATAGAAAAAGGGGTGTACTGGGGTTACATAATAGGGGGAATCGAAATGAGCAATGGAGAGCGACGGCCTTTGGCGTTCAAGAGAGGCCATCAAGAGACCATTTTCAACATCAATTTGCAGCTGCAAATGTGTCTTTAACAATTACGAGTGCATACACGACTATCATGCCGTAACTTGCGACTCGTGAACCATTGACCCACAAACAAAGAACCTCTGACCCACAAAACCGTGATCAGTGAACTTCATAACTTGATTTCCAATACTAGCCAATCTGCAATACATCACATCGATCAGACTCCTCCAATTAAATTGGAATCCCACCAGATTCAATGTTTATGCGGAGAACCAACCTAAAGCAAGGGCTTCTACTGCTGGTGGAAGAGTCATCGTAGCTCAGCTACATTTCCATTCCAAGAGACCAACGTACTATGGTTTATCGGTTTGTTCAACCTCACCAAGCATACAAACCTTCACCCTAATTCACCAGGATAACTGCAGCCGATTTAATATTTTGTGATTTGGCATAGAATCCTTTTAACTAACAAGTCTGTTTTGACTGGTACATAAAAGCAAGCAAAAGCCAAAACATTTCATTCCATATCGATACCAGCAGAAATAATTAGTGACAAAAGTGAGGTGAAAAGGATTTCTGCAATAAGAATGTCCAACTAGACCACATTTCCTCCCATAAGGATACTACAGAGTATCAACTTACACTGGAAAGCAACAATATAAACGATCAACGCATCTGAGCCTCGATAACACCGTTTAATCCTAAAGCATAGTATCATATCAACATATTAATTTCTGATAGATCTACTAAACCCATGAAGATTTCTGTGATTGTATGGTCCTCTTAAGCACTCGTGGCAGAATCAGAACAATCTCAGCATATAAAGCAGTTTTCTACAAATAATTGGATTCAAATCAGTTCCGATACAAATATATGCATTGAGGAAGTGATTATCACGCCCCAGATTACTACTCTATAATGCCAAAAGGTAGAACGGTGCTTCCTCTTCCAAAGTAACTTAGACCTTAAGACATTTAAAGTTGTCCAGATCCAACTTGGCATTAATTTGACATGATACTATTTTCAACATCCATGCAATCTTAAATTGTTATGATATAAACACACCTTGAGGCAAACTCACCATTCTCAAAGCCTCCTCCACATGAAAGGCACGATGGAATTGTCTGGGCTTAATAAATCTGGCCGCTGTTGTTTTCCGACATCGGAATCCTTTTTGAAGAGTGAACAGGCCATGCCAAGAGTAGCTGATTGGAAGCAAGGTCTACACGCATGAGGCTATCTTCCTGCACCATGAAACAACACAACCATGAAACAACACATTTTCAACAGCTGAACTATACTGTAGATTTTGGGTGCCACTGACTAAAAAATAATGTGAAAATATACTGTAAAGTTGATCAAGATTCACTGATAAAATTTAAGATAAGCACGTTGATTTTAACATCTGGATTGATTTCCTTATATACGAGAGCTGGCAAGAATCCACCCTTTCCAATCCCTCCATTCTAGCTTTTTTTGTCTTTTTGGGGGAAGAGATCTGTCTTCGCTTCATCATCAGATGGCTTAAATGTAAGCATTAATCTCTATGCAGAAAAGGAATCAATTGACTGATAATGACGTCCTAGGGTTCTCCTATATAAGAGGAGAATCCTCTTGGGCAAATTACATGAAAGAGACGGAAAGAAAAAAGAATACATAAAATATGAAAAGATAAATAATATCTCAATACTGCCCTCAAGATGAAGCATAGATATCAATCATGCTCATCTTGGAACATCTCTGGAGTGACCTATAGCTAGGGCCTTGGTGAACATATATGTCGTATGTTCCCCTAAATTGACGTGGGATGTGGAGATAAAGCCCTTCTGAATCATGTCACGAGTGTAGTGACAGTCGACCTCGATATGCCCGGTCCTCTCATGAAAGGCAGGATTGTTGGCAATGAAAAGAACAACCTGGTTGTCGCATTGAAGATGCATAGGAAGAGGCACGTCAATAGCTAGGTCAATCAGAACGGATAGGATCCGCATCATCTCAGCACTCCCATGTGCCATGGCACTGTACTATGACTCTATACTAGATCTGACAATCCTTGTCTTTGCTCTTCCATAACATCAAAGAGTTCCCTATGAATACTGCAAAACCTGAGGTAGACTTCACGTCCTTGGGACATAATGCATAATATTCATACGTGCTATAACGACAAGGGATGTTCCTTTGCTCAATAAAAGTCCAGTATGGGAGAGCTCTTCAGGTACCTCAGAATCATATGAATTGCGTTCATATGTGCTTGTCTAGGTTGCTCCATGAATTGGTTAATTCTGCTCACTGCAAAAAATATGTCGCCTGGTTATGGTCACATATAGGAGCTTCCCAACGAGCTCCATGTATCTCGGTATCTCGGTATCTCCTCCTATCTACCCCTCTGTATCACTATCATTATCATAAAACTTCATGCTCGGGTCCATGGGAGTAGTGGCAGGTTTGCAATCAGCGCATGCCTGTCTCAGAAAGAAGATCTTTAACATACTTCCTCTGGGTCATAACAAGATCATGTTGGTTCCTAACAAACTCAAGTCCAATGAAGTAGCATAAATTGTCAAGGTCCTTGGTTACAAATTGCTGACAAAGGAAATCCTTAGCTGCACGAATACCCTACACATCATCTCCTGTAACAATCATATCATCGACATAAATCGGTGTAGCAATTGTACCTCTCTGAATCCTCTAAATGAACAGTGAATGGTCTGCAGTCGATCTCATGAACCCATGTTGCTACATCAAGTTCGAGAGCTTCTGAAACCATGCTCTAGGACTCTGCTTAAGATCATAGAGCTTTATGAAGTCTGCACACCATATGACACTCCCCCTCAGTAGCGAACCCTGATGGTTGTTGCAAGTAGACTTCCTCCTAAATCTTGCATCACCACCAACAAATGCATTATTCACATCAAGCCGATATAAGGGCCAGTCCCGTGTCACTACAACTGAGAGAAGGATGCAGAGTATAGAATGTTGAGCCCCGAGAGAGAAAGTATCCTAATAGTCTACCCCGTACGTCTGGGTGAACCCACGAACCACAAACCTCGTCTTGTAGCGATCATTACGACTCGGTGCTTCACTGTGAACACCCACTTGCATCCCACCACAGATGCCCAACATACCTGAAGAACTCAGAAAGTTGTAAAGTGTAGAACTTCTAAGCATTGTCAGAGCGAACAAACTTAACAATAGCAGAGAAAATATTATTTATTTCAATAATTAATGATTGAATGACAGACCTACCCTCAGACTTGTTTTTCAGAGGAAAAACCGAAGATAGTATAGAAAAATCATCCACATGTACAAGATAAAACGTGCCCCCTATGATCAGGAACATAACAAGTACCCTAAATGCCAAAATGGACTAATTCAAATAAATGATTGCTACCACGACTCTGACGACCAAGGAAAGAAGACCGACGATGCTTCCCAAGCTGGGAAGCCTTGCACTGAAAGGTGGACCAAGTGGAAATATGTGGAAGGACATGACACAACTTATACAGAGGAATGTGACCAAACTGAAGATGCCACATGTATGGTGAGACTGAACCAGTAGGAATAGAAGAAGCATCGGCAAATAGAGACTGGACCAGTCTGTAGAGCCTCCCTTGCTCATGGCCACATTCAATTATCATATCCTTGAGCATGTCCTGAAACACAAGAAAAGAGGGGTCAAAATTAGCACGACAATGCAAATTCTTAGTGAATTGACTAATAGAAAGTAAATTCATCCAAAATTTTGGTGCTTGTAGCACATTCTGTAGCCTCATGGACGACGTCAAGTAGACTTTATCCTATCATGTAATATGAGAATGACTCCCATCTGCAAATGACAACTAATCTGCCAGGGGGTACATATCTGTATGAAGTAAACTACGTCCTATCTCCTCACAAATTTTACGATGCACCACTACTTTGTCATATCTGCCCTGCTACAACTGGTAAAAGCATAGACTATACCCGAGGAGCTCGAAGATGCTCTGGCAGAGGCTGCAACATCTGAAAGACATGTAGTACTGCCGACAACAGACGTCAACATCTTCCACAAACGGGAGACAATATCATTTAATCTCGGATCTGCAGTAGGGGTCAAACTGGCAGCGGGCTCAGCCTGCTCGACTACAGGAGCAGATGCAAGATATCCATGCTACCGATAGCATGTCTCCTCTACATTATCAGAACGATGGCAATAGGTGCATGGAACACGTTGATGTTCGCCTCCTCAATCACGGGGACCACACCCTCTAAACCGAATAGTACATCCCTTGTTACGAGATGCAACCATCGTTGAGGAGGTCTATGTGGTGGCAACGGATTGGACAATGATCCTGTTAAGACGATTGTACGCCTCCTCCATTGGAGGGATAGCTGCATCGGTAAGATGTTGGGTGTGTGCTGCCCCGTACTCAAGATCTAGAGCAGTCAAGAAAACTCCAACCATCTTGGTGTTCGTGTACGCCATCTGTTACTCAGGAAACGTAGTTACTGACAAGAAGCTATGAAGCTTCTCGAACATGTCACGAAGTGAAGAATAGAATATGTGCAAAGAACGACCATTCTGCTTGGTCGTGAAAATGTCAAACTATAACTGAAGAATCTTGGCATCATTCTTCGCATGACCTTATGTAGCTGACAGGGTATCCCACATTGCCTTGGCAATGAGCTGATCCACGATATCATTGGCTATCTCCGTGACGAGAATTCCAGAGAGCCCAAATATACGTGTACGTGTCATCTTGCTTCCATGAAGCATTCTCCCTGGTCCTATTCGTTGGCTCTGGCTGTGTCAGAATGTGCTCCTTATTATTAAATTTTGTGAGGGTCAATAACTGCATGGACCACAATCCATAGTTGGTCCCATCCATCTTGACGATGGGAATCATACCCTTGAAGGTAGCCAAAGAGAAGACATCACCTAGATCTCTGACAAGATGAAGAAGAGCATTGAAACGGAACTCAACTAGGGTCGTAGACCGATCTGAACAAGTCTATATGATCATATAGAGGATTGATATGTGTAGTCTTATACAACCACCCCTTCAAACTTTGATATGCACTAGGGTAAGAAAAAGACGATTTATAGGTCTGAAATCACCTTTTTCCGATCAAAATCTAACGGCACAAGATCCTCGAGCATAGAAGCACCGTCGAAGAAGGCTTAGATGGAATCCTAGGCCACCCTCAATGTGGTTGGAGGATGCACGACTGATCTAGGCAGCATTGGAAGTGATTAGGTGATTGTCGGTGGCGCAGAAGGCTCGCAGGGGCACTTGTAACGTCGCTGGAGACACTGGGATGCGCCTAGCGGTCGTCCAAGCGGTGCTCCAGTGCCTAGCAACGCTCAGCTGTAGTGCATGGAGACCACTAGGGCACTGACGATGCTGATTGGTGACGCTACAACACTGGAGGTCGTGCGCGTGACGTGTGACAGCCCTCAGTGTCATGCAATGGCATCGAGATTGAGAGAAGTGATGGGTGACAGGTGGGGTGGGGGCACGATGTATGACAACTCCGGTCTAGGTCTGTCATTCTTATACCTTGTGGAGAGAAAAGAATGAATTGATTGATAATGAGGCCTTAGGGTTCTCTTATATAAGAAGGGAAACATGTTGGGCACATTACATAAAACAGATAGAAAGAAAAGAAAATACATAAAATACGAAAAGATAAATAACATCTCAACAATCAAGACACAAAAACTATAAGTTCTTAAAGAAGTAAATATGCAATAACATTATGCTTCTTGCTTCTCAAAGCTACAAGATTACCACCCACATAGGTGGAAATCATGTAGAAGACTTATTGTCCATAAAATAACTAGCAAAGTTTGCATCTATGCAAGCCATAAAAGTGTAGCTCATTTGGTGAACACCAATCCTGTACCATGACAGAACTTGAGATATTTTAACACCATCACGACTGCCTCCCAATGATGTTGTAAAACTCTTTCCATGAACTAACTGATCTTTCTTATTACATGGGATTTGTCTGATCTTGTGGTCATGACATATATATTCCCGACAAAGGATCTGTATTGTACAGCAATACATGCTTATCATCCAAGTCATGTTTGTGAACCTCTAAATCCATGGGTAAGCTGATTCGACCCTAAGCATACAAGACTCCCGGAAAAGGTTTGAACATACATCCTAAAATATCACAACCTTTTTTTACTCCTTGCTAGTTCAATGCAGAGGAAATATCTCAAAGTCTTTAGGCCATAAGTTGCTCTACCACCAACTTCTTTGTGGACATTATCCCCTGCTTATTGTCTCATGTGAGGATGATATTGTCAACATAGATGCATCACAAGTCGACCATTCTCAGTTCACTATACATCATGGAGCTTCCAAGGTATATGCAGCTGCATACATATTCATTCGACCACATTCTATAATAGTTCCTCTTCACTATCGAAGGACTACTCTAAAAATATATTGATTGGTTAAACTCCAGTAAGATAAATGTGGGAATGTAGTTTTCATACTAGTAACAATTTTTTGGGGAGTAAAACAAGGCTTATGTCTCCACCTGTGAACCCCTCAGGATCCGGGTACCCGTTAATCACACAATCGCACTATTATTCACATGAGATCTCATGAAGTTACCAAAAAGCAGGGAAAATTTTTCGCGCAAATTTGACATTCATTTCCATCACACATGACCACAAGTACAAGACACAATATGGCACCAAAATTCTTTTCATTAATATTCATATCAGTTTTTCAACATGTACAATGATCTTCCATTTACAACATATATCCCAAAGTGTGATACAAAAGAGATAACATTTACATCATTATCTGAACAAAAACTGAGGCAAGTAATTCATACCGTTGGGTATAAACTCTATCTCCTGGAAACATGTATATCTACTGAGCTGCAGGCTGTTTGCCTGCCACACACAAAATAGGAAAGAAGAGGCGTCAGCCATTGCTGGTACCTCCGTAAAATTTATAAAAATAACTTGACATTTAATATGTACAAAAGCAGGCAAGTAGAAAGGTGGTACCAGTAAAATTTACATCTACTTGCGTAAGTAAAAAGGGGTTTGTTTGTAATGTGTTTCTAATGATATCCCCCCAAAACCCGGCATTTCCCATATGTAACATATTTATATAGCAGTTGCGTAATCATGAGTGTATGAGCGTAAATGCATATATCATTTTCTTCAGAGATCATGTTGGTAAGTGAAAAATGGAAAAGTTGAGATTGTAGAGATCTATTTATTTGATTTCTTGGGTAGAGAGAACGGTCTTTTGATCATAATTTCTCCAATTCTTAACTTCAATGTTTCAGATATAGCTCCAGATGTTGTAGATGTAGATATGGATGATCTAGATGTAAAATCGCCAAGTCTGTTTGGCGAAGTAACTCAAGCGGTGAAGAAGCCTACAAATGGCTCTTCCGTCTCGACCTCTAATTGGAAGCGCGGTCCAATAGAGGGATAGGTCTATTCCCCAACTACGCCACTGAGACGGGTGAGAGAGACTCCCTAGAAAAGTCGCTCTAGAAAACTGCCCGACTAGTACGGGCGGACGAGCTCGTACGTAAAAACTGAAAACCAAGGATCCCCCGCCTGGGTATCCTAAACAGGGTCAGCGTAACTGGTCTAAAATCGGGATCCCAACGAGGCGTAAAGATACTGCGAGCTCGCGTAAAAAAACCGTGTAAAAGATTGGGATCCTAGACCCGCGCACTTGGCGGCCGCTGCCCTTACTGGGCTTCCTTTCCTCCGCCCAGTTGAGGGTCACCGCGCCCTCGCACGGTCAGGTGTAGAAGTCACCATGACCGGCACAATATTCCCATCTTCGCTCTCTTTCTCTCTCTCTCTCTCTCTTAAGTATTTGTTAACCACTGAGATGCTACATTTTCTCTACAATACTCCACTGAACTATGGGATGAAAATATCATAAGATTGCCATCTCATGCCCTTGTCTTATGTCCACCTCATTGTCACCTCTTATTTCAAAAAGGTAGTAAGGAAAAGTAGAACATGCACTCCAATGGTCCCAGATGAATATTTAGTGGGTATTGGTTCTTAGTACCTAGAGCATTACAAGGGACATGTAGCATTCTATTGGTCGTTGTGAACCGCAAAAAGAATATTGATTAGGGGAGTGGTTAACACCAACTATCTAATTATTCTTGAACATAAGATTAGTATCCCGGAAAAAGAGTAGATGCAAAAGAATACAGATTCATGAATATTTGAATTGTGGAGCATAAACCAAGATAAATGTGAGGACTCTAGGAGTGTTACTTATATCATATATATAAGAGCTATGTGAATATCAACATGAATTATGGCCAATTGTAATGAAAGAATCTTAGTGCAAATTAGATTAAAAATTACCTTGTATATGCTAAGGTTTTGGATAATTAGAGCATAAAACTTCAAGACCTCTCACTAAAATTTTGCTTGTGAAATTACCTTCTAGTACCTTAAGTAATAATATCACTAAAATTTCAATATTTAGGCAACATTTGTATCGTAGAAATAGAAGTGTTTGTTGGGCTTAAGATACCAAAAGCTTATATCATTATGAAGTAATGTTTCTTGTAGTATGATAAAAGTAAAAAGGCAACTATGATTATTCCTTCATGCTGATCAGTCCACGAGAACAAAGGGTCACCAGTGAAACTTATTTGCAGATCTTTGCATTTACTGGATTTATATTAAAAATTCTGCTACCAATTGGTAATATAAATCAGAAATTCTCATACTAAACATTTATTGTGTACCTTCGGCCAATTAATCTATATAATATGGTCTAAACCTTTAAGAAAATTTTATCTCATTGTGAACCTACTCTTCTAAATACCCACCTGTACTTAATTCACAGAATTTTCATATGTTTTCCCAAATTAGTTTGATATTGAGGATGACCTTCTGGGAAGAACCAATTCATCTAGAATTTCACAGAATAACTTATCCCTAAGATTTCCCTACTCGGTATAATTCTCCCAGAATATTTTGAAAGACTGACGTATGGTTACTGGATATATCTGTTTTCTTCCCAATTATATTCAATAGGACATATCGTGGCCAACCATCCATGGGAGAACTCTTATTAAAAAAAATGTTGGTAATAATTTGCAAGCAAAAATACAAATTTCCATCCCATTCAAATCATATATTTCTTACAGAAAAGCATCAAGAGGTGGAAATCAACATGCATGGCAGCAAACGGAGAGGGGGAATTTTACCTAATTGGACCAAAATGGCATGCAATAGCTTTGATTTGCAGAAGAACAACAGTTGGATGAGGAAGGAAGCTTCAATCCCAGTTCCAGCTGCAGTCCAGAAAGGGGAAGAACAGTGGGTTTTGGTTCCCTACGGGCTGGAGAAATAGAAAGTTTTGAAGAGAAGGCTGCTCTATATATATAGAGAGTGAGGGCTCAAATGCTTGCCAAGTGGTGGAGGAAAATGTTAAGTGGAAAGAGGGTAAAGGCCATGTGTGGAGGGAATAAAGAGATATAGCCGACTGATGTCTGCTACCAGAATTAAATATTTTATTATTATTATTATTTTTACCAAAACTCTCATTATTTGAGATACTAAAAATTGACCGTAAACACGCATCGGACCTCGGATTTCGACCCGCGATATCTTGATTTGATCGTCTTTCAACGACGATCAAAATGAGTATAATATTGATATACTTCCGGTCGAGTTTTGAATACCCGATATTTTCGGATACGATTTTTGTTTAAGGTTAAATTTTACGAATTAAAAATATCAAACGACCTCCGATTGAGGAACGGTCGATTCCGTTGGTCTTGTATCGTCGAATCAAATCTAATGACGGTCTCGGTTCGTTTTGCGGTTTCCGAATTTGCGTCGCGGCTTTTTCGCGGTGCGCAATACGAAGTGACCGATTTTCGGTCGATTTCGTCCGAACGACTTTTGATTCACTACTAATTGGTCATTTTAGGTTGTTTAGTATTGACCGTCAATGTTATTGGGTTCATTAGACCCAAAATCGGACGAGTTCGGGTTTACGCAAATTTCCGGATGTTACAATTATAAAAACCTCAAAGGGAGTCTCGTCCTCGAGACTCGAGTCAAGGTTAATAGGTATCTTGTTTGGATTTAATATGACCATAAAAACCTCAAAGGGATTTGAACCCATAAAAACCTCAAAGAGAAGACAAGCCATATATTTATCATGTATCCAACTACAAAAGTTTGTTTTGATACTTACATCAGAAAAGCTGCGGGTATCGTGCCCGCATGTCAGCTTCGGTCTCCCACGTCGCCTCTTTGACGCCGTGTCGGTGCCACAAAACCTTGACCAATGAAATCTCCTTGTTGCGAAGCTTCTTCTCAGCGCGGTCAAGTATCAGGACTGGTTTCTCCTCATAGGTCAGATCTGGCTCTACATCAAGATTCTCATAACTGATGATGTACCGAGGGTCGTGGACATATTTCCTCAGATTGGATATGTGGAAAATATCATGAATAGCTGAAAGATGTGGAGGAAGGGCTACTCGGTATGCCACTTTCCCCACTATAGCCAGAATCTCAAAAGGTCCAACATATCGCGGCGCCAACTTGCCACGAACACCGAATCTCTGCACTCCCTTCATGGGAGATACACGGAGAAATACCCAATCCCCAACCTATAATTTATAGGAATATAATTAGTATGAGATTAAGTTGAACACATATATATCATAATTGAGTGGATGAGGAGAAAATAATTAGATTACCTGAAACTCTAAGTCTCTCCTCCGACGGTCTGCATAACTCTTCTGGCGGCTCTGTGCCGTCAGAAGCCTCCGTCTCACAAGATCAACAGCTCTCACAGTCTCCTCCAAGAGATCCACGGAATATAAAGTATGATCACCTACCTCACGCCAACTGAGAGGTGTGAGGCATCTCCGCCCGTATAGAGCCTCGAATGGTGCCATGCCAATACTGGAGTGATAGCTGTTGTTGTACGTGAATTCCACCAAAGGCAAATGGTCCTTCCAGGACCCTTTCCACTCCAAAGTGCATGCGCGAAGTAGATCCTCAAGCGTCTGAATGGTGCGCTCACTCTGCCCATCGGTCTGTGGATGATATGCAGAACTCATCTTCAGCTCTGTCTGTAGTGCTGACATGAACTGATGCCAATAATGAGATGTAAATCTCGAATCCCTGTCAGACACCACCTCTCGTGGTATACCATGTAGCCTGATAATGTTCTGCACATAGAGCTTGGCCAATCTGGATGAAGTATAAGTCGTGTTGACAGGTATGAAATGGGCTGACTTGGTCAACCTATCAACAACGACCCAAATGGAATCATGACCTCCTGGCGTCTTCGGCAATCCTGTGACAAAATCCATAGAAATGCTCTCCCATTTCCACTCGGGAATGGGGAGAGACTGCAGTAATCCTGACGGTCTCATGTGCTCAGCCTTGACCATCTGACAGGTCATGCATCTGCTAACATGTAACGCCACATCGCGCTTCATTCCATCCCACCAAAAATGTCGATGCAGATCACGGTACATCTTCGTGCTACCTGGGTGGATAGATAACCGTGAACTACGTGCCTCGTCCAAAATGTCTCTGCGAAGCTGCTCGTCATTGGGTACAACGACCCGTCCTGCCTTCCATAAAATAGACTCCATCACAACAAAGTCATCAAATTCATCCTTGATGGCGCGCATGTATCTATCTCGGATCCAAGGATCGGTCTTCTCGCCTTCGACGATACGATCCCAAAGACTGCTGTATCGTGGAGGTATGGCGGTAGAAATGGATGCGCTCTCCTGAGGATGCCAATCGGTCAAAGCTGCAAGCGTATCCCACGTGTATAGCCAGTTTGCCGTACTATCAGCATGAGCTCTCCTGCTAAGTGCATCAGCCACCACGTTTCCCTTACCGGGATGGTAAGAGATCGTGCAATCATAATCCTTCAGCAGCTCAAGCCATCTGCGCTGTCTCATGTTCAACTCCTTCTGATCAAAGATATACTTTAGGCTCTTGTGATCCGTGAAAATCTCGAAGTTCACCCCATATAGATAGTGGCGCCAGATCTTCAAGGCGAAGACAACTGCCGCCAACTCCAAGTCATGCATGGGGTAGTTCCGCTCGTGCGGTCTCAACTGTCGTGATGCGTAAGCAATCACCTGTCCTCTCTGCATCAACACTGCTCCTAGACCTTCTCCAGATGCATCTGTGTATACTGCATAGTCCTGAGTGCCTGAAGGAAGAGCAAGAATAGGCGCTGTAGTCAATCTCTCCTTCAGTGTCTGGAATGCCTGCTCACGTGAACCGTCCCAAATAAATGGGACTCCCTTCTGCGTCAGTCGTGTCAGAGGGCGAACAATGCGTGAAAATCCGCTGACAAAGCGTCTGTAATAGCCCGCTAATCCGAGGAAGCTCCGAATCTGCGTGACAGTCTTGGGCTGCTCCCAAGACATAACTGCATCTATCTTCGCAGGATCAACTGCAATGCCTGCTCCAGAAATGATATGCCCGAGAAATGAGACCTGGGATAACCAGAACTCACACTTGCTCAACTTGGCATATAGTTTGTGCTCCCGCAGTGTATCTAAGACAATCCGTAGATCATTCGCATGATCCCATTCATTCCGCGAATAGATGAGCACATCATCGATGAACACCACTACAAACTTGTCCAAGTATGGACGGAAGATACGGTTCATCATATCCATGAAAGCCGCAGGTGCATTGGTGAGTCCAAACGGCATTACCACAAACTCATAGTGTCCATAGCGAGTCCTGAAGGCTGTCTTCGGAATATCCGATTCGCGAATTCTCAGCTGATGGTAACCTGAGCGAAGATCGATCTTCGAGAAAACCGAAGATCCCTGGAGCTGGTCAAACAAATCATTGATACGCGGCAAAGGATAACGGTTCTTCACCGTTCTCTTGTTTAGCTGCCTGTAATCGATGCACAGTCTCATGGATCCATCCTTCTTCTTGACAAATAGAACCGGAGCACCCCAAGGTGAAGTGCTCGGCCTCACGAATCCCAAATCAAGTAACTCCTGCAACTGCACCTTCAGCTCCCTCAACTCGGCTGGTGCCATGCGATATGGTGCCATAGAGATCGGCTGTGTATCTGGCAATAATGTGATCTCGAACTCGATCTCTCTCTCAGGAGGTAGCCCTGGTAGCTCATCAGGAAAGACATATGGATATTCTGATACTACTCGGATGTCCTGTATCATCGGCTCCTGATCAGATACTTCCCGAACAAATGCAAGGTATGAATCACAATCCTGGTCAACAAGTCGCTGGGCCCACAACACTGAAATATACTCCATGGTGGAGTCATGTGTAGTACCCTCAAAAGTGAACTCGGGTAGATCTGGAATCCTGAAGACAACCGTCTTCCTAAAGCAATCAACAAGTGCATGATGAGCGGATAGCCAATCCATGCCTAAAATCAAGTCGAACTCATCAAGCTGTAGGAGTAGAGAGTCTGCGATCATCTCATGACCGCCAATCAGTATGGGCAAGTGCCTGACTATCAGAGATATGACAAATAACTGGCCACCTGGCCCTCGGATGTGATATGGAGACGATAGCGTCTCTGCAACTCTATCTAAAGAAACAAGCAACCTCGAAGCAAGGAAAGAGTGTGTCGCGCCGGAATCGAATAAAACATGGAAAGGTCGGCCCAAGACTGAGACCATACCTTTCACTACAGTAGCCGCTGAACGTGCCTGCTCCTCAGTAACGGCATGTAACTGTCCCTGCTTGGCTGATGCAGCACTAGATCCCGCCACACTCTGCGTCTGTCTCTGCTGATGTCGCCTAAAATTGGAGTTCCTACCACAGAAACTCCCTGAATACTGTGTCTGAGGCTGTGACTGTGAAGGCTGTGGCTGAGGCTCACCAGCTACCTGTGGGCACTGTGAGCGATAGTGTCCCCACTCATGACATCGATAGCATCTGACTGGCCTGGTAGGTGGAGTAGCTGTGCCTGTGCTTCGAGCTGGTCCGGCTGGTGGTCGGTCTACTCGCTGCGACCCAGATGGTCGAGCGGACTTTGTACCACGTCCGGCGAGTGCTCCTCCTAGAGTAGTCGAGGGAGAAGAGCGAGCACTGCCCGTGAAGGACGAACCTGTAGGTCGAAACCATCTGTCTGACCTCTGCTGCTGAAATGGTCGACGTATCGGTCCAAAAGATCGTCGCGGTCTAGGTGCTGCTCCAGACGAGCTCCCGAAACGACTCCCCCTGAAGTCCTCGAACTTCTCCGCAGCATCGGTAGCCTCGGAGATAGATGTGATATGCAGTCCAGCCAGCTTCTCCTGTACTTCCTCTCGCATGCCACCAATGAACTTTTCCAGATTCTCCTCTGGAAGTGCGCCAGCTGCTCGTGTATGTCGTGACAACTCTGTATATCTGATGAAATAATCTCTGGCGGTCATCTGTCCCTGACGAAGCTCGGCAAACAGTCGGCGCTGGGACTCCTTCTACTTCGCAGAAAAGAAGTGGGCTCTGAACCTAGTCTCGAAATCGTTCCAAGTAGGCTCTCGGCCTAACTCGGACACTACAGCCTCCCACCATCGCTTGGCGAAGTCTGTCAGTGAATACTCTATGAAAGATAGCCATGTGTCTCGTGGCGCATGAATTGCCCTGAGCACCTTCATCACTCTCTTCAGCCACTGCTCAGCATCAACTGGTGAACCTGTGCCCTCGAACAGGGGTATGTTGGCCCGCTGATAAGAAGTGAAGGCCGACTGGTGCCTGTGAATGGCTGAATACTCGTGTGCATCCTCGCCAGCAAAGTCAACAGGGTCCTGCTCCCTGTCTAAGTCTGCATCCTCCTCAGCTCTATGCTCTGGATTGTCCTCTAGTGGATCGTCAGGATGAGGCTGCTCTACCTCAACAGACTGGTGCTGGTCCTGCCGTGTCCCATCCTGTGATGGACGGTACGTGAAATCTGATAGATCCTCAAACCGCATCTCAATATCCGTCTGCCTGTCAGCCATCTCAGTCTGTTGGGCCAATATCTGCTCCTGCTGGCCTCTCATAGCAGCCTGCTGCTGCTGAAGATCGGTAAGTACGCTCAGTATGCGTGCCAGCTGATCAGAAGTATCCTGACCTGGTCGAGATGCCATGGCTCTGCATGAGAACCATAATTAGTCATAAAAATGTCATAGACAGATACTTATCGTAAATGTTCTTCTCTTTTTGGGATATAATATGAAAATTAATGAACTTGGTGACATTTGTGGTTATTGAATATGAATGTCATATTTCCCTTCTCGGACTCACGACAAGTCGGAAGACTGTCGCTATTCGAGAACTTAATGCGATCGGAATTGTAATACCGCGAATGTGCGTATCGGGGTACCATTGCTCTGATACCAAACTGTGAACCCCTCAGGATCCGGGTACCCGATAATCACACAATCGCACTATTATTCACATGAGATCGCATGAAGTTACCAAAAAGCAGGGAAAATTTTTCGCGCAAATTTGACATTCATTTCCATCACATATGACCACAAGTACAAGAGACAATATGGCACCAAAATTCTTTTCATTAATATTCATATCAGTTTTTCAACATGTACAATGATCTTCCATTTACAACATATATCCAAAGTGTGATACAAAAGAGATAAGATTTACATCATTATCTGAACAAAAACTGAGGCAAGTAATTCATACCGTCGGGTATAAACTCTATCTCCTGGAAACATGTATATCTACTGAGCTGCAGGCTGTTTGCCTGCCACACACAAAATAGAAAAGAAGAGGCGTCAGCCATTGCTGGTACCTCCCTAAAATTTATAAAAATAACTTGACATTTAATATGTACAAAAGCAGGCAAGTAGAAAGGTGGTACCAGTAAAATTTACATCTACTTGCGTAAGTAAAAAGGGGTTTGTTTGTAATGCGTTTCTAATGATATCCCCCCAAAACCCGGCATTTCCCATATGTAACATATTTATATAGCAGTTGCGTAATCATGAGTGTATGAGCGTAAATGCATATATCATTTTCTTCAGAGATCATGTTGGTAAGTGAAAAATGGAAAAGTTGAGATTGTAGAGATCTATTTATTTGATTTCTTGGGTAGAGAGAACGGTCTTTTGATCATAATTTCTCCAATTCTTAACTTCAATGTTTCAGATATAGCTCCAGATGTTGTAGATGTAGATATGGATGATCTAGATGTAAAATCGCCAAGTCTGTTTGGCGAAGTAACTCAAGCGGTGAAGAAGCCTACAAATGGCTCTTCCGTCTCGCCCTCTAATTGGAAGCGCGGTCCAATAGAGGGATAGGTCTATTCCCCAACTACGCCACTGAGACGGTGAGAGAGACTCCCTAGAAAAGTCGCTCTAGAAAACTGCCCGACTAGTACGGGCGGACGAGCTCGTACGTAAAAACTGAAAACCAAGGATCCCCCGCCTGGGTATCCTAAACAGGGTCAGCGTAACTGGTCTAAAATCGGGATCCCAACGAGGCGTAAAAACACTGCGAGCTCGCGTAAAAAACCGTGTAAAAGATTGGGATCCTAGACCTGCGCACTTGGCGGCCGCTGCCCTTACTGGGCTTCCTTTCCTCCGCCCAGTTGAGGGTCACCGCGCCCTCGCACGGTCAGGTGTAGAAGTCACCATGACCGGCACAATATTCCCATCTTCGCTCTCTTTCTCTCTCTCTCTTAAGTATTTCTTAACCACTGAGATGCTACATTTTCTCTACAATACTCCACTGAACTATGGGATGAAAATATCATAAGATTGCCATCTCATGCCCTTGTCTTATGTCCACCTCATTGTCACCTCTTATTTCAAAAAGGTAGTAAGGAAAAGTAGAACATGCACTCCAATGGTCCCAGATGAATATTTAGTGGGTATTGGTTCTTAGTACCTAGAGCATTACAAGGGACATGTAGCATTCTATTGGTCGTTGTGAACCGCAAAAAGAATATTGATTAGGGGAGTGGTTAACACCAACTATCTAATTATTCTTGGACATAAGATTAGTATCCCGGAAAAAGAGTAGATGCAAAAGAATACAGATTCATGAATATTTGAATTGTGGAGCATAAATCAAGATAAATGTGAGGACTCTAGGAGTGTTACTTATATCATATATATAAGAGCTATGTGAATATCAACATGAATTATGGCCAATTGTAATGAAAGAATCTTAGTGCAAATTAGATTAAAAATTACCTTGTATATGCTAAGGTTTTGGATAATTAGAGCATAAAACTTCAAGACCTCTCACTAAAATTTTGCTTGTGAAATTACCTTCTAGTACCTTAAGTAATAATATCACTAAAATTTCAATATTTAGGCAACATTTGTATCGTAGAAATAGAAGTGTTTGTTGGGCTTAAGATACCAAAAGCTTATATCATTATGAAGTAATGTTTCCTGTAGTATGATAAAAGTAAAAAGGCAACTATGATTATTCCTTCATGCTGATCAGTCCACGAGAACAAAGGGTCACCAGTGAAACTTATTTGCAGATCTTTGCATTTACTGGATTTATATTAAAAATTCTGCTACCAATTGGTAATATAAATCAGAAATACTCATACTAAACATTTATTGTGTACCTTCGGCCAATTAATCTATATAATATGGTCTAAACCTTTAAGAAAATTTTATCTCATTGTGAACCTACTCTTCTAAATAACCACCTGTACTTAATTCACAGAATTTTCATATGTTTTCCCAAATTAGTTTGATATTGAGGATGACCTTCTGGGAAGAACCAATTCATCTAGAATTTCACAGAATAACTTATCCCTAGGATTTCCCTACTCGGTATAATTCTCCCAGAATATTTTGAAAGACTGACGTATGGTTACTGGATATATCTGTTTTCTTCCCAATTATATTCAATAGGACATATCGTGGCCAACCATCCATGGGAGAACTCTTATTAAAAAAAATGTTGGTAATAATTTGCAAGCAAAAATACAAATTTCCATCCCATTCAAATCATATATTTCTTACAGAAAAGCATCAAGAGGTGGAAATCAACATGCATGGCAGCAAACGGAGAGGGGGAATTGTACCTAATTGGACCAAAATGGCATGCAATAGCTTTGATTTGCAGAAGAACAGCAGTTGGATGAGGAAGGAAGCTTCAATCCCAGTTCCAGCTGCAGTCCAGAAAGGGGAAGAACAGTGGGTTTTGGTTCCCTACGGGCTGGAGAAATAGAAAGTTTTGAAGAGAAGGCTGCTCTATATATATAGAGAGTGAGGGCTCAAATGCTTGCCAAGTGGTGGAGGAAAATGTTAAGTGGAAAGAGGGTAAAGGCCATGTGTGGAGGGAATAAAGAGATATAGCCGACTGATGTCTGCTACCAGAATTAAATATTTTATTATTATTATTTTTTTTTACCAAAACTCTCATTATTTGAGATACTAAAAATTGACCGTAAACACGCATCGGACCTCGGATTTCGACCCGCGATATCTTGATTTGATCGTCTTTCAACGACGATCAAAATGAGTATAATATTGATATACTTCCGGTCAAGTTTTGAATACCCGAAATTTTCGGATACGATTTTTGTTTAAGGTTAAATTTTACGAATTAAAAATATCAAACGACCTCCGATTGAGGAACGGTCGATTCCGTTGGTCTTGTATCGTCGAATCAAATCTAATGACGATCTCGGTTCGTTTCGCGGTTTCCGAATTTGCGTCGCGGCTTTTTCGCGGCACGCAATACGAAGTGACCGATTTTCGGTCGATTTCATCCGAACGACTTTTGATTCACTACTAATTGGTCGTTTTAGGTTGTTTAGTATTGACCGTCAATGTTATTGGGTTCATTAGACCCAAAATCCGACGAGTTCGGGTTTACGCAAATTTCCGGATGTTACACCACCATCTCAAACTTATACCTTCTCTCAAAGCCAAAAAACTGCCTTGTTCCCCATAACACGTGTATCTGCAACTATTTACTAATTATGCGATGAACCTTACAAAACAATTGTACTTATGCTTGTGTAATTGCTGTTAACATCCCCAACTCAAATCTGTCGATGGACTGAAATACAATAAAAATATTTAAAAACCAGATACAATAAATGGCCGGGACTAGGTTAGCTGCGGCGGGTGCAGCTAACTAGCTACACCCGGCCATTTTTCGTATTGGTTTTTTATTTTTTTGAAAAAACTTATGGAGATTTACTTAGTTTATTGATAAGAATATGTGTTTCAAATTTTCATGCAAACAAACACTCCTAGCATGCCCATCTAGATATGGTCAATTTCAATAATTCTGAAACCGTTAAAATGTCATAGCCTTGACGGAGATGATAGAAATGTTGAATTTAGTTGAAATTAGTATGATATCATGGTGATATATGGTGATTTAAATCCCCCTAGGTTTCATTTCAAAAACACAAAAAAATCAATGAAAAAAATTGGCCGGGTGCAGCTAGTTAGCTACACCCGCCGGTGCAGCTTCCCCAACCCCTATATATTTATTTTTGGTTCTTCTCTTCTGACATCTGAAACGTCCCAAACCTCCCTAATGTTTCAGACCTCGTCAACATCCCCCATGTAATTAATAGGGGGTGTGGGGTGGGGTTGGTGGGTGGGGGCAGGTGTGACACCATTAGTGCAAGTCACTACTTATTTTTTTTAACTAAAAAAGAAGGGGGTGTCTTCCCAAGGCGGGAGTCACCACACCAAAGCTTTCATTAAAAAGCCAGAAGATGCATCAGTTTGAGATCCAGAAGTTGTACAATGCATTACATTTAGCAAGAACATTTTCAAAATAAAACCGATGGCCATTGAAAACCGTTTCATTCCTGCCCAGCCAAATAGCCCAGAGCGCTGCAAAAGCTTGGAGACATCACCGGAAGACCCTAGCCCCACCGCCCGAATGGAGCCCCAAAAGCTCACCGCATCGGAGGGCCTGAACCCACGGGAGCCCCAGCGACTGCCACACACTAACCGAAGACCTGCAGGCAAAGAAGATGTGGTCCGCATTCTCCATACCATCCTCGCATCTGTCACACCTCGTATCTGTCGCGCCCAACAGTCTGGCTCTTCTCACTTTGTCACAGATCCGGTCTCTTCTTAGGCACCAAAGAAAGACCCTTAAACTGAGTACGGATCTTAGCTGCCCAAATCACCTTCAAATCTGCGCAAAGATCTTCGTCCCGCTCCACCAACCCAGTAGCAAGCCTCCTGTAAGCCTTCTTCACTGAGAAACCTGCCGTCCTCCCACGCAAGTCACTACTTATGTGACAATGAATTTCGCTACCTTAGTACAGTTAGAGTTAGTGCCGCCATTTACTTGAAGATTAATAATCTCCCAGAGGAAGCTTTCCCAGAGGAAGCTTTCCGTTATTGAATTTCAACAGCAAGCTCCTTTTTATCCAGGTAAATAAGCATAAATCAATAAAATCTTCAAAAGTTTATATGTAGATTTTTGGTCCATCTTCATGTAAGGATGTCCAACATTATAATAACTTTCATGCTTATAAATTCATTGAACTATAGTTTTCATAGGTTAAAATTATCAATAAATTTGCTAAATTAACTATCATTAGAGCAGATACAACAATGATTCACTCTTTTTATTTATGCTGCCTATACATTTCTATTAGCACTAGGTACGAAATGGAAATGGTAGCATGAAACGCTAGTTCATCACTAATTTTGTTTATAAGCGGAAAAATCACATTGTAGATACATAATCAAGAAAAAGCAGGGAAAACCCTTACACCAACTGGATGTGTAATGCGGTATACATAAGTAGAGTCTAAGTGACAAAAATCAATGCTCATCTGTACAATCCTACCGAACAGTTATTCATATTCGCATCACCAGAAAAAAACTAGTTCATGCACCTGGTGCTAATCACATGCATACAATAATTTCAAAAAAGATACAAAAATGAATTGCCTGCAACCTAATGTTTCCCGACACAGCATGCCATCCAATCTCTGCTTTAACTGTATCATACACAAATCCAAGAACGAAACACCATGGGAACCATGGTCTTAAACGTTGAGATTGTTGTTTGTCCAACCCCAGAATGGAGCATGTTGCCAACAGTCGCCTATATTGCCAAAAATCATGGAAATGATTATTCTTTGATTGATAAATAAGATCTAAATACAAGGTTTGAAGTAGTATCAGCATCATAATCACCGCAAATTTTGATGTGCAATGCTACTACAATGTAGCATGCAATTAAAAGTTGAGTCATGAAAAATGCATAAATAAGTTGAAATAAACAACTGAAATGCATAACTCATAATGTATACTGTTAGAAAATAACATAGTTCTGATACCATGTTAGAAAATAGGAATGCGGAAGCGAATATCAGAGATAGAAAAAATAAACACTAAGAACTCGAGATTTAATGTGGAACCCTACTCCCTAAGGAGCGGGATGAAACCACGGGAAGAATGCCTCGGAGGGGATAGTCTATTGCTTTTCTCTCATCTGAATGCAATGGGTGTGGGATCTATATATAGCCCCCACTGAGTCTCCACATCTCCAAACTGGTAGATGTGGGACTAAAAGACTTGGATGGGGGTAAATGGATCCTGGAGGGATCCATTTACCCATCTCCCTAATAAGTGACGCATATAAACAATACTCCAACGTATACTAATAAAATTGAAATAACAACTAAAATTCATAATTCATACTGTATACCAATAAAAGACTTACCACATAAATATGTATTAAACACTTGCCAGAATCACGAGTGTCTTGTTGGATCCATCTGTTGTGTTTGTTGGCCTCATTCGTATCTTCTTCTGATCAATTCCCTATATTCCACAGAGCATAATCACGAGGAAGTCAACACAAAGAAGATACAGCTTGAGAAGACACATCAAAGATGGACTTAAGGTTGAGTTGGAGCTTTGGGGGAGGGGGTGGGGGTATGCAACATATATCACATCTCTCAACAGTATGTGGGAGGTATCAATTTTCTGTTGATGTTGCTGAATTTCTTGAAATCTACCATAGCCACTACTGTTGTAACCATAACCACGAGGAGGGAAGAAACCATATGATTTATTCTGTCCTTGAGATCCATATCCACCATAGGGAATTGATGTGGATTCACCACCTAATATTGCACCTCCCCCAGCTTCCATGCTCAAGGATCCCACTGAAGATATCGAATTTTCCATCATTTATCATCCTTGTGTTGTGGTTGCGAAGATCATTATGCAAGATCTTGAACTTAGTGGATTTCATAATCATTTCACTAGCCTTTATGAAACTGTTGCCGTTCTCAGTCACCGACTACACAATATTATAGGGTTCGACCTCTTTAATGATCTCAAAAGAGCTTGCATACATACTCGTGGTCATCGACATGCTCGGATGCATTTACAAACCTGATAAATATTTCATTCCTATCAATACATAAGGAAGTTGACAATTTGCTTCTTTGTTATAACTCATACAGCAATCCCAAATAAGGGCCACCCTGTATTTCAAACTATTTCTTCTTCAACTCATCAATGTGTTCCCTAATCTCCTCTTGTCCATGTGGAGATATTTGTTCATTATCTCGTGAGGTGGTTAGAGCTTTCACATCTCTTACTGCAACAATCTCGTTAATTGCATGTTGGAAGAATGCCATCTCCGACAAAAACTTTGGTAATAGTTCCTCTGACTCGCTCCCTAACGTTTCCAAACAATCCCTACAACATCTTATGCTCGAGTCCCTTACTCTTTTGCTTCTTTACTAGTGCCTCAGATGCACTCTATCACAACCACCTTCTGCTCCAACAGGGAATTTTGCAGCAATAGGCCCAAGACCACCATGAACACTGCTGTAAAAGTCAGACAACTAGCTGACTAGTCGAGTCAAGGGGTAGCCCACTCGACTAGGCCTACTCGTCCATTAGTTGGTCAACCTAACTAATCTACCACCCACTTTTTTATTTTTTTAATGGTTTACTTTTTTAAAAGCAAAATTATTCTAATATGCTTAATGTTATATTCAAAGTCAATTACTTCTTTTGTTTCATTATGATAGTATAGAAAATGTACAAATCTATGCAAATATATAAGAATATGTGTATAAAATGATTTATAAAATTAAAATAATTAAAAAAATCGAAATTGACTAGTGGCCGACTAAATCTGATTAGTCTCCTGGCTGCTGATTAATCCTTAGTCAGTGACTTTGCCGATTGAGTACCGACTACTGATTTCTGCAACCTTGACCATGACCAGTGAATTCCCGCCTCTCATGTTCAATCATCATAAAATTTCTACGGTATCAACCTAAATGTATTCGTTCTCTACCGTGGCCCAAATGCTTAAATGAGAATGGAAAATCATCGTCTGAATTAGAAGACAAGAATTGAACTCTCTTTGAACATTTTTTTGAGAAGAACTTTCTTTAGAACATGAATTCGTTGAATTGCTTGTCTCTTCTGACTCTCTCCTTCCCAGTGTACCCTGTTGGATTCACCATCACTTCATTAATAACCTT
Organism: Ottelia alismoides; assembly: GCA_037367405.1. Taxonomy (NCBI): domain Eukaryota; kingdom Viridiplantae; phylum Streptophyta; class Magnoliopsida; order Alismatales; family Hydrocharitaceae; genus Ottelia; species Ottelia alismoides. The sequence goes on along the minus strand of JAZKJV010006308.1, from coordinate 417,268 downwards.
TATCGAGTAAGAAGGCCATTTGTAAATATTCTTGTAACCATCATCGAGATGTTATTCCAATCTAGTGATTCCAGCTTCTCCAATAATATTTCCACAAACATTGCACTAAGGCTTCATTTTCTTGCCAATAACAACGACATATTTCCATCCAATCTCACCTCCAACTCCAGCATGCTCAGAGTCCGAATCAAAATCCATGATCTTCCTACCTCAACGTGAATATGATGGATGAATAAAGGACGCAACAATGCCAACCACAAAAAATCAAATCGAAGGTTTTCACTCAAAATGTCACTATCTTAAATTAAGCTAGTGCAAATCTAATATTAACAACTTTGGATCTGGCATAGAAAGCATTATTTGAACTCGTATATTTTTTTTGAAATCAAAAAAAAGAAGGAATCACGCGAAGGTGCCCGCCTCATTAATATATTAATTGCTTAAAACAAAACTGATTACAAAAGACAAGATTCAAGCAATTGCTTGTAATGGTATCTGACATTTTCACAGTAAAACGCATTCCCGAACAAAGATTCTCATTGTGACCAAGCCAGATGGCCCAAAGAACTGCAACCGGAAGTAGAATCTCCCTCTTCTGTCTTTTGCGTGCACCATAAAAAGAACTCCAGAAAGCATCAAAGTCAACAGGGCGCCGCCAAGATTCTAATCCCACATCATCCCAGATAGGCGCGTAATGCGGCAACGAAAGAAATGATGATCGAGCGACTCAATTTCAGTTCCACAAAGTAACCATCGGTCGGAGACATTCTGAACAGCTTAGAACATCTATCTCGAGTCATAATACCTTCCTCCTAAACAGCCACAAGAAGAAACCAATCCTCTCAGGCAGTCCAATAGTCCAAATGAACTCGCAGTCACGAATGACCATCTCCGAGCAAGACGGAGGTGGACGACAAATAGCACCATAAGCCTTCCTAACCAAGAAGGGAGAACCCTTCCAGCTCCAGTGATCCGCCCCATCGGAAGGCCTCCTAACCGACTAAGAAAGTCCATGAGACAAAGAAAGTTCTCCAAGCGTTGATCCGAAAAGGCAACCCTAAAAGGCAGCATCCAGCTTCCCTCATCCCAACACCCAGCAACCCGAATCTCTTGATCAGCAGCCAAGGCAAACAGACGCGGAAAGCGACGATTGAGAGGTCCCTCGCCAGTCCAGTCATCTGTCCAGAATCCAAACACCTCACCATTCCCCATGACTGGGCAAAATAGTTCCCGGAGGCGAGGAAGAACCTTCATGATCCCCCTCCAGAAAGCCAACTTCCTCTGGCCCTGACGCTGCACCTATAGATTGGCAATGAAAACCCCGTATAAATTACGAATCAGCTTGCAGCAAATCCCCTCATCTTCCCCCCAAATCCTCCCCACCCACTTCAAAATCAAAGCCTCATTGAGAGCCTCCAGACTCTTAATCCCAAGGCCCCCCTTCTCCTTAGGTTGTACCACAGACTCCCAATCCACCAAGGGAACCCTTTCTTTCCTGGCCCGCCTTGCTCCATAAGAATCTGCGCATCAGCCGTTCCAACCGCCTCACGATACCCTTTGGCATCAGGCGAGAGGAGAAAAAGTAAACAGGAATCGCGGATAGAACCGCCTTAATAAGCACCAATCTGCCACCACGAGAAAGCAGAGCCGCCTTCCAGCCAGAAAGCTTCCTTTCCATCTTTTCAGCAACCGACAATCAATCTGCCAGCCTTATCCTGCAATCCGGCAAAGGGATGCCAAGATATCTAATGGGCAAAGTCCCGCAAGCAGTACCAAGCTCCAAACTACAAGCCGCAACCAATTCATCGGCCATGCCAAACAGAACAACCTTGGACTTGTCAAGGTTTCAAGCGAAGACCAGACATCTCGGAAAAAATCTCAAAGTAATAGCGATGGCCCCGGCCTCATCCTTCCCAGCCTCAACGAAGAGGATAGTATCATCTGCATACTGCAACAAATGGATGGTTATCCCACCACCATTAAAACCATTGACAATCCCACTGCTTTGAACACATCCAACCATGAGAGCAAGCACATCAGCAGCAATCACAAAACAACAAAAGAGCCAATGGGCAGCCCTGTCTGACACCCCTCTAAGGCTGTATAAAACCCCCCTCCAGTCGCCCGTTGACCAGTACCGAGAATGAAGACGTGGTAATGCACCGCTTCATCCAAGAGATCCAAACCTCCGGAAAACCTCTCTTAGACAAAACCGCCCACAGAAATAGCCAGTCCAAAGAGTCGTATGCCTTCGCAAAATCAACCTTCCAAAGCAAAGCCTGCTTGTTACTACGCTTCCACTCACTAATGATCTCCGTAGCCATCATCAGACCATCACCAATCTGACGACCAGGGATGAAGGTAGATTGGACAGGCGAGATAATGAGGTCAAGAACGACTCAGACGAGTAGCCAGCACCTTAGCCACGATAAGATAAATACCATTCGAAATAGCAATCGGTCTGAAAATCCTCAATCCGGTCAGGCGAACCCATCTTCGAAAGAAGGAAGATCAAGGCCTTATTCAACCTCTCGAACCCTGCATTATGACAACAGAACTCCTGCACGACCTCCACCACCTCATTGCAAAGCATATCCCAGAACTCCCTGTAGAATGAAATAGGAAAACCATCAGGGCCAGGTGCCCATCACAATTAAGACTCCACACCGCCGCCTTGATCTCCTCCCTTGTGACCGGGATGATCAAGCTGTCAGCATGAGTATCGGAAAGCCTCATCGCCCCAAGACCGCTCATCTCCATGAACTATACGCATCCCTTCTAAAAAACTCAAGAAAGTGTTCAGCAATCGCATCCCCCATCTCATTGTCCCCTTCAACTCGAACACCATTGACCACCATAGATCTGAAAGAATTAATCTGACGCCTTCCGTTAGCAATAAGGTGGAAGAAAATCGTATTAGCATCACCCTCCTTGAGCCAAGATATTCTTGATTGTTGCCTCCATTCGGTGATTTGCTTCTTGTCTCCTCCTCTATCACCCACCCCCCAACGCAAAGTCCCTCCTCTTCAGCTCCTCCACGGTCAGTTTGTCCTAACATCCTCCAAACAGTCAAGGGTAGGGGAATCTCAAGCTCGGCACCCATCCTCCCGATCCTCCTGCCATCCCTAACCTCCCTTTTGTACTAACAAAGTCGCTGACAGAGCCCCGTGAGCTTATCAGAAAATCTCCTCACCGCAGAGCCGGCCACCGGCACTGTAGCCCAGAAAGAGGTAACCAGAGACCTGAAGGAGTCTTCAAGCAGCCAGGCCTGCTCGAACCAGAAAAAACCCCTTGGGAGGACCGAAGAACCAGAATCTCAAACCAAGGAGTGTGATCAGAGCGCGACCTGGGCCTAGAAGACACAAACGAACAGGGGAAAAGGGCCATCATATCAGGAGAGGCGAAAAATCGATCAATTCTAGAACGGGAACCAGAGCTCCTCCAAGTGAACTTCGTGTCTGAAGCATCAAGCACCTCCAACTGCAACTCATCCATCAACTCGACAAACTTGTCAGAACCATGATCCTGCCCACCCCGCAAGCGCGGGCAGTCAGATGAAAGCAGGGTCACATTGAAATCCCCACCAAGGAGCCAAGCACACTCAGGGAAAGCATCACGGGCAGCCCGGATATCCGCCCATAACTCCTCACGTGTCGTCAGATGGCATGGCCCGTAGACGCAGCTTATAGCAAAGAAAGACCGCGTGGAAGCACATTCAAGCAGAACCGTGATCACGTGCGAGCCTCTCACCTCCGCCATACAAGTAAAGGCCGCTTCCTTCCACGCAATGATGAGCCCCCCAGACGCACCACATGCATCCAGCGCCCTGAAATCTTTAACCCCACTCATGCCGAAAGAACACCAAATAACCCTATTGCACGAGCCCAATTTTGATTCTTGTAGCAAGATGACGTCACAATCCCACTCTACAAATCTCGCCCCAAGAGCACGCCTCTTCTCCGGGTCACTCAAACCTACGTTCCACGTAAGAATTTTCATTGAGCGCAATGTTGACCCCCCAAGAGGCTCGCAGCCCCTACAGTTGCCGCTATCACGACCTTCCGATCAAAAAGAGCATCCACTTCGCCACTCATAATTCTCTGTTTCTTTCTCCTCCTATATCTTCTATTCACGCCTTTGTAAATGTTTGCATCTGTACCCAAGAAATCGCGATTTGATCCTCCTGTGAGACTTCCACCGCAGATATCTCCAGACCATCAAGTCCAGCCTCCAAGCACGGCGAAACACTGGATGCATGCTTTAGCAAAGATGAAAGAGACTCAGGTAGCATCGACGAAACACCCGGATCCGAGTACCCGGCCCAAACACCCTTCGAACCCGCGTACTCTTTGGAGTCGCAGAGCACAGCCTCGTTGAGAGAAGGGAAAGCATCCGAGAATCTTAATCGGACTCCACGAGATGGATCTAAACACGTCAGTTGCACACGGAAAGGGGTCTGTCCCAAAAATCCTTCTAGAAACAGCACGTCGACCGAACCCTTAAATGCCATACCCGAGATTGCCTTTTTAGCTCTCCAAGCGGTATCTGAGCCAACCAATTTTAAAAGGAATAAATCCGCGCCATCAGTGCAATTCGTGGAAGACAAGGCGTCGCCATCAATGCAAATCGCGGAAGACAAGGCGTCCCCCCCACATAATCCGAGGAAGCAAGATCACCAATGACATCTTCAGCATTAGCCTCCCTCACCGGCGGTGGTGGTGGCGGTGGTTGAAGGCATCGGATCTCAATGGGGAATACCTCACCACCGGACCGCAACATCACCATGTGAGGTTTAGAATCTACATCTTCAAATGAATCGATCATCTCCATTGTGACTTGAGGATCTGATCCCGGATGACTTCCATCGGATAAAATCTTCTTAGCGTAGCCAAAATCCCTGAGCACATTCTTAATAACGTCAAGTCTCCGGGAAAGGAACGGGACACCTCGGAGCTGCAACACCTGAGAGATGAGCAACTTCTCTCCCCTTCAGAAAAACTTGGCATCCTCCAGCATACATCACTACCTCCCCTCAGGTGCAACAACCCTTCGCCTGCATCGACGAGAGTCCACGAACACAACATTTGCGGATACCAATCATGCAGACATCCCCGACAAACTCCCCTCCAAACAGCAGCAGCAAAACCCGGCCATATCGATCTCACCGTCAAAGATTCCTTAACCCACTGCCCCACCAACCAGTTAAACCCCTTCCCTCTTGTATATCACAGCATTCTCTTCCGCAGAAACAGGACCCAAGCTCTGGGCTTCACCCCTAACAACGGAAGCATAGGATTTCCCCGTTGTCGGAACAGCAAAGCCTCCCCGTAAATCATGTCGCCTGGTTTCCGCCATGGTCCATTGAAAATGGCGATGACCAACACAACCACAACGAAAACATCGAGGCGGCATCAAGCAATCCGGCGCAATATGACCCGAACCCCCACACTTGTAACACCTCTTCCCCTTCTTGCGATGTGTGACCGTCTCCATCCCCCTTCCTCATTCGAGACCGCAGATGCAGGAGCACAAACATCACCCGCACGCCGCCAAACCACAGATGCAGGAGCACGCCTCCAACCGCTCAACCCAACGGAGATTGCCCTCGCGTCTCTCTCCCGCCGCCACCTATCAGCCTTCGCTTTCGCTCCTCGCGTCTCCCCCTCGCGTCATTCGACCCGTTATTTAGGAAATGTTCTAATCTTTGAACTCGTATATTGAAGAATAGTTGCATAATATCAACGACCAAGAAATTCTTCAACAAGACATCAAGATTGAAAACTTCGATCTTTACATTTTTCAGAAATTACATTCTAGAAGAAGTGAGGGAGAAGACTCTAACATCGTCGATCATATGTAAATCGTGTGATTGATCATATATTCCTTTGAATAGGTGAGTGAAGAAGCCCCGTCAACAACAACAACAACAAAGCCTTTTCCCACATTAAGCAGGGTCGGCTACATGGATTTTTGCCTCCATTCAGATCTATCTTGGATCATTCTCAAGCTTAGATAAAAAAACTAAGATCCCTTCGTATAGTCTCATTCCAACATTTATTGCACCATCTCTTCGTATAGTCTCATTCCAACATTTATTGCACCTTCCTCGCCATCTCTTAGCCAGCTCAATATTCCAAAACTCGCATCTCCTAACTAGTGCATCAACTGACCTCCTTTATAAATGACCAAATCACCTTAAGCGGTTTTCTCGCATCTTATCCTCGATCGGAGCAACACCAACTTTCCTTCTGATCGTGGCTTCAAAAAAAAAACTTTCCTTTTGATTGCATCATTCTGAATCCGATCTTTACATATGTATCCACACATCCATCTTAGCACTTCCATTTCCTCTAACGCCATTTTCTGCACATATCTAGGGTCCATATACCAACATTCATATCCATAGAGCATAGCAGGTCTCACGTCTGCTTGTAGAACTTTCCTTTGATATTCAAATGAATTTTCTTATCACGGAGAACAGTAGAGGCTCCTCTCCACTTTAGCAACTTGCATTTATTCTATTAGTAACATCTCCATCAATTTCCTCATCATGTTACAAAATAGATCCCAAGTATCTAAGTATCTCTCTTCTGAATGTTATTATCATCAATCTTCACCTCGATTCCTTCACTATTGCTTCCATCAAATTGCACTCCATATATTCAGTCCTAGCCCAACTTATACGAAATCCATTAGTCTCCAATGCATGTCTCCAAACCTCAAGCTTCTCATTTACTCCATCTCTAGTTTTATCAATCAACACAATATCATCAGAGAATAACATACACCAAGGTACCTCATCCTGAATATGACTTGTCAACTCGTCCATAATCAAAGCAAAAAGGAATGGACTCCGTGGATATATTATTATGTTTTTGTATTGTTTTCACATTTACATTTATTTCTTCCATCTTATGTAATTTACCCATGGGCTTCTCTATATAAGAGAGCCGTAACGTTCTTTGAAATGCATATTGAATCATTCTCCCAACATGGTATTAGAGTCACGGTCCTAGACCGGAGCGTTAGTACCCCACCTTCCCAAAGCCCTAGCCTACAAACCGACATCCCCCCCTCTCTCGACCGCCACCGCCGTCGTTGGTCGCCTACCAAAGCCACATGTGGCCCCGGTGCTGCATACGACTCCCACCGTCAGCCACCTGCTGCTCCAGTAACCATCGCCATTGCTGCTACTGCTTCCAACGGCTACAGTTGCCGCCTCTTGTGGCATCATTACACTCGTGGGTGCCTCTTGCCGCTCCCTAAGGTTTTAAAGAAGTGATATGGTAATCACTCAAGGTCTGTTTTGGAATATTCTTGGGTGATTTCAGAACTGGATATCATATGTTTCTTGTCTATTCTGCGATGATGGGAAGGGTTGAACTTAGTCTATATATGTAACCACTTCTCTCCATGAATGTTTAGACGAACTATTGTGGTCTACAAGCCACAGTCTTGTGATCTGGCAATGTATCAGAAAGTAAGGTTGAGAACCCCGTCACTGGCGCTTTTCGAGGTCCAGCGCCAATAATCAAGATAGACAGGACAAACTATGAACCGTGGGTCATGCAGTTCATGAGCCTAATGCAATCTAAGGGTAAGAAATACATTCTTACTGAGGAGCCGGCTGATAAGACTAGGTTGAATGCATCACGGGAGGCTGACAATGCTTATGCTCGTGTATGGTTGTCTGGCACACTCATAGTTGAGATCGCCAATGCTGTTCTGCTTCAGCCCACCACTAAGGTGATGTGGGACATTCTCATTGTTACATATTCTCAGGCGAGGATTAAGGCCAAGATCCTTCAGTTACAACATGATATCTTCACAATCAAGCAGAATGGTCATCCTCTGCACTCTTGGTATACCTCTCTCATGGGCATGTTCGAGAAGCTCCATAGCTTCATGCCACTAGCATCCATCCCTGAGCAGCAAAAGTCTTACATGAACGCAATCATAGTTGGTGTGTTTCTTGCAGCACCTAATCCGGAGTATGATGATGCTCGCTCATAAATACTTGCGGATGCTACCATTCCTCCCATGGAAGAGGCATATCACAGGCTCAGCAGAATTGTTCCTTCATCTGCTTCTAGCCAGATCTCCTTTGTTATGGGTGACTCTCGCGATAGAGGAGGTTCTTCTCAGTTCCATGGTCATGGACCCCGTGGCAAAGGAAGTTGTATTCGCCAACCATGTACTTTTTGCCATCGTCAAGAACACTCCAAAAATACATGCTACTCCACGCATGGCTTTCAGCTTCTGCTCGTGTAGCTGAGCAGACTGAATCTTCCACGCCCACATCTGATCAGATATTTGAGGACTTCATTGCTCATCCGGGGGAGATTATGTCTCGTGCTGGTTCTCATACATCCTCGTCTGCTTCAGGAAGCCATTCAAATGTTGTATCCTCTGCTTCTGCCAGTACCTCAGACAACATCTATGCTCTTACTAGTTGTCATAAAACTGACATCACAGAATGGATTGTGGATTATGGGGTGTCCCATGACTCCCATCACATGTGTGGAGAAAGAAGGCAGATTAATGGATATATACAGGTTCCCCCTGGCAAATCAGTTATCATAGCCAATGAGACTCATTCTCCTATTGTGGAACAGGGGGAGATCTGTTTGACGCCTTCGATGCAACTACAGAATGTGTTGCACGTGGCACATGAAGCTTAGCCTCAGCTCCTTCTGGAGTATCTATAGTCAGTTGCAAGTGGGTTTTTACTGTCAAACACCATGTTGATGGAAGTATTGATCGTTACAAGGTCAGGTTAGTTGCACGTGGGTTCACTCGGACCTATAGGGTGGACTATCTTAATACATTCTCCCCGGTTGCTCGCTGTTCTACACTTTGAGTTCTCCTTGTTGTAGTTGTGATACTTCATTGGCATTTATTTCAACTTGATGTCACAAATGCATTTCTATATGGAGATCTCCAGGAAGAAGTATACATGCAACAGCCTCTGGAGTTTAGTACTATGGGAGAGTGTCAGCATGTTTTAGACTTCACAAGGCCATCTATGGCCTTAAGCAGAGTCCATGGGCCTCGTTCCAGAAGCTCTCATACCTAATTAAGAAGTAGGGCTTTAAGAGATTAAATGCAAACCATTCATTGTTTGTTCAAAGAACCCATAGAGGTACGGTCATTATTATGATCTATGTTGATGATATCCTTGTTACAGGAGATGATGTGCATGGGATCAAAAAGGCAAAAGAGCTTCTTGGTCAACAGTTTGTCACTAAGGATATTGGCGTCCTACGGTACTTTTTGGGGTTGGAGTTTGCCAGAAATCAGCAGGTTATTGTGATGACACAAAGAAAAATATGCTACATATATGCTAGTTGAGATAAGTATTATTGAGTGTCAATCTACCACTACTCCTATGGATCCAAGCATGAGGCTATACGACAATGATACAGAAGAGATGGATAAGAGTAGATACGGAGAATTGGTGGGAAAGCTACTTTATGTTACCACCACTAGGCCAGACATCTCATTCGTCGTTAGTCGAGTTAGTCAGTTTATGGAGCAGCCTAGATAGGTACATATGAATGTAGTCCATATGATATTGAGATACTTGAAGTCTTCTCCACGTGCAAGATTGTTGTTCAGAAAAAGGACATCTCTCGCTATCATAGCCAGCGCAGATGCAGACTACGCAGGATGCCCCAAGGATAGGAAGTCTACCCATGCTTTGCTGTATTTGTTGGTGGCTCTTTAGTGTCCTACAAGATCAAGTAGACCGTGGTTGTCAGTTCTAAAGCTGAACCAGAATACAGAGCTATGGCACAAGGAAGCACAGAAATGATGTGGGTTCGAGTTGTTTTAGCTGACATATATATTGATGCACCACTTTCTATGCAGTTACAGTGTGATAATCAGGCAGCCTTATTCATTGCAAATGATCATGCTTTTCATGAGAGAACCAAACATATTGAAGTGGATTGTCTTCATACATGTGACATGATTAAAAAAGGTTTTATTTCTACTTCCTATATGAGCTTAGGGGAACAAGCTGCAGACATTTTCACCAAGGCATCCTTACTTAGAGGATCCTTTAAGAAGTGTGCATCCAAGTTAAGCATGATTGACATCTATGCTCCATCTTGATGGGAGTGTAGAGATATTATATTTTTGTACTTTTTCACATTTATATTTGTTTTTTCCATCTTATGTAATTTACCCATGTGCTTCTCCTCTATATAAGAGATTCATAGGGTTCTTTGTAATACATATTAAAGCATTCTCCCAACAGAGTCAAAGCTGAACCTTAATGCAGTCATGCAGATCAATATTGATGCCAAAAAAGTCAGTCTTCCTGGGTTGGATCCTTACACGAGATGAAGCCCTATCATACATATCCTTTATGAGGTTAATGTATAGGATATGTACTTGTCTCTTCTCCAAATCTCTCCACAATATCTCTCGTGGGACAGATCATAAGCCTTCTCCAAATCAATAAAAATCATATGAAAGTTTTTCCTTTTAGCTCTATAAATCTTCATTATTTTCCTCAGCAAATGGATGGCTTCAATAGTTGAACGACCTGGCATGAATTCGAATTGGTTTTCTTTTACTTTGGAAACTTACCTCAACCTTCTTTCGATCACATGTTCCCAAATTTTCATAGTGTGACTCATCAGCTTGACACATCTATAATTTAAACAACTTGAATGTCTCCTTTGTTCTTACAAAGAGGCACCACGATGCTTCTCCTACAATCTTCAGAAATTTTCTTGCTTTGCCAAATAACATTTAATAATATTGTAAGCCAAGTCAAATCATGCTCACTTAAAACTCTCCATATTTCCATAGGAATGTCATCAGGTCGTACACATTTCTTTCCTATGTCTCATAACCTTCAAAGCCTCCTCTACTCCATTCCTTTGTATTCTTCTATAACTTGCACGGTTCAAATGACTTTCACTACTAGCTAGATCTCACAAATAGAACTCTCTATTTCCTTCCCCAATGAAAAGCTTATGGAAATATTGCTTCCATGTAGACTCTATATACTTCTGAGTAACAATCATGTGACCTTCCTCATCATTAATATATCTCATTTGAGAAAGGCACTTGATCTTTCTTTCTCTTGCTTTGGCTAACCTGAATATATCCTTCTGGCCCTCCTTATAGTCGAGATTTTTGTACAAAACTTCGTAAGTTTTTGACTTAGCTTCGCTTACAACCTTCTTTGCTTCCTTGTTTGTTATTTTGTAGTTTGTAACAATTTCCGTTGTTCTACCTTAGACATGGTTTTAAAGCATGCTCTTTTAATTTTGAGCTTCTCCTGCACCCCTCCGCTCCACCACCAAGGCTTCTTTTGGTCCAGAGCTCCTCCCACTGACATGCCTAGCATCTCTTTGGCAATCTTTCGGATACAAGATGCTACCGCCTTCCGCATCTCGTTTGCGCTTCTGTTACAATCCTAAGATAAGTCTTCTAAAACCTTCTCCATTAAGCTTGATTGCTTCAATTGAAGATTTAACCATCTAGTTCTAGTAATCTTGGAAACCCTCCTTTCCTTACCAGCCCTTTTATTTGCATATCCATGACTAACAAGCGATGTTGGGTTGTCAAACTCTCTCATAGACTACTTTACAGTCTTTGTAACACAACCGATCTCTTCTCCTGAATGCAAAGTAATCTATATGTGTTCTAGTTGGGCCACTCTCATAAGTAAAGTAATTAAATGCTCCTCCCTCTTCTTGAAGAGAGTGTTTTCTATGAAAAGATCATAAGTCGTAACAAAATCCAAAATGACTTTTTCCTCTTTATTTCTATCGCCAAAGCCATGGCCTCCATGAACACTAGCATACCATAAAGCATCCACTCCCACATGTCCATTAAGATCTCCACCTAGGCAAATCATCTCTTTGTAGAATTCATTGCATGATCTTATACAAGTCCTCCCAAAAAGCTTGTTTAATCCTTTCATCTAAACCAATTTACGATGCATAAACTGAGATGATATTTAGAGTTTCTTCTTCAAGGCGCCAATTTTAGCACCATAATCTTATCCCAAATCTTTGCACCTCAACCATAAAATCCGTCAAATCTTATGAACAACCATTCCAACACCATTTCTGCCCTTATATTTACCTGAATACCAAAGTTTAAAAACTGTCTTCTTGATTTCCATTACTATCTCTCCGGACCATTTTGTCTCCTGGAGACATAGTATCTGAATTTTCCTTCTTTCTATGGTATCTCCATCGATTTGTCAGTCAAACTGCCAATATTCCAACTACCTATCCACAACTTCCTTTGCAACCCCTTTTGGACTAACTTCTTTACTCGTGTCCATCAAGCGAGAACCTTTGCAATTTTTGGACTGCTTATGGGCGGTGATGCAGCGGAACTAGCTTATTTACTCGCTAGTGTACCTCATGCTAGAACCCTTGAAAATTTTGAACTACATCCGAGCAGTGATGTAGCAGTCCTTGCCAATTTCTTATTACATTCAGGCGATGAAATGCATTGCTATTAGGGAATGCCCCCAACAAAGTCTAAATGTTTGCTTAAATCCATGTTGAAAGATCCGAACTGTTTTGAGACAAATTCCTAAATAGTGTTCCTAAAAAAGAATACTATTTAGAAATTTGTCTCTTTTGCGCTGGTTGTTGGCTACCTAATACGCAACCCTCCTCAATTTACCCAGGCTTGTGATCGGTCATGGTTGAGTTGAGTCAAGACGCCTCATGATTTCCAAAAATCCCCAAAATCGCTTAAGAATGGGAGAAGACTCTACCATCATCGATCTTACGTAAATTACTTGGTAGAGCATATATACATTCGAATAGGTGAACGAAGAAGCATCAAGATTTCAAAAAATCCCCAAAACCTCTCAAAAAATGGCATTGGCGGTAAAGTATCAGTGATTGGATGAAGAATCGTCCATATTAAGACTATTTCAATTAAAAGGGGAGGAATCTTTACTGTCAGGTATATATCACTGACATGGTGATACATCATTGATAAGTTAGCAACATGATGATGTATTAGCGATACATCCTCAGCATATATCCGATGCCCGAGAAAAGAAATAGATATAGAGGCCTCTTTCAACTTTGGCAACTTGGCAATAGCAACATATCAACGATAGTGTTCCAATAGTCGGCCAACTAAGCCGACTATTCGGTCCGACTATGAGGTGTGGGGGGTCCTCGACTGAATAACCTCTAGTCGGTCAATAGTCGATTTAACCGAATAGTCTGTCCGATTATTCGACCGACTGGCCAACTATTCGGCCGGTTGGTACTTAAATGCTGGAATTTTTTTTTTCACTTTTTTGTAAATTCTCAAGAGTTACCATTTGTCATGATATTACTAAAAATGACAAAGCTTTGTATATGCGTATTGTCAATGGATACTTTTTTGTTGGATTCTTGTTGATTGATAATATGTGTATAAATATATAAGAATATATGTATTAAGAATTATTTTTATATTAAAAATAATAAAAAAATACAAAAACGATTAATTCTGAATAGTCGCCTAAATATCGATTATTCTCTATTCAGTGACCCCTCCGACTGAATACCGATATCGTCTTCTGCAACATTGTCTGGAACACAAAATCGATGATAAAGGTTTGAGGAAATCGAGCAACGAAAAACAATGGTAGTGAATAAATGTCCCCAATATAGCTCAGGATATGTAATTAGAGACATCAAGGAGGTCTGCTACATTGGAAACTCGACAAAGTCCACGATGTCAGTGAAATTGATGATGTTAAGGTGATGAAGAAAAGGACCAAAAGAAATATAACATAATTTGGGGATTGATTTGTAAATACTTTCGTTGCATTTTAATCCTTTTATCGTTAATTCCAACGATTTGACGTGTGAATGTTAAAGACAGGAAAAGTCCTTTGGTTGTTACTTCTAACAACTTTACTTGTGGATGTTAAAAATATAGGTAAAAGTGTAGACTTATGTTCCGTAGGAGTGGTAGTGTAATTTATGAAATATGTAGGGGCAGAAGTGTTATTGGTAAAGCCTGGAAAGACCAGAGTATAGAAATCACTATTTAAAGCCCTATCAGACACGCCTTGAGATTCTCAACGTATACCCATCAAAGTCCATGGGAGCTTCTTCCTTGTCTCTTGTCCATAAGTATCCATCTTGGAAGCCAAGTGAATATCATTTTTTTATAGTGCCAAGTGAATATCTTGACCTAAGAGGAACCCTAGTCTACATGATCAACCTGCAATTTTCAAATAACGTGTCATCGGGTACCCCAGGTGCGTGAAGACTGATATAGGCAATGTTAACAATGAATAAGTCGCAAGTCCTTTTTTTTCTATTCCTTGTACTTTTTTAGAATTATATGACGTATTTTTTAACCTAAGATGCAATTTTGTAGTTTTTTATAATTATATGACACATTTTTTCAACCTGAGATTTTGTTTCTTTTAATTCCCTTCTCACTAGGCCATCGTGGAATGTACATTGTAAGACATGATAAATGCACATAAAAAGTAAGGATTGAACAAATAGCATCAATGTAATATAAAAATTTTAAATAAACCAAAAATCAAGTGACCTCAACTACCTCTAAGATGGTTACTGGTGTATAACAAAATTTTTAATACTTTAAAAGTGTCTTAGGACCTGATACAATACGTGGCCAGAGACGGGAAATCACAAGTTCGCTCGAACCTCTCCTCATGCTTAGGGCTTTGGAAGCGAGCAAGTAGCCGCTAGGCTTTCCAGGAATTTATGCAGCAAATATCATCCATGCCATCAAGGCTAAAATGCAGGCTTCTTCGCTACTACTAACTTGATAAATGCATAGCTATTGATTGTTTGTGGATTAAAGGATGGCTAACAGGATTGAAGTTCACATACCAAGGATAGCCATCTCTAAGTTACACATCACCCAATATGAAAGAAGGGAGGAAAAAGGACCGCACTGCATCCAAAAAATAGAGTGCTAAATAACTTCCTGACTTTGGAGATCAAGGCAGACGGCCGATCCCTTTCATTTAGCCCCTCGGATTCCATCTCTGAGTCATAGTACAGAGTCCTCGAGTTCTCAAGGTCTGGAAACGTCGCCCACCAATTCAAACTAAATAAAAACTATCTATTTTTTTAATGTTATATAACTTTGAAAGGAATTTATTTCACGAGATTGCTTATTAGCTGTGACCCATTAAAAAATAGGAATAATTTCCATGAGAAATTGTATCGAGTTCAACATACCAGAATTAGATGAACTTTCAAGGGCTATATAAGAAATCATTTTGTCCTTGTGTGTGGCACTGATGCTCAAATATATGGGAGATTCTGGACATGAGTGGAAGTAGCTTGGTTCACTGTATCCCAGGTATCTTTTGGTCATGATTCGTGGGCTTACCTGCAAATATTTTGGGCATACGGCTCCTGCAGAATATCCACCATCCATCCTATAGAATATCCATCATGCTCATTTAACTTCAAATACTATCTTATAACGTCATAAAGTATTTCACATTTCTTATATCCTCTGCGGACATATGATGTGTTGATGGCTTGAATAGCTTCGACAGCCCAACGAGATGCCTTGGCTTAACCACTACATCCCTCACTATACCCCCAAAGATCTGCTCACATTTAGGGTACGGCTTCACAAACATGTTGTAGAATCTCTTCCTAGTAAACTTCACCATCTGCCTGAGATCAACATCCATGTCAAGTGCGCATGTTGACTTCAAGAATTCAATAACTCGGTGCCTAGGAACAATCTGCTTCTCGAAATTCACGCCCAAGTACTCAGGAACCTCGATCAACCAATCAGCGGAGAATCCCATCTCGAGGAATAAAAATTTAATCTTCTCCTCTATCTCGTTCAACTCATACAGAATCGATCTCGGTTCTCTCCTTATGACAATCAGAGCATCTCTCCTGATCAACCCATGTCTGCACAACAAATCCACTCTCTTTTTCACAGCCAGTGCAGCATCGATACGACCTCTTGCAAGAATCCTCTCCTTAATAGGCAATCTACACTTCAAGCTGTTGAGCAACTCCAAGCATCTGGTGAGTTCTCCCACCTCCAATGCAAGAACCAATCTTGGGTCTTCTACCACAGCCCTCCTGATTTCACTCTTAAAACACAACTCCCTAAACTCCATAAACAGCGGAGTCAAGCGATTCTCTGCATCGAGCAGCAAGAACCCCGGGAACGACCCGCATATCCGATCAATCTGGTCTGAATGGAAACCGAAATTCTCAAGAATCCGCACCTTGTGGACTATGATCTTGGCATTGTTCAAGATCCTTGGGACCTCCTCCAAAACCCTAATGAGGGTTTCCCTGCTGAACCCAATTTCCATCAGAGGGCGAAGATTGCACTTAGCGTGGTCGGGATCGATCTTGTACCTACTAGAATGCTCAAGAACCCTCCGAACCAGCCTCGGGTCGGTGCCGAATCCTAATTGGGGGAGACCCATCTGCCATTTCCTCAGAAAGCCCAGTTCGAAGGCCCCAGGGGAGGATCTGAGCAGAGAAGCGAAGGATTCGCGGGGGAGGCCGAGCGAAGATAGGATCTTCAGTGGTTGTGGGAGGTCGGAGGGAGGTGGGGTACTTGAGAAAGATCTGATCTTCCGGAGGTGGGAGCGGCGGCGGGAGAGCGAGCAGAGGAGCATTAGGGGCTTTCTTAAGATTCAAGGGTCTGCGAGGTCTAAAGATGCGACGGTGGAGGTGAAGAAGATGGCAAAGGGTAAATAAGCCCTCGGCAAGGAGGAGGAAGTTTTTTTTTTGAAATTGAAGATTAAATCGAAAACTTTGCTGAAAAAGGTTAGATGAATCCATTTTATATATATATAAAGGGCGTCAATCCATTAATTTTTGCACCATCAATCTCATTTATACCCTCAGCCTCCCTCCTTCGTTCCAATTCTGCCCCTGATATATCTGCCATCATTCCCCTCCTGTCCTTCCTTTTGTGGGAATCCCACCCTTCTCCCAACACCCACAAAATCCCCTGTAGCATGTAGGGCTCCCACCGCCCCCGCGATGACGTTGTCGTCCTCCTCCTCCGTCTCCGCTCCAACACCCTTCGCTCCGCAATCGACCACAGAAAGTCCCTTCCCGACGCCATCCTCTCGAAAGAGGGATCTACTTCTTCCATGGAGCCCGTGAAATCAAGAGTCGAGCTTCACAGCTGCCATGCCCAAATCGCCTCGATAGCTCCTTCTCCCTCTTCCCGTTTAACAAACCGTATACATCAGCTATGACGATGGTGCGTTCGTCGTCACGGCCATCCCTCCCCGCTCCATCATTGGTGCCCCAACCACCATACTGTTCCTGAAACAGACGTCCCCACCGGCCGTCGTCAGTTGTGACGAGATGGACGAGATCACTGGTGCAATGGAGGATGAGCTCCTCCTTGACCTTGCTCGCCCACACTCCGGAGCGCAATGATGGGCTGCTACATCATCTGCATTGATTCCGACGGCAACGATTCGACCCCCTCCCTAACTCCAAACCCGAGCCGAGCCTCGCCAGTGACACGCTTTCCGGCACCACCCAAACCCCCGACTCCGGCTCCCGTCTGCTCCCGAAATAGGAATTGGGAACGAACGAGGACGTGCAGAAGGATGTCAAGGAGATCGCCGAGAAGACGCCCCTGCCGGACGTGCCCGAAACCCCCGACATCGAGAATGCCCGCTCCAGCTCCCTTCTGGACTCCAACAACTACATTGAGGCTCCCGCCTTCATCTTCCGGGAGAAGGGATGGAGATTGCCACGGCGGATGCGGTTACATGTGTGGTTGGGGAAGGAGATGCTGTCGGTGGATTCCTCCGTCTACTTTGAGAGCTCGGACTCGTCAGATGAGGATGATTATATTTGGCGGACCACTTCGTCGTCTGCATCCGAGAGCAGGGACAGGGATTGGAGCAATCCGTTCTGGTTGGAAACCGAGTCATCGGGCAGTCACGTCGATGAGGTGAAGCTCTTTGGAGTTAACGACAACATTGGTATGCCTTACATGAAACAGAGGAAACGTAATCGAGGAGTTCCTTTAAGAAATGGAGGAAGATGCATAAGATTAAGCATCGTGTTGGGTCTTCTTCAAAGAAGCAGAGGCGGGAGGACGATCAGTCTAATTCGGAGGATGTGGATAAAGACGAGGATGCAGACTTCAGCTCGGACGCCCACAGTAGCGGTAGTGTCCGGATCGCTAGGAAAGCAAGGGATCACATGAATTATACATACAACTGTGATCCTACTAAAAGAAAACATCGAAGGATACCGGACGGCATAGATGATACGAAGAAGTCTGGAACTGTTGCACACCCCCATTGTATCGATGCAGATGGGCAGGTGGAACCATCATCCGCATCGACTAGCGATGACGAGAGTGGAGACGGTTCGGTGAAGAATTCTGCCTATCTTTTTGACGAGGATGATTTGAAATAAAGGAGGAAGCCTGTCTGGTCCAGACAAAGGAGGAAGAGGCATACCTTTAAGGATGAAACCAATTTTAAGAAGCATCTTGATGACATCTTGAAGAAGGCTTCAGCTGAATGTGGTCTGGAGGATGGTGTCAATGTACCGAAGGCCTCCGAGCAGCCTTCACTGGTGTTCTCTTTTGGAGACGAAGATCCAAAGCCCGTCGAAAAAAAGAAGTACGAGAAAGCAATTGTAGAGCTGTGGGATGAATATGATTTAGCTCTAAGATCGATTGATATTGGCTGCTACAATGCTAACAAGGTATATCTATTGAACCGTATACAAGGTGAGATAAATATTATGACGAATGTAGTTGTTCAATCGGGGACAGGAAGTCACTTATATCGTGTTTTGTTATCTATTTAAACAAATTCAATTTCACAGAATATGAGTAGCTTTTTTTCGACTTACTTTGAATTTGAACTGGAATTGGATACTACATATTTCGGGCAATTTAGTTGATTTTCTCCTCTTCAAATATAATATATTCATCCCAGTAGTAGTTCAGTACCCTCATATCTATTCCCAGTTGAGGACCATTGTGTGGCCTGATGTGTTGGTAGAGAGAGCTATTTCTCAAAAATTACATAGTATCTGTTCTTTTTGCCAATCTTTTAAGATGCTCTAAATCTTCATGAGGGTATCCATCTTAATATCAGGCGGTACTGACCTGAGAAAACGGGTTATTTTTAATTATCCTCTGATTTCAAATTGAATGGATAACTCACCATCACCTAGAGTCACTGCTTTCGCAGCGATGGTTTATTACATGCACTGTTGTAATAGTCGTGTCGATTAGTTGATTTGGGAGGGGGTGGTGGTGCAGCGAGGATCGTCGCGTGCATTGTGAAGGACGAAGTTGCGGAGTAGAGAGAGTGTCAGTGCGGGGGATATTTGATCAATTACTCTATTTTTATGATAATCTTGAGAGAAAAAGGTGTTACAATAGTTATTAAAAATGGTAGGTATTGGAATTTCAATTTTCATCGTGCTAATTAGAGGATTTTTCCCGGATTGAACAGCTGTTGGGAGGAGATATATCAGCAAGTCCTTTGCGGATATCGGCAAATATGTAGAATAATCATTTGTCATGGTTTACTAGAATATGGATTTTGCAAATGGTTTGTCAGTGGATGATGTAGCTGCCTACCGGCTTGGATACGAGGAGCTGGGAGGCTCCGTGTGGACGGAGGATGTGGTTGTTCCGCCGCCGCTATCAACCCGATGAATATCTCTCCTCCAACCGCAAGAAGGCCACCTCCTTCCTCGCTCCCTCCCCTCATCCAGCATCCTTTTTCTCCCACACTGACCAGAACATTCCCCGTAAGCTCCTTATCGCCCCTGCCTTGGAGACGAGGCACTCGAGGCCTCCCCCATTACACCTGCCTTTAGATGACACTTTTTCACATCAACAACGACCTCAACAAATTCTCTCGGCCCTTCTCCCACCTCGACGCCCTCTCTTGTGCCGTATCCCAGACCTGGACAATGGCCTGCCACCTCAGGCCTCCACAATAAGATAGAACAAAATCAATAATCAAAAATAAAATGAGCAAAGACATTGTCTCTGGATAAAACCACACAAATTTTTTTAATCAAACAAATATTTTTTTTGAAAGAAAAAAGGACCATCACCGTATAGGTGTGAGCCCAAAAACTTCACCATTAACAAAATATTTGACGAGCCAGTCAGTTGGTGCATCCTTATCAATTTTATTTGTACATATACGCATGCATTTTGATTTAATTCTTTAAAATCCAACTGAATATAGAAGATAGGCCATCGTTCTGTTGAATAGTGCTAAATAAGTATCATTAGAAACTTACGGAGAGTATGGATATGATTTAAGTTTGACAAGATCTAAATTGGAATCTCACCTTATTCTAATTTTTACTTGACAAGAATTTCATCACTATGCTTAGTCTTCGGCTGATGGAATTTTTACTTGATAATGTGGGCAGCAAAACATCTTATCTCGTGACCAATTCAACATGATGATGTCAAATCGTTTGACCCGTGCAACGCACGGGTACCTACTAGTTGAATTATAAATGGAATCAAATTATAAATGGAATCAGTTAAAATGGATGATGATGTTATCATTCTTAAAAATCGAATTGTTGGGAAAGATATGATTAAATTGGTTATTCGAATCGGAGTGTCTTAAAACATGTATAAAATACATAACTAAATATAGATGAAATAAATATAAATTACATAGCTAATGTATGCAACATTACATGTTATACGTATGGATGTGCATGTGTGTATTGAAATGACTTATTCAATAAAAGGATTATAGTTTGAGTTATACTCAAATTCCATTTAAAATAAGATCTTGTGGTGGAGTAGTTGATTAGAGGTTTATTGTGGGTTGTTTAAGGTCGTGGGTTCAACGCCCAACAATATCATTTGTTTTGAAAAAAACTCAAAATTAATTGCGGTCCAATTTTTGGTTGAACGGGATTAAAAAATCAGTTAAACATAGATTAGATCGAAAATTAGGCATTCAGACCAAACCAACACAAATTGGTTAATCGGATCGATCCAGGTCAGATTCACCGGTCCAGTCCAATTTTCAAAACACTACACACAACTTTACGTGTCCATTAAGTTATAAATGTCAAATACCTAGTGTGAATAGTATCATGCATTAATAAACAATCAAGGACTCATATGAAATGAAATCTACATCACTTGAAGGATGGTTTACAGCTCCAAATGACCCGAAATTATAATACAGCCTTTATTTTATAGTATGGATTAAAATCAACATATTTGATTTTTTTATTTTAGATGAAAAATATATCATTTTAGCCATGGGCACATTTTCCGTGTTCTCAAATAAATATCAATTGGATTAGCAAGTATTCATGGCAATACCACAAGAACTCACTTCAATGATTTAGTGCTAGAGCATTATCCCTGATAAAAAACTAGGGATCAAACTTCAAAAAATGGTATTAAATTTCAACTAATCTCGATTTTGATAGGATGGTGAAATTAAAAACCCCAACCCATTTTCTTTTCCCAGATTTTAGCCAACGTGTAAGCCTAAATTGGTTAGATATCATTCTCTCTCGGCCGACATACCAAAAAAGGAGATATGTTCACATGCATGGTCGAAATTCAACCAAAAGTAGGTAGGGATTGACACCTTTCAACCGAAATGACATAATTGGAATCTTATAATACGCTTTGAACATCTAGGCTATTATTTCAATGTTTTTAAGCTATTGTAGGTAATTTTTTGAGCTCTGTAAATGGAGCATTACATTGAACCATTTCATCTCACAACTCACAAGCCATCCATATTAGATACTTGCTCGTTTCTTTCTCTTACTTGTTGTTGCTCTCTACTACGTGGAGCATGAGTAAGTAAGTCCTAGTCTTGTGACTGTAAGTATTTGCATATTATTGTACCTAGGAAGTATAAACTAAATAATAAATATCCTACTTATTTCTCACTCTCTCTTTCATGTGATGATTTTAAGCATCAGAAACTAAAGATTAATTAGTAAATATATAACTCAGTGGCAAAGCCTTCTCCTATTATAAGTAGGGTCAGCTACATGGATTCTTGATCAAATCCATATTGAAAGATTTGACTATCTTTTATGCCAGTTGTCGACTACCTAATGCAACCCCCACAAGGAAGGATTTGAACCATGATCTTTTGGTGGTGGGCACATTGCTCTATCACCAGACCATTTAAGTTTTACAGCCTCTCATGATTATGTAACTCAGTGTTTCACAAATGATTACTTGATGTTGGTGGGGGCTATTGCCTCTCACAATTATATTGCGCCGAATATCCCCGCCATGTAAACTCATGGATAGTACATATGATATGTCACGATTGAGTTTTGAACTTTTGACAAAAATAATAAGCTTTTTTATAAGATATGGAATCGATAATACAATTTAATTAACTGTCAGTCAGATGATTTGATTGTTGAATTATTCTACCATATAAAAATGATATTCTATTTGCTTCTGTTAAGATATGAACATACAAGCAAAAAGTGCTAGAAAAAAGAAACTTGCGTGGTACTATCAAAAGTACATATAGCTCGCACATTAATCACTGCTCTGGTTACAAAAGTTGTACATACCAATTATATTGTATCATAAAGCCTGGATATTCGACGGATGTCTATTCTTCAAAATTGTTCATGTTTAAGTATTATTTGCTTAAAAACTTACATGCTAGAAATTTGAAATTTAATCATGGGGTATAATAGAGATACAAACATCTAGGTGGATTAGATAAAAGGGTAACTAAGAATAAAACACAAAGTAGATTTGCATAATAGACACTATTTATAATGAATCTAGTAGCCATATATGTTATAAAATTTGTGTATTTTTTACGTGCATATGCAAGTGCTTCTTATTTGATTCCTAAAATTAATGATTTTATTTCAAAGTTCAAAATATTTTACTTAGATACAACTTCTAAGCTTTCAATTCGAGCTTCAATTTCTTACATCTTGCCAGTCTTCTTTGTTTGCCTATCTTTTTCTACATTATTATTATACATGACATAATTCTATTCATGTTCAAGAGGTGAAAAATAACGACTACTCCATTGTTGAATCCGGGTCTAGCTCTCAGTGGCAGATTACAGATGTAGAAGAGTTTGGATGGAAATATGCTACTGCTCCTAATAGCAACAAGCCCAAGCATCAATGCAATTTTTGTGGGAAGAGAATTGGATGAGGTGGAATCACAAGATTAAAACAACATCTCTTTGATGTTACACGGATGTGGATAAATGTCTTGCATATCCTAAAGATGTCATGAAATTTAAAGGGAAGACCAAGAAGAAGGAGGAGGAAAGGCGATGAGAGTTCAATGAATTCATGTTACATAGAGAATTCAATGTCTTGTCTAGGACTCCAACGATAATGATTTCCAATACCCACCTGACATTCAACTCATTGCTGAGAGAAATGCATATAAGATGTTACTACACAACTCTATAAGGAGTGAGCATGAGATATGAGAATTTGGTGGATGTGTTGGCCTTAGACGTGTTGGTGACAGTTCAAGATTCCTTATAAATATTGGATCGAGAAATGACAGTGGAACCATGGTGTAGCTAAGGTACCGCCAAAGAAGAAGTAGAAAGACATAGGAAAGAAGAAGTCAGTTCACTATGTTCTAAGTAAAGATCCAAAGCAAAAAAAGGTTAAATGTTTATTCGTTAATGTATGGGAGCAAGTATGAAGTGTTGTTACAAAGTTGTTTATTGGAGAGGGTATTCTGATAAATATGGTAAATGGACCCTTCTTGCAATATGCAATTGATGAGATTACTGCATCAAGAGGGTGCATGGGAGCTCCTATCTCCATATGAGATAATGAATAAAGATCTTCGCATGGAAAAGGAGAAGATTAGTGAATATATATCTGGATTGAAAATAAAATAACATGCCTATAATGTGACCCTCGTATATGATGCTTAGACGAGCTATATAATGAGAAAGCAAATTATCAATTTCCTCCTATATTGTGATGGGAAGACGGTATTTATCATGTCTGTCGATGCATCTGGGCATGTCAAGAGTCACGAGTATGTTATCAAACTCTTGAAAGATGGCATACAAGAGGTCGCTATGTTATATTGGTCGTGACTGACAATTATAGCAACTTCAAAAAAACAGGTGAGATGATCATGTCTTCCAACAATTATGGCATCTTCTGGATAATGTGTGTCGCACGTTGCATTGACATGATCCTCAAAGATTTTAGAAATAAGAAAACCATCTTGAATTTGGTTGATTATGCATGATTGTCTTGACATTCTTCTATAACCATTTTGAAGTCATGGCGTTGATGCGGAAGGTATGTGAGGGCGACATTATAAGGCTCAGAGTTACAAGATTTGCAACCAATTCTATAACATTGCAAAGCATGCAGCAACACTAGGTTGGTTTAAAGAAATTGTGTTGTTCAGATGAATGGTTTGAGCTTCCTGAGGTTCACTCATATCAAGGGAGAAAAACAGAAAGATTGATTAGCAATGTCTTCTTTTGGTATGATGTCACTCCAATGCAATAAATATCATGAAATTGGTTGTGTATGTCTTAAGAATAATGGATGGTGATAAAAAAATCAATCATCGGTGTGATCTACAAAGCAATGCAGATGATGAAGGAGAAAGTAAAAGTAAATATCGGAAAATGTTATAAGATGTGGTTATATATCACTAACGAACATTAGTAAAAAAAATGTCATCACTTCCTCTTCATCAAGCTAGTATATACTTTATATGTTGTGATATTCAATTTGAAATTTTTAGCTTCATCCAATCACCATTAGATAGCTATTGATTTTATTTATTTTCAGCATATTATCTTAATCTGAGTACCACTATAAGCACAACCTCGACACTTGTGCAGATCTCTTATCGGCTCTTCAAATTATGGTGGAGAAATTGGTGAATTCAAGAGATGTGCAAACAAATTGCATGAATGAGATATAAAATATTTAGTCATTATAATCACCGACGTCTTATTAAGTTTATCATTGTTGTTGATGTTTATTATCGTGTAGATAAAATATTTTAGGGAGGATTTGGCTTCTTTTAGAAGAATGATCTCCATCAATGACCACGGTAATGCCCTTCTATGTATGCATGATTTTGAAGTATCAATTATACAGTTTTAACTTATTTGTTACTTAATTTCTAAGGATAAAATAATTTCTTCCTCGTAGGTGAATTGTAGATCTTGTATGGATTAGATGCTCCTAACTTGAGACAAGTGGCAGTGAAGGTGTTGTCACAAATTGTTTCTGCTGAAGGATGTGAGAGAAGTTGGAGCATGTTCAACCTCATCCACTCCAAAAGTTGAAATTCTATAGAAGTAGAGAAGCTACATGGTCTTGTCTATATCTACTACAATCTCAAGTTCAAGAGAGGAACGAGACAAGTAAAACTACATAGATCCTATCAACCTTGCATATATATTAAGATTCAAGATGACAATGTTGATGAGGAAGATGTCTTACATAGTGGATGGATGAAAATGTCACTCATATACCTGATGAGAGAGAGAGGAAGACCAGATGTATTGATTACCTCGCAAATGGAGGGAAATTTTGAAGATTACATCGCTAGATCATCCTAGCAAGAGGGTTAAAAAGTGATATTGAAAAATACTCCTCTAAGTCTAAATCAATATCAAAATTAGGAGGCAATGAAGGAGGAAATGGTACATCAACAGGAGAAAATACGCAAGTTGAAGGGGCAACTATGGTGGCTCATATGATGCCGAGTCTAGATTTAAAGAAAAACTACATGCGGAACAAGAATATATGGCCACTACACAAACATACATGAGCAATATATTCCAAGTCCGAGTTGAGGTCCGGATCCTACAGAGCAAATGGATTACTACCACTATCCTCGTAACCGCAATCGTAATCACGTGGACAACACTATGACAACACCATTACGGAAGATCTAATATTTTGAGTGTGATCATTAAGTATGGATGCTAGAGATTCGATATCTATTGATGGAGCGACATTAAGCTCATTCATTGGATATGGATCTCAAGCACAAAATGAATCATATGGTATTCTACCTTTTAGATTTGGCTACAACAGTGATAGTGAAAGGGTATTTAAAGGATTTCAATAACATTATACAGATACATCTTCGCATATTGGGGCAGAATGTGCCAAATTTCCATATTATTAATCTGGAATGTCTTCGGCTCAACCCCTACAAATAAAATCTCCTCTTACTTTATCTTCTTCATCACGTGGTTCTTAAGTCGCATCTTCCTCGCGTTGAATTCATTGCGATCCTGCCTCTTCCAGTGACAGTTATCCTCAGATTGGCTTACTTGGACATGTGATTGAGCATGAATATAGGGAGTGTATGATACACCTCTTCATCAATTATCTTCTTTTATTTCAAAATCACTTCTGTTAGCTCAGGATTCCTAGAAGGTCATCTTGGATATTATACACCTCTTCACCAATTAAAACATAATCTTTTCTTTGTTAAAACTTATAATTATGGTATATGATGCTTGTCAATGATGTAAGATTGTTACATCCTCTCAAACATCCACATTCTGATCATGATTCTACCACTTTTGATGTGTAATTACATCTGAGAAGATATTGCCAAATATCAAGCCTTATTTCTCATAAGCAACTTCCAATAAGGGAGAGCAGGAGAGTGTACCTTTGCAGAGGATGAGGAGCATAGAAGGGGGATGGCGAAGGAGTCGTTTGTGGAGGATGGGGTTTTATAAAGGAGGGGTGTAGATGGGTACAGTGGAGGGGCGTCAGGGGCGGAACCAACATAGTATGTGGGGGGGGGGGGGCATGGCCCCACCTTGATTTTTAAAATATCTATTAACTTTATTTTGAAAGTATTAATGGCCCATCCTTTCTTAAGTCGGTTCATATTCCAAACAAGGAAAGTCCTCAAACCAAAGGGCACACGCCACAACGCTCTCAAACTTCATCCATATTCATCAACTTGTTGTCAACTTGGTTTCTTTTAGCTTTGGGAAGAGGACGGAAGGACAACCAAGGTCCAATCAAGGACAACCAAGGACAAGGTACTAGCCTATAGTCTAGCCTTGTTTTCCATCTTATGATTCTTGTCATATTGCAAAACGTGTTGTGTTTGTGGAGTAGTTGGGACAGTGGATGTCAGGATGTGGTACATTGCGTGGACAACGGAGATATAGGATATATCATTGTATAAATGTAGTATATGTAGACTAAGTACAACAACCACTAACTAGGTCATTGGCAAGTACAATCACTAGGTGTCTAGGTCCTTTTCTTTTACTTTATTAGTTTCATGGTGGTTGCTTTTATCTTCAATTCTATCCTTTGAATAATGAAATTCTTGTTTTTCTTTTACTTCTGTTGCAACTTGTAAGTGGAATGTTACTTATTTGCATTACTCGCTCAATCTATTTTTATACAGGAAGTATAATATTTACATTTGAAAGAATGCCACCAAAAAAACAATTATAGATGCATTTTTTAAGAAGCAAGATCCTTTAGAGGCAGCACCTACTTCTGTCGTTGATTTGGATACAACTGTACAGGATCATTTTCTTCCTCCTCATAAATATTTAAAATTTGAGGAGAATATAGTGGGCATCAATCTCCTCGAACGTGATCCCGCTTTACGACCATAGATTTGGGAGTATCTTGTTAATCAAATTGATGAAGTTCTGCGTGCTTGTATACATTTTGGTCCTTTACAACCTATTCTTCATGAGTATCCACTTTCCTGTTCAGAAAACATCGACATCGTTTTCAATCATCTTGGTATAACTTGTTCCTGTCTTGGTTAGAATATTCTCCTACAAAAAATGCAATCTTTTGTTTGCCTTGTTATCTTTTTAGTAACAAAACATGTACTCGATTTGAATCAATAGTAATCACAATTGAAGGATTTTCCAATAGGAAAAAGGTGAACAATGGAAAAAATATGTTTTTTAGCTGATATTGGTAGATATCCAAAATCATCACATAATTGTTGTGAGCAATCTTATCGAGACTTGATGATTCGATCTCATCGTATTGATTTGGCATTTTAGAAGCATGACAATCAGGGGATCGCAAATAATAGATTACGACTGAAGGTTACAATTGACTCTATTAAGTAGCTTTATTTTCAAGCATGTCCATTTTGAGGTCATGATGAGCATATGGATTCGAAAAATCGAGGCAATTTTATTGAATTAGTCAAAATATTGGCTTCATATAATGATGATGTTGATACTATGGTTTTAGACAATGCATCTGGCAATGCTAATATACTTCACCAAAAATCCAAAAAGAGATCTTGAATATTTTGTCCTATAGAGTGTGTAATGCAATAAGAGAATAAATTGGCAGTGAAAAGTCGTGCTTGATTGTTGACGAAGCCAGAGAAAAATCCAAGAAGGAACAAATGGCAATTATTTTACGATTTATTGATAACAATGATTTTATTCAGGAGATATTTTTTTATATTATTCACATTCCTAAGACTTATGATTGTACGTTAAAGAAAGAAATATTGTGTCATCTTACACATTACAATCCCAATATTAAAAATATTCTAGGTCAAGGATACAATGGTGTTGGTAATATGCGAGCGGAGTGGAATTCCCTTCAAGCTCTATTTCTAAAAGAGTGTCTATTTGCATATTATGTCCATTGTTTAGCACTTCGGCTACAGTCGGAATTGGTTACTGCATGTAGAGAAGTAATCTCGGTTTATCATTTCTTTTCTAAATTATCTTTTATTGTAAATATTGTCATTGCTTCCTCTAAGCGTAATGATGAATTGAATGTTGCATGTGCTTCTCAACTAAATCAATTACTTGCATCTAATGAAATTCAAATCGATAGAGGGCTCAATCAAATGCATACTTTGCAAAAGATGGAGATACAAGATGGGGTTCGTATTTATCATCTATCACAAGCTTGATCAATATGTTTGGGCTAAGTTGTGAGGTTCTTAAGAGTACCATTGATGATGGATGCACATATGCTCAAAGGAGCGATGCTGATGCAGCTTTTGATGCAATGACATCATTTAAATTTATTACGATCATTCATATTATGAAAGAGATTCTATCAATAACTCGTGATCTTTGTCAAGATGTACAACAACAATCTCAAGATATCTCAAATGCATGAATTTTCGTTTGACAAAAGAACTTATTCAACAATTTAGGGAACAAGGGTGGAGTTCCTCAAGTGACTTATTTCCATGAAAAATATGATGTCATTATTCCCGATATGAATTCAATATATACCGAAGGAAGAGGTCGAGCAACGTAAACAAGTTCATGTGACAATGGAACATCATTATAGAGTTGACATTTTTATTGCTGCAGTTGACTCACAACTTTATGAGTTAAATAATCGATTGATAAAAATGTTATGAAGCTTTTAATTCTCACTTCTGCATTGGATCCAAAGGATTATTATAAGGCCTTTGATGTTGAAAAGATTCAGGCACTCATAGAAATATTTTATCCTGAGGATTTTTCTGAGCAAGAGAAATTACATATGAGATATGAAGCAAAAAGACTTCACCTCTATACTTCTCAACATATTCAAATAAAAAGTGCATCATCAAATTCTGAGCTCTCTCACCTGCTAGCAGAGACTTGATTATCAAGAATGTATCCTCTGATTGACATGTTTATTCAACTTATATTAACTCTGCATGTATCAATCGCAACTACAGAGCGAACATTTTCGACGATGAAAATTGTGAAAAGCAGACTTCAAACTAAATTGGATGATGAATTTCTTGTTGATTGTATGATCTATTGAAAAGGACATTACGTAGTCATTCAGCATCGAGCTATTAATAAATGATTTTGATGCTATGAAGGAACGGAGAGCTCCACTAATGTGAACATTTGAGGTATTTTATGAGTATATTTCTTGTTATTTATTTTCATAATATCAAGTGTATTTCTCATAGAGTTTATTTAATCATAAGAAAAACAAAATCACATGATGTGAGCTGAATTTTTTATTATTTTATTACGACCCCTCCTTAGTTGAATTCATGGTTCCGCCCCTCAGGAACGCTAGCAGAGGAGCTTCACGGAGGGATGACCGTAGGTGAGAGAGGCACTGAGGGAGAAATATCATGTATGTGAGAGGCAATGGAGGAAGACTCCAAAGAGGAAGTCAGTAGAGTTGTTCATATCTATCATTGGATTCTCCTTCGCCACATGGTGTCCTTTCAAAGGCTACAATAAAGACAGTTGTACTATACTCTTTATAACAGACGATCTAGCCCTTCAAATCTCTATGCCACAAATCCACTTTGAAAAAAGACAAATCAAAGAAAAGAGACTCCAACTTCACGAAATATCGTTTCCTCATAAAAAAAGAAAAATATACACACATAGTATAATCTATAACACATATTAAAGGCCATACATCTAGATCTTGATTACTTTCGTATTTTTCAAAAATTCCAATGATAGCGTTACATGAACACATGCAACTCACTTTACCAATGAAAAATTAAATTATTCACCCTCGATTTAATACGGTTTATGTCCCTTACTTATACGTACATTTTGAACTTCACGAAGAGGAAGATGAAATTTCTAAGATAGTGTCTTACACATACACAAATTTAGTTGTCATCAAATTAAGCATGAGAAGGTTTATAGAAAGGGACATGACATGATATGAAAAGGTTGTGGAAGTTATTTTAACAAGACAAATAGGTTACCGACAAACATTTTTAGAAGGGACATGATATGATATGAGAAGGATGTGGTAGTAATTTTAACAAGACAAATAGGTTACCGACAAACATTTTTAGAGTTGTACATAAACTATAAATGATTGCATTATCATCTATATAACAATCATGTCTACACAGGGGCGTAACTGAATGAATCAATTACAAGGTCAATTATATATTCAAGAATAATGGGAATGCACTTGTGAAAATATAAAATTTTGGTATGGTCATTCTTCATCGAAGTATCAATATACATAGTCATCGACCTAAGAACTTCATTTTTCACAAAAATATCTATACCTAAGCGTCTAGGTAAAAAAAACCCATGTTTAAAGACATACATGTAATATGAAAAGTTCATGTGAATGCTCTTGTGAATTTTTTCTGGAACATTTGTACAATAAAAATATTCACAAAAATGTGTTAGTTTGAACAAGTATATACAAGGTTGCTTTTGTGAAAGTTCTATGGGAATGTGTGAAATAAAAATATTCGATGGGATTGTAATATCAAGATTTATGGTGGTCATTTACTACTATGTAAACAATAAATTCATAATTTGAAAGATGGACAAATCATAGATAAATTTCCTTCAAAAAAATCATCGAACAATTCTGTATGTAACTGAACCATATAAGTATCTTAAAGGGCGTCAATTCACGAGTGTGTAGTTGTTCAATTTTTTGGGAAATTTCAATTTTACATTTACTTATATATTGAATACAAGATTCATGACAACAACGGGGATGAAGTACCCATGTGAACATCTAATTTAAGAAATTATCAAGAACTTGAAAAGAAACAAAACAAACATAATTTAAATAAAATATAAGGAGAAGAAAAAAATGATAGAGGCAGAGACTTATATGATAAGGGTCAGGGCCTACACTTACAATCTACAAGGTGTGATGCAATACCAACCGTAGATGGCTAAGTGGACAATTGTCACGCAATTCCATGATCGAGAATGCACATGCATACATGACGGCGAAGTCACGGACATGAGCGATGCAACATACTTCAGGAGGAGTTTGCATAATTGATTAGCTAGGAGATTATCCCTTGGAGATTTGGGAATTCATCACTATCAATGGTACATGGCAATGGAGAGCATGACATGATGACGTGAGCTTGGAGGCAAAATGTAGTGGATCTTGTGTCAAAGTGGGCATATTGAGGATAGCTGAGTACAAGCGCAACCATGCATGCTCGATGATGCATGTACAAGGGTGGTCTAGAGATCACGACATCGGACTAAAGGCCTTTTCTTAGCAAGCACGTGGCTAAGGATTCCATGCATCTTTAGTATTTAACATCGTCATTTATATTATATACACATATATATGTCCATTTAATCCACGTTGGAAGGTCACTCAACTATTGAAGCTCTTCACTTGTTGAGGAGAACAATGGAGATTATATCTAAAAGGAAGAACCCCCGTATGATTTTTATTGATTTGGAGATGGATTGTGATTCAATCCCATGGGGGATTATAACTTATTGACCTTTTGAAAGGAGCTTACTAAAATACAGCTTAACCTCAAATAAATCCTATACTTTTTTTCGTTCTCTTTGCCTCTTGCATGCTTCCTACTTTACATCAACATGTCCTTTTATATCTCGGTGGGGACGAGCTTTGAAAGAGATGTTATCATTGGCTTCAAACGCTGCTTGAAAACTTATGCATTAACCTGTATCGCATGAAGGTTCGGAGGTTGTGGGTTCCCATTAGCACGAGACCAAGTGTTCACTAGTACTTGGTGGGATTTGGCAAAGTTGCATTACATGCACAGGTGTTGGAGCACGAGTGTCCTAATGACTGAGTGGTGATGTGCATCATTCACAAGAAGATGAAAGGATAACAATAGAGTCGAAGAGACAAGAAGATAAAGAGCTACCCTGGAACATGAAGGGTTGCCGTGAAACTTGAAAAGTCTTGGGTCATAATGTTAGTATTAATGTAAATTAATTATGAGTGTCCATTGGCTTTCCCAAAGTACTGTATATAAGGAGGGGTGATGGTTCATTTTTGCTACACCCCACCACAGTGCGAGAGTCTCCCTTCTAATAAGAGAAGAAGCTCTATCTATGTCCTAGTGTTCACATATGTTCGTATGTTCATGCATCTACTTGTGTTATAACGTCGGTGTGTGAGCAAGTGGAAGTGTTAAAGAGTTGGAGCGCGTCTTTGACCATTCTACTCGGGAGAAGGCTGGTTAGATTATGGGATGCTAGCGCCGCACATGTTACATCTCCAAAAATATAGGTTTAGATTTTGATCATGTGATAACTACCACAATCAAATGTGGTTTGATGTATTTAGATGTGGGTTACTTAATCATGATCGATCAACTACATATATGAAAGAAGTAAATATACTACTTACGAACTTCACAAACAGATTGCATATTCGAAGTGTTCATCGTATGAATGCTAGTTTTATCATGACAAAAATCTATGCAAAGAGAAACCATATTCTCAAGGAAACAATTTCCAAATATGATTTCAAATATTTTAATGAATATTATAAGGAGATTAGTGTTACCTCTTGAAGTGTGAGTCCCTAAAATAAGAGATCTTCCGAATGAAGTCTGGTCCAATGACTTTCCTCTCGTATGCACGACGATGAGTCGCGTTGCTTCACATGAACTTTATTTTCTACTTAGTCTTGAAGTTGTCCACCTAAGTATGAGATCGAGAAGATCTCAGTTTTCCGATTTCGTCTCACAAAATTGATTCCTCTTGCACGTATGTGAAGCACGACGAAGAAGACGATCTTCTCTCTCACAGGCCACGCCTGTGAAGAGAAGATGCAAGCTCAATGGACGATGTGTAGGGCTGTAGAAAGAGAGCCTTGGACGTGTATTTAAGAGTCTCAAGCTCTCAAGAATCCCCTTTCAAATATCAAGGCAACTTGGGCTCTCAAGAGAAAAAGGCATTCATCTATCTCACATGTCAAAAGAGAGAGGCATCACCTCTCTTTCATACTCATTGTAGACATCTCCTTAGAGTCTTACTCTAAGAGGGCATGTCTATGGTAATGGCCTTTGGATGAGAAATCAAGGACTATAATCAAGTCCTTGTTCAACAAGAAATATAACTTGATTTATCTCTTTTTAGTTACCAATTAAATCAAGCAATAGATAAGGCAACAAATTAATCAACCAAATGAGAGGAAGATTCTCAATGGTGATGCCATGCGCCACACATACACGCTCTCTTTTTTGTTGCCAAAACTAGGATTGAATTTGTTGTTTAATTACTATGATAATCCAATTATCATAATTGATAATTTTATGAGAAATACCATCATATCTTATGAATCGCATCCATAAATCCAAATAAAAATGTAAATCCAATTTTCATTTCAAAATTCAATACGAATCATATTCACACGTATGCCTTGAAATAATTACATGAAACATATTCGTATTAATATATATTAAGTATTATGAATCGATGTTTATAATGATTATATATATGATGTGGATCATATCCATAAAACCCTAGGCATACACATATTGATGATAATAACAATTATTATCATATTATTTGATATCATTATGTATGAGTCCTAATCCAATTAGGACTCATGAGCAGAAATCTCGGATACCTGGAGACAATATCAAAGAGATCATACTATCCACTTATAGTGACTTGATATATATCTAGTTTCAGGATTTATACAATTTTTAACAAAATGTGTCACTTACGAATGTTGAGCTCGAGCTGAGATAATTTACACTCTAAGTGAGCTCGACAAAAATGCAACACACTCTCCATAAGCTGGAAAAAAGTATCAGTGAGTTGAATCCAACTTCCTTGACTATTTATAATCAAAGTCCAAATCATTTGGAGTTTAGAAATGAGCTCAATGAGTTCGTTTATTTCTATTTCCATCACCATCTCACTTCCCAACATTTGGACATTGAAATTTGAATTTGACTTTGGATTCAAATGAGACAAGACTTAATCCAATTAACTCTCAAATCATTAAGCTAAGAAATGGAGCCATTAAAATCCTTCTGATTTCATCATTCTCTCATAATGGAAGTGTCATGTTAGATGATCTATTATGTTAGATTTAACCTTGAGTTTTCTTAATACTCATTCATCATTCATACTGAAAGACTTTGATATATCCGAAGTTCAAACTCTAGTTTGATTATCTTCCTTGGAATATATCAA
This sequence comes from Ottelia alismoides, assembly GCA_037367405.1. NCBI lineage: Eukaryota > Viridiplantae > Streptophyta > Magnoliopsida > Alismatales > Hydrocharitaceae > Ottelia > Ottelia alismoides. Next base: position 382,374 of record JAZKJV010006308.1, on the reverse strand, counting down.
TAGATTTCTCATTCGATAATTGGGTGACAATATTAATCATATACTTTCTAAAAGTATATATTAATATCTCGAATTCGTGTCTTATTTCATAAACAAGATGACCATGCATGGAATTCATTTTGACCCCAAAATATCTCATGAGTGAACTCTGTCTCCCGGTTCATCAACTATTAGCATGTATGATTCCTCTGAGAGATCTTACCCCTCATATATCTTCATATGTACATCAACTCACCTGTATATGGACCTAGGTTAGGTCACCAACCTATTGGTCTATCAAATGTGCACGCTCATGCATATATATGTATATCTGTCTCCGGTCAAAGGATGTGTGCATGATCATGACAGTTACGATTCAGGTCTTAATTTATCTCAACCTCTCCAACTCTCTAACTTGATTATTCCAAGACTTCCAAATCAATATTACTTTGTAAAGGATCGTTTAAGTATAAGTTATCCGACGGATAATGAAAACATAGTACTTTCTTCCGAAACTACCTTATTGGCAGACCTTACATATCCATCATAATTTATATCTAATTCATATAGAGAAGAATGTTATGGAAATAATTCTTGGAATATTAAACCTTTCAACTACTGTGAAGGATAGCTTGCGAGGTACACATGATTTGAAGCAATTTGTTATCCATACAAAGTTACATCAGATAGAATCATTAGATAATTCTAGAGTTATGCTTCTTGGAGTGATTTATACATTATCTAATGATGAGAAAGTTAGGATATTTACATTTCTTAAAAACATCAAAGTACATGATGAATTTTTACTCCAGATTAGTAGATATATAAATAAGGCAAAGAGAAAGATATAATCGTTAAAAAGTCATGATTGTCATGTATTGATGCAAGTTCATTTTCTATTAACTATCATAGGAGTCTTGCATGCCAATGTAATGCAGCCGTTGATTGAATTTAGTCAATGTTTTAAGGTGTTGCGTTCGAAGACCTTAGATATGGTAATATTGTATCGATTAGAAACATATGTTGTTATTACTTTATGTAAGTTGGAACAAATATTTCCCCCTACTTTTTCGATATAATGGCGCATTTAATAGTACATCTTGCCAGTGAAGCTCGAATATGGGGTTCTGTTCAATTTTGGTAGATGTATCCAATAGAATAATATTTAAGGAAGTTAAAGAATACAATATTTATTAAATCTGCACCTGAAGGTTGTATTGCTGAACAATGTTTTATGTGAAGAATATATTATATTTTGTGATAACTATATGTATGATGGAAATAGTATCAAGTTCAATGGAATAGAACGAAATGATGATTGTTAGTTATCCGCTGAAAATCCTAACAAACTCTACATATTTCAAGAAAACAGAAGAGCTATTCTTAAAAGTAACCATCGATCTATTTCAAATGACGGAAGAGAACTTATTCATTAATGCATTTTGATGCATTTAGATGAAGTTGACTATTTTTTTGAAGAATACAATTCAACAATCACGAAGAAACTGGACTTCCTAGTATGGCGCAATGATATCATTCAAAAGTTGAAATTACCAAATGATGATCGGTGGAGTATAGATCTTGATATTCTCCAATATGGTCTGTACTCACAAATTATGTCTCATTCTGGTTACATCCCTATAATTCATGGCAGTTGCCAGCCGTCGCAAACAATCGATTTCCATCATGAATAAGGCGTCGCGTATGGCTCGTGCTAACAGTCGCAAGATTCGACTATCAACTCCTAAATACCCACCACAAAAATATCAACATATATATGACGATCCCTTGATCGCCATATATAATGCATTCTATTACGGTGCCTTCTTTAACTACCACATATATATAACTTGTCTATTATATACGATGACTACTCTAACCTCTGCATATGAATAGACTATAAAAAAAGTAGTTTCTAGCGGTTGTTGTAACCAACTTATTCCACATACTTACACATATAACCTACAAATTAAGGAGGTCTAAAATGCCCATGCAACACTCAAGAGTTCATGTCTCATAACCACAATAACAAAGACAAATATAATAATCCAAACCATCATATTCAGTCGCATTTGCTAACATTAACGATTAAAATATAATTTACATACAACACACGACAACATACTAGAGCATAATCCAACAAAATGCATACTCAGACTACAACTACCATCGTATATCCTTGGCACTGATAGGGGGAGGGTCGTCGTCATGGTCTCAACATGGAAGGGTTGGAGCCGAACTACGTGTGCTCCTCCTAGAATGCTCGACAATAAGCATATACATCTCCCGCATCATCCGTGAATTTTGCTGCATATTCTGAGTATTCTGTTGCACGGTCTATCGCAGTTGATCTTCCCTCTCATGTGACCTATCGAGGTCGCACCACATCTCCGTCATGCTCTGCTTCAACTGGCCAATTCCTGTTGCGATGGATCGTTGCCTCATCCATAAAATATCGACTTGGTGATAGATGCATCACCCAATATCACTCGTCCAAAATATTGAGAGGAAGGAGGGAAGATGTGGCAAAATGCCTCCTCTCTCAGATCTCTAGCGTCCAAGGAACCTTGGTTCAAAGGTGGTTGGTTGTTAATGGACTCCATCATTTGTCCCTACGTACATTTACAAGTTAAATATATTATATATATAGTTATATTAATAAGTTCAAATAAGTCAATGATGGCTTACGTGGGCTTCCACACAAGTCTTATGAATAAAAAAGGTCTTCCCCTCCTTATCAGTTGTCTGCCGAGTCATCTCAAAGAGTCAGACTCATCTCAGCTCGTCCCCTATCGTGGTCTAGAAAAATATATGATGATCATATTAAGTTATGTCATTTCATTCTTGTTTTATAATGTATTAGATTAGAAGAACTTACATGCTTGTGTTTCAGGTCATCCAGACTGGTCCTTCCCAAGGTATGGGCATGACCTGACACTTTATTCCTATTGCCTTTATTCTTCTCCGAATAACCTTATAATAAGAAGTGCATACCATTATTTAGATGACATTTAACATCGGGAAGAGTATAATTCATATGACCTTGAACTCGTCACTCTCCCAATATTGAATGATCACCTCCCACTCGGTCGGATGCCAATCCGACGACAGATTGGCTAACGCTTTAGTCACCGTCGTGAAGTAGTCATAGTGCTTTACGATTTTCTCCATTAAGATAGATATCATATTGATGTAAATCCCAACAAAATTCAAATTAGCATACCAAAAGTACTAACCTTCTTTCCCCTCGATCGGGTATAGTGGTGTAGCTTCACAGCCTGATGCAAGATTCATTCCTCAAGCTCGGGATCGTCACTCCGGTCAAAAATATTTTGTATGCGAAGCAGGTAAATCAAACATGCAACAAAGCAAATAAATCACATATTCAGCTAATGTTCTAAATGTTTCCTGTACTTGCATGTACTTTCATATTAGAAATGATGGAAGACTTCATAGAAAAGGGGACGTTCCTAAAGTCAGTGGTACCTAATGACACATTTGTTAACGCCGTGATATACATCCGACTTGAAAATGACCCTACGCACTCTTCTAAAACCTGGCTTGCCCTGTTCAGTTGCACCTTCACCCTCTTGCTAGGCTTTAGTTTACTTAATAGAATACATTTATTGGGGCCACTCCCCTTACGTAGATGACATGTTGAGGAAGTCACTATTATATAACCATTATTCTTGTTACAACTTTAAAAACTGTCAAATATCGCTTAAAGTTATACCTGATGACGATGCACCAGTCTATGAAGGACATTGCGGACTGGCCACAACCCCATCAACCTCCTCCTCGACTTGGGGGTTTCCTACGACCCCCTTAACCACCTCAAACTGTGGTGGCTCACCTCCATGCTCATCATTGTCTTGGTCATTTCCGTATAAAAAATCGTATCCGAGTCATCTACATTATTTTAAAAGAACCCTACCTATGTTAGATATTCAAAATCAATTTCATTTATATTTAAACATGCAAAATAAATGTTCACATGTATAAGCTTGCAAAGGAAAGATATGCATAGAGACAAAATAAATAAATATTTACATCAGATATGCAAAAGAGATTCCATACATATATTTAGAAACTTCCTCAATTAGAATTATATCATATTTCATACATCTTGGTCTTCTTGGTAAGCTTCAACCTCATTATCATCATCATACTCTTCATCCTCAATGTCTCTTTATACCCCGAGGAGTTATTTTTAGCGGTATTATTCACCCTAAATTAACATTATCTTTGATGTAGAATATCTGATCTGCATGACACGCTAATACGAATGGTTCCACCATACCCACTATGCTTTTGCTTTTATTGAGGTTTACGTATCCAAAATTTGGATCCAACTAAAATCATGTGTCTTTAAATATATCATACCACTCACATCTGAATAGAACGATGTGTCGATCATATTGAAAGCTCATCTCAATATCTCATTGCTTCGGCCATAGCATCTGTCACATCCCGATGATAGGTTGCTCTCAGCGATCACGCCATATAGGATATTTGCTTTCTTATTGTTATATTCTGAGTAGCTCTTGAATCTGTAATTATTTATGATATATCCACTATGTATGTGTGCATAACTGAATGGACATCTAACCAGCATATCAAATCCACGATCCAATGATCATCTTGTTATGATTTCATCTGTTGAACTCATCTTTCAAACCACTCAATGAACTCGATCTCGCTTGATCCCATTAAATTGCCACGACAGTATTTCCAATTGTGGTAGAATGGATCAAGTTTGAGCACTTGTTTCAGCACATATAACTATGCCAACTATCTTTCAACTCCATGCATTGGACGAAGAATTATTTTGTTTATTGTTTGGCCTTGGATCCCGAATATTGAAAGATGGTAGTCACCAAAATCATTAAAAGGGGCATCATTTCTTCAAAGATATTTGAAATACTGCTCCTCATTATCTATATACATAAGGTAAATAGTAATGCATTCCTTGACTAGATATCCCTTGACAATTAATACTTCTAGCTTTGAATGATTAAGCACATAATCTTCACGTTTTTAAAGAATCTCTCTATCAGGTACATCCAACGAAATCTCACCAGTCCTCCTAACTTTGCTTTATCAGCCAAATGAATTATCAAATGCACCATGATATCAAAAAAGCTGATGGAAACAACTGTTCCAGCTTACAAAGTGTCTCAACAATCTTCTCATCCCATTTATCTATATGTTTCGGGTCTAATATCTTAGCACATACCACCTCAAAGAATAGACCCAACTCGGTACCTGCCTCGATGATTGATTGTGGAAAAAGACCACGCATTACAAGAGGAAAGAATACTTGCATATAAATGTTACTCTATATTCATATTCTTACAAGCATTCCTAAAATGAATACAATCGCTAGGACATTCATCAATCTTCTCAGAATTGAGTTCTAACTCCCGAAACTCTTTCTTCGCATCCTGCCAAGCATTCAGGAAACTATTTTTTGCTTCCAATAATTGATGTATCAAGGATATCATCCATGGAAATAGTTGTCTCTCTTTTCTCGCTTTTATCCTGAATAATTTTAATAAAAACTTCAGTCTTGTCATCTTGTTCCCATGTATGATGGGCTCCTTTACATCTCTTTAGAAATGTGTCAAATTAACCACTATCATCGATGAGTTCAACAAGGTCTGAATCACGATCCATAACATCCTCATCAACTACTTGCTGCTTTGATTAGATACCTGATGAACGTCAAATTTGCCTCTTTAATAATCGATAATTGTCATAGTATAGGAGGCAAATCTGGTTTAGCAAAAATCACAATCTTTGAATGTTGTGGAGTATTTTTACTTGGCAAGTCTACCAAGATCAAACACATGGAACGGTGATTTTTAGTTGCATGATCTTAAACTAATTTAAAATAATTAATTAAATGTTCGATTAATTTTTATGTCAAAAAATAAAGAGAAAATATGATGATGAAAATACAATAAAATAGAGCGGATGAGCGCAGGATCTGTGATTTTACATGATTTGAGTCATCATATAATATAATAAATAAATCCTCAAAAACTATCACAGATCAAATAATTTCAAGATATATTCAAATTAATTGCAGTGTGTCAGATAAAAAGATCAATCAATAATAATTTAGAAGCAGTATATTTGGCCTCAGAATTTTTGTGATTTATTTCCTCAAATAGTCGACAATAATAATAAAGGAATAAATCTTAATTAACCTCCTGCAAAGATTAAATCCTCAAAAATATCAGTATAAGAGATTCAAATAAATTCAGGTCATTGCTCTTAAATCCCTACAAATAAAGTCAAGTATCTTCTCAGTAAAGAATAACATAAATATGTCAAGAATAAGCATGCATAAATCACAATACTTCTTAAACAATAATCACCCAGAAACAACTTCAGATTTGTCCACAAATTATGCAAAGTTATAGAGCATGAAATAAGCTTCAAAACGACATACTATGCGCTAGAAACGGAGTTCATATGAGAAAGATATGCTAAAATAAAGATCTAGGGGCTACAACGCAATAAAAACTTAACTTTTCTTCTCAATTGGGTCCCTGAAGGACTTGTCTGCAATAAGGACAACCCTCCTGGGCCTTTTTTGCAAATTTCCCAGGAGGGCACGTGTTTGGCACGTGGCTTGAGGAGGCGGGGTTTCTTTGTGGTTTTCTGAAAAGGCAGGGGCACGTCTGCAAATTATCCACCACCGCACGTGTGGTGCACGTGCACAGTGAGGCTCAGATCAGGAGCTGCGGTTTGGGCCACGTGGCGGACGACGGGAGGTTCAACCGCCCGAAGCAGAGGCTCGACGTTCCGAGCCTAGGTGGTTTGGCAGAGGTTCGGTCGACCCGAGCCTCGAGGCTGGGACCGAGGCTCGGGTGGGCGATTGACGTGGTGGCTCACGGATCGTTGGATCCCCCGATCCAACAACGGGCGAAGGTGTGACAACGGGGAGGAGTTGCAGAAGATCCAATCGACGGAGTAGGGCTCAAGCCCTCGGCCTACACACGGTGCGAGGGTCAGAGGTGATGGTCAGACAGAGTCGATGTGAACGAAGGGGGAGGAACTTCGGTTGAGGGCGATGTGGCAGTCAGTTGGCGCTGGAGAATGATGGACGAGAGGGCAGTGGCAAGCCGTGGCAGAGTTATGGGTGGTGGAGGGACTTCATAGTGGGGTCGCCAAACGGAGGCGAGGGCGGAGGTGGTTGTTGTCGTGGCAAGAGGCGAGGATGCAGAGTGCAAAGGCGGAGGAGGGTCGGTGGAGCGATGGCGGTGTTGGGAATGGTAGGGATTCATGGGAAGAAGGGGAAGCAGGAGCTTCTCATGGTGATCACTTCAGATGTTCGGCGAGCGAGGCCTCGAAGCTTCTGCAAAGCCTGGGAGCTCTGCAACGAAGGTGAGCCTTCGGATCACACTGCGAGGATAGGAGCTTCAAGCTACTGTCACCGGTCGAGCTAAGAGAGGGAGGATGGGGGATATGGCCGGTCTCAGGTGCACTTTATAGGAGTAGGAGAAGGTCGGCATTACGTGAGAGAGGAGCGGCGATGGCGAGTAACGACTGAGGTAAAGAGTTGCGTAACGGCCGTGGAGGAGTCGAGGGAGGCGATAACGGTTCGCGAGGAACATTGCAGACTTGGGGGGAAGAAATGACTGGAGGAAGATGGTCACGTGCTTGGCACGTGACCAGGGGTGGGCGGCAGAGAGAGAAGCGGGGATGCCACGTGGCATGCCCAGGGGCTACCATGTATCACCCCAAAAAAATTCAAAATTTAAAAGGAAAGAAAAATAGAGAAGAAATAGAATGAGACCTCAAATCAAAAAAACTTTCTTCACGAAATTTGTTCGTATCAACGACATCTACAATTTCATGAAGGATCCGGGAGCAAAACAGGTTAACTGTACAAAGTGGTATTTTTGGTGGTCTCCAAGTGTAGAGAAAACCGACTTTTTGGAGTTTTGTGTTTTTTTGTGATTTTAAAAGAGGATAAAAATCTAGAAAAATACGATAAAATATAAGACACTTAATTACACACTAATATATTTTTTTAATTTTTAATAAATAAGAAAATAGGAAAAATAAAATAGGAGTATGAAATACGAGACTTTTATACAGACTCACAGAGGACACTGGGATACAATCAGTTTATTTGATTTTAGTCTTGATTTGGATTTGAATTTTTATTATACTTGATAAAACTTTCATCAAAGACAGATAAAGAAGAAATAAAATTAAAAAGGGTTAATTATGTACATAAAAACAAAGGTCAAAAATTACAAAAAGCTAAAGTGCGCAAAAGAGGCCTAAAACCCAACTTTCACATATGAGTTCTGAATTTTATGAAATTGGTCTTTTTTTGAAGGTATTTGAAAATGGAGTACTTTAAAAGTGAGTAGACCAAAATCAGACACTGTATGAGGGAGATATGTGTGTTTTAGTCCGTTAGATGTGAAATTGAACTTTGGGGTTATTTGACATTTGTTTGAGTTGGTAATTTTTTTGTATTTTTTAATTTAGTCTTATTGGTAATATCCACACAATGAATGTAGTTTCAGATCAATCGGAGTTAGGATGAATTAATTAAAAATAAGGGAATTTAATAACTTTTTATGCTAATTTACACTTGGATTTTTGGTTCCTTATCTTATGCAATTATGCATAATGAAATGCAAATGTTATTTACATATGTATGAATGCTAATGATGCTCTATTAATTATTGAATGCATATGGATTTTGGGGAACATAGCCTAATTGACCAATTTTAGCATGATGAGTCTGAGATTCATCAACGACCCCTTCAGAATGTAAATCTACATTCATCAAGGACGAGGTGCCTACAAGGTCCTCACCCCAACTGATGTAAAAGTCCCACCATCCATTCAAAATTGCCTGCTCGAAAACGGTCGATCTATCTCCCAATTTTATGTTCAAACACTTCTTACTTGGGCAATGAATCATATCTTAGTTTGGCCCTTTCCGAAAGGTAATCTGATCCTTGTGAAATGCCCATTCTAACCAGTTTAGCAAACCGACTTTGAATACAAGATAGTCAGTTAGTCGCCTTGTTAACCAAGACTTGTCCATCTCTAATACCCTAACATTCATCAAATAGAGTATATTATCCCTAGAAAAAAATGCTTGTCAGAGACATGGATTTATCTCATTCTAACCAGTTCAACTCACATAACATTACCCCAATAATATTAGTCATGTGTCGTTGGTCTAAAAGTTATAAGAGCATATCTAGGAGATGAGAAGAGAACTATTTTTCTTAATATTTTAATCGAGCTCATCCATAAAGATGCAAACCACAATATAATACAATGGTTGTTACATGCAAAAGTTTACATTTGAGCTAATTTTAATAGCATAACCCCGAACCCCTTCAGTATACCCCATAAATCAATCGTGGTCAGCTTTTTAAATTATCATTGAGGTTGCAATAATTAAAGCTGATTATGAGTGATTTGGTATACCGAAGAGGATCGGATTATGCTACCGAAAAATATACTCAAATCTAAACCTTTGCATGTAATAATAACCACCTTATATTATGGTTTGTGTCTTTATGGACCCCCTTAGTCCGGGACCTCTGAACTAAGGAAAGCATACACACACACACACACAAGATTGTACTGACACCTTGTGTCCTTATCTGTACGTGCTACAAATGGGATCTGCAAGATATCAATAGACTACTTAATCATATATGTTTACCGAGCATGTTCATGTATTTGGTTGGTTTGCAAGAGGGAAAGGGAGCTATGTGAACTTAAGATTGTGTCTAATTAAAGTGTAACTATATAGCACTTAGTGAGAATGAACCTGCAAAAGAAGTCTTTCACCTGCAAACATCAAAATCCATGACCATTGGACATGCATATCTCATCTCGAAGCGTGTCCAATAGCTTTGTGAAAAAAAACATAACACAATTGAAAGCGATGAAATCTCCCAATGTATTGCGCATGCCTCCAAGTGTGCAGGGAAGCACTGTGTGATTTTATTTTGTGTGATTTCTTCCTGATATTATTTTTTTTAATGTTGTTGAATATCTATCTACAAATTAATGTGAACATATTATCGTATTAATTAAATTTTAATGTGATAAATTATTATATGATTTGTTTAAAATGCAACACATATGATATGCATATGGTCACACATACTTGTATTTACAAATCCATGTAAATATCATACATATATACATAAGTACATAAATATATGCGTATACATGCATATAGGCATACATTCTTAACACATGCATAGTTATGTGTGTATACCAATTTGACTACATTTACTAACAAGAACATTCTTAAATAAGTATATATGTGGTGAGTTCACATTAGTAGTCTCTAAGACATATATGGGATCCTCCATCTTATTGGGGTGAGTGTTATAAAGGAAAAGGGATCTTATGCCCATGGTTTTTTTAATGAACAAGGACAATGTGAGGTAAAAATTTTAGATCGGTGTAAATCCCTCTACTTATTTGTGAAGTGAATTTGAATAAATACAATTGGATAATAATAAACGGATGTGTATGAAATCCCGCTCTATCATGTATAAATGATTAAACAATTGACATGATCGGTTTCCTTAACAAACTAATAATGACGGTGAGGTTCCCAAATAGTCGCCTCATGAAGGTGTGCACATAATATGGTTTATGGAACCGATTTATATCGTTCTACTAGATTGATGAAAAGATGTATGTACCCTTAATGAACAAGCATACAAAACAAACATACACGACAAGCATCAAAATTAACAGCATATACTCCAACAAGATTAATATGCTTCCAAATAACTTATAAATTATCATAAATGAGATAGAAAATATGTGTGTAGTGGAAGACTCGCATGCTTCAAATGGACAAACAAGATTAATACGCTTCAAATTAGCATTCAAAACAAACGTTTAAATTAACATACAATTAACAACCCAAATGAGATAGAAATAGACATTATACTCAAAGGATGAGAGGGCTGATGGATGAAGAGGACTAAAATAAGAATGAGGCATCAGAAGGCAGCCGTGGAGGTCGCGGCCAGGAGAGGAGGAGGAGGGAGGTAGGGGTCATGAGGGGGTGGCGGAGGGAGGATAACATCATGGGAGGAGGAGGCTGAGAGGACAGGGTGGCTGGCAGAGGGAACAACTAAGGGCTTTCGTGGAGGCAGCAACCAGGAGAGGAGGAGAGGGGTCATAAAGGGGAGGATGATGGAGGGAGGAGAACGACAGGGGAGGGTAGCCGGTAGAGGGAGGAGGTGGATGACAGTGGTTGGGTTCTGATGAATCCTTGATTCATCTACTTCATACAAGGATCTTAGTCAAATCTCCTTAATAAATCATTAAATAATTCCTTTAAATGGACTTAATTAACTCCACTGATAAGATGTGAAATCAGGGCTAATTATTGTATATAAATAAACCCTAATATCTAGCTAACTTTTGTTCATTATTGTATGTACAAAAACTAAATATTTTTACTTAATTATTTTTAATTATATTATTTGATGTAATCACTAACTTGTTATTAAGAAACAAACCCATAAAAACTATAAAATCAAAAGAAAATAAAGGGATTAGACCTTTTATACATTGTACATTTTTAACTTTGACGTTTTTATTTCACATTTTTCTTAACCCATAAGATCCATAAAAATTAGATTAATCATAAATATTTAATATGCATTAATCTCTAACTGAAATATAAATAAAAATACAAAAAATACAAAATATAAAATATAGGGTATTAATGGGTAATTAATACATACACAAAAAATGTATTTTGTACGTATGACTTCTTTTAATTTTGAGTCATTCAAGAAAGTTGTAGATCTCAATGAGATCAACAACTTTTATGTTGACCATTTTCTTATCTGAATTTTCCTTCTATTTCTTTTTCTATTTTTTATATTTTTCTCTTCTTGATCAATGGTCAACATGATCTGCACTTTCTGATTGGGCCACGCCAGCCGCCATGTCTGCCTTCTCTCTCATGCGCGCCCCAATGCCTACCAGCCAATCACAACCCTCTGTGCATTGACATGTGGTCAACAACCCCTCCCCTTCAGTCGTTACACTCCTAGTCACACAACCCATGTTTTCTCCCTCAGATTCTCACCCCCTCCCCACCCTCGACGTTACCCACCATCATATCACCTTCCTTGTAACCCCTGCATGTCCACCACCTTCCATAGGCCTTCAACACAACCCTTCAATGATGTAACCCCCGCCAAATCGAGCCCTATAAAAGCTCAACCACCCCTACAGTTTCTATTATCCACCACTCTGAAACCCTACACTCCATCTCCGACCCCTCCTCGCCGATGACAATAGTAGTAGGAGCCTCGCAGGGTGACGGCGAGGTGAAGGTTTGGTGCGATCTGCGGCCTCCCCATTTTGGCAATGTAGCAACTCTTTTATCCGAGCTGTAGAGCTCGTGTTCTTCTCGTTGGAGCACTCACAGCTATGACTCCAGGAGCTTCGTCTTCACCCCATGCGACTCACCAGATCAGGGACGGAGCCATGACGGTAACTAGGAGAGGGCACAAATTAGATATAACATTTCATTTATAAATGTAATGAAATTAACTAACAACTGATGTAATGAAATTAACTAACATATATAAAATCTACAAATAAAAAATGTACTCTTTCTAAAATTACCTTGTTAGAGTTGTCCTCGATGAGATTTCATATTTTGAAATCGTTGAATAATTTCTTCATTGCTGACATTTGTGAACATATCTTTTTCAATATAAGTAACCAAGCTATCATTCAGCCATTGATCCCCCATCTTGTTCCGAAGGCAATTTTTGATGTGTTTCATTGCAGAAAATGCTCTTTCTATTGTGGCAGTTGTGACGGATAGAACAAGTGCCAATTTAATAAGCTTATAAACCAAAGGATATATCATGTCCTTTTTCTTCTCAACAAATAGTTGTGCAAGATCTACGATACCTTTCATCTTGGAAAAATCTTCATCAGAAGTCACATCCAAAAAATATGTTTCAAGTTGAGTATCTAATTTCACCATGTCAACATCTGAAAAATCACCGTTATAAAATGAGGCCATCTGAACTAACTTCTCTTTATGGAAGGACGAAAATGATTGTGATGGATTAAGACATGCTACACACAAAAGCAAATCAGTTTTCCTTTCTGTAAAACGGCAATTCAGTTCTTGAAGTTGTGAGTCGATGACCAAATAGAATATCTCAATCTTATAATAGTGCAAATTAGTCATACTATGAGTTCTGCGTCGAGTCCTTCCATGAGCCATCCATGGTTTGTCCATCTCATGAACATCAATATTTTGCTTTATGCAAAAAGAAATTACATTTGCGAGTAACGAGTCCCATCCACTATCTCTTAAAAGTTGCAATCTCTGTGTAGAAATCTTGACCAAAGTCATGGCATTGATAATATCCTGCTCTTTTCGTTGTAGTGATTGTGATAATTCAGATGTAATACCCAAGACAAGTTTCATAAAATGACAACTGAATATAAATCAAATGATTGTATGGAATCTAACAAAGAAGATGCTTCAGCCCTTTTTCACAATTCGAACCATCTTGCACAATAATATCAAGAATATCTACTATTGATGCAAACATCAAAGTGATGTTAATTAGAGAATTGTAATGTGATCCCCATCGAGTATCACCAGGCCGTAACATACTTATTTGTTGATTTAAACCTTTACCAGTTGAAAGTTCACCAATTTCAATAGCTTTAACAATCTGAAGAGCATGATTTTCTCTTAACTGATCACGACATTTACACGAAGCTCCAACAGTATTCAACAGACGCAGAATAGTATTAAATAACAATGCAACTTGAACATTATTTTTTGCAACTGCTACTAAAGCTAATTGAAGCTGATGTGCAAAACAATGCACATAATATGTTGAGTTGTTTTCTTTTTGAATCAATGCTCGAAGTCCATGAAATTCTCCCCTCATATTGCTTGCACCATCATAACCTTGTCAACGCGATTTTGCAAAACTTAAGCCATGTGATGAAAATAAAGCTTCGAGTGAGCCTTTTAATGAGTAAGTTGTAGTATCAGGAACATGAATTATAGATAGGAATCTCTCGACAACACACCCTTTCTTGTTCACGTACCGTAGAACAACAATCATTTGTTCTTTAACTGATATATCTCTAGATTCGTCAACTAGAATTGAAAACAGTTCATTTCCAAGTTCCATAATGATGTTTTTAGTCATTATTGTTGCAGGTGCATATACAATATCCTTTTGAATTTTTGGTGCAATTAATTTTAGATTCTCTGGAGCATTTTCTAATAAAACATCTCCAATCTCCTTATTATGAGCTGCTAGGAATTTTAATAATTCAAGGAAATTACCTTGATTATTTGAGAAATTTGATTCATCATTTCCTCTGAAAGCCAAACCTTATCTTGAAAGAAATCTAACACAGTCTATTGTTGCATTCAGACGAATTCGATAATCATTGTTCATTTGCACAGTCTGTTTGTCTAATAAATTATGTATACTTTGATTCTGATTCATCAAAGCAATGTAATTTTGTTTCAATTTATTGTCAACACTGTTTGGACCACCAACATGTTCATCAAATTTCTCTTTCTTCTTCCAATTTCTAAAGCCTTTTGTGACAAAAGTTTCTCCTCCACTTTGAATATCATTTTCTGATCTGAATAAATAACAATAAAGACAATATGCGACATCTTCTAATATGATGTACTCTAGCCATGTTTTGTACTCACTAAACCAAGCTGGGTTAAATTGCCTTAATTTATTTCCAATCATTCTTTGCGGAAAATTATGACTTTGAGGTTGACATGGACCTTTTTGAATATAAGCTCTCCTAATACGATCCCGATCATTAGGATCATAAGAAGATATCTTTGGTCTCAATCCAGGATCTGCCACAAGATCTGTAGTATCTTCTAAACATACACGTTTGTTACTTGATTCAACTTCATTATCTTTACTACTTTGGGAAATGGATGAATCTGGACCTCCCATTCGTTTGAAATATTTTTCATTCTATATGTAAAAAGTAAATTGTGTCAATAACTCGACTTACATGTAAAATTACTTATTATTTGCATGCGAATAATCATCAAATTATAAAATGATTATTTAACCTACCAAACAATTTTCACTTTTTTCCATTAACATTGCTATGTTAAAATGACTATTAACATTTCTAAGAACGTATACATTGTCTGATATCTTATAAAAAAATCTAGATGCATAAACTTATGTGGTAAAATTATTCAATCGAAATTGTTATATAAAAGGTTCCTATCAAATTAAACTTTTCGTAATAGTAAAAATACATAAAAAAATAAGAAAATAAATGGACATTATTAATAAGAAATTATATAACATAAAATATACCTCTCCTTCAATTTTGAATCTTGATGGTCGTCGAATTTCGTCTAATTTGATGACGTCTAAGGAGCAATAAAACAAGAGAGATAATGATAATTGTTGATAAGAGAGAATATCTAGAGAGAGAGCAGTTGAGAGAGAAAGAGTACAGGAGAGAGAGTGCAGGAAGATTGAGAGAGAGAGATTGAGAGAGAGATAGAGAGGCGTGAGAGAGGGATAAAGAGGGGGAGAGAGGGAAAAAGTGGGGGAGAGAAAGGGGTACGGGAGAGAGAGGCAGCGGGCGAGAGAGAGGGGGGAAAGAGGGAGAGAGAGAGGGTGCGATAGAGAGGGGGAAAGATTGAGAGAGAGGGTGTGATAGAGAGGCGGGAAAGAGGGAGAGAAAGAGGGTGCGATAGGGAGAGGTTACGGGGGGAGATAGAAGGTGAGAGAGAGAGGCGTCGGGAGGAGGATACTAAATTTAGAGTGTACTGCCATATGCCATATATAGCATTTTTTGCAAAAATTGAGGGGGGCACTTGCCCCTCCCTCCATCCGTCCTTGCACCAGATCCTCTCTGCCTTTTTTTTTTTTTTGATAGGTAATAAATCTTTATATTCCTGTAAGCTGCACAAAAATTACAGGGGGGGGACAGATCCCAGAAACTATCAAACCAAAAACATGGCCACCGCAACCTACAGGGCCAATTACAGTAGGGAAAACCACAAAAGCATACTGCAATTACATGTAATTCCCAGAAAAGGTGAAGCCAAAACAATCAAAAGGTTAGAGAAGATCTGACAGTGGAGATGACATTCCTTGCGAGCAGCACCGCCACAGAGGAGCGACCTGAGTTCCAACGCATATTCCGCTCTTTCCAAAGCTCCCAAACAGTGGCCGCAAGAGCACTGCAACCCAGCCTCCGGTGAGAGGCCGAGGGGAATTGGCTAATCCACAGCACGGTGTTGCCAAGAAAGCGAGGTGGCGACTGCGGAAGAGCAAGACCGTGCAGTACCAGAGTCCAAACATCCACCGCAAAACAGCATTCCCAAAAGATATGTTCACAAGATTCATCAGCAGCCAGGCACAGGTAGCAAGAGGCGGGGAGGATGATCCCAAACTTCGCCATTCTGTCCAGAGTAGGAAGCCTATTAAGGAGGGCACGATACAATGTGCAGGAATGCCGAGGCACCACTCCCTTGCACCAAACGACGCTCGCCCAGGGGGCAGGCGGGCCACGAGGCCTGACCGCCTCCACAGCCGTCGAGAAATGCAGAGTCGGAGTCGGAGGCGCGGAGGAATGGGAGAGGGAGGAAGAGGGGGGCGGGAGACGACTCCAGAACGAGTCTCTGCCGCGAAGCATCGCTTTCCAAACCGCTGAGTCACCGTGCTTGGCCGTAGCCACCCCGAAGGAGCAATCGGAGAGGTACTTGGATCTCATGAAGCCCGCCCAGAGAGAATTATCCGCATGAAGGAGCCTCCAGCTCCAAACGAGGAGTGCAGCGCTGCGTAGAGTCAATGAAGACCGAAGCCCCAGCCCACCCTCCGATTTGGGGAGGCAAATCGTGTCCCATCGGACATAGTGCCTCCCAAAACCCCAGAGGAAATTAGCACACAGTTTATCAACATTAGAAGCAGCCTCCCGAGATAGAAGGGTCCCACCAACCCAATAGAGGGCGATCCCATTGATGACCGAACGAAGAAGCTGCGCCCTCCCAGCCAGGGAGAGAGACTTGGCCTTCCAGCCACCAAGAGATGCTTTGATTCGGTCCTCAAGAATGCGCGAGCTGGAGCCCCTGCCCCGCGAGGAGGAAAGAGGCAGCCCCAGGTAGGACGTAGGCAGAGCACGCGAAAGCACACCAAGCGAAAGCACGCGATCCTCTCTGCCTTCCTTTGCTCCTCGAGGTAGCATTACGATCTCCTTCCCCTTTTGATTTCTCCTATTTTCACGTGTGTACCTTCACCTCACTATACCCATCTGGGCACCACATAGCTCTGCCATGCACCCTAGATCTTCGCCGACTCATCTCCGCCGCCCCCCTCCTTTCTCTAGAATCCCCTCCGTCTTGCCCTGCCTCCAGGTCTTGCATGGACATGGAGCTTCAGGTCTCCACCTCCTCTTGCACGCCATGGACCTCCATTCCATTCTTCCTCGCCTCACCTTCAATTTCTAGCCTTGCAAGTCATCTCGGCCTTCATTGATCGGAAGGAGCAACAAGGCTCCTTTCTCCTCCTGCCTCCGGCGTTCGCGCTTCGCCGCACTGATCCGACCCTCAGAGCAGCTCTGTATCGCCTCCATCACCTTCACCCCGCCCTCTCGAGCCTCTAGGTCCCTCAACCAAACTCCAGGACCTCGACGGAGCTTGGGTGGGGTGTTTGGAATTCCCCGATCGATCTTTACTGCCCGTTGAATCACGTATGCATGCCCATCATAAAGGTCCATCTTCTGCCTTGTCTGGACCATCGGGTCACATCAGATATGATAGCCCATATCCTAGCCCAATCCTTCACCCGTACCTCTAGGCTCGAGACGCTCGAGGCTCCACCGCCTCCGTACCTTGTTCCGTGCCTAGCCCCCACGTGTAGGAGGTACATGGGCTAGGGGAAATGGTAGAAGAGACCCTTCAGCTTCCACAATTCGCACTTAGGTTCCCTTCACGTACAAATCACGCACATGACATGAACTTTTGCATCCAAGACCTTCTATCTTCCAACAATTGCAGAAACACCCTTGCATGCGATTAATTTCAAAGGAAACCCCTCCATTTATTAATAATTACATCTAAGCCCCTCTCAGGACTTGTAGTGAATAAAAACTTTGTTTTATTTACATTTTAATTCCTATAACTTCAACACTTCATATATTTCTCATTTTTAATCCAAATTTTACGTATGTTGTGACATTTTAAAGCTTGTTTCATGCTATATCTCTTTATAACGTTTGAGGACAAAACCGACTTCAATTGAATTGATTTTTATTGATGGATTGGATTAACATTTACAGGCTTCTTAAGAATAATTTCTGTAATTAAATTATTGTGAAGGTTGATCGTTTTCTGCAGAGAAATAATTATCTCCCTAATATTTTGTAATTTTAAGATTATTATTATGGAGTTAATTTGCAGGATCTTAGAGCAGGATCAATTGATTCAACCAGCTTTTGGATTATGATTGATAAATCTTTATTGGATTTTTACGCACCTAATCTCCTTAAGAGCTCTAAATTGATAAAAAAATCTTGAATACACATCTTAGATATGTAAATTATTTAAAGGATTCAATTGCTCGCATGATTAGAGGATAATGAGTACAATCGCAAATACATTTTTTCTCTATGTTGTTTTATTTTCTTTACTCTATTTTTCTGTCATTTTCTGACATAGAAAAAACTGTTGCAAATAATTAAATATATAGATTAGTTTAACCCATTCAACTAAAGAACACTATTCCCCGAGTTTGATCTTGGCATACTTACCAAGTTAAATTTATCGCATATTCAAACCTGTGATTTTTGATAGATAGTTTCTGCCTCTTATAATACAATAATTCGACAATTTTTAGAGAGGTAGAAAGAGGTTCATTAGATTCTAAGGAGATGGAAGAGAGTTTTGAAGGACGGGATTGAGGGAGGGGGGGAGAAGAGACGTGCACTGGGAGGGAACGGAATGTCGTCTGGATTTTAGGCTAATATTATTCGTGACGGTCAAAATGACCGCCGCTTATTTTATTTACAATGTTAATGTTTACGTGACGACCGGCCACCCATCGCAAATAATATATGGATTATTGGCAGCATTCAATTATCAAGCTGTCGTAAATATAAGATATCAACAGCGGGCAATGCTGCCCGTTGCTAATAGCCCAACATAAATACTCCATTTTCTAGTAGCATATCGTCAATAGATCTAGTAGTATATCGTCATATGGTGAAATAGTTGATATATTTGAGATCAGCTTTATACATACGTAAGAAGTGTTCTATTTCAATGCATTTAGATTAATGCAGGCTATGTCAGAGTAGGGTACAAGAAAGAGAGAATTGGTGTTCTTTCCTTAGAGCAAACAGATTGCTTGCGAACCAACGAGCCATTTTCTCTTGCAAGTCAACTAGAGGAGGTTTTTTTTTGTACTAGACAACTCTATCAATGTATGTATTATACTTATTAGGACAAACACAATGACTTCTTTGATGTTAATGAATATGAAGATGTAGTGGATAATGATGATGCTTATCGGAATTCTTCGCATGATATTCTGCCTTCTGTAATGGATAATGACATCGCTAGTAGCGGTAGAAGATTTATTTAATGTGTTTTTTCTTTCCATCAATTTTTATAACATGATTTATTTAATATGTGCTAAGTGCATATAATATTGGAATTACATTCTCTTTATTTGCATGTATGGCTTCTAGACCTAGACATATTCGAGAAAAAAACTTGAACCCACTTCGCAGGCACAATGAGCCTCATTTGATCCCAGTAGTGGTGGTTTTAGAGACAACGGAGACCCACTCAGTGTATGTTCTTAGATCGCCTCCCTCCTAGGAAGACATTATGCGTGCATATTGTTGGAGGCGATACCATGGGTGAGAACGTTATGGAGTTACAGAGCTACCTTGGCCAGGTTTCTCGTGCACGAGTCCTCGTCGTTGCTGCAGACTTTCGACATCATCCTCAAGTTGTCAAGGTTGCCATTCTATCTTACATGGAGGTACCTTATGATATAAATATTGTATCCATAAAGTTGTTGTATTGTGATTTAAGTCTACTTCTTATAGACTGCATTTACTCGAGATCAAGATTTGGTGGTCGATGGATAGATTCTATCTCTGCGGTGGAGATGTTGCGTAGTTATAAGGGATGCATAAAGGCCGAGCTAACAATAAGTCGCTTTTTTTATGTAATAGCCCTAATTTCTAAAGGCCAACTAAATCCTAGATGATGAATGATTATGGATGGAAGTTGATGGGATTTGGAAAGTCATTTAAGTGACTAAGTGGTGGTTTGTGGCCAAGATGCGATTAAGTAGTTAAGTGTGATTAATGAAGGATCATTATTCATGGGTGGGCCTTGTTTGCAATATTAGAAAGTTGAGTGGGTTTTGTTGCAAAATGACCAAGGTCTATATAAACCCACTAACCCCCAATCTCGGCCACACTTAATCCAAAATCCTTCTTCTTCCTCTTGAGACTTGGAGCCATCTCCTCTCCATGGCCGAAACCTTCTTGGACCTCCACCTTCTTGCTTAGTTTTCTACCTCATCTGTCCACCAAATTTGAGTTTCTTGGGCTCAAATTAAAGCTGTGAAGGAGAGAAACAAAGATCAAGTGTTGCATGTAAGATCCAAGGTCAAACTTGGATCGAAATTGGAGTAGAAGGGCTGGAGATGCTATTGTTCTTGAGCAGCTCTTGAGCATTGTTTAAGGTACAAATTATACCCCTCTTTGCTGCCATTAAGATGGAATTTTCTCCACCCTATGAGCCTTATGTTGAGCTGCTATATCAAGGTTTTGATTGTGGTTCTTGTTGGACTTTGATTTGGTTTTTGGAGTGGCTTTTGATGGACGGTTTTGGGGATTTCTAGATCTGTGTATGCTTGATTAATCCGAGTTTTTGGCATGATTTGGGGGAAATTCTTGAGCTCTTTCATTGGTATTTGATTGTTGTTAGATCCTCCATCATTTTATCTTTAAATTTATGTGCAAAATTTGAATTTTTATGATGATTTTGGGGGATTATGGCTGCTGTTCATATGGACCTGCAGCTGATTTCATATTTGTGTTCTTGTGATTTGCATGCGTTGATGCATGATTTTTGTATGATATAAGGGCCACTTTCAAGTATCCTTGATTGTTCATCTTGTCTCCATTCTATTGGCCTTTAATCCATGGCTTAGATGTGGATTTAAGGATGATTTTGGGAGTGTTTTAACTGCTGTTATATTGCAGTTCAACAAGTTTCAGATTCTGTGATCTTATCCTTTGAGTGATGCATGTTTTGAGGCATGTAAAGACCTCTTAATGAACCCTTATTGCTGGAATTTAAGGATTAATTGATGCCTTAGTATATGAAGATGAATCACAGGAAATTGGATGAGTTTTGAAAGAACTTAAGTGCCTTGAACTGAGAAGTATTTCTGTTATACTAAACATTATGCGCGTGATTTAGTTGCTGAATGTTGCATGTTTTGGAGGCATGTAATGACCCTTAAAATGCTGAACTTTAAAAGTATTATGATGATTTAATCATGGATAGTGAACCTCGTAAGATTGTGTGAGAAACATGAGAATTTATAAGTGCTTGAACTGCTGAGCATATAGCTGTGCACACATGCAAATTTTAATGTTGTCATGTGAATGAATTTGATTATGTAGAAACCCTCTTCAAACCATATATGAGTTGTGTTTTAGTCTTGTTTGATGATTACAAATATGGACTGAAATCTCTTGATACTAAATTTTAGAACTAAGAACACACTAAGGATAAGCTTTGCCCATTTGGTTGTGCACTCACATGACGTTGTGGCTGAATTGTATATTGAACTTGGGAGTGTAATCACCCTTATAACAACCTTGAGTTGTTCCTTACTTAAGTCCATGATAAACACTTTAAACCCCTCCCCCCTTACATTGATAAATATAAAGAGTTTTAGTGTGATGTTTGTATGAATTATGGACTGTGAGATAAATAGGAAATTTCACATATAAAAACAAGACTGTATATGGGACTTGTCACCTGACCCTAAGTCAGCTAAGGAGTCTAGCTTCTCCAAACTGTGAATTGACTTCTGATACCTTAAGACCTTGAAATCTCTAAGTAGCCAGATCTTGTATGCGTTGTGAATCTTGGGGAACACATGAAAGAAAGATGTTACAAATCTGGTAGTCAATGATCCTAGGATAAGATGTTCATCAGTGAGAGATGAGAGAGAGACTAATAACAGGTATGTATCCCTGACCATGGATCAGTTGAGGTTCTTACAGAACAAGTTCGGGTCTAGGACCGATAACTTGTAGATGTGTTATAAGTCACCGAAATCGTAGACACTTTGTGTGAAACATTAAAATAAAAGAAATTATGATGTCACATGTGGCCAATCGTGGTGGTTTATACTCCGACTGTGCGAGGGCACGGTGACCCTCACCTGAGCAGGAGATGAGGTCGCTCAGGCTTGGGTAGCGGACACTGAGAGCATGGGTCTAGGATACCAGTCTTTTTCACATGTTTTCTTCGAGCCGACTCAGTTTTTTACGCTTCTTTGGGATCCACGAGTTGTCTAGACCATTCCGCTGACCCGTTGGTTTTTCTTAGAGAGCCTAGGTTGGGGGTTCTCCGCAGTTAGTTACGAGCTCGTCTGGTTTTTACTTAGCTCTTCTCCTCCGGGAGTTGAGCAACGAGAGAGGAAATCGGGTCCGTCAGGCTTAGCTCTTCTCTTTCCTGCCTCTAGCGGCGTAGTAGTCATACTATCGCTGCATTTCTCTTGGACCACACTTCCACTGGGATTGGCGAGACAGACGAATCCCTTCGGGGGTTTCCTCACCACAGAAATTAATTACCTTTCCGCCAGGCTTGTGACCTGGTGATGGGGTAGTGGTCGATAGACATGTGACAGTTCACCAGTTGCCTAGTTAAGTTGTGATTCCATCAATAAACATTGCTGACTTCATTATTACCTTTCCGCCAGGTTTGTAACCTATTGATGGTGTAGTGGTCAGTAGACACTGACAATCTCATTATTACCTTTCCGCCAGGCTTGTGACCTGGTGATGGGTAGTGGTCAGTAGACACTGACAATCTCATTATTACCTTTCTGCCAGGCTTGTGACCTGGTGATGGGGTAGTGGTCAGTAGACACTGACAATCTCATTATTACCTTTCCGCCATGCTTGTGACCTGGTGATGGGGTAGTGGTCAGTAGACACTAACAATCTCATTATTACCTTTCCGTCAGGCTTGTGACCTGGTGACGGGGTAGTGGTCAGTAGACACTGACAATCTCATTATTACCTTTTCGCCAGGCTTGTGACCTGCTGATGGGGTAGTGGTCAGTAGACACTGACGATCTCATTATTATCTTTCCGCCAGGCTTGTGACCTGGTGATGAGGTAGTGGTTAGTAGACACTGATGAATCCTTTAATTATCTTTCCGTCAGGTTGTGACCTCGTGATGGGGTAAGAGATGGGTGACATTCCGCTATATGCCTAGTGACGACTTTCCACTAAGAGACTAGTGACGATAGTACCGTTAGTAGAGACTAACGAGGGTTGGGTGTTGAGAGAATTGTGAGTACATTTTCTCTTGTACACCTTCGTGAGCGTGCTATCACACGTGTCGATCAAGGATCAATGAGAGTTGAGAGAAAAAGCTAGAAGGAGTGTTGGGAACTTAGTTAGGATACAAGACACCATCGCATGCCTACGGAGGCACCCCAACCCTGATGTATACATCATACCTCAGAGTCAAAGTGTGAGGTTCAACCTGGACTTTGAAGTCCCACCCGGATATCGAGGTCCTAACCGGACCAAGACCACAGACTTACTTTTAGGCTTGAGTTGTTGTTTGGTTAGTTCCATTGATTGAGGGAGATACTGTGTGGTAGTGAGTGAGTGTGTTTCTTCTTGTTAGCCTTCCGAAAGCAAGTAAATAACTTAAAAGAATCAATTAACCTGTTTTTACTTGCCAGTTCTCTTTTGTCCACTACAGTTTCCTTACTGTTTTTCTAGCTGTTTTAGTCTTTTCTTACTACTTTCCTTAGTAGAACTGTGTAGAATTTGTACTTGACAATTTTGTGACAGATACTTGCTTGTCCCCTTTCTACTTGTGGCAGGCAAGGGTCCGGCGACCGAGTAGCCGACGTAGTTGGTGCTGCAGTCGTTTCTTTTTGGAGGATACACTTTCAGAGCAGGTATATCTTTTGGAGTTTACTTGTACAGTTGTTAGTTGTGCTCTCCTCTGTAGCCTTATTTTTGGCATATATATGTATGTGGGTGTTGTGGAAACCTAATATGTTTATATGAATGAAATGAAAAGGAATGGATACCTTGTTGTTCAGTTCTGGTGCACTGTTCACTTCCGCTTTTGGTTTTCTCGTGGTTGCTTGTTTAACCAAAATAAATCCTGTGAATGTCATGTTTAAGAAGCGAAAAAAAATTTCCCAGGTTTTCATAACAATGGATTAACTCTAAGCTAATTAAGTAGGCGTATGATGTGTTTGATGGGTAACCTAAGGTCCTCGGGAGGAGGTCGTTACAGGTTTGGTATCTGAGCAAGGTTACCCCGATACACGCATTTGCATAATTTAATAGCTTGAGTTTCGAATAACGAGAGTCTTATGACTTCTCGTGAAGCCGGATGGGAAAGTTTTTGACATTCATAAGATTTATGTAACCACAAGTCACCAGAACATTTCATTCGTATAAGTATCCCAAGAGGAGAAATAGTACAACTGATTAATTCCTAAAGTGTTTAGATATGTTATGATCTGGTATAGGGAGGATTAGAATAGCACCACGAGCAGCTCATGATCAGCCAGGAGAGATGGCGCAGGTGCTAGCTACACTTACTGATCTGCGATAGAGACAAGATCAGATACTTGCCCAGCAGACTGAGTTGGCGGAGCGACAGACTGGGATGGAGTTGAGGACGAAGGCACTGCCTGACTTCTCATACCACCCATCCAGGGATGAGTCCGCTAGAGCCGAGCATCTAGTCTCTGAGGAGATTCCCTGGCATTCTGAGGCAGAAATTCCGAGGGAGTCAGGAGCCGACAGTGTTGAGGTAGGCCAAGGGCCTGTAGCAGGAGTAGAGGTCACATGGTTTGTTCTTTCTGCTGCACCGAGACACCATGATGTTTTCACATCCTACCAGAGAGCTGGAGTACCCAGGTTTCAGGGCACGTGTACGTCTGACGAGGCTGAGCAGTGGCTCAGGATGGTGACGAAGGTGTTCAGGATGATTCAGGCACTACCGGAGTCGTGGTTACCCTTTGCTGAGTTCTCACTTACTGGGTTTGCAGAGCGCTGGTGGGAGGCTACTGTGTCTGAGATGGGGTGTGTGCCGGCTTGGACAGACTTTGAGACCCACTTTAGAGTCCACTTCTTCTCAGGGAAGTGGAGAGAGACACAGCGCAGGTTGTTTGCAGAGCTGAGACAGGGCAAGATGACAGCGCGAGAGTACTTTGTGCGCTACATAGAGTTATCACGCCACACATCTTTTGCAGCTACTTTTCTAGATGAGAATCTGGAGAAGTTTGTTCATGGCATGAGGGAGGATGTTTAGGAGAAGTTGGTAGGGCTGAGACCAACTACCATCGCTGAGGTTACTGATGCAGCAGAGCGGATTGAGGACGTCCGCGAGAGACGTTTTGGGAGTACTTTTAGACCACCACCGGTACCACAGAGGTCGTATGGACCTATTCGGCGACAGTACCAAGCACAGCGGTCAGCATGACGCTTTCGTCCGACAGGGAGGGCTTCTTCTGGCAGTGTTCACTCGTCCCCCACGACTACTTTGGGAGGATCACTGGCCAGTAAAGGTTTTGAGGCAGCGCGGCCATCTGGGTCGTAGAGGTTTGGAGCACAGAGCACGAGACCCGCAGAGAGTGCCGGCCTATCTTCTACACTGAGCAGGGCGATCAGGTGCTACCAGTGCTAGCAGGTGGGACATGTCAGATCCCAGTGCCCACAGCTACAGACTCCACCACCTCTACCTCCACCACATCCGAGAGTTACCGAGAGGAGCTCCTGGTACATAGGTCACCAGAGACCAGCTCAGAGCGCAGCAGGATCCAGTGTTGGATCTATACGACAGGGACCGATTCACGCAGTTACATCTGAGCAGGCACGGTCCACGACCACGGTCGTGAAAGGTATGGTTTCAGTTTCGAGCCATCCTTTTCACGTGTTGTTTGATTCCGGTGCTACACATTCGTTTCTTGCTGTGAGACTTCTAGCCACATTGGGTAGAGTCATGGAGGACGTAGATCCTCCATTTCACATCCGAGGGCCAGGCGGACAGTTGTTCGTGATTTCAGAGATAGTTAGAGGGCTACCAGTGTTCATAGGAGGTCACGAGATGACTGCGGACTGCTTTCTATTTCAGCTTGATGAGTTCGACATGATTTTGGGCATGGATTGGTTGTCTACACATCATACTCTAGTCGACTGTTACAGGAAGACTGTTGTCTTCAGGATCCCCGGTTTGACAGAGTTCACATTTGAGGGGACAATGCAGGACTCCATGATGGAATACATTTCAGTGCTGAGAGCACAACGACTGGTTGATCAGGGATATGACACTTTTCTGGCCTTTGTTCAGGAGGTTACAGATAGAGAGCCGATGGCTCAGGACATTAGAGTTGTGTTGGAGTATCCCGACGTGTTTCCTGTGGAGTTACCAGGACTACCTCCAGTTAGAGAGATCGAGTTTGAGATCTCGTTGCTTCCCGATACGCAACCGATCTCCATGGCTCCGTATCGCATGGCACCCGCAGAGCTGAGAGAGCTGAAGGTACAGCTACAGGAGTTGCTTGACTTGGGCTTTGTGAGGCCGAGCACTTCACCTTGGGGCGCTCCTATACTCTTTGTTCGGAAGAAGGATGGAACCATGCGGTTGTGCATTGACTACATGCAGTTGAACAAGAAGACGGTAAAGAACCGTTATCCTCTGCCACGTATTGATGATCTATTTGATCAGCTACAGGGATCTTCGGTGTTCTCGAAGATCGACCTCCGCTCGGGTTACCATCAGTTGAGGATTCATGAGACAGACATCCTGAAGACAGCCTTTCGGACACGGTATGGCCATTACAAGTTTGTAGTGATGTCATTCAGACTGAAGAATGCCCCCGCGGCATTCATGGACATGATGAACAGAGTGTTCCATCCTTACTTGGACAAGTTTGTTGTGATGTCCATAGATGATGTGCTAGTTTACTCGAAGAATGAATGGGACCAAGAGAACGACTTGAGAGAAGTGCTTGGTACCTTGAGAGAGCATAGACTGTATGCCAAGTTGAGTAAGTGTGAGTTTTGGCTACCTCAGGTCTCATTCTTGGGACATGTCATCTCAGGAGCAGAAATCGCCATGGACCCTACGAAGATAGATACAGTGATGTCTTGGGAGCAGCCCAAGATAGTGACACAGATCCGTAGTTTTCATGGGTTGGCAGGCTATTACAAGCACTTTGTCAGCAACTTTTAATGGATCGTACTACCCTTGACGCGTTTGACGCAGAAGGGAGTACCTTTTGTTTGGGTTAATTCGTGCGAGCAGGCCTTCAGGACACTGAAGGAGAGACTTACTATAGCTCTGATTCTTGCTCTACCGTCAGGCACACAGGACTACACGATTTACACAGACGCGTCAGGTGACGGTTTGGGAGTAATGCTGATGCAAAGGGGGCATGTGATTGCCTGTGCTTCGAGATAGTTGAGACCGCATGAGCAGAATTACCCCACGCATGATCTTGAGTTGGCAGCAGTGGTCTTCGCTCCGAAGACCTGGCGCAACTACTTGTACGGGGTTAACTTTGAGCTCTTCACAGACCACAAGAGTTTGAAGTACATATTTGATCAGAAGAAGCTGAACATGAGACATAATAGATGGTTAAAGCTGCTGAAGGACTACGATTGCATGATCTCTTACCATCCCGGTAAGGGGAACGTGGTTGTAGACGCCCTCAGCATGAGAGCGCACGCGGAGGGTACGATGAATTGGCTATACACTTGGGACTTACTTGCAACACTGATGGATTGGCATCCGTAGGACAGTGCGTCTTCTCCCATTTCCGTACCTCCGAGGAACAACAGTCTTTGAGACCGTATAGTGGCAGGTCAGGAGACAGACCCGTGGATTCGCGACAGATACATGCGCGCAGTGAAGGACGAGTTTGACGACTTTGTTGTCTTAGAGTCAATTCCGTGGACGGCAGGTCGAGTAGTGGTTCCCAACGATGAGCAGCTACGAAGAGACATACTTGACGAGGCACATTGTTCGCATCTTTCCATTCATCCCAACAGTACGAAGATGTACCACGATCTTCGCAGACATTTCTGGTGGGATGGGATGAAGAGGGACATAACTGGGCATGTCAGCAGGTGTTTGACTTACCAGATGGTGAAGGCGGAGCACAAACGACACCTGGTTTACTGCAGCCTCTCTCCATTCCTGAGTGGAAGTGGGAGAGCATTTCGTTGGACTTGTTACGGGATTGCTAAGGACACCGGGAGGTCATGATTCCATTTGGGTCATTGTTGATAGGTTGACGAAGTCAGCCCATTTTATACCTGTTAGCATGACTTATACACCTTCTCAGTTGGCCAGATTGTACATACAACACATTGTGAGGTTACATGGCATACCCCGAGAGGTAGTGTCTGACAGAGACTCGAGGTTCACTTCCCATTACTGGCAGCAATTCATGTCAGCATAACAGACCGAGCTGAAGATGAGTTCAGCCTATCATCCTCAGACGGAGGGACAGAGTGAGCGTACGATACAGACCTTGGAGGATCTTTTACGTGCCTGTTCTCTAGAGTGGAAGGGATCCTGGAAGGATCATTTACCTCTTGTTGAGTTCACTTACAACAACAACCATCATTCGAGCATCGACATGGCGCCATTCGAGGCTCTTTACGGGCGGAGATGCCTTACGCCAATCAGTTGGCGCGAGGTAGGCAATCATGCATTGTATACTGTGGATCTCTTGGAGGAGACTGCGAGGGTTGTTGACTTGGTGAGGAGGAAGCTCTTGACGGCACAGAGTCACCAGAAGAGCTACGCAGATCGACGTCGCCGACACTTGGAGTTTCAAGTAGGAGACTTTGTGTTTCTATGTTTATCGCCCATGAAGGGGATACAACGATTTGGAGTTCGTGGCAAGCTGGCGCCACGTTTTGTTGAGCCATTCGAGGTACTTTCACGTGTTGGAAAAAATGCATATAGACTGGCACTTCCCCCACGTTTGGCGGACATTCATGACGTATTCCATGTGTCGAACTTGAGAAAGTACGTGCACGATCCTCGGCACATCATCAGCTACGAGATCCTCGATGTGGAGCCAGAGTTGACATACGAGGAGGAGCCAGTGCAGATACTTGATTTTGCGGTCAGGAGGCTTTGGAACAAGGAGATTCCCTTGGTCAAGATCCTATGGCACCGACAGGGTGTTGAGGAGGCAACATGGGAGATAGAAGCAGCGATACACGAGAAATACTCGCGACTCTTCTCAGATACTTTCTCAGTTTAGTTTATCAGTTCTCTGTTTGGCAAACCATTTCACTTTTTGGGTAAAAACCTTCTTTGAGGATTTTATGGGTTAAAAACCTTTTGAGGTTTTTATGGCAGACCGACAAACCCGACTTAGAAGCGGAGTCTCGAGGACAAGACTCTCTTTGAAGTTTTTATGATTGTAACAATCCTAATTTCTAAAGGCCAACTAAATCCTAGATGACGAATGATTATGGATGGAAGTTGATGGGATTTGAAAAGTCATTTAAGTGACTAAGTGGTGGTTTGTGGCCAAGATGCGATTAAGTAGTTAAGTGTGATTAGTGAAGGATCACTATTCATGGGTGGGCCTTGTTTGCAATGTTAGAAAGTTGAATGGGTTTTGTTGCAAAATGACCAAGGTCTATATAAACCCACTAACCCCCAATCTCGGCCACACTTGATCCCAAATCATTCTTCTTCCTCTTGAGACTTGGAGCCCTCTCCTCTCCATGGCCGAAACTTTCTTAGACCTCCACCTTCTTCCTTAGTTTTCTACCTCATCTCTCCACCAAATTTGAGTTTCTTGGGCTCAAATTAAAGATGGAAAGGAGAGGAACAAAGCTCAAGTATTGCATGTAAGATCCAAGGCCAAGCTTGGATCGAAATTGGAGGGCTGGAGCTGCTGCTGTTCTTGAGCAGTTCTTGAGCACTGTTTAAGGTACAAATTATACCCCTCTTTGCTGCCATTAAGATGGAATTTTCTCCACCTATGAGCCTTGTGTTGAGCTGCTATATCAAGGTTTTGATTTTGGTTCTTGTTGGTCTTTGATTTGGTTTTTGGAGTGGCTTTTGATGGAAGATTTTGGGGATTTCCAGATCTGTGTATGCTTGATTAATCCGAGATTTTGACATGGTTTGGGGGAAATTCTTGAGCTCTTTCGTTGGCATTTGATTGTTATTAGATCCTCCATCATTTTGGCTTTAAATTCATGTGCAAAATTCGAATTTTTATGATGATTTTGGGGGATTATGACTGTTGTTTATATGGACATGCAACTGATTTCAGATCTGTGTTCTTGTGATTTGTGTGCGTTGATGCATGATTTTTGTATGATATAAGGGCCACTTTAGAGTATCCTTGATTGTTGATCTGGTCTCTATTCTATTGGCCTTTAATCCATGGCTTAGATGTGGATTTAAGGATGATTTTGGGAGTGTTTTAACTGCTGTTATATTGCACCTCAACAAGTTTCAGATTCTGTGATCTTATCCTTTGAGTGCTGCATGTTTTGAGGCATGTAAAGACCTCTTAGTGAACCCTTATTGTTGGACTTTAAGGATTAATTGATGCCTTAGTATATGAAGATGAATCACACAAAATTGGATGAGTTTTGAAAGAACTTAAGTGCCTTGAACTGAGAAGTGTTTCTGTTATACTAAACATTATGCGCATGTTTTGGAGGCATGTAATGACTCTTAAAATGCTGAACTTTAAAAGTATTATGATGCTTTAATCATGGATAGTGAACCCCATAAGATTGTGTGAGAAACATGAGAATTTATAGGTGCTTGAACTGCTGAGCATATAGCTGTGCACACATGCAAATTTTAATGTTGTCATTTGAATGAATTTGATCATGTAGAAACCCTCTTCAGACCATATATGAGTTGTGTTTTATTCTTGTTTGATGACTACAAATATGGACTGAAATCTCTTGATACTAAATATTAGAACTAAGAACACACTAAGGATAAGCTTTGCCCATTTGGTTGTGCACTCACATGACATTGTGGCTGAATTGTATGTTGAACTTGGGAGTATAATCACCCTTATAACAAACTTGAGTTGTTCCTTACTTAAGTCCATGATAAACACTTTAAACCCCTCCCCCCCTTACATTGATAAATATAAAGAGTTTTAGTGTGATGTTTGTATGAACTATGGACTGTGAGATAAATAGGAAATTTCACATATGAGAACAAGACTGTATATGAGACTTGTCATCTGACCCTACGTCAGCTAAGGAGTCTAACTTCTCCAAACTGTGAATTGACTTCTGATACCTTAAGACCTTGAAATATCTAAGTAGCCAGATCTTGTATGTGTTGTGAATCTTGGGGAACATAGGAAAGAAATATGTTACAAATCTGGTAGTCAATGATCCTAGGATAAGATGTTCATCAGTGAGAGATTAGAGAGAGAGACTAATAACATGTATGTATACCTGACCTTAGATCAATTGAGGTTCTTATAGAACAAATTCGGGTCTAGGACCGATAACTTGTAGATGTGCCATAAGTCACCGAAATCGTAGACACTTTGTGTGAAACATGAAAACAAAAGAAATGGTGATGTCACATGTGGCCAGTCGTGGTGGTTTATACTCTGACTGTGTGAGGACGCGGTGAGCCTCACCTGAGCAGGAGATGAGGTCGCTCAGGCTTGGGTAGTGGACATTGAGAGCATGGGTCTAGGATCCCAGTCCTTTTCACGTGTTTTCTTCGAGCCGGCTCGTTTTTACGCTTCTTTGGGATCCACGAGTTGTCTAAACCATTCCGCTGACCCGTTGGTTTTTCTTAGAGAGCCTAGGATGGGGGTTCTCTGCAGTTAGTTACAAGCTCGTCTGGTTTTTACTTAGCTCTTCTCCTCCGGGAGTTGAGCAACGAGAGAGGAAGTCGGGTCCGTCAGGCTTACCTCTTCTCTTTCCTGCCTCTAGTGGCGTAGTAGTCGTACTACCACTACCTTTCCCTTGGACCACACTTCCACTGGGATTGGCGAGACAGACGAATCCCTTCGGGGGTTTCCTCACCGCAGAAATTAATTACCTTTCCGTCAGGCTTGTGACCTGGTGATGGGGTAGTGGTCGATAGACATGTGACAGTTCACCAGTTGCCCAGTTAAGTTGTAGTTCCATCAGTAGACATTGATGACTTCATTATTACCTTTCCGCCAGGTTTGTGACCTGGTGATGGGGTAGTGGTCAGTAGACACTAACAATCTCATGATTACCTTTCCGCCAGGCTTGTGACCTGGTGATGGGATAGTGGTCAGTAGACACTGACAATCTCATTATTACCTTTACGCTAGGCTTGTGACCTGGTGATGGGGTAATGATCAGTAGACACTGACAATCTCATTATTACCTTTCCGCCAGGCTTGTGACCTGGTGATGGGGTAGTGGTCAGTAGACACTGACAATCTCATTATTACCTTTCCGTCAGGATTATGACCTGATGATGGGGTAGTGGTCAGTAGACACTGACAATCTCATTATTACCTTTCCGCCATGCTTGTGACCCGGTGATGGGGTAGTGGTCAGTAGACACTGACAATCTCATTATTATCTTTCCGCCAGGCTTGTGACCTGGTGATGGGGTAGTGGTTAGTAGACACTGATAAATCCTTTAGTTACCTTTCCGCCAGGTTGTGACCTCGTGATGGGGTAAGAGATGGGTGACTTTCCGCTATATGCCTAGTGATGACTTTCCACAAAGAGACCAGTGACGATAGTACCGTTAGTAGAGACTAATAAGGGTTGGGTGTTGAGAGAGTTGTGAGTACATTTTCTCTTGTACACCTTCATGAGCGAGCTATCACATGTGTCGACCAAGGATCAATGAGAGTTGAGAGAAAAAGATAGAAGGAGTGTTGGGAACTTAGTTAGGATGCAAGACAGCATCGCATGCCTACGGAGGCACCCCAACCCTGAGGTGTACATCATACCTCAGAGTCATAGTTTGAGGTTCAACCTGGACTTTGAAGTCCTGCCCGGATATCGAGGTCTTAACCAGACCTAGACCACAGACTTACTTTTAGGCTTGAGTTGTTGTTTGGTTAGTTCCATTGATCGAGGGAGACACGGTGTAGTAGTGAGCGACTGTGTTTCTTCTTGATAGCCTTCCAAAAGCAAGTAAATAACTTAAAAGAATCAATTAACCCGTTTTTACTTGCCAGTTCTCTTTTGTCCACTACAGTTTCCTTACTGTTTTTCTAGCTGTTCTAGTCTTTTCTTACTACTTTCCTTAGTAGAACTGTCTAGAATTTGTACTTGACAATTTTGTGACAGATACTTGCTTGTCCCCATTCTACTTGTGGCAGGCAAGGGTCTGGCGACCGAGTAGCCGACGTAGTTGGTGCTGCAGTCGTTTCTTTTTGGAGGATACACTTTCAGAGCAAGTATATCTTTTGGAGTTTACTTGTACAGTTGTTAGTTGTGCTCTCCTCTGTAGCCTTATTTTTGACATATATATGTATGTGGGTGTTGTGGAAACCCAACATGTTTCTATGAATGAAATGAAAAGGAATGTTTACCTTGTTGTTCAATTCTGGTGCACTGTTTACTTCCGCTTTTGGTTTTCTCGTGGTTGCTTGTTTAGCCAAAATAAATCCTGTGAATGTCGTGTTTAAAAAGCGAAAAAAAAATCCCAGATTTTCATAACAACAGATTAACTCTAAGCTAATTAAGTAGGTGTATGACGTGTTTGACGGGTAACCTAAGGTCCTCGGGAGGAGGTCGTTACATTTTATAAGGTTTAGTGAACCTTTACTTAATTTTCTATTTCTTTTTAAAGTATTATAACTCGCAAATCTCCTATGAGCAACTAGTGCAAAATGTCCCACCAGGTGTTACCCTGGAGCAATGGAGGGAGTTAATCAACTTCTAGTCTAGTGAGGAATTCATGGTAGGTAGACAAAAATTCTTGTATATTTTCGTGAATTGTACTAACTGGGAGTTATACTAGATGATATCAATAAAAAATGCCACGAATCACGCGAAAGGCTTCAAGTCCACACATAAGATGGGTATGAAGAATACAAAACAACTGAATAACAAATTTATAAGTTTCATCACTTTATTTAATATTAAAGATCGCTTCTAAAAAAAAGTTAATATTAAAGATCATGATAAACATAATATGGGTGATTTACATATTTTTTAGTTCAAAAACAACCGAGAGATGACCCAAATAGAGGTTTTTTGCAGAGTCGGAGAGCAGAAATATAGGAGGAGAATTGCAGTGGATGATGATGCATACGCCTCAATCCATGGAAGTAAATTATGCTATAAAATCTCTAGCCTCTTCTCTTGGTCGTCTTTTTTACTTAGTATGCAAGAAGAAATGATCATGTTCACTACGACTAGCTCTCTAGATAGCACGTAATGAGTACATTACCCCTATCTACCGATGAGGCCTTCATCCAAGACACATGTCCGGAACACAATGGATGTATACACTACGACGGATTGGGAGCGATGATACGTATGTGGTATAGAACTGGTGTTAGTGGATCTCGATCATCGTCGCAAGGAAGTTAAAGGGAGGGAGGGAGAGAGACGGAGAGAGAGCTACGAGAAGTCAAGTCAAAGATGTCTGTGCATGATGAGGAAATGGCTAAGATGCGTTCTGACATGACGAACATCTTGGCTTACATTAATCATCTTCGTAGCAAGGTCGATCGACCGATAACACATGTACTACTCGAGATATAAGGAGGATAACGAGAAGGAGAATGACACGTAGATTATGTTTTAGAATGTTTGTATAATTTTAGATTTAACTTGAACACTTAGTTTTCTCGAACAAACTATTTTTAGTTTAATATTACAGGGGATGGTCTCGATTGTCCCCTCAAGATAATGGGGATTTCTGGTGAGGTTTTGGGGGACCGAGAATTGGAGGGGACGGTTAAGATCGTCCCTAACGCGCTTCCGTACACATCTCTTTCGTTGCAAGACCTGAGGAGAACTAGAAGGGATGATCATCAACCGTCACCTCCTAATATTATAGGGGACAATCTTGACCATCCCCTCTGGATAATGGGGACTTTCTGGTGAGGTTTTGGAGGGTTGGGAACCAGAGAGGATGATTACGACTGTCTCCATTGCACTTCCGTACCCATCTCTTTCGCTGTAAGGCCTAGGGATGACTAGAAGGGATGCTCGTCAATAGTCCCATCCTGATATTATAGGTGATGGTCTGATCGTCCCCTCCAAACAATGGGGGATTTCTGGTGAGGTTTTGTGTGTGTGGGGGGGGGGACTGGAGGGTATGGTTCAGACTGTCCCTACCGCACTTCTGCACCCACCACTTTAGCCCCAAAAGACATGGGGGGAACCGAAAGTGACGAATGACAACCATCACCTATCTGAATCGTATGGGCGGTCGAAACCATCCTCAATGAGAGACTAAATAGGGGAAAATCACGACCGTCCTTTTCGAAGATGTGAGGGGATATTCATTGACCATTCATTCCACTAAGATCGGAAGGGACGGTCGCACCCGTCCTCTCCAAAGATGTGAGGGGACATTTATTGAATGTTCATTCCAGTAAGATCGGAAGGGACATGTGCAACTGTCCCCTCTGCCACTCAAAAGGAGACGAACCCACATTTCGCGTCCCTTCCAGTCAAATGAGACGCAATTAGAGGGATGCTTACACAACTATCCCCTGTGATCAAATGAGACAGATAGTTCAACATAAGAGACAATTATTGATCATCCCCTAAAGTGCCTCCGCCTACAGTGAATGAAAAAACCATTTTACTTGAAAATAACGACTCCTGCATGGTGCATTAATGTTCAAGTACCATGAGTTATAGATATAAATTTCTAATCGAGATTTCATGCAATTCAAACTCTGAAGCTTACTTATAGATAAATTATTGGTCAGTGGAATCTCCAATAGAATGAAAAGAGAAAAATCGAATGCCACCAGTTCGATATAATCC
The DNA here is from genome assembly GCA_037367405.1 of Ottelia alismoides. NCBI lineage: Eukaryota > Viridiplantae > Streptophyta > Magnoliopsida > Alismatales > Hydrocharitaceae > Ottelia > Ottelia alismoides. The sequence continues at coordinate 346,085 of JAZKJV010006308.1, read as the reverse complement.
TCAATTCAAAATGCCTAATGCCTCTTATCTCCTTTAAGGAGATCCCCGATATAAAGACAAAGTTCAATACATATAAAGTATAATTTGGAAATGTTATGAAAATTGCCGTTATAAGTATCAAACCTAATACTTGACTTATAATCTTTGTGGATCATTGAGGGAGAGATATCTGGATGGAGAGATATCGGAGGGGACGCAGAAGCGATAGGTGGTAGAGAGGGAAGAAGAAGATGTCATGTTGACCGCCTCTATGATTCTTCCTCTCGAAGCAAAGAAGGTACCCTTTAGTAAGAATACAACTTAATAACTACTCTCCCCTCTTCTTCAACCCCGACCAATCGCACATGACCACGACTGTCTTACTAATTGCAAGCTACTGCTCGAGCATAAGGACCTCCCCTTCCATTTGTTTTCTTCTTGTTGTCGCCTAAACCATCATCCGTAGAATAACCATGTGTGCGTTGCTTCGACAAGAGAAAGAGCCCTCATAGTTTTATCACAAGGGAATAACTAATGATATGAGGATTGTTGTGCTTACATAGGTTTGGATTAGATATCGCATAAGAGTGTGAGCAAAAGGAGTAAAAGATCTAATAAAGACAGCCCAACCATTTGTACTAACTACCATGTTGATTTTAAAACAAGGAAGACACATAGTCATTATAATGTAAATAATGACGTGAAAAATGATTTTTGTAATGGTCAATAACTAGCGATCTTAGGTGTCTCAAAGACATTGTAGCATGATGTTGTAGTGTCATGAACAATGCTAGTCCCATGTCCCTTTATAGATACACAGATTGATGAAGTTTATCTTTGGGATATTTCTATCTAGATAAGAAAGAAAGTTTTGTTGCTGTGATTAGAAGTCCTTTTAAAAGCAGTGGAAGGTATTTTAGTAACGGTAAAATTGTATATAACACAAATGATTTCAATTTTATATTCAATAATTGATACACGACTTAGTAGATCTTGACATAATTATTTATTTATAAAATTGAGAAAAAGAAATTCAAAATAGTGCAAAAAATTTCCTCCATGCATGAAAAAACATTTTGCAGAACATAACATATATTGGATTCTAAATGGAAATGTGTCTATTCGTAGACGTGGTACATGGTTGAGCATTTCATATATATGACGACATTTTCTGAGTAAAATATTCACACAAATTATTAAGTCCACCATTCCCCTCCTCTCTACACTATCCCTTCATTCACAACCCGTAGCTCCTTTAGCACACTCTCCTTTAACCTTCACAGCATGAAGCTCTTCAAGTTCCACATGCTTCTAAAGGCGGTGACTAGTTGAACTTTTTTTGGTATTTTATAAATATAAATACTTGATTTCGTGTAATTTATAAATGTTTTTTTAAAATACTAATTACATATTATGGCTTTATATGTGAAAAATGGGGTTGTCCCATGAGGGAAGCTAACTTGGATCTACCCGCCTCATTTTTCTTTTATTTTTTTTAAAAATACTTCAGTGAAATTTCATAACTATATTCATGTACTATGTCATTCAAATTTCGTGTGAAACAGAGACTCATACGATCTCCATCCAGGCGGGGTCGATTTCAACAACTCTGCGACTGTTAAAAAATGACTGTCTAGATGGAGGCCGTATGAGTCTTTGTTTCACACGAAACTTGAATGACATAATATAAAGATATACTGATGAAAAATCCATGGATTGATTTTTTTAAAAATAAAAAATGATAAAAATAGGGCGGAGAATCAAGTTAGATTCCCAAGAGACAACCTCATTTTACCCTTTTATGTAACACCACCATATTATTCACACGCTAGCTTTTTTCGTTTTAGCAACGAAGAAAAACAGAGTGAAATAAGAAAGCATATGTGCATGGTATTGAATACCAATTAGATACATGGTCCGTTTGCTATACTTTCTTTGAGTTTTTTTGATGTATATGTGTTTTGATTTTTTTTGTAGTTAGATAGATTACAAAATCAAAGAAATAAATCAGTACAAGTTTGGAAAAATGGGAAAAATATTTACATAAAATGATAGGAGTAAATATATACAATTGTATTATATACAAGTTTAAAATTCCGTGTTTCACATGTGAATTACGATTCATTTAAAAGTTGTCTTATTTTATATGTAATTGAGTGCACATTTTGGGCGAGAAAATTAGCTTTTAATTCAGGTAGACTCAAAATAAGGGTTCGGGTTAATTTGCAATATAGTTAAATTATTATTATTTTGGTACTTTTCATTATTAAGGTTGTATTATTGTAACATCTCAGGCTTAGGCTTCCATATTGCTATCAAGTATAAATTACATTGATAACTTATTGGGCTCGGGCACGAATGAACCTGTAGTTAATTGTCCAAAATGCTTAAGCCGAAGTTGTCACTCTTGCAGGTTTGCAGCCCATTCTCACACATGATGTATTTTAGATATGATACCATGTTTTAATGTGTTATAATTTCTCCTACATATATTCACAACATATGCGATATTTCTCATCACATACTCCCGACAATTCTAGCGGTTGCACACTTCCGATAGCCTTTTCCTCGTACATCTCTGTAGAGTGACTCTACCTCTCGGGTAACACTTTTCCATTCTTAGAGGGAATCCACTTTGCCATTGTTAGCAACATCATGGGCTCAGGTTCCCAGAACATCATCGACGAATATAGGACCAGACCACTTGTGGGTTCGGACACAAATGAACCCGTTGACAACTACCCAAAAATACATAAACTAAAGTTGTCAAGTAGAAGTTTCCCATTCTTATATTCCACTCTCACGTAAGTTCCAAATGTGTTACTATGTTTTGGGGTGTTATAGCTATGTACACATTATAGGTAACATGAATTCATTAAAATCACTCTAATTTATGAAAGCATGTATACATATGAATATGTATGAGTGTGACTCTGTATTTTCTTAATTTATTCTATTATTTGTCAACCTGATCATGCTTCCCCGAGTCTGGGGTTGGCCAATAAATATGACTAGCGATGGACCCGTGCGTTGCACGGGTATAAAAAAATTTGTACGCGGATTTTTTTGCAAAATTTAAAGATAAATAAAAGGAAAAGGCACTTGCAAAATATGATGTGTTAAGTTAGTTTTAAACTAATTTTTTAATGCTATCGACCAAATATGATTGTGTCGTTTCTAGAGAAGCTATTGCTAAAATATCATAAGGTTAAGCCAATAGAAAAAAGTTTTTCATGAGATGGTAAACTAAAACAATAGCCCTTAAAAAGGTTATGAGAGGCATCGAATAAAGAATTCACTGACAACAAACATCTTTATGGAAAAATATCAAATTATGAACATGTTACATATACTATCATATAGATTTGATACAGAGATAATTATTTAAATCTACTTTGTACTATAAATTAAGTATTATGATTATTGTTTTCTCGTGCAAAGCCTAACATGTGAATTCGTTTTATGATTAATCATTATAAATTAACAAATATAATTACATAAAAAATAATTGTTGATGAACTGGATTATATTTATGCTCACAACTATCGAGTCAATCATAGAATATAATCAAAACCAATCATAGAATATAATCATAAGAGTGCACGATATAGCAAGAATTCAAAATGAATTAATTTAATATTAGAAGTGTGTAAAGGCTAAGTGTAATATTAGGTTGTGATACATGATTGTTGTGGAAGTGATACATGTACTCATATAATGAATAATTATATGTCACCATTTGTAGGTAGAGGTGAACTTTGCAAGTCTCTACGTGTTTGATTATCTATTTGTGTGTGATGTAGTCAAATCGAAGTCCATCTACCTTTCTTGAAATTATTATGTCTAGATTAGGAAAATCAAATAAGTAGACCTTCTCAAACATTTCTTGTACTTCAATGATAGTCATTTGGAGCACTTTTTCTGCGATATTACGAAGGTTGTGACTTGTGATACATGCACACGTATTGCAGTCCATTACTTCAGGTGTAACTTCATTTTGTTTTTTTTAAAGGTGGGGTTTAATTAGTATTCGAAAGAGAGCTATTTGTAAATAGGGATGTTGAATTTAAGAAAAACTTTATCGAGACTAACATTGTGGTTTTTGGGCTTTACAATTGACACAAGTTCCCTCTTTATCTAATCTATAGGTGCTGAAGCACAAGTTACAACATTCATACCATAAGTTTATGTTGCGAAGATTGTTTGAACAATCACTTTTGTTGGATAAGTCATTTTCTGAATATTAATGGAATGTAGAGTAATAAATTACATGAGGAAAGAATTGATATGAAATGACCTACTGGTATTAGAGAAAGAACAGTAAAGGTTAATGATACATTCAATGGTGAAGTTTGACATGCTTTTAAAATATCAGCAAGTGTAGATGTGAGAAATTTGAAACATCTTGCATTTTTTCCATAGATGTAGTAATCGTTGATCCATTTTTTACTATTTGAACGCAATTCTCATGCACCTAGATGATTTGCTTTGAGCTTGCAAGACCTAAAAGCAACCATTGATTAGATTGAATGTTAGTTTTACGGCTTCTTTTTTACCTGGGTGGCTAACAATATCAAATACTTGGGCGATCACTGCCCGGTCCTCAAGTTGGAGATCTGACTTAACATAGACAAGAGAGCAAGCAAAAAGTTCGCAGGATGAAATCAACCACAATTTAGGATATTATTCATATTACTAGTTAAAGAATCTAAGAATCATCGTCCGATCGTGCAGAGGAGCCCCTCTTGAAAGCCTTTTTTCCCGATATACACTCATTACAATGGTTCTCATATATATGCAAAGCAAAGACTGTAAATACACCCTCGAGGATGCTAATCTCGAATGCAGGGCTTGGAGATCTGACTTAACATAGATAAGAGAGCAAGCAAAAAGTTCAAAGATGCAATCAACTGCAGTTAAAGATATTGTTCATATTATCAGTTAAAGAATCTAAGAATCACTGATCGATTGTGCAGGGGAGCCCCTCTTCAAATTCTTTTTTTTCCAGATCTGCACTCATCACAATAGTTCTCAGTTCTATGCAAGACAGACAATAAATACACCCTCGAGGATGTTGGGCTCGAATGCAGGGCGAGGTCTAGAATCGGAGTATTGGAGTTGTCCATGGAGATACAAATTGCTATGTTGATGTTCTCGGACATGAGTGTTAACGTGGCTGTCAAAATTTGTATAAAACAGATACGGTGACAGATTGGATATGGATATATCTATAATCTTTTACATCCCTACGTAGGGATATGTCCTTCGTTCTTATGTAATCCCGTTGTTTCCCTCCACCGATGGCATGTAGGGGTTCCTATAGTGTTGACATAATCCTGTTGTTGCTTCCGTCATCCAACAAATCCCTTCAATTGTTCCTAGAGAAAACTACCGAACACCAACTTCCACGAGTCCTTAGAATAGCAGCTCCTCTCTAACTACAAGTGATTTTAAGCACGATAATCTTAGGTCACTATAGAACAAAAACTTGAGGAATACAATCTTTGTCTCGCACCCTCCCGTCGATCATCCAGTTTGACTCCTATTTGCACGTTACTATTGCAGTGTTGCTATGAGAATAGGAGCTCCTCTCTAAACATCATATCTGTATCCGTATATCCGTTTTCATGTATAAATATAATCATATGTTTATTTTTTAACCCTATATAACGTAATTCTATACATTCTTTTACTATATTTGTATATGTGGAATGTAATTGGTGGGGGAACTAATAGGGCGGGGATTTCTCCCCGCTTAATATATGTAATAGATTTATATCACGTGTTTTCCATCCAATTCGTATACATTTAAGTCAATTCTATAGAGTATTTCTAACATTACTCATATGTGATCAGTATCCATTCTACATCCATATCCATTTTTAAGGATATGGTAAAATAGTTTTAATATCCGTTAATATCTGTATCTACATCTATATCCGTCTGTTTACATCCCTACCCCTACGTCATCGAGCTCGTCGTGAGCCGAACCGAAGGCAACACGTCACAGGCATGCATAGCAGGACATGAGCGAATATGAAATAGGCAGATTTGGGTATGTTAATCTATGATAGGTTGCATGGGACCTGATGAGAATTTTGAAAAATATGTAAGGACCTATGTGGAATATGTGGAATGTAATTGGTGGGGGGAACTAATGGGGGCAGGGATTTCTCCCCCGCTTAATATATGTAATAGATTGGTGTCGTATTTATTTCTTGGTCAGGCCTTACAAGCATATGCTTCCTTTTTTAAGGTTTTATTGATTCGTACCTTTTTTTTCCTCGTATTTTTATGACCATACCTGATGCCCAATGGCCGCTATGACTTAGGGACCTTTTGCAAAAAAAAATCTTTTCATTTTTTTTTCATTTTTTATTTTTTTGCAATTTCAATAAACCTATTCATTCTATCTACAAAATTTCTAAATTCGAATATTTTATACACCGGTAAAATTGCATTTCTTAAGTTGCAGTTGTAAATTTGCACTATGAGCCATCTATATCCTGTCTACAATTTATACTCTAGTTAAATTTTCCATTTACAGTTGACCAACTTGAAAAAAAATAAAGAAAGAAAACCTTTCGAAAATTTACACCATTGTATAAGTGATTTTTAATAATGGTAGAAAAACCGTATCCAACGTTTTTCAGTTTGGAGAGGCTAGGGATGAGTATGGGTCGGGTTGGATCGGGCCATGAAGGGCCCGAGCCCAAGCCAATTTAAAAACTTTGGGCCTTGGGCCGGGTCCAGGCCCGCAAAATTTTCATTGGTTCGGCCCAGGCCCGGCCCAATTCCTATGGGCTGGGCTTGGATAGGGCCGACCCATCTCCACCCATTATAGATTATTACCTTTGAATTTTTGTTTAAAGTCAATCTCAATTCAAGTCAGACGAGCCAAAATCGTTTAAAACATATGCCATAATAATTGTGAAACAACTAAAACTCAATTATACTGGAGATGATTTCTCATTTTATACAAGTGCACTCAATGTTAGATATCATAAACTTCTCTCATTACAGAAATTGAAAGAGTGAACCAAACATACACAGTTAACAACAATAGGTGCACCATGCACTGCATGTTAAAAAAATGGACATAATGTCCATATTGAGTAAAGGTTCAATAATAGGAGATATTCTGATGGAAAAAATAAACACTAATAAATTCAAGAATAACTAGCAGAATCTACACCATAGACTAATTAAGGAAAATTAATTTCGAATCGAAATATTATGATCATCAACTCATATGTCCCACACCATACTTTCTCAATTTATAAACATTGTATGAAGTCAAGATACATGAACAGAGTGTACATGCAATAGGTGAGAGTTTCCAGACGTGTAGGATATGCGAAGGGTTCGGGCCCTCTTCGGGCCAGGCCTTTGGGCCGGGTCGGGCTAGGCCGAGCCAAGCCCGAGCCCGACCCAACAAAATTTTGGGCCCAAGCCAGGCTCAATGTTCGTTTGAGCTTGGACCGGACCGGGCTTTTTGGGTTGGGCTTCATCGGCCCAGCCTAATGCTCATCCATAGGAGAGGCCTTTAAGTTTATAGAAAAGTACAAATGGACCCCTAAAATTTAAAAAAATCTTCGATTTCATGCATTTAGAGGTCATGAACAATAAAAATATAAATCCTAATCGAGTAAGACAAGGCCAAAAGACCCTTAGAAAATTAAATAAAAATCTAGGCTAAATACCATGCTCTTGTGAGTCGATCTTCTTCTTGCCTTTTGCATCATTATGGGTCTTCCGCCTTATAGTTGTAACATTTTATCAATAATTCGCTGAGCTTTGTGTGTGAATACAAAGATACTTAAAAATCACATTTTAACGCATACATTTTGTGCGTTTTCAATAATTTTGCACGTTAATCCACCATATGAAAAGAATTCCAAATTGTGTGCAAACTTGCAGATCACAGTACAAATTTACAAGCTGAACTCTCGTGTAGTTAGATCATCATTAAAACTTATGCAAATCGAATGGCAGTTAGATGGACATGATATTATTTTATGAAAATTTGTAGCGCACATAATCAATGAACATTGTTTGCGTATAAATCTGCTATATCACGCGAGCTTCGTGTTGGGAACAGATTCCCCGTATAGATTGAATTGCGGAAAAATAACCAAAGTCGATAGGCGGATCCTGCACGATATATCATCTACGAGAAAGTATCTCAACTACAAAAGAAAATCAACCACATGGAGAATTTTTAACGTGGAAAACCCTCAATGTGAGGGGGAAAACCACGGGGTTGATTGCAATCCAAAATCAAGCACATTATAATCAAAGTAATCTCCCGTGAGGGGCTTACAAAATGACGCCCCTCAATACGATGCTAGAAATCACCATACAAAGGAGAATAATAGAGAGGAGAACTATCACCCAATGGTAAATCCGTCGTCAAACTGTAGAGAAGAATGCTAGAGAAGAACTGCTCCAAAGGTTACCCCCTCCAAACTCCGCGGCAACCACTGACCCTCTTTCTTCTTCCTCTCTCTCTTGTTTCTTTCTTGTGCTAGGAGAGCTTGTATTGGGATGATCACCCCATACCTAGGGATGAGCATCGGTCGGGTTGGTCCGGGTCCAACCTAGCCCAGTCCGAGCCCGATTTTAATTTACGGGCTTACGGGCCGGGCCTAGGCCCGTTGAATTTCAGAAATTGCAGCCCAAGCCCGAGCCCGGCTCGCAAGTACATGGGTCGGGCTCGGGTCGGGCCGGACCGCTATATTAAAACAAAATTTAAAACGTGAATATAATACACATTTAACATGTAACTATACAAATTGAATATGTATTTCTTCAAAACATGAACATAGTCGATGTCTAAATAGCATAGAATAATGGTAATTTAAGAAGGAAGATCAAATGTGATATTAAAATCATAAATTACATATGGAAAAAACATCGGGCTTATATACGGGGCTACACTCGGGCCTATATTCGGGCCGACCCACGGGCTTCGGGCTCGAGCCCAAGCATGCCTGAACCCGGCCTGAAAATTGGATCGGGCCAAAAATCAAGCCCAAGCCCGCCCATTTATCGTTCGGGCTCGGGCCAGGCTCGGTCTTTATCGGACCGGCCCTACCCAATGCTCATCCCTACCCATACCCCCTATTTATACTCAATGGAGATGAGCAAATAAGGAAATATGGGCTTCTACTTCCAATAGGATTAGGAAAAGATAACTCATAATCCTAAAAGGTAATTGATTTCCTTTTCCAATCAATAATTGATTTCCCTTTTCCAAATAGAACAACCAATGTCCTATACATATGGAATAAGTTCCCACAAGGAGGGGAACCTATCCAACAAATCGAATTATGTAAAAACCTGGAGAGCTGATGAATACCCATTCATCACTCTTTATTCTATTATTTTAGCTACAAAAACCTTTGCAAATACATATAGATATGTGTAAATACCAATAAATACCAAAAGCATGCATTGTGTAAAAACCTATAATTAGCATGTTTTTGTGCACAAAATAAAAGAATAAAGAGCAAAAAGAAAAAGAGGGAAATATTTAGAATAAATATTGAGCAACCTAACCCAAGGGAGGGCTCAGCATGGGCCTGACCGCATAAAAGCCAAAGTAGAGGGAGATAGGAGCTCATTTGTATATATTTGTAAATACATAAAACTATATATTTTCCTCAACCAAAAATATGCTTGAACATATTGTGTATATTTTATTAAAAACAAAATAAAAAGATAAAAATCAAAAATTCCAAAAATACCCTTCCTTCACCTTGTGTATAAACCACATCATTGCATTTATTTAACCCTATAAATAAATTCAATTATTTTCCAAAATTTTTGTAAATATTCTTTGTTACATGTTGTAAATAAAATAAATAACAAGAAACAAAACAAAAATCAAATAAAAATCACAAAATGAAAAATACAAAAATTCATTGTATAAATACCATGTATATAAATGTATTCATTTATTTATTTCACCCTTGTATATATGTGATAAAAATAAAATAAAAATATTCTTTTATTCCATATTTTATGTTGTAAATAAATAAAATACAAAATAAGCATAAAAACACATAAAAATAACAAATAAAAAATCAAAAATAAAAATCCATGTAGTGTACATATACCTATATATAGAGCTAACCTATTTTTATTTCCAAAAATTAAATAAAAATCACCAAAAAATAGAAAAAAATAAAAGAAAAATATTTCATGTTTTAAGTTTTCCCTAATTCGACCTATTTCTACCCTAAAAAAATAAAACAAAAATAGCACACACGTGGCAGAGTCTGGTTGGTCCACGGGGGAATGTTGACCCCGGTCAACTCCCCCGCGACCCTTTCCTTTTCTGGCCGTCGCGCGCCGCGCCTCCTTCCCCGATTTTTCCCACGCGCTCCAGGCTGTCTCCCACTCAACCCCCGCGCCCAGATTCTTCGCCGCACATCCCTCTCCCTCGCCGGATCTTCAGCCATCAAATCTACACCTTCCTTTGCTGTCCTCACGCAACCCTAATCGCCCGGTCACACTATATATCCTTCACCTCCGCCGCCTTCGCGCGCCATCTTTGGACCCTCTCCTTCTTCCCCGTGACCTCCATTGGCCTCGCAAGAGTGACAGCAAGCCGTTGCCTTTGTAGCAGTGAGGCGAGAAGGCGTATCCTCTGATCCGGCGTAACCTCGCCGTCCTTGCTCCGCCGCCGCGTCGAGCATCGAGCTTCAGGCCTTGACGCCCTTCGAAGCTACGACCCGGAGATAGCCCATCTCCAGCCCAGTCTACTTCAGCCATCAGGTACCCTTAGTTCCTTTTAATTTCGTCTAATTTAGGATTTCGCCCAAATTTCATCTCCGACGCATCCTCTCGATTCCGACCATCTCGCGTGATTTCATCACAATCCGACCCGACCATCACCTTCACCGTGCCCTCACGCACCTTCTTCACCCCTCCACACAACCCAGATCGCACAGGATCTGGGAGTCGAGCTCCACCGCCGTCGCCTCGCCGGAGCTCATTCGCCACGCAGCACCGTCCACCTTCACCCCGTCTTCTTGGGTCGAGGCACTTTGCCCTCGACCCGCGAAGCTCCTTGTCTACTTTGCAGGTCCAAGGGAGGTGTCTGAGCCTCCTTCACAGTTCAGCCAGGAGCTTCTTCTTCCCCGACTTCGCCGGAGCCTTCCAGGGCTCGGCCGAGGCCTTGGCCACCACCAGCAGCTGCGGGATCGTCCAGCGGAGCTTCTCCGACCTTCAGGCGCAGCTGAGGAGGACCGGAGTCCACGCACGAGGCCGGCGAAGTTCGCCGGCCATCAGTTCTTCGAGGACCCTCCAGAGCCGTCCGATGATGCTCCAGCTCCAGATCTGATCCTGAGCGTCCATCTGTTGAGGAGCAGCGACCGTTGATCCATTTGAGGAGCGCATCGGAGCCATCCGTAGCAGAGGAGAGAGACCGGAGTCCATCACCGTCAGATCGTCCACGTGCCTCTCCCTTCGCCGTCGATCAGAGCCAAAGGCCAAAGGGGTGAAGCGCCAGCTATTCCTAGCCGTCAGATCACCCACGTGGCGCACATCCGACCGTTGGCGAATAAAGGGGTAAATATCATAGGGCCCCCTTGTAGTTTGTTTATTTCAGTTTAGTCCTGTAACTTTTAATTCACGTTGTTTATTTTCTGGGATATTTGCATAGAGACCCTCGCGCTTTATTTTAATTGCATTTATACCCCTGCCAGTAGAGACCCACGTGCTTTGGCACGTGTTTTGTTGGGTTATTTGCGTATCTTGCCCTGTAGTTCTGGAATGTTAATGAATGCATGAAATGTTTTGTTTATTTGCATATATACCCCTGTGAGCATTGATTTTGAACATGTGCGAATTATTTTTGGGTAAATTGCATATAAGCCCCTGGACTTTTGATACGAGTTATCAATAGGTCCTTGGAACTTATTTTTCTTACATTTAGGCCCCTGTGTGCCCCAGACACGTGCTTGGCACGTGATTTCTTGGGTATTTTGCACCAGGACCCCAGAACTTTTGGGTATTTGCACATAGGTCCCTGTGCACAGTGCCCCACTTTTATTTTTGAATAAAATATCAAACGACCTCCAAATCCAATGAAATTTTGACACATGGCTCCTGCCATGGTGTAGGAATTTCTATGATTTTTGGGGACATTTTTGATTTCATTTATTATTTTTAAAAATTCAAAAACCCATATTTTTGCTACTGTTTGACTTTAAAAATACCAAAAAAATATAAAAACTTCACCAAAAATTCTAAAAAAATTAGGTACTGTTATTTGCTTGTTGGTTGATTTTCTAGCCAATTTTGGCTAAGTTTCGTCACTTAAAAACCCTAAAAATTGAAAAACCCCTAAAAACCCATAAAAATTGTAATAAATAAATTAAAAATCCAAAAACAATAATTAGGGTGCCTAAATTTTCCTTGTTCTTCATAGATTATAGGAAAATTACCTCCAGGGTTGTTTGAAGCTCTTAAATATTTTATTTTTGAGTTTCTAACCTTGCTGGACAGTACCCATTGTTTCTTGCCTTGTTTGATTTTTAATAAATATTTTATTCATTAGAAAAATTCCAAAAATTCACCAAAAACAGTAAAAAACATTTAAAACATAAAAACCAATTTTTTGGAATTTTTGCATCATTTGTGTGTCTTGTATAAATTGTTGAAGTTGCCTTGCATTCACTTTTTCTCATTTTCTCATCTATTAAAAAATTCTAAAAAATACAAAAACAAATAAAAAACCATAAAAAAGACTCATTTGGATTCTTGACTACATCGTAGGCCGCAAGGCCAATCTGTGCTCCTTGTGTTCGACCCTGGGAGCTATACCAGGTGAATCCTATAGCAGACCGCTCTATCTTGTGTTTTGATTGATTGATCTCTTTGTGAGTGGTTTATTTTCTTGATTTACGCATTCGAGTGACTGAGGACAACGACATTGTGATTTATTTTCCACCTTAGTCGCTCTCTGATTTTTGCGCGATCAGAATGGCGCCGTTGCCGGGGAGCACGGCTTTGTAGTCAGTTTTCCATTTTGTCTCTCTCTATATTATTGTTGTTTTCTGACCATTCTCTCTCTTTGATTTTTGTGCGAGGTACTACGTGGAGATCTTGGAGTATACTTTTTGAGGACCCGCACGGGAAGAGGAGCAGGAAGAGAGAGAGAGGAGCAGAGATTTTTAATTTCAGAGAGAGAGAGAGAACATTATTCTTGTTGTAATAATTTAGGACTTGAACTCTGGACACTTTTGGACATTTGTAACTTAGCGGGTCTGTTTCGCCGAGCACCGGTGTGCTCGGGGGACCCATCTGATTTTCGCGGCTTTTATCGTGGTTTTCATAGCTAGCTGCCTTTTCCGGTGTTTACGCGGTTTTCCTCGAGCCCCTAGATTTAGGAATTTATGTTGATTGTGACGTAGATTTTTAAGGCCCAACACCTAATAGAATATCTGTTCCTATAGAACGTAATTGGACCTTAATAAAATTCATTAAAAAAGTTAGTAAAATTGGATTTGAGACCACGTGCCGTGAGGAGTCACATACAGCGCTGGCAGGACCCGTTGTGGCGGGCACCGAGTGACTCCCAAGATCGGACTCCGGACTCTATTCGATTAGCTAACTATTGTTCTTCACGATCAATAGAAGTTGCTCATCTAGGACTCGGCTTTTCCCGCTGCACCATTTAGGTAGTTTTATTTCTGTCTTTAAATTCTGCGCGGATCACTTGCATGTAGAGTGCTGGAGACAAGGTACGCATTTCTTTCTCTGCATGCATCATTGATTTCTCCGTGCATCGGCTTTTTCGTCTTCTCCCCCTGTGTTTTGGCTTAATCATCAGGAGAATCGGAAAAACCGTTAGGCCGCTTGTATTTATTTTTGAAAAACATTAAAAAGAAAAACAATAAAAATTGGGACTGGATAACACTATTGACCCTAAAAGACACTCACAATAAAAATTTGTCTTGGGGAGAGCAACCCCCTCATTGTTTGGTTTGATTGTGCGAGAGAGTGACCCGAACACTAGGTAAAGCCCTCCGGTGCTCATCTCGACTGATTACCGACTCTTCTGTGCGGGACAGTCGGTTGAGAGAGTATCGGGTATCCTAACAGGTCACGTTAATCGCTCTGATATCTTGTATGTTCACCAAATAAAATTGACAAGATAAATTGACCGATCTTTCACGGTCTTCACATTGTGTTGTGTTGGTGAACCTGGGGTTTGCTCTGTGATCATATTTTCTCCAGATCCCATCCGCCTAACTCGCCAAGATCAAGATGATGGGTAGACGATCTCTTAGGCAGCCTCTGGCTGCACCGCTTTCAGGCGCGTCTACTCCATCATCTAGGTTGGCCCGTGAGAGTCGAGACCAGCTCTCCGGGCCCGAGTTCGAATCCACCCTGTTCCCCCTCGATCCCCTTTCTTCTGTTCCTGAGAGACATGAGCCCGAGGAGAGACGAATTAATTTGACCGAACCTGAGTTGGGCTCTTCTGATTTTGCAGACATCCCAATGGCTGGAGCCGGTAGTTCAGACGATCGCCAGCCCGAACATTTTGTCTTAGACCAGGGGGCGATCAACTCCACCCTGATCGCGTCGTTAGAGACAGTTCAGAACCAGTTACGCGATCAGGGGACATTCATGATAGAGATGAGGAGGGAGTTGGAGAGACTCCGAAGAGAGCGAGAAGAGCCGAGTGAGCCGGAGGACATTCCTGATGCTGATGCAGAGGCAGCAGCCGCAGCAGCAGCCGCCGCAGCAGCGGCAGCCGCCGCAGCAGCGAGACCAATGCGGGAGCTTCACAACCCTGGATCTACACTGATGCACCAGTGGGTGGTGATTCCTGCTATCGTAGGGGATTTCAAGTTCCCTCCGAACACCCTGCAGATGCTTCCTCATTTTCACGGACTCGCCACTGAGGAACCACACCTCCATCTCCAGGAGTTTCTGATGATCTGCAGCACTGTCCACGACCGTCGTGTGGACCAAGATACGATTCGAATGATGGCCTTCCCTTTTTCACTGGCAGATAGAGCAGCCGCCTGGCTGAAACATCTAGGGAAGTTTGTGTACACCTGGGATCAACTCCGCACCGAGTACTTGAACAAGTACTATCCACTCGGGCGGACGAATGCAGCAAGGGCCCTGATCAACAACTTCTCCATGCTCCCTAACGAGCAATTTCACGAGGCATGGGAGAGGTTCAGAGAGCTTCTGGATAGATGCCCACACCACGACATTTCGAAGCCGAACCTAGTTCAGAGCTTCTTTAGTGGGCTGACGCCAGAGCTTCAGGGTCTGGTGAATGCTTCTTGCGGCGGGTCCTACTTTGCCAAGGACCACAACCAAGTCTGGGCCATCTATGAGGAGATGTCCGAGAATTACATGGTGATGTCCCAGACTAGGTTGTACACACAGAGATCTCAACAGCCGCCAGGACCCGTGCAGTATCAGCGGATAGCACGGGTTGATGCAGGTCCATCCAGTTCGTCCACAGTTGCAGCCGCACAGGCAGAGTCGGCCGCTGCGGACATGGGGATTATCAGCGAGAAGTTGGACCGCATGGAAATCATAGAGAAGAAGCAGTGCCAGGGCATAACTCAGATGGAGGAAATGGCACAGACTCTGAGCGACATGAAGACCCAGCTCTTGGGTCTCCAGGAGGCACAGACGGCTCCTCAGCCCCGTCTTCTGTCGCGAGGCGATTCCGGCGGCAGCCGCAGCTCGTCCCAGCGCTCCAGCTCCTTGCAGCAGCCTAGACAAGTTCACCTTGTACAGGCGGAGCCGTACCAGCAGCAGCAGCCCTCTTACCAGGCACCACCATCTCCAGACTTACAGATGGTGGTATATCAGCCGGATCAGCCTCTGGATGTACTCCCACCCGCCCCATACGATGCAGAGCCGTTGATGGATGTCAACGGGATTTGGTATGACCGGCCCCAGCCTGGAATCCGACGAGACCATCCCGGATTCAGGTGGGGGAATGGGGGTAACCAACCCCAGCAGCAGCCAGCCGGTCAGGGAGGGCAGTACTCCCAGCAGAGGGATCACCAGCAGCACCCAGCACACCAGCCATCATCATTCGTATCTCGTCCCTATCAGCAGCAGGGACAGAGTTGGAGACGTGAGCAGCAGGCTCACCAGCAGCAGCATCATTCCTCTTACCCCTCTCAGTCACAGCAGCACCAGGTCCAGCAGCCTCATTACCAGAGAGGCAACCCGTCGGGCTCCCATGAGAGCCCCGCCCATGGATGATATAGCCCGCCTCTTCACAGAGCAGCAGGCTACATTTAGACGGGAGATGGACGAGTTCCGCCAGGAGATGCGGGACCTGATGAGAGGGAAGGCCGCCATCCCTGCACAGATCGAGCCGAACCCGAATAACTTGAAGAGGAAATCTGAGCAGGTAGTTCACACTGAGCCTACCACTTCTAGTGACTCATTTGATGTTATCTCGCCGGATTTATTTGATGCTGATTTTGTCACACTTAGGAGCGGTAGAAGACCAGCAGGAGGTGCCTCATCTGAGCGACAACATGAGGATCCATCTAGAGCGCCAGATGAGGAAGAGGAGAGCGGTACTGAAGCCGCACATCATGATGACGGTGGTACTGATGCCACCCGAGATGCTGATTCCACCGGCGGTACTGAGGCCGCCATTTCACCACATAGAGGAGGTGGTACTGACGCCACCAGGAGGGCCGAGCCAGCCCGCGGTACTGAGGCCGCAAGACGTTTAGTTGCAGAGCCAGCCAGAGGTGGTACTGAGGCCACCAATATTCATTTTGATAGAGATGTTGTCTTTCCTCGAATAAATGTATCTCAGAATTCTGATTTGAATAAAGGAAAAGGTTTAGTTTATTCTGATCCCACTGTGATGAATGATGTTTGTGAGGATCCAGTCATCGACTCATCTAGGCCTATTCCTAGTCCTTCATCTGAGAAGGACCCTGTGATCCCCTTTCCTAGAGCCCTTGAGTTGGGGAAGGGGAAGAAAAAAGAAAAAGATCCAAAAAAGAGAGAGCAGGAGGAGTTCAGCCAGAGCATGATAGACCGATTTCACATCCAGCTGACCCTCAATGAGGCTTTGCAGCACATCCCTCTTCTTCAGCGGTCCTTGAGAGACAGGACCACCGTCAGGAGGACGAAGAGGAACAAGACCGCAGAGATCCATGTGCTGACCAAAGCCACGTGTTACGCGATCCAGAACCATCTGCCGACTAAGAGGCCAGATTTAGGGGCCCCGTATGTCAGATGTCAGATTAGTGAGCAGAGGTTCGACCGCACTCTATTAGATAGCGGATCGTCTATCAACCTTCTTCCGGCAGCCCTTCTCGACCACTTAGAGTTGGGCACTCTTAGACAGAGCAGGACATACCTTCAGTTTGCTGATCGGTCTGTCAAGAGGCCAAAGGGGTTGTTGCGAGACGTTGTCGTCACGATTCAAGGTTTGCAATTCCCCGTGGACTTCGTAGTGCTGGACATGGAGACCCCTGATTCGTTGACCGATTCCCCCATCATCCTCGGTCGCCCGTTCTTGGCCACAGCCAAGGCGGTAACTGATCATGATAGCGGGAAGGTGTACTTTCGCGTCCAGGGCGAGAGTATACAAATAGAGACGGTCAAGGACCACCGAGCCAGAGCTAGATCCCGCTCACATAGCAGTACAAATTCAGAGCAGCTGACAGACACCGAGCCAGACATCCACCAGGACTGTGATTTTGTGATCACAGATGATGAGGCAGCTTGGGCAGATCCTGCAGCACAGACCATCCTCTCATACTCAGATACAGCTGATGCAGAGATGATAGCAGAGGATAGTCTGGAGAGCACGGCCCTGGTTCAGGATACTATTGAGTCAGCAGAGTCGGATCTTGATCGCGACACGATTTCCAGTGATGGTGGTACTGAGGCCACCCTGCGCTACGGTGGTGCTGATGCCACCTTGTTCTCCGGTGGTACTGATGCCACCGAGTCTGATATAGATCCCTCGGATTCAGAATCTGATTGGGCAGATTGTAGTGATCAGATGCCAGATCTGGATCCACCTGAGCCTACAGATGAGGAGGAGGTAGAGGCAGAACAGATCAGAGACAATGTAGAGGACCCGCCTTCTCCAGATCCAGTTTGTGAGAGTTCGTTATCATTTTCCAGGGCAAATTTGGCAGAATTGTCAGCATACACACATCTTCTTCAGAAGCCAGATTTACCAGCACCCAGCTGTCCAGAGCTAAAGCCGCTCCCTACTTCATTGAAGTACCGATTCCTTGCGGGAGAGTCTGAGATGTACCCAGTCATCATCTCTGCAGATCTGACTGGAGAACAAGAATCCCGTCTGATGGAGGTTCTTGAAAGGAACCGCAAGGCAATTGGATGGAGCGTAGCAGATCTCCATGGGATTAGTCCCTCATTGTGCTCCCACCATATCTATCTTGAGGAAGGGGCGAAGCCGTCGCGTGAGTTCCAGCGGCGACTGAACCCCAACCTAAGAGAGGTTGTCATGAAGGAAATATCAAAATGGTGGAGTGCAGATTTTATTTATCCCATTTCCGACTCCAAGTGGGTTAGCCCCTTGCATGTGGTGCCCAAGAAGACGGGCATCACGACTGTGATCAGTGAGTCGGGAGAGGAGATTGCTACACGAGTACCCACCTCTTGGCGGGTCTGTGTTGACTACAGGAGACTCAACCAGGCCACCAAGAAGGACCATTTCCCCCTGCCTTTTATTGATCAGATCATAGAGAGACTGGCAGGGAAGAGCCATTACTGCTTCCTGGATGGGTACTCGGGCTACAACCAGGTAGCCATCGCTCCTGAGGATCAGGAGAAGACCACCTTTACCTGTCCCTTTGGTACTTATGCATTTCGACGCATGCCATTCGGGCTATGTAACGCCCCTGCGACTTTTCAGAGATGCATGCTGTCAATCTTTTCGGACATGGTAGGGGAATGTTTGGAGGTCTTCATGGACGACTTCTCGGTTTACGGCGACGGTTTCGATTCCTGTCTTGACTGCCTAGACCGAGTGCTCCAGCGATGTATTGATACCCGCTTAGTTCTGTCTTGGGAGAAGAGTCACTTCATGGTGACTCAAGGGACGGTGCTTGGCCACATCATCTCCAACAGAGGCATGGAGGTTGATCCGGCCAAGGTCGATGTCATTAGGAAACTCACACCACCGTCCAATCTGAAGCAGTTACGGTCATTTCTGGGGCACGTTGGTTTTTACAGGAGATTCATTCATGATTTCAGCAAGATTGCCCGACCGTTGACTGACCTATTGACGAAAGACACCGAGTTCCTTGTCGATGACAAGTGTCTTTCGTCCTTTGAGACTCTCCAACAGTGCGTAATTGAGGCTCCTGTCCTTCAGCCACCCGATTGGTCTCTCCCATTCGAGATCATGACGGACGCCTCTGATTTTGCCGTAGGGGCCGTGCTAGGACAGAGGAGGGATGGAATTCCGTTTGCCATACACTATGCTAGCCGCACATTGGATTCCGCCCAGCGGAATTATACGGTCACAGAGAAGGAGATGCTAGCAGTAGTGTTTGCCCTAGATAAATTCAGATCATATATCATTGGATCTAGAGTGACCTTATACACAGATCACACCGCCATCAGGTACCTCATGTCAAAGAAGGATGCCAAGGCCAGACTTACTAGATGGATCCTTCTACTCCAGGAGTTCGACATTGAGATCAAGGATAAGCCTGGAGTCAAGAATGTGGTGGCGGACCATTTATCCCGATTAGAGCAGCCTGAGGATTCTGAGCAGATTGATCCCATTTGTGATACCTTCCCAGATGAGGCGATCCTTGCTATCACCTCACTCCCGTGGTACGCCGATATTGTGAACTTTCTCGTTGCTGGGAAAGTCCCACAAGATTGGCCCAAGCAGAGGATTGAGACCTTCCTTGCGAAGGTCAAGTCTTACCACTGGGAGGATCCCATCCTTTACCACGAAGGAGGGGATAGCATCTGGCGTCGGTGTATTCCTCAGGAGGAACATCATAGTGTCCTCACTTACTGCCACAAGCTTGAGGCAGGAGGACATCATTCTGGGAGGAGAACGGCACAGAAAGTGCTCCAATCCGGCTTGTGGTGGCCTACACTCTTCAAGGACTCTGATGAGTTCGTGAGGAGGTGTACTGACTGTCAGAGGATGGGCACTTGTGGACAGCGTGATATGATGCCGATGCAGCCCATTCACTTCTGTGAGGTTTTTGACGCATGGGGCATCGATTTCATGGGTCCATTCCCTAAGAGTCAGGGATTTGAGTACATTCTGTTGGCCGTAGACTATGTTAGTCGTTGGGTTGAGGCTATCCCCGCCCGAGCCGCAGATGCAAAGACAGTTTGCAAATTTTTGAAGAAGAACCTCATCACGCGGTTCGGGGTTCCACGAGTTCTGATTTCTGATGGGGGGTCTCATTTCATCAACGACCAGGTGAAGGCACTTGCTAGAGAGTTCGGCATAGACCATCGTGTTGCTACACCGTATCATCCACAGACGAATGGTCTTGCCGAAGTGTCGAATAGGGAGATCAAGAATATTTTGCAGAAAGTCGTCCGCCCTGACCGAAAGAATTGGTCACAACTGTTGGACTCGGTCTTGTGGGCATATCGGACGTCTTTCAAGACTCCATTGGGAACATCTCCCTTTCGCCTCGTGTATGGCAAGCCTTGTCACCTGCCAGTTGAGCTGAGGCACAAGTCACTCTGGGCAGTCACAGACATATTGATGGATCCAAATGGTATAGGAGACCAGAGGAGGGCAGAGTTAGCCGCCTTGGAAGAGCTTAGAGATGCAGCTTTCTCAAACAGCCTACATTATAAGGAGAAAGTCAAAGAGTGGCATGATTCTCATATCAGCCACAAGCATTTTGAGATTGGACAGAAAGTATGGCTGTTTGATGCAAGGCTTAGATTATTTCCAGGGAAGCTACAGAGCAAATGGAAAGGACCCTATTTGGTCAGAAAGGTACACGATAACGGTAGCATTGATATATCTGAGTTATCTTCTGAGAGTACCTTCCGAGTGAACGGCCAGCGGCTCAAACCATTTCTAGATCATGAGCCGCGGGACGTTATTATTGCCGCTATTCATTTTGCGTGAGATGTGGTCTTTTGACTCACATCTTTTACATCTCACGCCTGATTTTCACTGTTCCTCCGCCTGTATAGATCCAGTTGTCCATATCATTCTATTCTTTAGTCCCACATCCCATTTCTCATCTTATGATTATGCTATACTTAGGGTGTACTTTACCCTAAGTATAGGGGGGATGTTGGACCTGTGAGTATTCTTTTGATTCTTTCTGCTCTTGTTTTTGCTGCCTATACTTAGGGATATTTTACCCTAAGTATAGGGGGGGCAGATTCTGTATATTCTTCACTCGGCTTTCCCTTCATGTACAGCTTTCTATACTTAGGATTAGTTAATCCTAAGTATAGGGGGAGACCACCGAGTTCCACTCATTCTATTCATTCATTCGTTCTTGTACTTAGCCATTCCTTTTCACTTCCCTTTTACTAAGCACGAGTTATGTCTTCTTCATCGCTCTTGATCACTCTGAGGACATCGTTCGAGCTAAGTATAGGGGGGGTGTGTATATATTTCATATATACTTTAGCCATAACTCGTACTTTGTGTGAGTGTGTTAATAAATAAAATGGCTAAAAATCACAAAAAATTAAATTTTTTTTTTTTTTAAAAACCTCTTTTATTCTTGCACATACATAGGTAGTGTACAAAGTATTTTTGTAAAAATGATTTCAAAAATCTTTTGTGTAAAGCTTGTGTAAAATATTTTGTATCAAAATTATGTATATAGTACAAAATTTTTCAAAATGTTTTGAAAATCAAAAGTTTGCAAAAATCTTGTGTAAATGTGTGTAAATATCATTTTGCAAAACTTGCACTTCATGCATCATTCATTCATGATTTCAAAACATTTTTCAAAATTCTTGCATGATTGTAAAATATTTGTAAATAGCATCTTTTGTACATATGTGTATATAGTTTCTCCTGGATAAGAGTTGACATTTAAACTAAGCCTGGAATTAAATTGAGAAATGGAGCTTGAATAAGATCTTAATTCACTTAACTTTAAGAGGAACCTTGTAGGACTTAGGGTTAAGGCTTTTCAGGTCCATAAGGACTTAATTCTTTGAGTCCACTAGGCTATGAGCATATGTCATCTTGATGAGCCTAAGTAGAGCACTTAACAACACACGCATGACTCTCAGAGACAATGGCTTCACTTGCACCTGCACTTTACACATGGCTCTCCATGGATGAGGTGATGAGGAGGCAGTTTCCTTTGGCTTGGGGTAGCATATGAGGGTAGTACTTCTAGGCGGAACCTCTCTTCTTCTTATAGTGAAGGAAGTGCACCTCAACTTGGTCTAGTGGTGTTGAAAGCTAAAGACAGAAGCTGTGGGTTGCAATAAAGCTTCAAAAGAGGGATAGTCTACTGGCTCAAGGGGAAATTTCTTATATATGCTGCACCATGTAGACATGTGTACAGAAGTCTTGAAAAAAAAAAAATTGCAAAAATGCAAAAAGAACTCCAAAAAAGTGGTGGGTCGGATTGAAAATTTAATAACCCCACCGGAGTGTAAAGATCTCATGAAGCTTGCAGCGGGAGACTTAGCTACACTGGCTAAGCTTCCAAAACTCTATACTTCTACCCCCTCTTCTTGAGCCGGTTGCACTTGAACTTAGAAGGGAATACCCCGCTTCTCGAGGAAAGAGTTGCTAGACTGAGGCATTAGAGTTACCAGGTTGAGGGAGGTTGTTTCTTTGTTACTTCTGAGGTGGGGAGCCACATATCACTTACACTGCATGGAAAGATTCATGGTCATTAGAGTTTGTGTATGTAGACTTGTTCTGATCTGGTTTATTGAGGAGTCTTGCCTATAGATTGGTGGAACTTGGAGGCTGTTGAGTTTTAAGCTTAAGTCCAAATAAGGTTCCGACACATTAATAATCCAAAGATCTGATCGAGCTCCATATTTCAATTTAATGAAGGCAAATTTAATAAGTCAACCTTGATCCATGTACATCCTCTTTTTCTTTTTCTTTTTCTTTCTTTTTCACTTCTTTTTCAAATAAGTGTTTGCTAAGGGTCTAGCAAAGTTAAGCATAGGGGGGTGATGAATACCCATTCATCACTCTTTATTCTATTATTTTAGCTACAAAAACCTTTGCAAATACATGTAGATATGTGTAAATACCAATAAATACCAAAAGCATGCATTGTGTAAAAACCTATAATTAGCATGTTTTTGTGCACAAAATAAAAGAATAAAGAGCAAAAAGAAAAAGAGGGAAATATTTAGAATAAATATTGAGCAACCTAACCCAAGGGAGGGCTCAGCATGGGCCTGACCGCATAAAAGCCAAAGTAGAGGGAGATAGGAGCTCATTTGTATATATTTGTAAATACATAAAACTATATATTTTCCTCAACCAAAAATATGCTTGAACATATTGTGTATATTTTATTAAAAACAAAATAAAAAGATAAAAATCAAAAATTCCAAAAATACCCTTCCTTCACCTTGTGTATAAACCACATCATTGCATTTATTTAACCCTATAAATAAATTCAATTATTTTCCAAAATTTTTGTAAATATTCTTTGTTACATGTTGTAAATAAAATAAATAACAAGAAACAAAACAAAAATCAAATAAAAATCACAAAATGAAAAATACAAAAATTCATTGTATAAATACCATGTATATAAATGTATTCATTTATTTATTTCACCCTTGTATATATGTGATAAAAATAAAATAAAAATATTCTTTTATTCCATATTTTATGTTGTAAATAAATAAAATACAAAATAAGCATAAAAACACATAAAAATAACAAATAAAAAATCAAAAATAAAAATCCATGTAGTGTACATATACCTATATATAGAGCTAACCTATTTTTATTTCCAAAAATTAAATAAAAATCACCAAAAAATAGAAAAAAATAAAAGAAAAATATTTCATGTTTTAAGTTTTCCCTAATTCGACCTATTTCTACCCTAAAAAAATAAAACAAAAATAGCACACACGTGGCAGAGTCTGGTTGGTCCACGGGGGAATGTTGACCCCGGTCAACTCCCCCGCGACCCTTTCCTTTTCTGGCCGTCGCGCGCCGCGCCTCCTTCCCCGATTTTTCCCACGCGCTCCAGGCTGTCTCCCACTCAACCCCCGCGCCCAGATTCTTCGCCGCACATCCCTCTCCCTCGCCGGATCTTCAGCCATCAAATCTACACCTTCCTTTGCTGTCCTCACGCAACCCTAATCGCCCGGTCACACTATATATCCTTCACCTCCGCCGCCTTCGCGCGCCATCTTTGGACCCTCTCCTTCTTCCCCGTGACCTCCATTGGCCTCGCAAGAGTGACAGCAAGCCGTTGCCTTTGTAGCAGTGAGGCGAGAAGGCGTATCCTCTGATCCGGCGTAACCTCGCCGTCCTTGCTCCGCCGCCGCGTCGAGCATCGAGCTTCAGGCCTTGACGCCCTTCGAAGCTACGACCCGGAGATAGCCCATCTCCAGCCCAGTCTACTTCAGCCATCAGGTACCCTTAGTTCCTTTTAATTTCGTCTAATTTAGGATTTCGCCCAAATTTCATCTCCGACGCATCCTCTCGATTCCGACCATCT
Source organism: Ottelia alismoides (assembly GCA_037367405.1). NCBI lineage: Eukaryota > Viridiplantae > Streptophyta > Magnoliopsida > Alismatales > Hydrocharitaceae > Ottelia > Ottelia alismoides. The sequence continues at coordinate 321,429 of JAZKJV010006308.1, read as the reverse complement.
CGCGTGATTTCATCACAATCCGACCCGACCATCACCTTCACCGTGCCCTCACGCACCTTCTTCACCCCTCCACACAACCCAGATCGCACAGGATCTGGGAGTCGAGCTCCACCGCCGTCGCCTCGCCGGAGCTCATTCGCCACGCAGCACCGTCCACCTTCACCCCGTCTTCTTGGGTCGAGGCACTTTGCCCTCGACCCGCGAAGCTCCTTGTCTACTTTGCAGGTCCAAGGGAGGTGTCTGAGCCTCCTTCACAGTTCAGCCAGGAGCTTCTTCTTCCCCGACTTCGCCGGAGCCTTCCAGGGCTCGGCCGAGGCCTTGGCCACCACCAGCAGCTGCGGGATCGTCCAGCGGAGCTTCTCCGACCTTCAGGCGCAGCTGAGGAGGACCGGAGTCCACGCACGAGGCCGGCGAAGTTCGCCGGCCATCAGTTCTTCGAGGACCCTCCAGAGCCGTCCGATGATGCTCCAGCTCCAGATCTGATCCTGAGCGTCCATCTGTTGAGGAGCAGCGACCGTTGATCCATTTGAGGAGCGCATCGGAGCCATCCGTAGCAGAGGAGAGAGACCGGAGTCCATCACCGTCAGATCGTCCACGTGCCTCTCCCTTCGCCGTCGATCAGAGCCAAAGGCCAAAGGGGTGAAGCGCCAGCTATTCCTAGCCGTCAGATCACCCACGTGGCGCACATCCGACCGTTGGCGAATAAAGGGGTAAATATCATAGGGCCCCCTTGTAGTTTGTTTATTTCAGTTTAGTCCTGTAACTTTTAATTCACGTTGTTTATTTTCTGGGATATTTGCATAGAGACCCTCGCGCTTTATTTTAATTGCATTTATACCCCTGCCAGTAGAGACCCACGTGCTTTGGCACGTGTTTTGTTGGGTTATTTGCGTATCTTGCCCTGTAGTTCTGGAATGTTAATGAATGCATGAAATGTTTTGTTTATTTGCATATATACCCCTGTGAGCATTGATTTTGAACATGTGCGAATTATTTTTGGGTAAATTGCATATAAGCCCCTGGACTTTTGATACGAGTTATCAATAGGTCCTTGGAACTTATTTTTCTTACATTTAGGCCCCTGTGTGCCCCAGACACGTGCTTGGCACGTGATTTCTTGGGTATTTTGCACCAGGACCCCAGAACTTTTGGGTATTTGCACATAGGTCCCTGTGCACAGTGCCCCACTTTTATTTTTGAATAAAATATCAAACGACCTCCAAATCCAATGAAATTTTGACACATGGCTCCTGCCATGGTGTAGGAATTTCTATGATTTTTGGGGACATTTTTGATTTCATTTATTATTTTTAAAAATTCAAAAACCCATATTTTTGCTACTGTTTGACTTTAAAAATACCAAAAAAATATAAAAACTTCACCAAAAATTCTAAAAAAATTAGGTACTGTTATTTGCTTGTTGGTTGATTTTCTAGCCAATTTTGGCTAAGTTTCGTCACTTAAAAACCCTAAAAATTGAAAAACCCCTAAAAACCCATAAAAATTGTAATAAATAAATTAAAAATCCAAAAACAATAATTAGGGTGCCTAAATTTTCCTTGTTCTTCATAGATTATAGGAAAATTACCTCCAGGGTTGTTTGAAGCTCTTAAATATTTTATTTTTGAGTTTCTAACCTTGCTGGACAGTACCCATTGTTTCTTGCCTTGTTTGATTTTTAATAAATATTTTATTCATTAGAAAAATTCCAAAAATTCACCAAAAACAGTAAAAAACATTTAAAACATAAAAACCAATTTTTTGGAATTTTTGCATCATTTGTGTGTCTTGTATAAATTGTTGAAGTTGCCTTGCATTCACTTTTTCTCATTTTCTCATCTATTAAAAAATTCTAAAAAATACAAAAACAAATAAAAAACCATAAAAAAGACTCATTTGGATTCTTGACTACATCGTAGGCCGCAAGGCCAATCTGTGCTCCTTGTGTTCGACCCTGGGAGCTATACCAGGTGAATCCTATAGCAGACCGCTCTATCTTGTGTTTTGATTGATTGATCTCTTTGTGAGTGGTTTATTTTCTTGATTTACGCATTCGAGTGACTGAGGACAACGACATTGTGATTTATTTTCCACCTTAGTCGCTCTCTGATTTTTGCGCGATCAAGAGCACAACCAGGGACGAAGCTAGAAATTTTTATTTGGGGGGCCAAATTATTGAGACTACACACATACATACACATACACATACATATATATATATATTATATATATAGTTTATCTATGTTATTATTTTATCCTTTTAACTATTAATATTTATTTAGAAGGAATTTTTAAAAAGATACCCCTATAAACTTACGATTCACATAAATATCCAAACAAACATTATATTGACAAAAAGGTCCTTACAAAATTCTTCAAATCACAAAAGCTTTTATTAATACGATGTTAAGTAGTACCATTAAATCTAATATTTTTAAAAAGTAAAATTATATCACACTTAATATAGGGATGCAGAGGGATATAAATATATGTATATGTACCTATTCCTTATAATATATTTTGACAGGTGTATTTGTATCTGTATTAAAATGAATACATATATAAATATCACTTTGGTATCCACATACATTTTTATCTATATTTGTATATTTATTTTTAATTACATATAATAATTTTTTAAAACTTTTCTGTATATTTGATATAATTTTTATGAGATATATATACATTGTATTTGTATCATAATAAGTCATTCAATTCATATATATAAGCTAATTTATAAAGTATTTGTGATTGTATTCATATTCAATCCATATTCATTTTATATCTATACCCAATTTTCAAGATACGGTAACACACTATTCATATTCGTTGATACCTATTTTGACATCCGTACTCATGTATTAAAATAAAATTGGATATGATAGCACCTATATGCTTGTCCGTAATTAATAATTATATTCTTATTTTAGTATCTTTTATATAGTGTAATTACTCTTTACATTCTAGATTTTGATGATTATTTTAATAATCCAATATTTTTAATGGATTTTTTTTGTTCAAAATGAAAGTTCATAAACATATATAAAGGTTCGGCATGCGTACAATATGTAAATGTTAATAGTTAATTATACATATTTAATAAAAGAAAAGATTCACTACAATGAAATGTGTGTATAAGTATGCTTTTTAATCTATTAATATTTCATCCGTTGCTAAATATTAACGAAAATCAATATAGCAATGCTTATTCATCATATTTTTCAGAATCTTAACTAATTATCGATATTAAAATTGTGACAATTAAGCATCGCTATATGGACCAACGGTATTGATATAACAACGGATATTACATTCTTTCCTAATTTCAAATATAAAAATCTCATTAAATATTATTCGTCATTATATATTAAACAACATACGATATAATGATGAATTAAAAAATCTCTACATACTTATTTTGTTCTTGTAGTTATGTATAGAGGGATGCGAACGGATGGATACCGATACAGATACAGGTATTACCGAATCATTGTCCGTTTTTTGAATACGGACACGGATACGGATATTGACGGATATTAAAATTATCTTACCACATACTTAAAAAATAGATACGGATGTAATATAGATATAATCGCATACGAGTAATGTTAGAAATACTCTATAGAATTGACTTAAATATATATATGAATTGGATGGAAAACACATGATATAAATTTACTAAATATGTTTGTATCGTAAAATTTATACAAATATGGCAAAAGAAGGTAAAGAATTACATTATATATGGTTAAAAATAAATCTATGACTATATTTATATATGAAAACGAATATACGGATATAGATACATATGTTTCCGGATATCAAAACAATATCAATATATGTATCCGTTTTAAAATGGATAGGGATACAGATGTGAAAAATTATGTATAAAACGGATATGGTGACAGATCAGATACATATATATCCGTAACAGTTTGCATCCATATATGTATAACATGTAATTCCTGTAAAATATACAAGTATTAATAATTAAATTATCGCATTCAGATCATATTATTGATTTTTTTGTTGAGAAATGAGGGTGGAAGAATTATATACAACTTATAAATGGGAGATGGAGGGCTAAATTATACAACTTATTAACATTTATATTTAACTAGTGTATTTATATCATGTACTATTACTATTATATAATATATAATAAGTAGTTTTTGGGAGACAGGGGGGCCAAGCCCCCTCCCGCCCCCCCTTGTCTCCGTCACTGAGCACAACATAAATGTATAGACAATACTTTAATATTAGTTGAATCACCATAACAATTTTCACAAACTTAATAATTATTAGATGAATGTGGGTATCGTATTCTGAAAGTATGACAGTGCACGCAATGATGTATAGTTTTGCATGATAAACTATTTTGTCAATTGAACTCCAAGTTGCATGAAAATTTGCGAATCACTAAATAAACATGTAACGTGTATACTAAAGTTTGGCATGGCTGGATTGCTCGAAAAAAAGCATACTAAAGTTCGCGTAATGCTGAAAAATAATTTTTCAGTGCATAAATCTCATTGTATGTTATCGTAACACGCTCCGCATATTGATTGGGCGAGAAAACACACACCTGCTGAAAGGAAGCAAAGATATCCCCTACTAGTGGAGGATCCAATATGGTTAAATAATTTGTGCTTAAGCATTTTGAGCGGTGGTCAACAGACGTAGTTAGATAGAAGCTCACCAACTTGTGAAAAAATGGCCTCCACGATGGCTCGAGCCCAGGACCAAGATGCTATAGTCGGTATAGATCCCATGCAAACGGAAGAATCCCAAATTAGGAGAAACATGTATATATTCGACTCGGCCCCTTATTATACACAAAATAAAAATATTTTATACCAAATTGTTCGCAAAGCCTAAATTTAAAAACAATTATAAAAATCACAAAAATATCTACAAAACATGTACCATCAATAGGGTTATCTCTACGAGACTGTTTAAGTATAAAAAAGGCTAATGTAATCACGAAAACAATTGCCGAGCCCAACAACTACTTTGTCTCAAGACTTGGTTGTCAAATATGGTTAGAATAACTCAACGACGATTAGGCACAGCGTGTGACTTTGCACGATCCAAGATATAAATACATAATATATGTGGAGTAATATATAATCGGGTTTTTTTATCAGTTGTGACCCTTCAAGATATAACAATTCCAGTTATGTCCCTCCCTTTTTGGGAATATCAGTTGTGCTCCCAACTTCTTGCCATTATATCACTTGTGCCCCTTCGTTACTTTAACCGCCAATGAGTTGAACTTAACCATGATTTAATCAAATCATGGTATAATTAAGAGGGGCATATCCGAAAAAAACCCACACCCCCTTTCACTATCCCTCCCTCCTCACCCTCCAACCCTCCCTTCTCCTCCTCCAACCACCTCCTCCTCAATCCTCTTCTCCTCCGTCATTCACCATCAACAACATCATGTTGATGGAGAGGCTGCGGGTTCTCAACGGCGAGATCGACCACTTCCTCCTTCATCTCCTTCCTCACCGAGTTCTTGATAACTACAATATAGGGGAGGAGCTCGGAGCGGGAGAGAGGCGCACGACAAAAGGGGAGGCGCGAGGGGACGAGGTAAAGGAGGGATAGAGGGAGAGACGCGTGAGCATGGGGTGGGGTGGGGGGAGGAGCTCTAGGCGGCGACAGAGGCACGAGGGTAGGGGAGAGCTGGGGATGGGAGGGAGGCACGAGGGGAGGACCTCAGGGCGGAGGAGGGTGAAGGGGGGATGCGTGAGGGCAGGGGGAGCTAGGGGTGGGAGGCGTGGGACGTAGGAGGGTGGTGGGGGAGGACCTCAGGGCAGAGGAGGGTGAGGGGGAGGCGCGAGGGCATGGGGAGCTCAGGGTGGGAGGGCGGCGTGGGGCAAAGGAGGGTGGAGGGAGAGGACCTTGGGGCGGAGGGGGAGGCACGAGGGCAAGGGGAGGCACATGAGGCGACATGGGGTGGGCGGGGGAGAGTAGCTCGAGGCAGAGGAGGTGGTAAGAGGGTGGGGGGAGGAGCTGGGGCGGGGGAAGGAGGTGGTGGAGGAGCAGGAGGCTGGGGAGGAGGAAGAAAAGGGGAGGCAGAGGAAGATGATGGGGAAGGAGGAATAAGAGGATGAGAAAATGTTCTTTTCAACATTTTTTAATTTTAAATCCCATTATATCCCCAAACTTAACGTCTATTTTCAATGAGGATGGATACTAACCCGAGGGGTACACGTGATAGAACATCAAGAATTCAAGAGCACAACTGATAAAAACCCTATATAATCACTTCATTTTAGTGTAAATATGATTTAACTTCAATATAAAAAGATGAGACACCCCTCTATATTTTACCCCAAAAGATGCTTAAAAATCCTACACACAAAATACCCACAAAACCAGTCCCAGATCGGATATACGCGGAGGTCCCTCTACGGACACACACCACGCAAAACTAAAGAAGAAAACGACGACCGTACATTAACACCCGCGAAATAGAAAATAAAAGTAAAATATATCACCCCAAGATCATGGAGGCAAAAGCGAACGAGGATCACATCGCCTGGCAACAGCCAGCTCCCCTCTCTCCCCACCCACACGGCAGACTGCAACCGCAGCGGCTCCCACGAATCCCTCACCATATCACTCACACCTTCCTCTATAAATATCCCATCCTCTCCTCGCTCGCTCCCCCAACCCTTCGACCCCTTCCGATCCCCGGCGATGGCGGAGGACTTCGCGTACGTGCAGCACTGCAAGGGCATCAACGGCCTCGAAAAGATCGTCCTCAGGGAGGTCAAGGGGAGCTCTGCCGAGGTTCGTTATCCTTACTCCCACGCTAACTTCTACGTACCTTAGTAGATTCGGGTGGTGATCGGGGCGTGGAGGGATCTGATGCGGTCGGCGGCGTTTTCTAGTGGTTTTAGGTGTCGGATCTATATGTAGGGATCGGGTTGGAATGCCGCTGATGGATGTTTTTGCGATCTGGTTGTGCGTGCGGCGGGTAGAGAGTGTTGATCTGCTGTTGCGATGTGATTGCTGTGGGTGTTGTTTGATTTGGAGTTGTTTTTTTTGACGCGATTGCGTAATTTGCTTATACTATCTCAGTTTTGTTTCCTCAATTTGATTTTTGGCATTTCGCTGCTCAGAATGCAGCTGATAGAACAGTCAAACGGTGCGTTGATGATAAGACGGGTTCCCTAATTACCAGTGCTCACTCTCCTATGCGTGTAGACCTTGTTGGTGGTAATAAATTATCGATCGATTCATCCAGTGTTTTTGTTTAGCATAAGCATGGAAATGTCATGTGTTGTTACTATTTACCAAATTTGAAGTTGCCCGTGTAATTTATCCACGGTTAGTGGTGTGTTCTTGTCCATTTACATGCTATAGCGCTCTAGTTGCTCGTTGACTCCATTCCATGTCACTGTCCAAAGGCTATGCTATTCTCAGGAATAGATGAATATGATAGCTGACTCTTTGTGGTTGTACCTTGAAAACTCGTCCATATGGTAGCCTCTCTTAAGATAAGGGATTTTTATTTTATGTGGACTGTGTTTTTAACCTTTTTTTACTATTCCACATACTTAGGTTCCTACAACGCTCTTTCTTGCATTGGCCGGGCTAGTGAGGGATGTTGTTGCTGTGGATTTAGGTGAGACACAAAGAGGGAGCTGGGGAACCTTGAGCACAAGTAGGGTGATGATAGGGAGCTCATTGAGATTCCCCATGCATGAGGGGAAATACTTTGGACGATGACTATTCATCTCCATTTAGAGGGGACGATACAAGTTTTCATTGTAGTGGTAGACAATTACTGGGCACATGCTGAGGAGCGGGTCACCGCTTCTTAGATTGTGCTGGTTTGGGATGAAATGTAAGGTTGGGAAGGAGGTTGTAGAGAGGCGTCGATAGGTTGCACGAGGCATGTGGGGCATTGCATGAATTGGGGTTATCGGAGGATGACTGCATGATGGGAGTCCTATACGGTGATGCATCCTCCTTCATTGGTGGATAAAGTTGCTTCTACTTGAGTATTTTCTGGGAATCCCTTTGAGGGGGGTCATCACCTTCTACTTTGGGTTGTCATTGATTCTTCGGTGGACGCAGAGGGAGGATGTTATGGTCTTTGGTTAAGACATTGATGGCTCTCCATCCCAGAGACTATTTTGTTTTGGAAGTGTGGCAATCCTGTGTTCAGATGATTGGATCCATCCATTTTCAGGTTTAGATATGTACATTAACTTTATTCTACAATTAATGGTTAGAATTAAGAAATAAGAAATAACCACATGAAAAATACAACAAAACAGTACCTAATAGATTTCCATTGACTGGGACCATGTTTTCTTCACTTATTATTTTTAATCACTTTCAAACAAAAAAGTCAATGTAAAAAACCATTGATCATAAATAGAATACGACTATCATTCTGGCCCTATCGACCATCCAGACACCAATTATTCACAAAAACGTCCATACTTCCAACTAGTCCATTCAGGGAGTTTACTCTCAGCATAATTAAACTACGAAACCAAATGAGCCAATCAGGTTTGATGTACATTCGGGGTTAATCGTGAATAAAATTAATCCTATGGTCGTGGACTGAGATTATAAGATCCCATTGCATTGCTTGTTCTTGAAACTACTTATAGTTATTGAATATGGAATATTTTTGAACGTCTAAGCTCTGGTACCAATCGTTGATGATCTTGTATCCGAGTGATCAGATCCTCTCATTTTTGGATCTAGATATACGCCAATAACATTATTCAACATTTAATGGGTAAATGGACGAAATACATGGGGATATATTACAAAAGGGGAGTATCAGAATGATATTCAACCACAAATATATAGTGTTCTTTATACATGTACAATAGCAAGAATTTGCATTTATATGCCTACACATAAAATTGACAAAGAAATAATGTAAAGATCTACAAAACTTATGAATTTTTGGACGAAACAAAAACTTATGCAATCGCAATATTGATTGGTTGAGTGGTCCTTGAGATGACTTGCTAGCACTTGTTGGATTTTCAGAAAATATAGATTACGTGTCAGGAGATTTTAGAAGATTATGTAACGGAAGTGCAAACAAGATGTTGGAGGTGGTAGTATCTTGTATCCGAAAGGTAGCCAAAGAGATGCTAAGTGAGTCTAAAGGCAGAGTTCCAGGCCAAAAGGAGCCTTGGTGGTGAAGGGGTGCAAGAGAAGCTTAAAATTATAAGAGCTTGCTTTAAATCTATTTATAAAAATAGATCAGGGACTGTTACGAACTACAAAATAGCAAAGAAGGAAGCAAAAAAGGTTGTAAGCCCGTAAGTGAAGCTAAGACAAAAACCTATGAAGTTTTGTACACAAAGCTTGGCTCTAAGGAGAATCGGAAGGATATATTCATATTGGTCAAAGCAAGAGATGGAAAGATCAAATATCTTAATCGAGTGAGATGCATTAGAGATGATGAAGGACACACACTTGTTAGTCAAACGAATATAAAGATTAGATGGAAGCTATAATTCATAAGCTTTTTGTTGGATAAAGGAACATCACTATGGGAGATCTAGCTAATAGTGAAAGTTACCTATATCGTACAAACTATAGATGAATACAAACAACAAAGTAGACGATGCTTTGAAGGTTATGAAACATGAGAATTGTATATGACCTGATAACATTCCTATAGATCTATGGAAAGTTTTAGGTGAATGTGACTTGACATGGCTCGTAAATTTATCCAATGTTATTTGGCGAAGTAAGAAATTGCCCGAATAATGGAGGAAAGGATTGTGGTGCCTTTTTACAAGAATAAATGATCGAAATTGTTTGATTTACATAGATAGCAAACTGATGAGTCATACTTTGGAAATTTGAGAACATGTGATCGAAAGAAGGCTGAGACAATTTTTTAAAGTAAAAGAAAATCGATTCGGGTTCATGTCAGGTTGCTCAACTATTGAAGCTATCCACTCATTGAGGAGAAAAAAGGATATTTATAAAGCTAAAAGGAAGAAACTCCACATGATTTTTATTGATTTCGAGAAGGCTTATGATTTAGCCCTACAGGAGATCTTATGGAGAGTGTTGGAGAAGAGACAAGTACTTGTCCAATATATTAACCTTATAAAGAATATGTATGATGGTGCTTCATCTTGTGTAAAGGTCCAATTTAGGAAGATCGACTATTTTAAAATCAACATCAGTCCTCTCCGCATCAAGGTTCATCTTTGAGTCCAGTCCTTTTTACTTTGATTATGGATGAGTTATCTCGTCACATTCAGGATGAGATACTTTGGTGTATCTTGTTTGTCGATGATATTATTAACCTTCTAAAGGATATATATGGTGGGGCTTTATCTTTTCTGTAAGGATCTAATCTGGGAAAATCGACTATTTTGACATCAATATGTTCTGCATCAAGGTTCAGCTTTGAGTCATTCCTTTTTACTTTAATTCTTAGCGAGTTCACTAATCACATCCATGATGAGATAGCATGGTGTATGTTGTTTGCCGATGATATTGTTTGGTGGATAATACTAGAGATGGAGTAAATGAGAAGCTTGAGGTTTGGAGACATGCCTTAGAGACTAAATGATTTCGTATAAGTCGGGTTAAAACTGAAAGTATGGAGTACACATTTGATGGTGCAATGGTGGAAGGATCGAGGTGAAGATTGGAGAGGATAACATTCAGAAGAAAGATTCTATTAGATACTTGGGATCTATTTCACAACATAATAGGAAAATTGATGGATTAATGCAGTCGGTAAATCAGGGAAGGATGGGAAGAGAACAGAGACCCAACGAGCTTCACGCGATGAGAGGGGGGATATAGATTGAGAGGAGAAACCTCATAAATTGGGAAAATGGGGATGAGGGTGGGTCCATTCTCCAAACCAAAAGTCTTGATTCAATTCATAACATACCTTTCTTCACAATGGACCGCTGCCCCCTTTATATTAGTAGGGGTTCTAATTACAAAAACAGTAATAAACTAAAATTCAAGCTAAAAGGTCCATCCCACCTTTTCTAAAAAAACAAAAACAAAAACAAAAACAAAACAAAATAAAATTTAAACTAAATAAATTACTAACCGACTCTAAATAACTATAATTGACATCCTAAAATGACTAACTAATTTTATCTACTAAGAAGATTGAGATTACAATCAATCTAAATTTATTTAACGTAACTAAATTAGATGACTAAAGTAAAATAACCACCCAATTGGCGAAGCTTCTCCCACTTTAAGTAGGGTTGGCTACATGGATTCTTACTGAAATCCATGTTGGAAGATTCGAGTATTTTTTACACTGACTAATGCAACCTCTACAAGGAGGGATTTGAACCTTGGTCTTTTAGGTGGTAGGCACACTGCACTACCATTAGACCATTGAAGTGGGTCTAAAATAACTACCCAACAACAATAACAACAAAGCCTTTTCCTACATCAAGTAGGGTCAACTATATGGATTCTTTGCCTCCATTCAGATCTATCTTGGGCCAATCTCGAACTTAGATCTAAAAAACCAAGATCCCTTTGTAGTATCATTTCAACACTTCTTAGGCCTTCCTCGCGCTCTCTTAGCAAGCTCAACATCCCAAACTCGCATCTCCTAACCGGTGCATCAGACGACCTCCTTTGCAAATGACCAAACCACCTTAAGCAGTTTCCTTGCATCTTATCATCGACCGGAGCTACATCAAGTTTCCTTCTGATTGAATCATTATGAATCCGATCTTTACGTTTGTGTCCACACATCCACCTTAGCATTTTCATTTCTGCTACTGCCATTTTATGCACATGTCTGTGGTTCACATACCAACATTCAAATCCATAGAGCATATCATGTCTCACGGCTGCTTTGTAAAACTTTCATTTGATTTTCAAACGATTTTTCTTATCACATAGAACGATAGAGGCTCCTCTCCACTTTAGCCAGCCTGCATTTATTGTATTGTAACATCTCCATCAATTTCCCCATCATATTGCAAAGTATATCCCAAGTATCTAAAGAAATCTCTCTTCTAAATCTTATCATCACCAATCTTCGCATCAATTCCTTCACCATTGCTTCTGTCAAAAGTACACTCCATATATTCAGTCTTAAGCCTACTTATACGAAATCCTTTAGTCTCCAATGCATGTCTTCATACCTCAAGCTTCTCATTTACTCCATCTCTAGTCTCATCAATCAACACAATATCATCAACGGATAACATACATCAAGGTATCTCATCCGGAATGTGACTTGTCAACTCGTCCATAATTAAAGTAAAAAAGAATGTACTCAAAGCTGAACCTTGATGCAGACTAATGTTGATGTCCAAATAACCAGTCTTCTCAGCCTTGATCCTTACATAAGATGAAGCCCTATCATACATATCCTTTATGAGGTTAATGTATATGACATGTACTTGTCTGTTCTCCAAAACCCTCCACAATATCTCCTGTGGGACAAAATCATACGCCTTCTCTAAAATAATTAATTAAGGACAAAAATTCAAGTTCATTGTATGGACACCCTTGTGCTTTTTTAAATTATGACGTTACCCCTCAAATTGTGTTTGATCGCATCGATTCTCTGAGCCCTGTGAAAAAAATTATAAACCTAATGTCCTAAACCTTGTCCAAGATGACTCAAATCGAACTTCGTCCGCTAATAATTGATAGGATTGTTGAGTCGTAAGAACGATTCGTTTTCCATGCTCTGATACCAATTGACATTGTTAGAAAATCGGAGAAGGATGAGAAGAGAATAGAGATGCAGCGAGCTTTACGAGATCAGAGGAGGAACATAGATTGAGAAGAGAAACCCTATAAATTGGGGAAAAGAGGGATAACATTGGATGCTCAAAAATTTTAAATCCAATTCAGTACCATAACTTGACTTTACAATGGACTATTGCCCCCTTTATATAAGGAGGGGGTTTAATTAAAAAATAGAAACATAATAAAATTTAAACTACATAAAATCCCAACCAATGCTAAATGACTCTAATTGACTTTCTAAATGACTGTAATCAACTTTATCTACTAAGAAGATTTAGATTACAATCAATCTCAATTTAGTTAATGTACATAAAAGTATATGACTAAATTAAAATAACAATGCTACTAATTTAATTAATTAAGGATGAAAATTTCAAGTCCGTCATTGCATGGATATCCTTATACTTTTTAAAATTATGGCTTGACCGCTCAAATAGGGTTTGATTGCATCAGTGATACTCATAGTATAAATGCAAACTGACTAAAGTGGAGAGGAGCCTCTACTGTTCTATGTGATAAGAATATTCCTTTGAAAATCAAAGGAAAGTATTGCAAAATAGCTGTCTGCTATGCTCCATGAATCTGAATGTTGGCCCGTAAACTATATATATGTATATATAATGACAACATCATGAATGAAAATGCTATGGTGGATGTGTGGTTATGCACGAAATTATCGGGTCCGGAATGATGTGATCAACATGAAAGTTGTTGTAGCTTCGATAGAGGATAAGATGTGAGAAAACCACTTAATATGATTACATTTGCAAAGGAGGTCTGAGATTTTGAGCCAATTAAGAGGGGGTATGGAAGTTCGAAGAAGTGTTAGAAAGAGACTGTCCGAAGGGATCATAGCTGCTTGATTCTAAGTCCGAGATTGACCCAAAATAGATCTAAATGAAGGCAAAGAATCCATGTGGCTGACCCTATTTAATGCGGGGGAAGTCTTTGTTGTTGTTGTTGTGTTGTATAGATTATAAGTTAGCAAAATTTTAAGATGCGAAGAAAAGAAACTGAAACATGAAGGTGTAGATCTCCTGCCATCACTTTCTTTGCATAATAATCTTAAAATTATATTATAAGTCATAGATCAGTCGCAGCCGTGCAGCCACGACACCTCACCTTTCACGGAGGGAGCTTCAAGGATCTGGGATTTTATAAAGCGATTATGTTGCACGTCATCAAACCAGTACCTATGATGCTATCCTGACTTTGTAATAGTAAAATCCTAACATGCTATTAACCTTTAACTCACCCTAAGGAAATGCATCACCCTACAGGATCCAACAGCTAAGTTCACAACTCAATGCCAGTTTATTTTCGCTGTCGAACTGCCACCCATCATTTCCCTTCAGGCTTTTACATGGTATGACATCAACTTCATTTGGTCAATCCTCCTATGGGAAGTGAAGTACTGTATGCTGCAATTATTGGTGTTGTGCACATAAATGTCGCAACCGTGTATCACCTGGGTTGGGAACTTGTCATTTGATGTTTTTTGAGTACCGTACAAGATGCATGCCTTTCCTCTATCAGTGCGAAATTCTAGGCTTATGTCTTTTGAACCATTTAATATCATGATATCGTGTTAAGATCTCTTTTAACTTATAAAGCTCAACTTAGAATTTAATAATACTCAAATTACTTATGTGTATGGGTATAACGCAAGTTATAACAGTGCAAAATGGCTTGGAGTTGCCCAATGCATCAAGTGCACCGATATAGATTCAGATATTACTAGTACTGGGGAGTATACATGCGCTCCGCGGCGGGCTGTATATATTTGTAATAATGTTGATAAAATATGTTGGAAAAACTCAAATAAAAAAGGAGGAGGAGATGTTAGAACGGAGAAAGAGAAATGTGTACATGGAGTCACGTGTCATTTTCTGAGTAAAATCCAGCTTTAAACAGAGTATATAGAAGATATAAAGATAACCAAGTCGTCAAACATTGATCCTGTTTCTTTTTTTAGTTTAATTGCTCTTTTTCTCGTAATTCATTCGCTCAATGAAGCATCTTTCCCTAAAGACACCGGTTTTATGCACTAAGATTTGCTAACAAACTAAACATATGAATACAAATGTATTCAAAATATAGTTAGACATTGAACAATGTTCACCACCAGTCAAATAGTAATGAGATGTGATATAAATAACTAATTTTGTAATTACTATAAGATTACAATTACCCAACATTAATTAACTAAAAATGAAGCTTGCATTACTTGATTGAAATAGAGGAACAAATTGATTAATCAAGTTCAAATAATAATCGATTAACATGATTATAATTGAATAATTTTAAGAAAGAAGGCATTGTCAATATAACACAAACTCGTACTTTATGGAAGTATGATAGAAGAATCAATCATATTTAGTTTAAAGTTATTCGCAAGAACATGCATTCATAGTAACATATTTTTAATATCTAGCAAAAAATCAATTTTTTTATTCAAAAATAATAAAGAAATAAAAAACCAATTGAAAATTTACATAATTTATTTTTAATTATATCTCAATTATTTTTTTACAAAGTATTAGATTGAAAAAGAAAAAAGAAGTTTTAAAAAGGATTTTATAATATTATAAATAATATATGCTTTTGCCTTTATTTAATTAATATCAATATATTTCTGTTGGGAAAAATCATAAATATGTTTATTCCATGAACCCTAGGCTCTCTTATATAAGAGAGTAGCCTATGGGTAAATTACATAAGACATTCATAAGAAGAAGGAAATTAGAAAACAGTACAAATAACGTAAGACATAAATATATCTCCACACTCCCCCTCAAGATGGAGCATAGATATCGATCATGCTCAGCTTGGACGAGCACTTCTGGAATGGTCCTCTGAGTAAGGCCTTGGTGAAGATATCTAAGGCCTTGGTGAAGATATCTGCAGTCTGAACCCCTAAGCTGACATGAGACGTGGAAATAAAACCCTTCTGAGTCATATCTCGTATATATGGCAATCAACCTTGATGTGCTTGGTTCGTTCATGAAATGCTGGATCATTTGCAATAAATATAGCAACTTGATTGTCACATTCTAGTACCATAGGAAGGGGAACCTTTATATATAGATCTGTAAGAACAACTTTAACCCGCATCATTTCTGTATTAACCTGGGCTATAGCCCTATATTCAGACTCAACACTAGATCTGGCTACAACAGTTTGCTTCTTGCTCCTCCATGAGACAAGAGATTCTCCAACATATGCAGCAAATCCATTGGTAGACTTCCTATCCTTTGGACACCCTGCATAATCTCAAAAGCATTTACGCATGCTGAGATAGTGATCTCATTGCCTTTCCTAAACAGTAGACCTGCACTTGGAGATGCTTGACCTGACGTGGTTGCTCCATGAACTGGCTCACCCGACTAACAACAAAAGATATATCGGGTATGGTAATGATAACATAAAGAAGTTTTCCTACCAGCTCTCTGTATCTCCTCCTATCAACCTCATCGGTATCTTCATCATACAGTTTCATGCTTGGATCCATAGGTGTGGTGGCAGGTCGACATCCAAGCATTCCTGTGTCACTTAGCAAATCAGTGACATATTTCCTCTGGGTCATCACGGGCCCTTGTTGATTTCTGGCAAACTCCAGTCCCAGAAAGTATCTAAGGACTCCAAGGTCCTTGGTCACAAATTCATTACCCAGAAGTTCTTTCGCTCTCTTAATTCCTTGTATGTCATCTCCTGTAATAAGGATATCATCAATATACACCATAATTGCAATCATACCTCTGGATGTTTTCTGTATAAAGAGAGAATGATCTGCATTTGAACGTTTGTACCCCTGTTTTTCAAACAAGTCTGAAAGCTTCTGGAAACAAGCTCTAGGGCTCTTCTTAAGGCCATAGATCGCTTTATGAAGTCTACACACCTGTGAACAATCCCCCTCAATAGCAAAACCAGGTGGCTGTTGCATGTAGACTTCCTCCTGAAGATCACCATATAGAAATGCATTCTTGATGTCTAACTGAAATAACGGCCAATCTCGAATAACTGCAACGGAGAGAATGATCCGTAAGGTGGAATGACGAGCAACTGGGGAGAATGTGTCAAGATAATCCACCCCGTATGTCTGTGTAAACCCTCGTGCAACTAGGCGTGCCTTGTATCTGTCGATGCTACCATCTACATTCTATTTAACCGCAAACACCAATTTACAGCTAACTGTAGACACGCCAGTAGGAGCTGGGACGAGGCTCCAAGTGCCTCTCGACTGAAGTGCAACCATCTCTTCTTCCATAGCCAAACACCATCGACTGTCCTTCAAAGCCTTTTGATAATTTCGTGGAATAGCCATGACATACAACAACAAAATTCCTGAATTCACCAGTCAAGCGATCAAAAGAAACCATTGATGCTATAGGATGTGATGCACAACTACGCGCATATCCAAATCAACAGCCTCCACATTTGTCCCCTGTAAAGAACCCTGCTCAGATAAACCATTAGACCCATCATTAGAAACTGTATTCTCAGGACATACCTCATACGTGCTAGATGATGAGCGATGACCATGAGCAGAAGTAGACCGGCGGGTAGTGGTGTGGTAATGGTGGAACTAAGATTGTAATAGGAAGTGGAGGTGGCGTAGGTAGTGGTGGTGGTGGTAAAGGAGATGGTTGTAGTGGAGGTGGTGGAAGTGATGGGGTGGTGGCATGTATATGGCTTCATCAGTGTCATAAGACATCAACCGATCACCTGTAGGGGAGAAGTACATGATGGACTTGAAAAAGGTGACATCGACACTAACGTAATACTTCCTGCGCATCGGATCATAACACCTGTACCCTTTTTGTGTCCAGGAGTACCCGAAAAAGACACACTTGACAACTCTAGGAGAGAGCTTGTCAATACATGGAGACAACTGGTGAACGAAGGCAACTGAGCCAAACACACGAGGAGTAAGTGAGAACAATTCATTTTCAGGGAAGGATAGTGGGAAAGGAATCTGCTCACCCAAGACTGTCGACGACATATGATTAATGAGATAACATGTCGTTAGAACGACATCGCCCCCAAAAGAATGAGGAGCACGACTCTGAATGAGAAGCGTCCTAGTGACATCAAGCAAATGACGATGTTTCCTTTCTGCAACTCCATTTTGTTGGGAAGTACAAGCACGTGAGGTTTGATGACTAATTCCTTGTGTGGAAAAATAATTGGAGAGAGTATTAGTACATAATTTCAAGGCATTATCAATTGCCACAATTATCACATAAGCAGAAAAAACATTACGTATTTCAGTTACGGAATTTTTGATAACATTCCCAGCTTCAGATTTATTCTTTAACAAGAAGACCCAAGACAGACGAGAAAAATCATCTACAACGACAAGATAAAACGTGTGTCCCTGATGATCAGGGACACGACCGGGACCTCAAATATCGACATGAAACAACTCAAAAATAGAGCTACTGCTCCGACTCTGACGACTGGGAAAGGTAGATCGATGATGCTTTCCCAACTGACAAGCCTCACATTGAAAGGACGTGCGAGGCGAGATCTGGGGTAGAACACGACATAGTTTCTGAAGCGGTAGATGACCAAAGCGCATGTGCCACGTAAATGGTGAGACATGTCCAGCAAGTAGAGAGGAGATTCCGGCATAGGGAGTTCGAACTAGGCGATAGAGGCCGCCCTGCTCATGGTCACACCCAATCACGTTGCCCATAAGGATGTCCTGAAAAACAAGCGAAGATGGGTCAAAATGGCTCGACAATGTAAATCCTTCGTAATCTGACTTATTGACAACAAATTCATAGAGAAATCAGGTGCATGCAACACATTCTTTAGATGCATAGATGGTGTCAAGCTAATCTTTCCCTGATCAGTGATCGGGGAGTGAGTCCCATTTGCAATAACCACGATACGTCCTGGAGGAACCTGTTTGTAGGCTGTAAGTTGACCCCTGTCTCCACACAAATGATGTGTGGCACCAGAGTCCATAATCCATTCTATAGCATCAGATCCACTAATGCTAGTGAGTGCATAAGTACTACCTGAGGTACTGGAGGAGGCGGAAGCAACTACATCTGAATGACTCCCGGGGGACCGTTGAAGGTGGCACATAACTAGATGGAGGTATACTACCCCTCAATTGTGCTACAAGATCATCAAAACATTGATCCAAAGAGGAAGCAGCTGGGGGCTCAATCTGTTCAGCCACTTGAGCAGAAGCAGGGAATCCATGCTTGGAGTAGCATGTATCCTCTGTATGTCCAGAACGATGGCAGAAAGTACATGGCTGACGAACACGACCTCCCCTGCCCTGAGGTCCACGACCACAGAACTGAGAAGATCCTCCGCGACCTCGGGATGCCGCCATTGTTGAGGATGTTTGGTTGGCAGTAGAAGATGGAACAGTAATACGACTGAGTTTACGGAAAGCTTCCTCCATAGGGGGGATAGTAGAGTCTGCCAAAATTTGGGAACGGGCCGCCTCGTACTCTGGATCAAAGGCTGCCAGGAACACACCAACCATGGTGGCATTCCTATAAGTCTTCTGCTGCTCAGGGGTAGATTTGAGAGGCATGAAACTATATAACTTCTCGAACATCCCTCGTAGGGATGTATATAATGAGTGAAGAGGCCGTCCATTCTGTTTGATAGTAAAGATATCTTGTTGAAGATGTAGAATCTTCGTCTCGTTCTTTGCCTGTGAATAGGTAGCAGCCAGAATATCCCACATCGCCTTGGCTGTGGGCTGATGGAATATATACCTGAAAGCCAAACTTTGGCATATGCATCATCCGCCTCCCATAAGGTGCTAACCCCAGTCTTCTCAGCCGATTCTTCCTCGGTAAGAACGTGTTTCTTACCTGTAGACTTCATCATGCTCATGAACTGCATAGCCCACAGTTCATAGTTTGACCCATCCATCTTGATTATAGGTGCAAGATCTCTGAAGGCGCCTGTGGAGGGAATATCGGCCTTGTTTTCTGACACGACAACTTGAAAAGGTTAGGGTTGAAGACTAGACAGGATCATGTCTACATTGACATAAAGAGATTTGATTGCATGTATAGACTCATGCAACCAATCTCAACATAGAAGAGGACTGGACGACGGTGCCCCTAGAGGAGGATGATTACACCTCGCGGAAGAGGGAAGGGACACACGCTCAGGGGCCCGTGTGGAGCAATACTAGGCAGGGGACACGGAACTAGGCGACTGGGGCGATGATGCGCAGGGGCTGGGCGGTGCCAGGCGACGACACGCGCACGCAGGGGCGCCTGGGGCAATGACGCGTGGGGGCGCCTGGGGCGGTGTTGACGCGTGGGGCTGGGCCGAGCTAGGCGGCGACGCGTTGGCCTAGGCGGCGGCGCGCGAGGCTGGGCTAGGCGGCGACGCACCAGGCTAGGGCACGAGAGGGAGATAGAAGGTGGTATGGCAGGGCTAGGGTTTCGGAGCTCCGGTCTAGAACCGCCGTTCTGATACCATGTTGGGAAAAATCATAAAGTTGTTTATTCCATGAACCCTAGGCTCTCATATATAGGAGAGTAGCCTATGGGTAAATTACATAAGACATTCATACGAAGAAGGAAATCAGAAAACAGTACAAGTGCAAATAACGTAAGACAAATATATTTCCACAATTTCTAAATTTAGAAAGATGAAATGAGAGACATAAAATGTGAATTGGTAGAAAGAGAAAATTATTTTCCTAAAGTAGTAGATTTAAAATGGAAATAGAAGTTAAAAAAATATAATATATGTTTCAATTTTTATAACGGATATAAATGATATATGCTTTTACCTTTATTTAATTAAAAAGAGAAGATGAGATATTTGATGGAAAGAAAGAAAAGGAGGGAAGGAGAGAATGTGAAGAGAGAGAGAGAGAGAGTGAGTGGGGAGGGAGAGAACAGGGAGAGTGAGAGGAAGAGAAATCGAGTGTTGAGAGAGAGGGAGAGATGGAGAAATATATCGTCTGAGAGATAGAGTGGAGAAATGGAGAAAGAGAGAGATTGAGGGGAGAAAGTAAGTGGAGAGAGAGAGAAAGAGGGAGAGAGAAGAGGGAAAGAAAGATCGTGTTGGATGGAGTCATTGGAGAGGGAGAGAGAGAGAGAGATCGGGTGGAAGGGAGAGGGGCAAAAGAAGAGAGCACCACGTGTCAGGAAAAAGGAAAAGGGTGAAAAACCCAACTTTATATAGTGTATATTGGTAATTCAGTTATTGCTTAATCATCTTTTTAGGTGATAAGTGTATTTTTATTTCTTTGCATATACTAATACGCTTTCCTTTGGACATACCGATATATCTTCACATATTTCTTTAACTTTGTATTGGTACATGTATCAATATTCCTTAAGCATGTCCCTTAACATGTACCTATGTATCTTTAACTTTGTATTTGTACATGTTGAGGCTTAGACTGGGTTCTTAAGAAACCCGAACTTTCTTATGACGAGAATTTTAACCAATTCAATAGTGAATCGAGATCTGATTTTCTATGTCTTCCCCAAATACAATAGCCATATAAATGCATGAAACTATGTATTCAAAAGTGGGATTGGACATAGAATAAAATACCATAAGATGCAATTTAATGAGACAAAGATTGATAATTATCACCAAAATCCTAACTTCAACGTTCGAATATGGAATGTTGAAAACCCAACAGAAAGGCAGAAAATTTGTTATCGATTGTCGTTGATCTCATGGCCTCAAATTTCAGCGAAATTCGGTCGAATTTCTATCGAATATCGATATCCAGTCGAAATCGAAATTCGACCGAAATGACCGAAATATGGGGATGCTAGTACAAAAAATGACCGAAATGACCGAAATTTCGGTCGAAATTCCACCGAAATTCCATCGAAATTCTGTTTTGGTCAATACCGAAATGGTGACCGAAACCGACATTTAAGGCCTTGATTGATCTTCACACACTCCTAAATCTGATCTGCATCCAAATACTTACTGAATTCATCTCACAATATCAAAAACTGCAGAATGCTCCAAAACGTTCAAGAACAAGTGAAACCTTCGTACGATCTTCCATAGAATTAATCTGAATATCACATGATTTGATCTTGATTTGCCACAGATAGATTTGCCTTGTCGAACATTATTGGGGTGCAATTATTCATCGATCTGACCTTTTCAGTGCTCGATCCAGCTTGGGAATGGGAATAGCATGTTATGTTTTGTCTGGGTTTCCATCAATCTTTTTGGCGATTTTCACCAAGCTTGCAAAAGTCGGCCGACTAGGCCGACTAGTCGGCCCGACTAGTCGAGTCGGGGGGGTAGCCGACTCGACTAGGCCTAGTCGGCCTTTAGTCGGTCCACCCGACTAGTCGACCGACTAGTCGGCCTAGTCGGCCGACTACTCGGCCGACTTTTACAACAACCTTATTTATTTTTTTAGTTTTTCATTTTTTTTAAAAGCAAACATATTCTATCATTCTTAATTTTATATTTAAAGTCAATTACTTCTTTTGTTTCATTAAGACGGTATATAAAATGTACAAATATATGTATATATATAGGAATATATGTATAAAAAATGATTTATATATTTAAAATAATTAAAAAATTCAAAACCGACTAATGACCGACTAAGTCCGACTAGTCGTCCGACTGCCGACTAATCCTTAGTAGGTGACCCCGCCGACCGAGTACCGACTACCGCTTTCTGCAACCTTGATTTTCACCAATTATAATGAATTTCTGACTGCATAAGTTCTGCAAACCTTCACACCCCATAGCTATTTTATTTGGTGCAAACTTACTGTTATTAGAAAGATCTCACCATGATGGTTCCCACGATGCCTACTTGCCGTATTTTGACTGTATTGCAATTATTCGGTATTCCTTAACAAGTTTATAGAAACTTCTATTAACTCAAAGTCAAATTTGTTGGACTTTTTTTTGTCAAATCAGATCCAACTGATATATGCAAGACATGATCTGGATAAGTCAAATTCAGAGCCTTGTAGTTAGATCCCTCTGTTTTTTTTGAGGGGGGGGGATGGCCTTGCTCGTGACAGTACCCTCCATAGCGCCCTCCATAGCGGATTGCAGAGTTCCATTTAGGTATCGCGGTCGGGACTTGTTGGAGGCTCTCGCGGACCTTTTCAGTTAGCTGCTGCATATAGGCTTGTTGAGGTTGGTGCGTGGCTCTCGCCATGGTTGCCCACAGTGATTCCATTGAAGAGTGGGGCCTTCTTTTATATCGAGCATTTTCATGGTTCATGTTGCATTTGAAGTGACATTTAGTATGCCATGAACAAAGTTGGTTGGGCCTAATGGTGAGGTATTTTAGGGTTCCAAATCCATGTCTATTTGTCGATCCATACTGCATTTTAATTGTCCGGACATGGATTTGGTGGCTGATGTAGGGATTGAGGTTTCTATTGAGGATCTGTCTAGGGTAATTCACTGTCTAGATTGGAATGTGTTATTGAGGGAGAGGGAGACACATGATTATTTTTTGATTCATGTGTTATGATTTCAATCCTCTTTAAGGTTATGCTTGCACTTCAAGTCTCGAGGACTATACTTCTTTTAAGGTTGTTATAATTGTAAAGCATTGAAGGGCCAGCGCTTTTACCGGGAAAATATTATTATCCTTGCTACGCGTCTTCTGGCAGACTGGTGTACTAGGTAGCCCTGGTCTGGTTCTTTTGTATTGTTTTTGGGGTGTTAGCCGTGCGCTACCACGTTGGATCTTGGTTTTTGTTTTTGGTCTTGTTTTTGTATATTTACTTTACGTTTCTTTTTAATAGATTGGGGTGAACACCGCTGAGTGTCTCCCCCTTTTTGGAGCCTCAAAAAAAATTGTAAAGCATTGAACTTGGCAATCTCTCGGATCGTATATCATAAAATCTGGCTCGTCAACAGGGAACCAATAGAATTTATTTCATTTGAATCGGACTTCGTATCGAATTGTTATAATTTTCGAAAGAAAGAGAAATAAGAGGCTTAAGATGTCATTAACTCGTAATGATCGTCATTAAGACTAATTGAACACGATTAAAGAAAATAATGATGGATTGAGGGCCGTTAATGACCATTAGCGAACACTAATTAGAGGTCAGTGAAGTTAAGCGTGAGTCATGAAAGTCAAATTGAGATTAGTGAAAGTTAATCGTGATTAGTGCTAATTAAGCGCCATTAGCGAATCTTGAATCTTCTAAATAGTTCTAACTTAAGCTCTAGGTTTTGGATAAGCTTTTGCCAAAACCACGGGCAAAATCATGGGACACTAACCGTAGTTAAGGGTTAAACCATGATTTACTAACCATGGTTAGCGGTTTTTTGAAGCATATAAATAGCCCCCCATCCATTTGTTCTCTACAATTTCCACTACCACCACTACCTCGAGAGTTAGGGTTAAGAGGTCGGGAGGAGGAGAGGGAGGCGGGGAAGGAGTGCTAGCAAAGCGCTATTAGGAGAACGAGGAGGAGGACGACAGTATGATCCTCTCCTAGTTGGCTTAGTAGGTAAGTAGCTATAACTTGAGCTAGGTTCTCGGTTTATCTTCCTTTTCGATTCGTTTTGTATTGTGGTTCAAGGAGAAATTTATGTAACACCGTACTTAGGTGCGGACAACTATTCACGGTAGTGAACCCTGTGATTTGTAATACCTTCACTCACCTAAGACGTGTGGTGTCTACCGATTCTCCATTTCTTATAGTTCTATCATATTCTTTTGATTTTGCTTTTATACTTGTTTTGAGGGAGAAATCTATGTAATACCCTACTTAGGTGCGGACGACTATGCACATCAGTGAACCCTGTGATTTGACACACTTCACTCACGCATGACGCGCGGTGTCTACCGATTCTCCATTGCTTGCAGCTTGATCATATTCTTTCAGATTCACTGTTATTTTCCTCTCGGTGATGTTATAGAGGAAACTCTTTCCGTTTTTTCTTTTGAAATATGTCTCGATATAAGGGGAAATTCTGTCGAATTTTTCCTATAAATATATCCCGATGTAAGGAAAAACTTTGTCGAGATTTCCCTAGAAATATCACCCCGTATAAAGGGAAGCTTTCCTGAAATTTCGAGAGAAAATATGTTCTTCATGTGTTCTTCGCGTTTTTTGTTCGTTCTTTACATTCTTGGTACATTCTTGGTGTTCTTGATACGAAAATGAAATTTGATCGTTTCAGGAGCTGTAAATCATCCTTTCTGACAATGAATCAAGATAAAGCACTGCATACGCGAGAGAGAGCTCGATTAGGTAACGAAATCCTTCCTTTTGTTGTTATGTTTTCATATGATATCATTGAAATTCCTGATTTTATGTCCTTCGCTACGAAGAACCCTAATTTGGTTATTTTTGAGAAAATATGAAAAGTTATTTTATAATTCCCACTAAAATAATGTCTAAGCATCGAATAGATACAGAGGCTTGAAAAGTTAGGGTTTGGGAGTTAAAATAAGTATAAATATGAGTATATATATATGAATTAATATATATGTGAGGCTATACTCAATGCTGATGAATATGAAAATCAAAGGCTTAACATAAGAATTACATAATGGGAATTGATGTGTATTGAAATAAATCCTTAAAAGGATCGCGCGTTACGTTAAGAATGACTTGCAGTAGACACTACATGTCAAGCATGCGACCTGTAGGTTTGTCAGAAGAACATCCGTATTGGCATGCCAAACCTAGGTGATATACGGTTGCCTGGATATGTTGAGCGTGTGAAATAAATTATTTACAACGCGTAGAACTAGGCGGATTGGCTGACTGAAGATGTGGTCGTGCCATGTAGAGGCACGTGTGGTTTGATAGCGGCTGGGTCACAATATCATGTATTTAAAGCTGCTAGTATATGTGATTAAAGGTTGCATGTTTAAGCTACCGAGTCTTCGAGGATGTTGTGCTTCTATGTTTGTCAGGTTGAGGGTTTGAAACCCTGGATAATAAAAGAAAAGGAAATTGTTAGGGTAGTATTGGAGGATTGATTGAGGCGACATACGGCGGCATAAGCTCACCAGATCAATGTAATCTCCAATCCCGAAGTGTCTACAACTTCGAACTACATGAATGGTGAGGTTTTCCATGGTCTAATCCCTTACGCGGAATAGAAGGAATATGACTTAAACTAATAAGAATAAATGATACTTTCTGGTATAATAAGTTTTGTTAAACTACACTACTTTTTAACTTTTCTCTTCTTCATTACTTAGCACTCGTTAATCTTTATCCTATGATTTATGGAAACGCAACAAGTGTCGGTGAGCCATTGCAAGAACTTTAATAATCAAGCCAACTAACATAATAGCCATCCAGCCATCCACAATAGCATTACTCCATAAGGTAGTTTGTCATCTTCTTGTGTATTTCCTTTTTAATTGATGTACATGTAAATGGTTACAGTGGGACACTTTTTTTTGATATTAGAGAAGGGGGGAATCATGCATAGGTGCCCGCCCCATTGCCACTTTATTTTGTGAATGGAAAATAAATACTTCTTTCTGAGTATTTTTAATTGCAGTATGTTTCTGAATGTTAGTCGTGATTGTTGAATAAATTATTGATGAGTAACCAGATCCGGATATGGGAGGATCCAACGAGACCTAGAATTGGGGTCGTGACAACCCATGCTTAGAGTAGCATGTTTCCTTAGAGTGGCCTGGCCTGTGGTAATAGATGCATTGCTGATGCGATTGACTACCCCTCCCCTGCCACGGTTACCATGACCACAGTAGTGTGTAGGGCTCCCACTACCACGAGACGCAGCCATAGCTGAAGAGATCTGAGACTGCTGAATACCACCAGGAGATATAGAGAGTCTACTTAGTCTACGATATGCCTCCTCCATTAGAGGTATGGTGGCATCAGTAAGAATCTGTGCTCGAGCAACATCATACTCATGATCAAGAGCTGCCAGAAAAACTCCAATCATCACCGAATCTCTATACGCCTTGAGCTGCTCTGGTGTGGCACTCAAGGGAATGAAACCATAAGCTTCTCAAACATACCCCTTAGAGAAGTGTAAAGAGTATTGAGAGGACGACCATTTTGCTTCGATGTGAAGATATCATGCTGAAGATGCAATATCGTCGACTCGTTTTTCTCCGAGGAGTACGTAGCGGCAGAATGTCCCACATAGCCTTTGCAGTAGGTTGACTCAGAATATTGTTGGCTATCTCCATTGACATAGTCCCAGATAGCCACACACACGCATATGTGTCATCTGCCTCCCATGAGGCATTAACCACAGTCTTGTCACTTGGCTCCTCCTTCGTGAGGATGTGCTTCTTGCCAATACACTGCATTAGGCTCATGAACTGCATGGCCCATAGTTCATAATTTATTCCATCCATCTGGACGATGGGTGCTGAACCTTTGAAGGCACCCAAGGATGAAACATCTGCTTTGTTATATGACATGATGACAACAATCTCCAAGTCTGGGGATGCAAACTGAAATAACTGCATCTACACTAACATACAAGAAGATGGTTGTGGGTGTAGACTCATACCACAACCTCTTCCATATTTTGGAAGCCTCTTTGGGTAACTAGGGTGATTTTAGATGATCAAATCACACCCTAGGAACTCGGAAACAAACCTAACAGGAGACGGAGCCCGCAAAAGATGACAAGGGCTGTGGGAGCGGAGGCGGCGGCCGTAGAGCCCCACAATAGGGTACCGGCGGCGATGATCTGGACTGCTGCAGCTGGTCCGGTGGCGACGGTTGATGTCGCTGCTCTGTGGTGTGGCGACGGCTGTTACCGCTGTTTCGGTTGCGCAGTGCGGGAACGACCGGCGACGACGGTCGGTTGCACGAGATATGCTGGGGTTTAGGTGGGGTGGGGTATCTAGGGTACAAGCACTGATCTGGGACCGTCACTGTGATACCATGTGGAAAGGCGTGAAATAAAAAGTTGTATTCATCGTAACCCTAGAGCTTTCTTATATAGGAGAAAATCTCTAAGGAAAAATTAAATGAAGCAGACAGAAGAAGTAAAGGAATACGAAATAAATATAAAGAGATACAAATATCTCAACATCTATTTAGTTGTGTGGACGTTTTGATGGGATCTTTTCTTGGTATTTGCAATGTATAGCCCATGGGAGGCGCCTTCTACGACTAAGTTGTGGGATGAGTTGTAAATTATGAGATCTCACTTTCTGAATTTAGCTTGGATTACGAGAGGTGACTTTAATGTCGCGTTGTTTGTTGTTGACCATCTATGTGACAGAGATACGATAGACCATGGTTCGTCTCTTTTTACTGATTCTGTAGGTGAGATGTCGATGGAAGTGTTGGATGCTGCGAACTCGCATTACACTTGGCAAAATTCCTCGTCACAGTCTCGGTTGGATAGATTTCTTGATTTCTTGAAGTTGTTGGAGATGCTGTCATTGGCGAATGTGATGTCATTACCTTGATCACACTTGGATCATACACCTATTTGCTGGGACTCAGGTGAGGATCATCGACTGGGCAACATGTCCGATTCGAGCGCTTGTGGTTGCAGGAGGATAGCTTTCTTGAGAGGGTCTCGCTCAGTTGGCATGACTTGTGGTGGATGGTTCAACGTCGAGTGATGCATGAGAAGCTTAGGGATCTGCTTGAGTTCAAAAGGGATATCCAAGGCATGGGGTCAGGGAAGGGTGGAGTGCATGCAGAGGTTGTGCAATTAGATCTTATTGAAGACTCTTGTGAGCTGTTGAAGGAGGGAAGGGAAGTTTGCTAACATCACCGTACTTAATAGAGGAAGATGAGAAGAGGGAGATTAACTGGCAACAATGGTCGTGGCGAAAGTGGCTGAAGGAGGGGGATGCAAACTCTTGCGACTGTCACTCAATGAAGAATGGGAGGAGGAGACAACATATTCCACTCCATTGAGGTGAGTTGGAAGATGTTGGAGGGTGCCCAAGCTATTGGGGATATGGCAGGGCCAAGGTTGCAGAAGTCGACAATCGATACTCAGTCGGCCGGGTTACTGACTAAGGATTAGTTGGTAGTCAAGCGAATAATCGGATTTAGTCGGGCACTAGTCAGTTTTGATTTTTTTATTATTTTAAATATATGAATTATTTTATATATATACACTTAATCATAAATTTGCATAGATTTAGCAATTTTCAATTTTGTAAGAGCTAAAAAAAGAAGCAATTGAAGGAAAAAAGTAGCAAGTTAAGTTTAAATGTTTGCTACATAACATTAGCTAATGTTCAGTAATAGATACAACATGTCAAAACAAAAATAATTCAAGCAAGCATGAAGCATCAAGTAAAAAGTCATTCATCTCCATTAAGGTCATCATCCAAATCAATCTCTTCTTCTTCATCATCTTCATCATCATCTTCTTCATCATCATCTATGTCTTCAGGTAGAAATTTCTCTTCTTCTTCATTTATAGGTGCAACATTTGAGCTCGAAGATGAAGCTCCCTTGCCACGTTCACCTCGTTGGCTTCTTCTTAGCTACAAATTCTCTTTAGCACCACTTGCATGAGCCACTGCACCGCAAGTTAATCCGAAACCTGGAAAGACCTCCTCATCTTGAGCTTGTACATCGACCTCTCCAATCCCTTCACGTAAATGTGCACGATCACGAGAGGAAAGGGGATCTTTTCCTTTTTCAAGACGACGCTCCATCAAGTTGGAATTGAAACAAACATACACAAGATCATTTAGCCTCTTTGTCTCCAACCCGCCTCTCTTCTTGGTATGGATTTGTAAGCAACATTAGAAAAATTGTGACTAATGACTATATTAATTACTTATTTACTACTAGTATTTCTATTAGGTGGGTCACTAGAGTCATTACCGAGTCAAACGTACTCGAATTGCGCTCACATCCAGAGGATGCAGAAGTCAAGCTCAAGATCTTGATGACCATGTCTTTCAAATGTGGTGTGTCGTCTCCATAATTGTACCACCAATTAGCTAATAAAATATAGAATTGGTTAATTCAATGAAATCAACGATGATCCAAATGACATTAATTGAAAATAATGCCTGAAATACCTGGATCGGAATTTTCATCATTTCTCATCCTTTGTTTCACGGCTAATGGATTCCCAAATGCCCACGACCATGTCTATAATCAAGAAGCTCCTTTGTGGTGATAGCATCTTGTATATCCAAATCTGGATAAAATCTTTCCATGCAATCAATAAACCTCTCTTCACCACAATATCTGCATCACCACCACACTCCGTGAAAAAGAAGTATGGGTTCAAAAAATAAGCCGCTAGATGCAATGGAGTGTCAAGCCTGCCCTTGGTCTTGGAGATAATAGCGTCCAAAAAAATTTGTAAGATGACTCCATGCTATTAAAAGATGCAATTATCTCTCTCTTTTCCTCTTCAAGCCCTCCATAAACAAAGCCCATGGATGGACGTCGATCCCCATTAACCACACGCAGTAGATGAACCAAATGTGTAAAAAGTTTGATTGCAAATGCGGTATGGTAGATGGTTTGGTCATTTGCAAAGAAGGTCAGCTGATGCACCGGTTAGGAGATGCGAGTGTTGGGATGTTGAGCCGGCTAAGAGAGGGCGAGGACGGCCCAAGAAGTGTTGGAAAGAGACTATACGAAGGGATATTAGTTTTTTGGATATAGGCCCGAGATTGACCCAAGATAGATCTGAATGGAGGCGAAGAATCCATGTAGCCGACCCTACTTAATTGTGGGAAAAGGCTTTGTTGTTGTTGTTGTTGCAAATGCGGTATGGTTCCAAAGTAGCGCCGAAGACTATGGACGTTGCTTGTTCTCCCTTTTTGGTCTTGTAACATTTGCAGGCCCTCCACTCATCTGACGAAAACATCAACCCGAGCTTGTCTTTTTTCTCTAAAATCCTTTCAAGAGTGAGAAAAGTAGTAGCAAACCTCGTTTGCCCTATTCTAGCGATGTCTCTATTATTTGTAAACTTCTGCATCAAGCTCAAAATTTTAGTGTGGGCATAAATAAAAATTGTGAGCATCCTCGTTTTTAACTGCACTCTTCACATTCGAATCTTTGCTGATCTCCTCCAAAGCAAGATCAATGGAATGAGCAGCACAAGAAGTCCACCATATCTACGGAAATTTTGGGAGCAACAATCTTCCTGCTGCTACATTTGCCAAAACATTATCCGCAACAACTTGAACAATATTCTTCACTCCAACTTCAGTTATGCACTCATCCACGAGCTGAAAGATGTACTCGACGGTGTGTGTCTCATCATAAGCATCTATGGACTTCAAAAATGAAGTCCCCAAGGAGTAATTGACACAGAAGTTCATGATGCTCCGTCCTCGTATGTCCGTCCATGCATCAATCATTATAGAGCACCATGTCTTCTTCCATGTAATTCGATGACATTGCAAGTCATCATATATTTTCTTGACCGCCTTCTTCAAAAATGGACCACTAATCTCATACATCGTAGGAGTCTTCAGACCTGGACCATACATCCCAATTACCTCCACAATATGCTTGAACTGTTTCGTGGTTAATGCATTGAAAGCATCTTTATGCTCATCTGGTGTGTTCCTTGAACGACAACAGTCTGTTCCAGAGATTCGGAAGATCGATGTCTCTTAGCAGATCCAACATCTCCAGCGATGCCAATATTAATCTCATATCTCATCTCAGCAACTTCAATGGCTTTTTGACTCTTCTTTCTTGCAACTTCATCAAAGTGTGATATTATCATCTTCGTCTCTTCGTCCACCTTAGGACATGCAGTCATGCTGCCTTTACGGTGCGCAAGATGTTGCTTGAGTCTAAAAACCCCGCCTTTCACCACCTTCTTGCACAACCTGCAAGTAACCGTGTTCGGATCCGCACGGTTTGAAAGGTATCCAAATTGCCATGCATGTTCACTTGATCCTGGCGACACATAGAAGGACGAGTCGCTACCAGAAGCAACATTCATGGGGGTGTTGCCATCTACATTGTCAGAAACTCACAAGTTAAATAAGAACACACAATTTTAATTTCAATTACAACTTCGCATAAGAACACACAAGTTACAACTATATCAAGTTACAACTTCACATATACCAAAATTACAAGTTCTTTATAAGTAACAATTATATACTAAAAATATAACAATATCAAGTTACACCTTCGCATAATAACACACAATTTCAATTTGCATTAAAGAAGAACAAAAGAATTACAACTCCTACAAGTACATTAAAAAAAATAAAAAGCTACAACACCTACAAGTGCATTTAAATAAAAACAAACAAGCTTCTTAAGAACCATCCAACAAATATCCAATATAAAAATGCATAGTAACCTAAAAAAAAGTTAAAACCTAAAAACAAACTATTATTAACAATGGCAAAAAATGCATAGTAACCTACAAATGCATAGTAACCTAAAAACAAACTATTATTAAAAATGGCAAAAAAACCCTAATCGAGATGAGATCGGATGGAGCAAGAGGGATTCAGAGTAGGCGACAAGTCGGCGACCAGATGGAGCAGGCGGTGACACCGGAGCAGTCACCGATCGGAGCAGCACGCAGTGTGACCGGTCACGGGAGCAGGCGACGACTGGGGGAGGCGATCGAGTGATGATCGCCTGGGTAGGAGCTCGAACGAAGGGGTATGTGTTGGATTTTAGGTTACTGTCTAACAACAACCTAAAACAGGTGTAATGGATTTTTCGGATTCGGGTTCGCGGATCTCACTTGCAAAAATCGGCCGAGTAATCGGGCGACTAGGTCGACTAGGCGGCCCAACTACTCGGGGTACCCGACTAAAGGCTGACTAGGCCAAATCGGGTCGGCCAGTATGCCGATTCGAGTAATCGGACCGACTAGTTGGCCTAGTCGGTCGATTTTTGCAAGCTTGGGTGGGGCAGTATTTCCACGAGCTTAGTTGGCAGGTGGTTGATAATGATACTAGGTGAGTGGACAGATTTACCGCGACTATCTGAGTTGTAGATTATTAAGGCCGAGCTGACATGACCTTTTTCTATTGATGAGATTCAAAGGGAAGTTTTTGACCCAACTGCGTATGGCTTCGCAGGTCCATATGGCTTCCCCGCTCGTCTTCTTCCAGGAATTCAGGGATTTGGTTGGTCAAGAAGTTTTCTATTTTATTATGAAGTTGTGGCTCGAAAATCGTGTTTTTAGAGGTTGAACTGTAACCTCTGTTTCTTTTACCGAAGAAGGATGTGGTCCGTATCGTGGAGGACTTGAGGCCTATTTCTCTGTCGATTGCCACCTATTCTATTGTGGCAAAGGCATCAGTGAGCATGCTTTGTGAGGTTCTTGGTTCTATCATCAACCCCAAATATATGGTGTTCATTCATGGCAAACATACGATGGATGAGGTCATAATGGTCTCGAATCTCGAAGATTGTTGCTGACTGGATACGGTGGAGGACCAAGGAGTTCCATAGAAGGTTGGAGTCATTGGGCCAAGGAGTTCCACAGAATATTTATTTCTCCAAGGCGTATGATTGGGTGAATTGGAGATTCATTTAACCGTTCATGCATTTCATGGGTTTTCCTGACGAGTTGATCGATTGGGTGGAAAGATACGATGGCATTGTCATTTGCAGTTCTAATAAATGGAAGGTAGATTGGGGTGGTTTTGCTTGCCAAAGAAGGGTGCGCGACATGAGTGCATGCTTGCTTCAGTGCACTTTGTTTTGGTGGATGCTTTGGTCGGGATGGTTATTAGGGTAGTGAATGTCGATTTCTTCTTTGCTTTTCATGTTGGGGATTTTTATTATACCGATTTTGCATTACGTTGATGGCATCATTTTCTTTATGGAGGGCAGCGTTGGGTTGGCGAGAGTGTAGTGATGGTACTGGAGCTGTTTGGGATGGTGCTTGGGCTACAGGTCAATCATGATAAGTCATCTTTTGTTCCTTTCAAGAGGGGTGATGATAAGATGGCATGTCATATGATGTTGCTCTGGACACATCATGGTGCATTCCCCATCATGTATTTCGGTTTGCCACTGGGTGGTGGTAGACCGAGGCAAGGTTGGCTGCTTGTGGTAGAGAAGATGCTGAGATTGGCAGGGTAACGGGCCATGTTCTTATCTAGGGAGGCCATCTGGAACTTCTGAAGGGCAGTCATTTTTGCTATCCTGATTTTTTCATGTCTGCGTGCCTCCTTCCGATTGGTATTAAGGGATGCTTGAGGTGCTAATGAGGAGGTTCTTCTGGGAGTCGTTTGGGGAGATGCATGGGATGCTGTGGTGGGATGAAAGAAAATGGTTCTGGTGGAGGAGGATGGATGGCTTATGGTGCTGGCCAAGTGGGTGACCTGTAGATGGAGCAATGGTTATGATTTGTTGAGTAGGTTGGTGCGTGGCATTTATTGGGTCACTTTGGATTTCTCGATGCAGGTGGGGCTATGCATATGCCATTGAACTTCTAGAGAGGCATTTGTTCAATTTTGCCTAGTGCTGTCCCCTATTATGGTTGATGTTGGGTGATGACAATGGTTTATGTTTCTTGATTGATGATTGGATTGGCCTTGTTGTATTTGGAGTGCGTTTTCCGCAACTGTTTGCCTTAGCGATGGATGGGGATTGTTTTGTGAGGGATTGCAGGGAGGCGGATGGATGGTTTCCTCGCTTTCGCTCAGATTTGATGGATCAGTGATTTGAGGAGATTTTGATGCTGTTGGAGGCTTTCCAGTTATTGGTGGGTTGCGGGAGAGTCGGGATCACTGGACGTACGCAAATGGTCACTTTACGATTCGGGAAGCTTACATGATATTTTATGCAGCTATGAGTTAAGTACATATAGATTTGGAAGTGAAAGGTGCCGTTGCGGGTTTGGATCTTCATTTGGCTACTGAAGAGGGACTGATTGTTGATTGGTGAGCACATGACTAGATTTTCCTGGACATTGATGGGATTTGTCAACGTTGCACTGGGTTGGTGGAAGACATTGATCATTTGTTCTTTGGACACGATATATTGAGAGATGTTTGGGCGGTAGTTGGCATCGGCTCGGTGGTGACATTGGGCATGGTTGCATTTTAGGATCTGGTCATGCCAACGTTTGGACTATGGATACTTTCTGTTCTCTGTAGTTAGCATGAAGTGGAGTCATTTTTTGTAGGGAGAAAATTTATACAGAAAATGTGATGGAACTTGCCAAGAGCCCGGAGGCTTCTGTCTTTGTAATTGCTTACTTTAAAGTTGTAAATATATAGATTCTTTTGGGCGCACGTCTTCTCAGAATTCGAACCCTTTTTCCTACCAAAAAAATCTTTTTCTCGTGCTGCTTCCACTGGAGGTTGGTGGGACCAGGGTGGATTGGATGAATACGTATTGTTTGGATGACTTTTGCTGGCACAATGTACGGTTGAGGGGAGAGGGAGGGAGAGAGAGAGCTTTTGCTTTTTTATGGATGTTGGGGTTAGTCAAGGATGTTTGATATCATGGTGGACAGGTCTATGTGGAGAGCGTTTTCTCTCACTGAATAATTTTTTGGAAGGTTCTCTCAAGAAGATCTACTTTTATTCTTGGGTCTTGTATTTGCATGATTCTGAATAATATATTTTACGGTAGAAGACGTACTCATGGTGTTCACCATCATTTCTATGAAAAAAATCATATAGAATTTGAAAAGCTAGTAACTTTCTATTTGAAAAGGTAAAGAATGCAGACAATAATCTTTCCACCTCTCAGTTCAATGATGCAGCAAATGTTTCCCCAATTTTAGTCTAAAACAGTCCTAGATGATTCTGGTTGCATGCTCAACTGTCAATGGCTCATGAGTCGGGAACCTTCTGGTCATGCATTGTCATGCTTCCTCCAGCATGCCTACTTCATGGTGATAAGGGCCGTCAACAGCTTCCTCGATGAAATGTCAAATCTGTGCCAATAATTTAGTCTAGAGTAGGCCTGTTGCCATACACTTATGTACATGTGAGGAAAAGATGGTTTTCAGCATCAGAACTGGGGTGCAAAGTATTAAGTCCTGACCGTTGTGTCATGATGCTATATTTTGTTTTGATGCTGCAATTATTTGTTATCGTCTTTTATTTTGATAGGTTGTAAATTTATATATTAATAGGTAAATCACACACATGATACTAACACCACCACTCAGTATAATTAGGGCACAATATTGCTCCCAATTTTAGTCAAAACAAGTTATTAATTTGCTGGCGATTCTGGTTGTGCGCAAGGCACTGGTGCCTTGTATGTGCATTTTGCGCATCCTCCAGGAAACCTGCATCGTAGTTGTATCTGTCAGGTGTGTCTTCCTTCTTTCGATATGCACCAAAGTTGAAGCTTTACTCAATGCCTTTCTCAAAGAATTAACAATCTGCAAAGGATTGAATTTACACCTGTTGCCACACACATGAATAGCATTATGTGACTAGAAGAGATTGTTTGCTCATTAAAGATGGTTTACCCATTCATTACCATTACACGTCTTTTATTTTATAGTGCCTTTTTCTCTTGCTCGTGCTATCTTCTCCTCTAAGAATTCTCTTATTTAGGACTTAGCGTTTCTCTATCTTTACCCTGTGTAGTAACCCACAGTGCTTGATTCCAAGCTGTGTTTCCTTCAAAGTAACAAGAACGGGCTTTTTCTTTCCCACATTTTAGTCATGCAATTAGCGAGTGATTCCAGAATGTCAAGATAGCTCAAAATATAAATGGTAAGCGAGCTGAAATAACTTCAGAATCCACGTAATCAAGTTTTTAAAAGTAATCGAATCAATGTATTTATTCCACGCCCAACCACAACATGAACACTATCCACGGCATTTATGACCTAAGTTGTTATTAAACCTATCTAACATTGTAGCAGTACGAGTGGTTGGACTAAAACATCTTATTGTTGACAATAAGATAGGACTGTAGTTGTGTTTTTGTCATAGTATTCTTGATTTCCTGCCTTATTCTCACTGCTAAAACTACTGCTACAACAGAAGTTTTTCCTCAATTTCTTTGCTGCATTGATAAAGAGGCACAACTAATTTTATATGAGAATGCATATATCACCTTAAGCAATTGCAATACAGTTGATGTATGTTACTGAGTAAGCCTTTATATGATTTGATTGTAGATATATCTCTATGGGGCCCATGTGACTTCATGGAAAAATGAACATGGGGAGGAGTTGCTTTTTGTGAGCAGCAAGGTAATAAACTGTCGTTCTTACTTATTAAATTGTTATCACGTTGACTGCATCGGAGTCACGGATTGAATGTTTTCTTTACTGCTACTTTTGACTCCTGCTTTGTAGAGACTTATTTATGTTGCGTACTGTTTAACAATTTCTATTTATATATTGTACGTCACTGTAATTTACCCAAGGGCTCTCTCCCTATATAAGAGACCCGAGGGCTCTATGGAATAATCATCTGAGTATTCTTTTACCCTAACATGGTATCAGAGCCCTAACCCTAACCTAGGGTTCTCTCCACCGCCGCCCCCCCGCCGCCGCCGCCGACCTCTCGAGCCCCTCCGCCGGCTCCCTCCGCCGGGCCCCAGCCCCTCCGCCTCTCCACCGGGCCCCAGACCCTCCGCCAACACCCTCCACCGGGCCCCAGCCCTTCCGCCGTCGGCCCTTCTTCGCCCCTTCCCCGGCCGCCCAGCACCCCCAGCCGCTGCTGGGACCTCTCCCAGCCACCGTCTCGAGTTGGTAGAGGCTTCCAAAGCCTCTACTCGCCACCGGGGTACCGCTTCTTCACTCGGCCTCGGATAGATGTTGGATTCAAGTGCATAACGTCTACATATGCACTTGAATCCTAAAAGGTCTTGGTAGACAACATTTTCTTGGTCTATCAGTAGTTGTTCTTCTCCGGCATTATGTCAGAACAAAAGCTCGATATGCCCGCCATAGGTGCTTTCAAAGGTTCGGCACCAATCGTCAAAATGGACGGGACAAACTACGAACTGTGGGCAATGCAGTTCCTCAGTCTCATGAAGTCGTGTGGTAAGAAGCATATTCTTACCGAGAATGAACCGCCGGAGAAGACAGGGATCTATGCCTCATGGGAGGCTGATGATGCGTACGCCAAGGTGTGGCTCTCAGGTACGCTCACGACGGAGATAGCGAATGATGTCCTTCACCAGCCCACCGCTAAGGCGATGTGGGATATTTTGGCCATGACGTACTCTCAGGTATGCAACGAGACGAAGATGCTTTAGTTGCAGCACGATATATTTACCACGAAGCAGAATGGGAGGCCTCTTCATTCCCTGTACACGTCGCTTCGTGGCATGTTCGAGAGGCTCTATAGCACCATTCCGCTTACAGCCACGCCGGAACAGCAGAAGACGTTCCGCAACGCCACTATGGTTGGCGTCTTACTCGCTGCTCTAGACCCGGAGTACGAGGCAGCACGCTCTCAGATCCTAGCAGATGCCACCATCCCGCCGATGGAAGAGGTATACAGGAGGCTCAGTCGTGTACCTGTTCCGTCCAATACAGCGCCTGCATCTCCGTCAGCAATGGCAGTTTCCAGGGGACGTGGTGGTTCGTCCTCGTTTCGTGGCAGAGGAAGTGGTGGACATGGTCGAGGAGGTCGCATACGCTCTACGTGCTCATTCTGTCGCCGCACTGGTCATTCAGAGGATACATGCTATTCCAAGCATGGCTTTCCTCCTTCTGCACGAGTAGCTGATCATGTTCAAGGTCCACCAGCATCTACTCCAGATCACAGGTTCGAAGAGTTGGTGGCACGACTTCGTGATATCATGCCACAATCATCATCAGATGGTGCTGAAGTTTCTGATGTTGCGGCTTCGGCGTCAGCTAGTACATCTGCCTCAGCCAGTGCCTCAGGTAGTTCTTCAGTCTCATTTCATAGTCATGACCAAGGTTCGAAAAAACGAAAGGCGGAACGAGGCGTTTTCCCTGGAAGCGAGGCGAGGCGTAGCCTCGAGGCGGTCGAGGCGTAAGCCTCAGTTTGTATAGAAAAATAATTATAAAATATATAATAAATATATTTATTGGTGAAATAATATAATCTGACAAACATATAGTATGTAACAATGTAATATATGATGATATTACGAAGATAAGAGCATGAAAAAAAATATGTCAATGCCATAAACCTTTCTACTGAATTTCTACCCAATCAAAAGGAAATCATTGGCTGTAACTATTGCTAAAATTTTTATCTAAAGAGGATTGTCTATAGTTGTCATTATAGATATCCAAGTTGTTGATATGAATCATATGATTTGAATACTAATTATATGTTCTACTGCACTCAAATGAAGAATGGTCTGATATCCTTCCTGTGCCACCATAACCTACCAGTACGGGGGTCTCGCTGAAATAATTTGGCATGTTAATGGTAAATATGAATGTGAAAGAGGTCAAAGAGGTCAAATTTAAGCATTCATCTTGCATAAATATATACTCAACAACAAGACCTTTATAAACATATGAAAATATGAATAGGAATAATTTTTTCCTTTAAAAAAATACTTGAAAAAGCCCTCACGCCTCACCTAGCGCCTCGCGCCGCCTCAGCGCCTCGCCTCGCCTCGACCGCCTCAGGCATCTGAGGCGCACGCCTCAGCCAGGGGGTCTGAGGCAGTCGCCTCAGGGCGTTTTCTCAACGCCCCGTTTCGCCTCGACTGCCTCAGCGCCTCGAGGCGCGTTTTTTTAAACCATGGTCATGACCTCACAGGATGGATTGTCGACTCTGGAGCTACCCATCATCTATGCCGTGAGAAAGATATTCTGCAGTCCTACAGAGCTGTTCAGCCTGGTCGCTCTGTGCTCATTGCTGATGGCACTCATTCCCCTATCGTCGGTCAGGGGGAGACGGCTTTGCTACCCTCTATGCACTTACAGAATGTGCTACATGCTCCTGAATTTTCTATGAACCTCTTATCTATTAGCCAGATTACACGTGATTTGCACTGTCGTGCTATTTTTGATCGTCTGTTATTTTTCAGGACATACTAACGGGCAGGGTGATTGGCTGTGGTTCTGAGCACAATGGCCTCTATCGTCTCGTTCGTAACTCTTACGCTGGCGTCTCCTTGCATTCCCAGGGCTCCGTTTCTCCGTACACCTGGCATCTTCGGTTCGGTCATCTGCCGCTACAGAAGATGCGTCACCTCCTGCCTCAGATCTCTCCGAGTTCCTCTTTTCGTTGTGAAGCTTGTCAGTTAGGGAAGGACCATCGGTCTAGCTTCCCCAGTCGTCAGAGTCGGAGCAGTAGCTCCCCGTTCGAATTATTCCATATAGATATTTGGGGTCCAAGTCGTGTCCCGGATCATCAGAGGCACATGTTCTATTTAGTTGTGGTTGATGATTTCTCTAGAGTGTCTTGGACTTTTCTTCTTAAGAATAAGTCT
This sequence comes from Ottelia alismoides, assembly GCA_037367405.1. Lineage (NCBI taxonomy): Eukaryota > Viridiplantae > Streptophyta > Magnoliopsida > Alismatales > Hydrocharitaceae > Ottelia > Ottelia alismoides. The sequence continues at coordinate 281,404 of JAZKJV010006308.1, read as the reverse complement.
GAAGCAGGAAATGTTCTTCAAAATCTTATTAATGAAGTTCAGAATGTTTTTTCATCTACTGTTAAGTATGTGCGTACTGACAATGCATTGGAGTTCTGCACTCGCTCTCTTACTAGCTTCCTTTCTTCTAAAGGCATTGTTCACCAAACCACATGTGCTTACACCTCTCAACAAAATGGGGTTGCAGAACGAAAACATCGACATTTTCTTGATATTGCCCGCACATTACTTATTCAGAGTTGTGCACCATTATCCTTTTGGGGGGAGGCTATACTTACAGCGTGTTATCTGGTCAATCGAATGCCTACAACTGTTCTTGGGGAAAAGTCCCCAATCTCTGTTCTTTTTCCCGACAGAGACTTGTTTACACTGACACCTCGGGTTTTTGGCACTGTTGCGTTTGTCCACCGCTTATCTCCGGGACTTGATAAGCTATCTCCTAGGGCTATCAAGTGCGTTTTTGTGGGTTACTCCAGGACACAGAAAGGATACCGCTGCTATGACCCTGTTCATGACAAGTACTATGTGAGTGCAGATGTTACATTTTTCGAACCTGTCATGTACTTCTCCCCTGCAGGTGACAGATTGGTCTCCTCCACATCACCAGATTCCAATGTCTATGTTCCACCACCTCCAAGCCTGGGCCCATTCTCTACTCCACCGACACCACCATCATCACCACCGCCACCACCCCCGCCACCACCCCCAGTTACTAAGTTCTATACGAGGCGAACATGCCCTGCTCAAGCTACATGTCAACCATCCAACACGCCTCAGGTATGTTCTGATGTTAACACTGATGATGGGTTAAATATTGCACCTGTACAGGAGCCTTTACCACAGGAGGAGGATCAACCGGTCCACACAGTTCTGGATGATTTGGACCGGCCTATTGCTCATAGGAAGCAGCGAAGACAGTGTGCCTCATATCCCCTGGCCTCTCATGTCTCTTTTCATCGTCTCACTGGGGATTTCCAGAAGTTTGCCGCTGCCGTATCGTCAGTGGAGATCCCACGGACATATCAGGATGCGATGAAGAATGAATGCTGGCGTCTAGCCATGGAAGAGGAGATGCGTGCCTTGCAATCTAGAGGGACTTGGTCTCTTGTCCCTATTCCTCCAGGTGCCTCTGTGGTGAGTTGCAAGTGGGTATTTACGGTAAAATATCATGCAGATGGTCGTCTAGACAAATACAAGGCCAGGCTTGTAGCACGAGGATTTACCCAGACATATGGGGTAGATTATTTGGATACTTTTTCACCGGTGGCGAGACACTCTACCCTTCGCATCCTCCTATCTGTTGCTGTGGTACGTAACTGGACAATTTTCCAGCTTGATGTTAAGAATGCTTTCTTGTATGGTGAGCTACAGGAGGAAGTCTACATGCAGCAACCACCCGGGTTTGCTGCTGAGGGGGAGACTCAGAAGGTGTGTAGACTTCATAAGGCTATCTATGGCCTTAAACAGAGTCCTCGAGCATGGTTCCAGAAGCTTTCCCAGCTTATTGAACGACAGGGGTTCAGAAGGTCAAATGCGGATCACTCACTGTTCGTCCGGAAGACCCCTAGAGGTACCATTGTTGTTATGGTATATGTTGATGACATATTGGTTACTGGAGATGATGCACAGGGGATTGAGATAACCAAGTCCATGTTGGGAAGCCAGTTCATTACAAAGGATCTAGGCACAATACGATATTTTCTGGGGATAGAGTTTGCAAGAAATGCACAAGGAATGGTGATGACTCAAAGAAAATATGTCACCGATTTGCTAGTTGAAACAGGAATGACTGGATGCAGACCTTCAAGTACACCTATGGACCCGAGCATGAAGCTGTACGATGATGATACCGAGGAGGTGGACAAGAGAAGGTACAGAGAAATGGTGGGTAAGCTCTTATACATCACTATAACTCGACCGGATATTGCCTTTGCAGTAAACCGGGTGAGTCAATTCATGGAGCAGCCGAGGCAAGTTCATATGGATGCCTTGTACATGATATTGATATCTGAAGTCTTCCCCAGGCACAGGGTTGCTATTCAAGAAAGATACAGATCTGTCTATTTCAGCTTGTGCAGATGCAGATTATGCAGGATGTCCAAGGGATCGTAAGTCTACTTCTGGATTTGCTATCTTCATAGGAAGCTCTTTAGTCTCTTGGAAAAGCAAGAAGCAGACTGTTGTGGCGAGATCCAGTGCCGAATCCGAGTACAGAGCCATGGCACAGGCAAGCACAGAAATGATGTGGGTTAAAGCAGTCTTAGAAGATCTGAATGTCGATGTCCCCTTGCCTATGAACCTTCAATGTGATAATCAGGCAGCATTATTTATTGCCAACAATCCAGCCTTCCATGAGAGAACAAAACACATCGAGGTGGATTGTCATTATACTAGGGACATGATTCAGAAAGGCTTCATTTCCACGTCTCATGTCAGTTCAGAGGACCAGACTGCGGACATATTCACTAAGCCATTGCTCAGAGGACCTTTCCAGAGATGTTCTTCCAAGCTGAGCATGATAGATATCTATGCTCCATCTTGAGGGGGAGTGTAGAGACTTATTTATGTTGCGTACTGTTTCACAATTTCTATTTATATATTGTACGTCACTGTAATTTACCCAAGGGCTCTCTCCCTATATAAGAGACCCGAGGGCTCTATGGAATAATCATCTGAGTATTCTTTTACCCTAACATGCTTCATACATACTACAACACTTGTGGGCGTCACTTGCCTTTTTTTTGAAAATCAATCTGCCAAAGAATTTCCTTTAGAGCTTAGCTATCATTCTTTGAATTTTATTTCAAAGAGCAATGAGCTTATTGCATCACTTGCCATGACCCTGAAAATTAGTTTAACGAGAAGAAATTATGCTAATTAGTTTCTCTTCTTTGTTGCACACTTTCCTTTTTCTAGAATATTATTTAGTTATTAAACTAATGGCCATTCTGGCCAGCACATTTAGATACTGTTAGCCTACAAGTAACTGTCTTTTGTCTTGAAATAAACTGCTGTTTGGTGTTCTTGTCATTTATCGTCCCTAAATCAAAGCAATAAACACTTCCTTTATCAATTTCATTTGATTTTCTAATAATACTATTATCTCCTAGAAAAAATGTAATGCTAAAAAACAATAAATTATTTACATCTGAGTTTAAATATCTTGTGGTTCTTCAAGTATTTTCATGAAGGTTGGAGATGTTTCATTGCCCAGCTACTCAAATAGATGTAGATATTGAAGCCTCTGTATTCCAAATATCTTGTGATTTTATTTGAGCATATATGATGCCCACACGTATACTTTTCTTATAGTGGTTATATTTTTCGGTTGCACCTTTTTACCCACATCACTGATATATTTTTCCAGTGAGGGGGTGAGCTATGCATGCCTGAAAAGGCAGTTCATACTTATTACCTCTTAAGTTGGCTGCTTCTCTGTTCAGGCAATATTCAAACCTCCCAAGGCCATACGTGGAGGCATTCCGATATGTTTTCCTCAGGTACTTTACTTTCCTAATGCCTTCTCCATCCTCTATCTTCACCATGTTCCCATCTGCCTTCATTTTATTGTTCATCTCTATTAGCGCAAACTAATTTGAGTTGCACAGCCTTCCACCTACAAGAGTTCACAAAAGCTAGGATTCTAAACATTTACCCCATTTTATTTGCTTGCTAATATATACGTATCTGAACCTCAGTTCTCAAACATGGGATCTCTTGATGCACATGGATTCGCAAGGAATAGGTTGTGGAGTGTTGAGAAAGACCCACCACCCTTTCCTACAAATAGCTCCAGCAAAGCCTTTGTTGATTTAATCTTGAAACCATTGGAAGAAGATGCTAAGATTTGGCCACACAGGTAAGTTGCTTGGTTTTTCCCACCAAATATTGTTATCTATCCTCCATTTGATGATTTATATTGAAAAAATCACTTCTGTTTTTTGTCATGCACTTATTATGCACATATAACTAAAGAGATTTTTTTGTTATACTTTCAGCTATGAGTTCCGTTTACGAATTACATTGGGAGTCATGGGAGAACTTACTCTTAATCACGCATAAGAAATACTGGCACTGATGGGAAACCTTTTTCGTTTACATTTGCGTATCACACGTACTTTTCAGTAACTGATATTAGGTATGTTTGTCTTAGCTGCAATCATTCTTGCTTCTGGTTTCCCATTAGTTTTATTGTAGGTTCAGTCTTTTAGTTGTGCTTTATACATGCCGAAGTAATCACTGGGCATTATAGTTCACATATTGGTGATTTATCTTTTACGTCAAAAAGAGGCTGGTGTAAAAATACTTCTCTGCTGGTCTTTACAGACTGGGAATGAGTCTAGCTTGTATTAATGAAGTCTGGCTTTTTCATCACTTTTACTTGTTACTTTCTCTTGATTGTTTTCTCTAAAGCCTTCATAGATAGCTTGTTGTAAGATGCTAAAGGAAATCGTTATGAATGTGAGAGGATAGAGGAAAGCTAGTTGAAAGAGGAAAGTTATACAAACAATGCCCTTTTTAAAATTGCTATTATTGAAACTCTCACATTCAACCCAATTTAAGATGGATTTTCAGGATAAACGTTTCCTTTTGCTCTTCAAAAAAGGTCTGTCAATTTGATCCCAAATTTTGTTGTCTGTATTTTTCTGAAAAGCCTTTGTTGTTTGTATTGTCTGTTATAAGATCACATCTTTTTTATTTTTTCCGAAAATGGTGCTGTTACATCTTCCTTGGCTAAATCGGACACATGGTGGAAGTTGACCAATTGTTTTCGTAGTTATTACCCTTTTATATCACCCTCTCCTCAAGCTCCTTGTCCTCCTCGATTCCCTCTTGACTTGCTTGCAGCCACCAGCTGCTAGTCAACCCTTTCCCTGCCATGATCACATCCATCATCAACATGCTCAGATCCACCACAAATTCCCAACTCATCTTCCATTGATTCGCATGTTCCTCTAGCTTCAATCCCTACTCACGAATTACAACTATTCCTTCTCCCTCATAGACATGACTACTGCCTTACTTTCTCAATCATCTTTCCTTCCTAAATGGCATATAGCACCCCTTGCCTGACTTCACACAAATCAGTTTGTTCCTCTTCATCCTCTATGGCCCTGCTTATAGGAATAGGAGCATCCTTGGCAATGATGTGCATGTCATGTACGCGAAAAAGCTACCGAGCACCTTACTCCAGGACGAGGAGAAGGTCAAGGAGAGATCTGATGAGTAGGGGTGTTCATGTGGTCTGTATCTGCTCCATATACCAATAATTTGACGCGACCAAGTTGAATCTTGCAAACCCATTTATTTGATACCCCTAATGAAATGGATAATTGATGACCCACATGCACATGTGAATAATTGGATAGTTTTCCAGCATGAAATCACCGCATTTTCAACTTGACTATTAACATTCTAATTTATATGGAGTTGATCTCAATCTATTCCAATGAATTCCGTAGTATTCCATTCTTTTCATGAAATTTTGCAGACAATCAATAACACAATTTTGCAGAGGTGAGAACACTGCAGAGTGCAGGCCATGTTTGTTAGTCATGTTATATATTTCCAAACCCTGTTCCGTTTGCCGTCCAAGTTCATTCCATTTGCTAAAACTTGGAGTGATGTGCAGCAATTTCATCACATCATTACTACTGACAGTGTTCATCCCCCATTTTTTTCTTTATTCTCTTGTAGTAATGCTTCTTGCTAAGAGGGTTGTTAAATGGGATTGTGGATGCCATATTTTTGCTATTGTCAACGGCTTCCATTACCATGATCCACATAATCATAAAACTGCAGACACATGCTCATGGTCAATGTCCTTAACATGGCTTCAAATATCAGCGAAATTCGGTCGAATTTCTGTCGAGTATCGATATACTGTCGAAATCGAAATTCGACCGAAATGGCAGAAATGACTGAAATATGGGGGCCCTAGTACAAAAAATGACCGAAATGATCGAAATTTCGGTCAAATTTCGACGGAAATTCCACCGAAATGTTTCGGTCGATCACCGAAACGATGACCGAAACCGATATACTTGCATAAGGGATAAACTAGATCGATGCATGATGGAGACTATATTTCATGACAAGGAGTGGGGATCTGAATGAAATCTGGAGGGTTGTTTATCGATGTCTAATATTTCAGCTCGATCCCGATCCTTTCGTCTCTGCTCAAAAAGACTTATTAGGCATCTTCTGTTCACCTGCACAACTTGACGGTACCAAACTTTTCACCCAACCACTGGAAAAAGAAGAATAGAGGTGGCAAAAATCGGAAAATATAGAAAATTGGAAAATATTATAAATTCACTATAGAATAAATGTGGCTTTTGAGGGTACCATAAGCAAGTGTTCACCTTTACAACCTATATAGATGGCTGGTTATTTGGATAGTGATATGCGAAAATGCCATAAATGACTTCATCAATCACTGATTATGAGATTTTAGAAATCTAAACAAGCAAATGCAGGGGTACACCTGGGGAAGCATATCTCCAATGCACTAGAAATTACTTGCACTTGACCTTGCGCACAAATGTGTCATGGATGGAAAGAAAACCAGGAGGTCAAGCTGTGGTCTAGTCCGATTGGTACTCTCTTTCTTGACGATCTCCTCTCCCCCACCCAGCCCAGTCCTATTCTAACTGACGAATTCAGAGTGGGGACTGGAAGGTACCTCAAATAGGGGATTGGATTGGGGGGGGGTGTGGGCGGGGTTGACCCTTCACAACTATATATTCCAGGGACATGGATTTGCGGCTATTTTTGCTTAAAAACCACTCATTATAAGAAACTGGTGTAAACGTGTCGATGCATCCTTTCGTCCGCATAACACACAAAAACTACTTTCTTGTTATATTAAATCTGGCTTTCCCTCATTCCCTTCCCCAACATCCCAATATCCCGGAACCCGAGCGTAGCTACAACTAGACTTTCTAGTATAATACTTTCGGCTTATGGCTTTCTTCCCTTCTATCTATAAGCATGTGAGATTGAGGGGATAAGGTTTCAGTTCTCTCTCCTTTCTCTTAACCAATGGGAGAATGAAAAAGAGAAATGCCAACCCTCACTCTATTTGCAAGGGGAGAACCATTTCGCAGGATGGTCAAGGTGACAACTTATCTTAAAGTGGGTAGGATCTTTCTATTATATATCTATCTAGGGCTTTATTTTACAACTGACCAGGTTCTGTATCCCTCCTTGACTAAAGGATTCATCCCTTACTCGTACTCTGAACGGGGAACGAAGTCTTAGTTGCATCTTCAGGAGTCGAAGTTATCATTTTGGGCCCGCCTATTATTTTTCAATGGAAGATTGACGTCAATCTCCATTCTATATACGTGATCGACTTTTTGTTTTTTAGTAAAGACGAAGGGAATTTCAAAAGTAGGGATTTCTACTGCTAGACTACGGGCAAACTATAGACGAAGGTCATAAGCCCTGTAATATATTAGACAGTTTATTAGCCTTTTTCCCTTCCGGAGGGCAGTCGTCATGGGGTGCCTCTGCTTTCCACCAAGTCGGTCCTATGTCTCCTTCCTTGTCGCCATTTTTTTCCCTCATCAGCGCTTCCCCGAACGCCTCTTGGGTAGAGATGTAGGAAGCTCACTCAAAAGGTGTCACCGACGCAACCAAGGAAGTGGACCCTCTTTTTGCCATCCCCTTCTCCAAAAATCCTTAAGAAGTGGACCCTCTTTTTGCCTTCCCCTTCTCCAAAATTCCTTCAAAGAGTCGGGGACTCAAGTTTTGGAAGAATACATTAAAATATCTTTCTCCTTATAATATGGTATCCTTCTGCTTATATACAACAACAACAACGACAACAACAACAAAGCCTTTTCCCACAATTAATTAGGGTCGGCTACATGGATTTTTCGCCTCCATTCAGATCTATCTTGGCTCAATTTTGGGCTTATATACATGGATTATTCGCCTCCTTCTGCTTATATACTTCAAATAAATAGAAGAATACAAATAATTGTCTCAGGCAGTTGATAATCATTTGAGTGAAAATATGACCAATCCCTTGTAATTTTCAATTATCCCTGATAAGTTGATTACGAAGATCGTGGATTGATTGGCTTTGTGACTGATTATTTGAGGTAGTGAAACAATGTTGTAGTAGTCAATGTTCGATATTCAACTTAAAGGATCATCGGGTTTACTACATATTAATATTTTTTAAATACAAAAATTATGTTTATACATATGTTCTTATATATTTATATATATGATAATTAGCACGGTAAAAGTACCAATTGAATTCAGTCAAAGAGTACACATCTAGTTTTCTTACTTAGATTAGTTTTTTTTCATTTATCGGCTGATTTGTCAATCAATCAATTGACTAGTTGGATCAACTTAAACGTAATATAGTTATTCTATTTGATCAACATGGAAGAGTATTATTAGATTGATTGATTAACCTAGTCGATCGATTATTCCAACATTGTGGTGGTCACTGATTCAATCGCAAAACTTTGGCTGATCTTATGATGCAAGAGAAAATAGTGAGAGGAAGAAACTAGAGGATGAGAGTAAGGAGAAAGATGAAGAAACTCTAAATTTTTATGTACCCTAAATGTGCTTTTCTCAAGACTCCTAGGGCTCTTTTTCACAGAGGGAATACAATTAGTCAGGGTTGTAAAAGTCACCTGACATGCCCGACTAGTAGGTCCGACTAGTCTAGTCAGTGGGGTTGCCGACCGAGTACCGAATAATTCCGACTAAGAACACTAGTTGGCCAATTTTTTCTTGGAGATATCATATTCTTATGTGTTATGTTTTTTTATAAGCAAACTTATTATAATATGCTTAGTGTTTTATTTAAATTCAATTACTTTTTTATTTTATTATGATAGTATAAAAATATAAAAATCTATGTAAATATTTGTATAAAAATGAGTTATATATTTAAAATAATCATAAAATTCAAAGCTGATTAAAGTTCGACTAAATCCGATTAGTCGACCGACTACCGATTAATTCTTGGTTTGTGACTCAGCCGACCGAGTACCGACTACCGACTTTTACAACGTTGACAATTACAAATCACAATTAGTTTGAATAAATAAAACATTAACCACTCTAACTTGACTGCTAAACCATCTATGATATTTTTAGATATCTCAATCTGATGCAAATAAAAAAAATCATACAGTGGAAAAATTATTTGGTGGAAAAAGTAGAGGGTGGAAGAAGAGACGAATCATGTTGCGACGGATTTGGGAGGAGAAACACGAAGATCGGGTGGAGGGAGAATGAGCGAAGGGAGAGAGTTAAATGAGATAAATCTCAATTTTAATTCAATTCAACTCACTAAAATAATGGACCCCTTTATATAGGAGGGATGTAATTGCAAAAATAGAAAGTGAATTAAAATTTAAATCAAATCCTAATTGGATTCTAAATATCACTAATTGATTAAGTAGTTAGTCTAACGGACTAACTAATTGATTGGAGATCAAGACCATCACCTTATTTTAAATAAAATTATGATGGACTCAATTAAACAAAAATAAAATTAACTTGACCCTAGTTTAATTAGATTCCAATTAAAATAAAACTTATTTGGAGAAAATTGAATAGATGAACATCCTAATTTTGCCCTAATTTTGGATTTCACACTACATCAGCTTTCCGCCTCTTCGAAAAACTCATCTCTTGATGAGTGGTTTTATCATTGGGCACGATCTTGGAGAATTCTTGCTGAATTTGTTGTATTATTTGTTCCAATTTGGTATCTTTCTTCATCAATTTATCATTAAGTTTATTTTATATTCCTCTAGAGGGCGTGTCTGCAATATTTCCACCCCTTACTAAAATAAAATCTCCCTCTTACTTTTGCACCAAGTTTCACCTTTTGGTAAAAAGGTCTCTGCTGAGGGACCATGTTATAAAAATCCCAAGAGATACTTTGTATGAAGTGCGGTGCTTGTAAATTTGTGTTTATTATTTTTAGTGAATATATAAAACTTGGGCGGACCTCTTATGGAGGTACGTCAGTTCTCAAAAAAAGGGAAAAAAAGAATGGGAGGCTGGAAACGACATGTTTCAAAAAAAGTAATGTAATAACTTAGATAAAGGAAGCTATGTACAATTGCAATTAGACATGATGCAAGAAAGGAGCTTTGTCAAAAACCCACAGAATGGTCAGAAATGTGAACACCCAAAAAAAATGACGATGGGTGTGTAGGCTTGTTGGCATGTTTATTTTTCTTGATTTGATGGGCGAAATTGGATCAGACTTTGGGTCTGTATGACCAAAAACTTGGTAAGATAAGATGCTATTCCACAAGCCTGACAAGATTACCACTTGAGGCTAATTTGAGGGGCTTACATGGACACAAATGGATGAATGGTCTAATTGACCTCTTTTACATGGTTACCTATGGTAATTTTTGCACCTTTTTTTGGGTACAGTTTATCTTGCTGTAGGATTTTTGCGCTCTTTTTAAATAAAAAGCACTTGAATTTGACAAAATAAAAGACAGGACATCAAGTATGCATGATGTAAGGAATATCTTCGTTGTTGAGCAAAATCAGGCCTTTTATGTGACTGAGGAAAATCTAATTAGGCAAAGCTCCTAGTGGAAGCAAAATCTTTATCTAGTCTGCTAATCTCCTTCGCCACCCTGTTAAAGTCAGAATGACTCAAGCTGTTGGAGAACACTCCATTAGGTAAGCTCGATCAAATTGTACTCAAAGAATCAAGGCAATGTAATCGAATTTGTCCAAGTAATCAATCATATAAGGATGGGGGCGGGGATGCTTGCAAGGCAAAGGATGAGGAGACAATGTAAGAGAGACCCATAGGTGTTAGTGTCACTACTAGTAACGTGCATACTGCAGAGGAAAGAACCTTGGCGATCTCTCACCGCAGTACCGGAGTGGATAAAGTAGTTGGAAGAAAACTCATGGAAATTAACCTAAAACCCAAAGTCAGTTAATTCCAGCAACCAACTTTGAAGCATGTTTTTAAGTGAATTATAATATTGAGGAGAACAATATTGAAGATATGCCCGAGGCGATCAAGTGCATGACGGAGCCCATTCGAAGTTGGAGTACTGTGCCTAAAAAATTTCATATAGGTCCAAGAAGCTCAATAAGCAAAAGCAATATAGGTTAAGTTATGTTTTTTGAAGTAGGATTTTTTCAGGGCAGAGAAAAGGCGATAAAGATGGGAAGTATTTGGCAGAGCCCCAATATTTTGACTGACGCAATAGAAAATATTAGATGGATAGTCACTTCTTTTTTTTTTAAAAGGTGGAGCCACCCTTCAACATCCGAGTCAGACGGCAGATGCAACAAGAGGCAAGGTAGATTCCTTTCATGGAAATGTCATCATCATCAGGACACCGCTTATGAAGAAATCCCCAAAGAAAAACAGAGATATAAGTTGGGGGTTTGAGGCACCAAATGTTTTTGCACTAGGGATTTAAAACTCTACTTCTGGAAGACAACAAATTATAGCAAGAAGTGACGGTGAAATGCCAGACTTATTACAAGACTAAAAAGGTTGGTCTTAGGAGTCCAAGAGCGTAGTAGTAAGAACCTTGTTTTGCACATCAATAGGAAGAGAGTAAAAATCACCAGCTGGTGGGGACTTGCAATAAAATCTGATAGAGGTGTTTAAGGTTGAGGATGCCGACTATGCAAATAGTGAGAGGGGGTAAAGTTCTCAATCCGGGTAGAGTGCCAAAGATCAGAGTTTCTGCTTCCTATGACCCACCTTATATTAGGTTTGATGGTAGTCCAGACATCCTCAAGAATGCGCCCATGGTTGGAGGAAATGCTTTAGTAGGATAACAACTAGGATCATAATGAGACACCGAGAGATTTGAGAAAGTTTACTTGTTGCTCTCCTAGGTTCTAGAGAAATAAGGAATGAGCTAGCCCCCATGGTCCATAGAGTTGCAGATTGTAGACCAGACAATCCAGTGATGTCTGTTACTGTTAGAAATATGTAACCATTTTATCTTTCCAAAACCCTTGAGGGTATTTTTGTACTTCTCTCCTTTTTGTACTCATTAGGGTTTTAGGTTTGTCCTATAAATGGACCCCTAGACCCACTGGAATAAGACAAGAAAATCTATTCCATTTTTGACATGGTATCAGAGCAGTTCCACGAGCCTCTCTTCCGCCGCCTCCCTCCCGATCCCTAAAGCCTCTTTCCCGTCGTTCTCCATCACGCGATACCTCCCCTTCCATCGATCCCTTTCGCCTCCCGATCCCCTTCCAGCACCCGTCGCCTACCGATACCCTTCGCCTCCCGATCCCCTTCCATCGCCCATCGCCCATCGACCAACCCTCTCCAGCGCCAGCGCCCATCGCCCATCGCCAGCGCCCATCGCCAGTGCCAGCGCCAACCCGCTCCAGCGCCAGCGCCCCAACCCATCGCCCTACCCAATCCATTGCCTCACAACCAATCAATCGCCCATCGCCCTACCCAATCCATCGCCCCATCGCCCATCGCCCCATCGCCCATCGCCCCAATCCATCGCCCCATCGCCCATCGCCCTACCCATCGCCCTACCCAATCGCTGCTCTGAAACCACCCATCGCCCCCCTAACCCCCAATCGCCCCTCCCAGTCCCCCCACAGTCGTCCCTCCAGTCAAACCAAGCGCCCCCCATCCCTACTCCAGCAGCCCCATCGTCCAGCATAACCTCCGACGGCCTGCTCCAGCGACTCCAGGCCTGCTACAGCGACTCCAAGGCTCCGACGGCAAGGCAAAACCTCCAGCAACGGCTCCAGCACCGAGTTCCACGACTCCACGACTCCAGAACTTCCCGGTCTACATCGATTCTACTCTGACAAACGGCTCCAGCGGCTCTCGTGCACAACAACAATCCAACGGGCACTCATCAGTATAACAAGATTATGCGGCCCAATGACTCCAGCTTCCGGTGATATTTTACTGCAGCTTCATGTCTTCTGAAATTATCAATATTATCTAGTACTTTGCTACCTATCTTGTGTGGCCGCCATGACTTCTACTCCCACATCTGTGGACTCCAAGTCCCTGTACCAATCTCAATATGATGGTTCAGGGCACTACTATAAAACTCAAAGGATCCGAGAATTATGTTCTCTGGTCACGGTCCTTTAAAATATTTATTGGCGGCCAGCGGAAGGCCTATGCCCTTACTAGAATTCCCCCCGCAGAAACAGACAAAGACTTTGATACATGTTTTGTCGATAACTGTCAGGTTATCACCTGGATGACAAACAACGTAGACCCATCTATTGCATCCAATCTCCTATACAAAGAAACGGCTAAAGCAATGTGGGAGAGTCTTGAAAATACATACTCACAGAAAACTACCAAATCGCGGCTTTCAGATATATATACTAGGATCTGGTCTACAAATCAAGGAGATACATCCTTGATAGAATATTACAGGCTGCTCACATGTTTATTCGAAGAACTCCTCATTTTTCAACCGGCATGTTGTGATAAACAGGTTGGGGAACGTGCAGAATGGCAAGTATATCGGTTCCTATCAGGTTTACACCCTCGATATAAATCTGCGAAGGACCAGTTTCTTACTGTCGGTGCATTACCCACTCTTGAAACCATCTTCGACCGACTTCAGGAAATTGAGTCTCCACAACCCCCTCCATCTGCTGAGGTATCCGCTCACTTTGTCAAGGGACGATCAGTCCCTTACGGGGGACGAGGACGTGACTATGGACGAGGACGTGGTCGCACTTATGGACGAGGCCGCGAATCTTCACGGGCCCAAGGTCGTGATCACACTCCTGCCCGTTTCCCCCCGTGTACTCATTGTGGTCGCCTGAACCACCCATCAGAACGTTGCTGGGCCAAATTTGGCATGCCTTCGAATGCCAATAGTGCGTATGAGATGTCTACCTATGATACTGATTATGAGAATGCTACCCCAAGCCAAGAAGCACCTGTGAATGATAGCCAACATTCTTTTACTGCCTCTGAATATGCCAGTCTACGTCAACTACTACAGAACTCTCATACTAATGTTATCACGTCTGCTTCAACAGCCAGTCTTGCCACAACTGCAAGTACAGTCGCCAACACAACTACTACATCAAATCCTACATGGATCATCGACTCTGGAGCCTCGACGCATCTTACAGGGGAAGGTAGTATTCTTACTTCTTCCCAACCATCCTCAGTTGTGAAAACCGTACGTGTTGCCAATGGAGCACACTCGCCCATTACTAGTGTGGGTACTGTAGATTTTTCTTCCTCACTCAGACTGACGAACGTGCACTGCGCTCCAGCATTTCCTCTCAGCTTATTATCTGTCCATAAACTATGCACTGAGCTTAACTGTCAAGTGATATTTGATAAATTTTGTTGTTACTTTCAGGACATCCGGACGAAGCAGATCTTTGGTGGGGGATATGAGAAGAATGGCTATATTATCTTGACATCCCTACTGATTCCAAGTTTGTGGGTGCTGCGTCCATTTCCACTGATCCATTACTATGTCATCTTCGTCTTGGTCATCCATCTGCCAAAGCCCTCTCCATGATGTTTCCGGAACTTTCGTCACTAAAACCCTTTGAGTGTGAGGCGTGTCAATTTGGGAAACATCATCGAGCATCCTTTCCTGCTCGAACTGAGCCTCGTTGTTCTACTCCTTTTGCTCTAGTCCACTGTGATATTTGGGGACCTTGTCCGGTTCGTACACTCAGTGGCCATAAGTATTTTGTCGTTTTTATTGATGATTTCAGCAGACTATCCTGGGTTTATCTACTAAAAGAACGCTCGGAAATAAATATTATCATCAAAAATTTCTTTCAGTATGTTAAAACCATTTTCTCCACTACTGTACAAATTTTCCGTTCAGATAATGCGTTGGAATTCACCCAAAATGACCTTTCCACATTTTTTGCTTCTCAAGGGACCATACATCAAACCTCCTGTCCCTATACATCCCAACAAAATGGGATAGCCGAAAGAAAATTAAGACACCTCCTAAACATTGCCCGCTCACTTCGCTCTCAAATGAAAGTTCCAAAAATATACTGGGGTGATGCTATATTAACTGCAGTTCATCTTACCAACAGAGTCCCTTCGCCTTCTCTAAATGGGTCTACTCCATTCTCTCTACTTTATCCCACGGAGTCTGCTTTTCCCCTTCCTCTACGGGTCTTTGGTTGCGTGTCATTCGTTCATAAATTCCAAAATACAGATAAACTCTCGCCACGTGCGATCAAATGTGTTTTTCTGGGGTACTCTCGCACTCAAAAAGGGTATAGGTGCTATGACCCTGATGATCATCGCTATTACATCTCGGCAGATGTTACCTTCTTTGAGAAAACAAGCTTCTTCTCTCATACAGTCACTGATATACCGCTTGAACTTCCACCCCCACCCATCGTCTACAAACGGAGAAACGTTTCGACAACTCCAAATGTCCCGTTACCCGTCTCAGTCCTCCAGGATGATATGCCCTCTTCAAGTACCTCCCATAAGGATGTCCCGGATGATCCTCTCGAGCTTCCAATAGCTCTACGGAAGAGTAAGAGACAGTGTACTTCCTATCCGATGTCTCACTACACCTCTACTGATAGTTTATCTGACTATGATAAACGGTATACAGATGCTCTAATGACATTTTCCATCCCACGAGATCATCATAGTGCCTTACAGGACTCTGGGTGGCGACAAGCAATGGATGAAGAAATGAATGCACTTATATCCAGACAAACGTGGGATCTTGTCCAGTGTCCTAAAGGGACTCGACCGGTGGCTTGCAAATGGGTCTTCACGATCAAACAAACAACGGATGGCGAAATTGACAGGCTAAAAGCTCGCCTTGTGGCTAAAGGTTTTACACAAACCTATGGTGTAGACTATTTTGAGACATTCTCACCAGTTGCACGTATGGGGTCTATCAGGACTATTATTTCTTTAGCAGCAAATAAATCTTGGCCTATTTATCAGTTAGATGTGAAAAATGCTTTTCTTTATGGCGATCTGGATGAGGAAGTATACATGCTGCAACCTCCTGGTTATGAAGTCGAGGGGGAGTACGTATGTCGACTTCGAAAAGCGATATATGGTCTCAAGCAAAGCCCAAGGGCGTGGTTTGACAGACTTACCACAGAAATTAGTACAATTGGATTCCAGAGAACAAAATCTGATTACTCAGTATTTGTCAGAAAACGAGCAACTGGTACTGTTATTCTTGCCGTTTATGTTGACGATATGGTTCTCACTGGTGATGACTGCAATGGGATATCAGAAACCAAGGCTTTCCTTCAAAAGGTATTCGTTACTAAAGACCTTGGTCATCTACGCTACTTCTTGGGCATAGAAGTACTTCGCACTACTGAAGGACTTCACCTCTCACAAAGAAAATATTGTTTGGACATTCTTACTGAAGCAGGGGTTCTCGGATGCAAGCCCTCTAGTATCCCTGCAGACCCAAAGAAACATGCCAGCCTGTCTGATTCTACCTTTGATGATGTCACTAGATATAGAAGTCTTGTGGGTAAACTCCTCTACCTTACTGCCACCAGACCAGATATCTCATATGCAGTTAGCAGAGCTAGTCAGCACATGGAACAACCGACTTACAGCCATTGGCAAGATGTCCTACAAATCTTACGATACTTGAAGGAATCTCCAGGACGTGGCCTCTTCTACGGGGCAAATGGGCACACGGAGGTCACTGCATATGCGGACGCTGACTATGCTGGTTCCCCAGAAGATCGACGCTCTACTACAGGCTATGCGATGATGGTTGGGGGAAATACAGTTACATGGAGGAGTAAGAAACAAACCGTTGTATCCAAATCCAGTGCAGAAGCAGAATATAGGGCAATGGCTCAAGCTACATGTGAAATCATATGGCTATTGGCTTTCATTCAAGAACTTGGCATTAATGTCACTACTCCTATTCCTTTATATTGTGACAATAAATCTGCAACCTACATAGCCACAAATCCAGTATTCCATGAACGAACCAAGCATATAGAGATAGATTGCCACTTTGTACGTGATGCTGTTAAAACTGGAAGAATTGCTACTCCACATATTAGCACCGATCTTCAACTAGCAGATATCTTCACAAAGGCCTTACCCAAGAAACGGCTGCTGTGGATTATTTCCAAGTTGGGCATGACTGATAAATATGCTCCAACTTGAGGGGGAGTGTTAGAAATATGTAACCGTTTTATCTTTCCAAAACCCTTGAGGGTATTTTTGTACTTCTCTCCTTTTTGTACTCATTAGGGTTTTAGGTTTGTCCTATAAATGGACCCCTAGACCCACTGGAATAAGACAAGAAAACCTATTCCATTTTTGACAGTTACCATTCTCTGAGTACCCCAAGAAAAATATTAACAAAACTGCGATCAAGGGAACAAATTACAGAAAGTGGATTATGAAGCACATGCAAGATGTGGATAGGTATGGAAGTAAGCACATGGTTCTGAAGGAGAAGTCGTCCATCATATGATGAGTGTGATGCCTTCCATCAATCTTCTTACTGATCTTGATAAAATAAGAAGATTCCAACCTTCCAGGAGCGTTGGGGGACAACAAAGGTAGGTAATAGGAGAGGATCCTTGGGTACACCCAGTAATAGAAGAGACAGCATAAAAAAAAGATTTAGCCAGGTTTAGAGATTGACCAGAGGCAAGATAGAACGTTTTAAAGAATTCTAAGAAGCAAGACGAGGAACGAGTACTACCATGGAGGAAACAAAGAATGTCATCAGCATAAAAAAGAGCAATAGGTGCTGGGATAGTACGAGTGATATAGAGGGGGTAATACGGCCTTTTGGAGCAAATAATCGGCACCCTTGATGAAAGACCAAAAAAATTATGAAAAGGTAAGGCGAAAGGGGCTCTCCTTGGCAAAGTCTCCCTAGAAGCAGGAAAAAAAAAGAGAATAGGAAAAATGGAGTAGAGAAACCATCAACATGAACACTGACCTGTTGTGAGCAACGCCATAGGTAGTGAGAGAGATAACCTCGATTAAAACCGAGGGCTTTCATAGCGCCCTAGATAAAGGAGTTACCCACTTTAAAAGATTTTATCATGTCAAACAGGAAAGCAATGTTAGCACCATGGATCTTATTATCCTAGTGTTGGACAACTCAAGAGCAGAGGCAATGTTGTCAGTAACTGCAATATGATGTGTTGGAGTATTTGGTAGTGCGCCTATTGTGTTGTAGCAGGGTAAATGGATCCTGGAGGAGATTCATTTACCCCATCCGGTGTTTAGTCCCACATCGTCCAGTGGTGGGACTTGGAGGCTCTGGAGAGGCTATATAAGGAGCCCCAGACCTTCTGTATCCATTGAGAGAAAGTCAATAGAAAAACACGCCCCTTTGAGGGCTTGTCCCGCGGATCTTCGGTGGAAAATCGGAAGCGGAAGCGTAACATGGAAAAAGATAAATAACAAGAAGAACAGCGGGATTTTTACGTGGAACCCTACTCCGTGAGGAGCGGAATGAAACCACGGGAGAAGCCCTCAAAGGGGCATGTTATGCATTGCTTTTCTCAATGGATACAGGAGGTCTGGGGCTCCTTATATAGCCTCTCCAGAGCTTCCAAGTCCCACCGTTGGACGATGTGGGACTAAACACTAGATGGGGTAAATGGATCTCCTCCAAGATCCATTTACCCTGCTACAACACAATGGGCGCATACAACGAATGCTCCAACACTCCCCCTCAAGCTGGAGCATGCAATGCTCAGCTTGGACAAACATAAATAAACTCAACTCAACGCTACAGGACACTACGGACAATATCAATCCAACGCGCACATTGCTGCAGTCGAGGACGTTGCTTCTCATGCCGTGCAGGTGAGGAGGACGAACGGGCTGGAGTGTGAGTCAACTGAAGACTCGGAATCTGACCATCGAGTCTGAAACTGCGCCTGAAGTGTCCTCGTCGGAGAACTGGGTCTCTCCCATCCGGCTTAGAGAATGGTGCACTGCTCTGGTGTACCTATGATACCACATGAAAACCCTTGCCCTCAAGGGAATGGTCCTCTGCTTTGGAGTCCCTATGGCTCACATGAAAACTCTGGCCTACAAAACAAGAATAATGATGGGGACCACGAACAAATGATGGCAACATATGCTCATCAGAAAATGACCGCAAATTTGTGCGTGTCTGAAACTGGACCCGGAATCAATCGTCGAGTCTGAACAACTGTAGAGTCTGGAATCTGAATGGTCTCTGCATGTGAATCTGGAACATCTGAATATGGATGGAAGAAGACAATCTACACATATACTCCCCCTTTCTCCCATACTGGTCGGAAAACATGACATCGACCAAGTTGGGAGAAGACAAAATAATGGGGATTATGAAAACATGAATATTCTCGACAAGATTCGTTGCGGCTTTTCATGATTTTTTTAAGCCGTCACTTTTTTTAAGCCGTTTCAATCTTTTTCTTTTTCTTTTTTTTCTTTTTTTACGGCTTTTCAAATTAATCATCATTTTTCATTTTTTTTAAAATTGCGTACGACTTTTCTTCATGTACGCGTTTTTTTAAACAAACATTCTCTCGGCCCACTTGAGCCCAAATCTCTTTTTTTTCAAGTTTCAGCCCATACACCTGGACCAAAAAGAACTCCTCCCCCTTCATTTTTTTAACACACGACCCAACTGCAACTGGATTTTTTTTATTGAGCCTCCACACTTTTTTTTCACACGGCTTGCTATAATTAGGGTTCCCATTGGGAACCCCTTTTTTTTACGTTGTACCTGCGCCCCCGATGGGGTTTTCTCATGCAGCCGCCGCCAGAAGCGAAGGGGAGGGCGGGAGGTCACCGCCGACGGGGGAGGGGGGGGGGCTGTTCCGCGCGCAGAGGAGGTCGCCGCCTGGGGGTTCGCGGGCTGGAGGGCTGAAGAGGATGCGCACCTGCACCGCCTGGAGATCTCCACCGGAGTCGATCACAGTCCTGGGGGCCGGAGTTGCGTGCATGAGGGTTTCCCAGCGGAGTGACTGGAGGAGAGAAGTCGCCTGGAGGGGAGAAGTCATCGCCAACGCCAACGCTTGGGCGCTCGGAGTGGTTGCGGGCATGGTTTTAAAAGGCGCCGCCTCGAGGCGCAAAGGCGTACGCCTCGAGGCGAGGCGGGCCCAAAGCGCCCCGAGGCGCACGCCTCAGAGCTCCGACGAGAAGCGTACGCCTCAGCCTCGCCTGAGGCGCTCGAGGCGTGAGGCGCTCGAGGCGAGGCTGAGGCGTAAGCCTCAAAAAAGCTTTTTTTTTAAAATTTTCCGAGTCACGTGCAAAGCACGTGACCTTTTCGTAATAGCCGAAGGGTCGCGGGGGGAAGGGTCTTTCTGTGCGACAGAAACCCTCCCACCCATCGCCGCCTGAGCCCCGAGCCTCCTTCCAGCGTGCTTCTCGCCGCCCAGCCGAGCGGTCGCCGCCGATCGGAGTCGTCGCCCAGCCATCTTCTACACCGCCGACCCTCTCGCCACCCAACCGGAGCAGGTCTGCACCGCCAAGACCTCCTAAATATTTTTTTCTGATTTCTTTCAATTGTTTTTGTGTTTTTTTTATATCATTAATCGGTTGTATTATAGCTATTGATGGTTTTTTTAAAAAAAATGGAAGATTATTGACCTCAAATATCATGTCTTATCAAAAAACTAATCATGCAAAATGTGGTGTTTTTATGTGTAAAGGAAGCCCATCTTTTACGCATACCTTTGCTCTTGCTGTGCTCTAAAACATTCCTCTGCAGATTCTGGCTTGCTTAGTTAGATGTCTAATTCGTGAAGAACTGATCTGCATGGTTGCAACAACCCTGCTTTTCAGGAAAAATAGATTGCAAGCTACCTTGCAAGTCCTGTGGGGTCTTAAGTCCTTTTTGCGATCTTAGTGCGAGAGGTTTTTGTGTAGAGGTGATTTGGTCATTATGTCCAGAGTTTCGATTTGTTTTTATTGACATGATCAAGTGCCAAATTGCTTTTTGTATGTGGATTTGCTTTTTGTAGGAGAACATTATGCGTATAGAAATAAGGCCCGACATTTCCTTATCTTTTTATATCATTATCAATATGTGTATGTTATTGTATAACTTGTAGATATGGGAAGGAAAGGCCAAAGTGGGGGGCGATCGGATCCCGGATGGAGATACTGTCGAGAACTTGAAATGGATGAGCATCACAAAGGGAAAGGATATGTATATGTTGAATGCAATTTTTGTTCGATGAAGATCACCGGTGGGGTGAAGCGGCTAAAAGACCATCTTGGAAAGACACGCAAGAATGTGAGAGCTTGCCCAAGCGTTCCTATTGAAGTTCAACAAGAGATGAAGATGTTCATGGATAGCAAGGGTAATGAAAAGAGAAGACGGTTTGAAGAAATGGAAGAAGCTTGCTGAGTTGGGATGCAAGGACCATCTGGAGGTGATGAAAATGAACCGGCACAAAGAGCACCGACAGATTCTAGTGGTATCAAGCTAGCTCGAGGACCGATAGATTTTTTCATTGCACATGGAGGTAGGGGTGCAGGTAGTTCGGATCCTCCTTCTCAACAAGTCACTTTAAATGCAAGCTGGAAAAAAGATGAGAGAAGGAGGATTTGCAGGAGCATTGGGAGATTTTTTTTTGAGAATTCATTGGCATTCAACATAGCCAATAGTCCTTCTTATCTGGCGATGATGACTGATGTATGTGGATATGGAAGGGGTTTCAAGCCACCAACCATGCATGAACTCCGAACTTGGATTTTGAAAGAAGAGAAGCAGGCCATTACCACTCTTGTTGATGAGGCGAAGGCTTCTTGGATTGCCACGGGATGTAGCATCATGTCGGACGGTTGGACCGACATGAAAGGACGCACATTGATTAATTTTTTGGTGAATAATCCCAAAGGCACTTACTTCTTGAAGTCGATTGATGCATCCGATCAAGTTAAAGATGCTAGGATGCTTTTTAAAGTGTTGGATGAAGTTGTTGAGGAGGTCGGAGAGACGAATGTTGTCCAGGTCATAACGGATAATGCATCCGCTTACAAAGCTGCTGGACAAATGTTGATGGATAAAAGGAAGAATCTTTATTGGACACCTTGTGCGGCGCATTGTATAGATTTGATGTTGGAGGATATCCTCAAATTGCCACTTCATGCATCGGTGTTCAAAAAAGCAAAAAAAATATCAATTTTGTGTATGCTCATGCTTGGGTTTTGGCAATGGTGAGAAAAATTGCAGGTTGTGATTTGGTGAAACCTGCCGTTACAAGATTTGCCACTGCATTTCTTACATTGAAAAGCTTGATTAGAGCCAAGGATTCACTTGAATCCTTCTTCACTTCCAGAGCATGGAAGAATAGTTCTTATGTGAATCGCCCATTGGGGCAAAGTGTGGTGAACATTGTTGTGAAGAGCAAGTCTTTTTGGCCTGGTGTTGCATATGTTCTCAACACCACGAAGCCTTTGGTCACCGTTTTGAGGTTGGTGGATTCTGAAAAATTTCCACCGATGGGATTTATTTATGAAGCCATGGACAGGGCCAAGGAGGAGATAGCTAGAAATCTTGACAATGACGAGACCAAATATAAAATTATTTGGGATATTGTGGATAGCCGTTGGGATCGTCAACTTCACAGGCCTTTGCATGATGCCGCT
This sequence comes from Ottelia alismoides, assembly GCA_037367405.1. Lineage (NCBI taxonomy): Eukaryota > Viridiplantae > Streptophyta > Magnoliopsida > Alismatales > Hydrocharitaceae > Ottelia > Ottelia alismoides. The sequence continues at coordinate 258,798 of JAZKJV010006308.1, read as the reverse complement.
TATTTCCTCAATCCCCACTTTCATTATGAACCGACATTCTCCAACCACTTAGAGGTGAAAATGGGATTGTTTTCATGCATGGAAAGATTGATCATTGATCCAGATGCGAGGATGAAAGCAGATTCACAACTTGATTCCTTCATGCATGCAAGAGGATTTTTTGGATGGGCAAATGTTGTTAATTCAAGGAAAACAAGAAGTCCTGGTAAGTATTGTAAATAAATTTTAAGAGTTTTCCATATACTACATAATTACTAAAATGTGTGGTTGACCTTTACCAGCGGATTGGTGGACGTTGTTTGGTGATGAAACACCTGAATTGGCAGCATTTGCTATTAGGGTGTTGAGCTTGACTTGTAGTGCTTCTGGGTGTGAGCGTAATTGGAGCTCCTTTAATCAAGTAAGTGGTTAAAGCATTATTTAATTTTATGATAGTGTTTTTGTTTCATGTTAATCACTTAAACCTTACGTATGTCTATATAGGTCCACACTAAGAGAAGAAATCGTTTATCACAAGCGAAGCTCAATGATCTGGTTTACATCATGTTCAATTTGAAATTAAAACATAGAGAATTGAGGAAGAAAACAATAGAAGATCCATTATGTTTGGAAGACATTGACTCCGGTGATGAATGGATTTCAGAAGCACAAGATGTCGAGGCGTATCAGGATCTTGATGCAAACATACCCCTTGACGATGATCCTCTTGAGGAGGAAGGAGGTGAAAGAGGTGGAGGAGCTCAAGTCGCTCGGCCTAAAAAGAAGGGGAAAAAAATGACAAAGGTGCAATACAATATTATAAATTAAAAGAATGTTTGATGCTTTTTTTTGAATTGTGTTTCAAATGGTTGACTATGCAATATGCATATTACTTTCTTGATTAGGTAAAGGAAAAGCTCCAATTAATGTTAACGAGGAGGAGTACTCCAATTCTGAGGATGGAAGCGAGGATGAAGCTGAAGATGATGTGCACTTGAATTTTATGGATGACTCCGATGACGATCCAATGAGTAGCAGTGACGATGACGATGGCGGCGACAACACTGCTGAGGGGCGAGATGACTGAAGTTGATTCGTTGAATCAATTTTGATGATTTGCGATTTTGATGTATCACACAATAGTGATGGAACATATGTTGCATTAATTTCATGCTTGTGTGAAACTTTATTTCCTACTTTATGTTTTCTTTTCTACTTTCACAATCGTATTTGAACTTTAGACAGTCATAGTTGTAGTTTGTAGTTTGTATTGAACTTTAGGACAATATATTGCAATTTTTTGTGTTGTTAGTATTTATTCCAATTTATTTTGCTTTAATTTTAATTTTTCTTTCCAAAAAATTGAGGCTTACGCCTCGACCGCCTCGAGGCTTACGCCTCGCCTCACATTTCGGGAAAACGCCTCGGACCGCCTCACGCTTTTTTAAACCTTGGTTGCGGGAGGTGCGGGGACCCGCTAGGAGAAGAGGCGCTGCTGCGCGCCTCGCCTGTTGCGCGCCTGTTATGAGGGCTTCGCCGGCGATAGGGGGACGAGGTCGCCTGGAGTGCGCGCCTGGGCGCGCCTGTGCGTGAGGGTCTACCGTTGGAGCACGCGATGATTGTCTTCGTGCGCCGTAGGGAAAACCGCACGATGGGGCTGCGCCGCTCTGCGATGGGCCTGCTGCGCCCTAAAACTCTTGGACTCCGATGTGGACTTCGATCTGAGAGGTCACGATGCATCGCCAGGATGTTTCCGCCGCTTGGTGGGGCAAGGTTCTAGGGCATAGGCTCCGGTCTAGGACCGTCGCTCTGATACCAAAACCCTGACCCTCGGGCTCGCCGCCGCAGCCGCCAAGCCCCTCCTTCGGGCTCACAATCACCGCCGCCCAGCCCCTCCTTCGGGCTCATCACCGCCGCGCCTAGCCCACCTTTGGCTCTACAGCCGCCGCCCCCTTGTGGCTGCTGCCGTAGCCGCCCCATCCGACGGTTCCCTCTCCCTCACGCGTGGTCCGTCTCATCTTCACACGTAAGGACGTCTTGCGGCCTCCTGGTTCTTTGAGTGCTCTAGGGTTTCACGTGGAAGCCCTAGCATCCTAGCTCCTCAAAGGACTCCTTGGCGAATGGAAGAGGTTGTGGTATGAGTCTGCACCCTCAACCATCTTCCTATATGTCAGTGTAGACGCCAGTATCTCTACTTTCTCAGCCCAGTCTTGAAGATAGGTGATGTCTATGGCTCCTTCCCCTCCCTCCTCTCCGACTCCTTCGGGTCTATCTCCGGCTGTTGGTGGAGGGGTTACCGATGATGTCGGTGGTCTGGCTGGTACTTCAGGGCTTGGAGACGCTCCTTCTGCGGTGGGGAGCTCCTCCGCCTCCCGCTTTGGGAAGAGCTATAGTAGGCGTATCCATTCCCGCCTTGGCGCCTGGATGGTGGCCTCCTGTCAGACGTTGCGAGATTCGGTGGTGGAGGCGGCATGCCTCTCTCTTATCGGGGGACGCTCCCATGGTCTTTAATGAAGATTCTATCCTGGAATGTTAAAGGACTCGGGGAACCTGATAAGCGGCGAGCCATGGGGATGCGTTTCTTTGAGTGGGAATGTGATCTTGCATTTATCCAAGAAACGAAACTTACGGGGGTGGATGACTCCCTTTGGATGTCTTTCGATGCGGGTGCTTTGGATGACTTTCGAACGGTGGATGCCATTGGGGCGTCGGGTGGCATTCTCTTGGCATGGCGCTCGGCGATTTTCTCTTTCTCCTCTATGCGGGTTGGAAGACATTCTTTGTCTGTGGTGTTGACTCGGGCCGACTCCCATGCTTCTATTGCCTTCTCTTGTATTTATGCGCCTAGTTGCCACATCATCAGGCGGGAGCTCTGGGATGAACTGCGGGAGGCGGCCTCTGAGTTCGCGGGCCTTCCTTGGCTGCTGGGGGGGGATTTTAATGTCACTGCTCACTCCTCCGATCGTCCTCGCGGTCGCGGGGAGCATTATCCGGGCTCACGCGAGTTTGTTGATTTCATTGGTGAGCTGGCCTTGGAGGGGCTGCTCCCCAACGACATTTCTTATACTTGGAGAAACAATGCTTCTCGATCGAGGATTGATCGATTCTTGGCGAATATGAAACTAATGGAGGCTTTCCCTTTGTGCTCGGTGTCATCTCGACCGCGCTCATCCTCTGATCATAATCCAATTGTGTGGGACTCTGGGGAAGAGCTCCATCCGCGGGGTCTTTTCCAGTATGAAAGATGCTAGCTTTGGAGCCAAATTTCAAGGATTTGGTGAAGAATCACTGGAATCAGCCTACGTGTGTGGGACCCGCTGCTCGTAGATTCGATCAGAAGCTTGCGTCTCTGAGGAGACTCTTGGCGTCTTTCAAGTAGGAATCACGTCTGGCTCGTGTGGTGGCTAGGGTGGCGGCGGAAGATGTAATTTTGCGGCTGGACCGAACGGAAAATTCTAGAGAACTGCTAACGGAGGAGCTTTTGGAGCGTGCTGCTGCGCATGATGTGGTCAAAGCGGAGGATAAGAAGAGGACTCTCGAATAGCGTCAGCGCTCGCGTTTGAGGTGGATAAAGGACGGTGATGCTAATACTGCTTTCTTCCACCGTGTGTCCAGTGGAAGAAGACGATACAACTCTATCCGCTCTCTTCTAGTTGATGGTTCCCTCATTAATGGGGATAAGGAGCTGGGTGCGGCCATGGTGACTCATTTCAAGCGTGTTTTTGGGTGCCAGTCGCAGCGCAGGTGGCGCTGGTCCGGCCGGGGGGCTCCTTCAATTTTATCTACTGAGGCGGTGGCCTTGGTTAGGCCCTTCTCTTTGGCTGAGCTCAAGGAGGCTGTTTGGGACCTTAACGCGGACAGTTCGTCGGGCCCTGACGGGTTCCCGGTGGCCTTCTACCGTGATTTCTGGTATGTGGTGGCTCAATACGTGTTGGATGTTGCTCGCGAATTCTGTGAAGGGAACCGTGGGTTTGATAAAATTAATAGGGCCCTTATTGTTATGATCCCTAAGACTCCTGCGGCCAATCGCATCGAAGAATTTCGGCCTATTTCTATCTCGAATGGGATTTATCTAATCATTGCTAAGGTCTTGGCCAGGAGGCTCACTCCCCTTCTTGCTTCGCTGATCTCGCCTTCGCAGGCCGCCTTTATTCGTGGGCGGCAGATATCGGATTATTTCGCGGTGGCCTCCGAGATGGTTGCGGCATGGAGGAAGTCTAATTCGATGGGGATTCTTTGGAAGATCGATTTCGCAAAGGCTTATGATTGCCTTGATTGACGTTTCCTATGATCGGTTTTGAGGCGGAGGGGCTTCCCGGAGGTTTGGATTTCGTGGGTGCGGCGTTGTGTGACCACGACCTCCCTCTCCGTTTTGCTTAATGGTCACACCGTCGGGGGATTCTTCCAGCCAAGGAGGGGGGTGCGACAGGGATGCCCTCTTGCTCCTCTCCTCTTCATGCTGGCGGCTGACGTTCTGCCTCGTATGATTGACAGCGTGGTTGCGGCAGGTCTGACTCGGGGATACACTATTGGGGACTTCCATTTCCCCCTTATTCAGTTTACAGACGACACTCTTTGCTTTATCGAGGGTGGCCCTACTGAGGTATCCGGTATGGCCACTACTCTCCAGCTCTTCAGTGAGTTATCAGGGCTCTTGATTAATGGGTCTAAGTCTAAGGTGGTACCGTGGTACCCTTCGGAATGTCGCAGGCGGAGGTGTTGGAGTGTGGCCTGCTGTTGGGCTCTTCCCCCGGTGGACTCCCTTTCGACTACCTCGGCCTGCCTCTGGCTGTGGGTCGTGTCCGGCTCCGTGATTGGAAGGTGGTGGTGGAGAAGTTGGAGGCTCGCCTGGCCGGGTAGCGAGCGGCTTTACTGTCCAGGGGGAGGCGGCTGGTTCTTCTCAAGGCGGTGCTATCCTCTATTCCAATATATTTCTTCTTGGTTCGAGGTATGCCTAAGGGGATTCGGTTGTGCTTGGAGAGGTGTATGCAGGGATTCTTGTGGGGTAGGAAGGGGGAGGGGAGAAGGGGGGTTCATTTGGTGGGGTGGGGTGATGTCACGCGACCCAAGCGGGTTGGGGGCTTGGGAGTAAAGCGGCTGGAGGTGGTTAATGACGCCCTCTTGCTCAAGTGGGCTTCACGGGTTTGGGACAATGAGGAGAATTTCATGCTTAATGTACTGCGGGCGTTGCTGGGGGAGGAGCTGATGGGCGTTACTCGGGGGAACACGTTCGGCCACCTAACTCCGTTTTGGCGTGGAGTGATGAATGTTTTTACTCGCAATCGCTTTCTTTTTAAACCGGTGTTGGGCAAGGGGAATTCATTTCGTTTTTGGACCGATGACTGGTCCGGAAGGGGTGCTCTCAAGGATACATTCCCTCGTTTGTTTGCTTTGGTGGATGATAAGGAGGCTTCGGTGGCCTCGTGCTGGGAGGACGGCTGCTGGTATCCTCGGTTTATTGCGAACCTCTCGGATCAGCGTTTGGACGATTTACTTTCGTTGATGCGCCTGCTTGCGGAAGTTATCCAACCTAATGACGGCAACTACTGGGCATGGAAGGATGGTTCTTTCTCCACGAAGAAGGCGTACTTTGCTCTCGTTACTAGCAATCAAGTGGAGGACATTAATCTTGTGCGTGACTGCAGATTCCTGTGGGGGTTGAAGCTTCCAGAGCGCATTGGCATTTTCTTATGGCTTCTTCGTAGGGGGAGACTCTTAACTCGTGACCGATGTGCAAGTTTATTCCCCAATGTTGGGCCTAATTGCGGGCTTTGTGGCGCGGAGCGGGAAACCATCAACCACTTATTTTTCGATTGCGGGTTGGTTCGTGGCCTTTGGGATGATCTTGACTGGATCAATTCCGTGTCCATATCTGCTTTTTGCGAGAGCTTGATAAACCTTAGGGGCAGGGAAAGGAAGGATTTGCTGGATCCGATTGCGAGGTTGTGGAGCATATGGCTGGGGAAGAATGAGGCCCTCTTTGCGGGCCAACGCTTCTACAGGGAAAACATTATTACCCTTGCTACGCGTCTTCTGGTTGATTGGTGTCTTGGGTAGGCCTGGTTTGGGTTTTTTTTGGGGGGAGGGTGTTTGACTTCGGGTACCCCTTCGGTTCTTCTTATTTGTTCGACTCTTTTAACACTGTTTTAATATCTTGTTACGTTTTCTTTTTAATATATTGGGGTGAACACCGTTGAGTGTCTCCCCCTTTTTTTGAGCGTAAAAAAAAACAAAGTGGATGTTTCATCCATGGGTGCTTTCAAAGGTCTGGCACCCATTATCAAAATGGATGGAACCAACTATGAACTGTGTGCCATGCAGTTCATGAGTCTGATGCAGTGTAATGGCAAGAAGCACATCCTCACGACTGGGACGAATGCCTCATGGGAGGCAGATGATGCTTATGCACGAGTATGGCTATTTGGGACTGTCTCATCCGAGATAGCAAATGATATTCTGAGCCAGCCAACGGCGAAGGCTATGTGGGACATTCTCGCCGCCACATACTCACCGGCTAAGAATGAGTCGAAGATACTTCAGCTCCAGCACGATATCTTCACATCCAAGCAGAATGGCCGTCCTCTTCATATACTTTATACTTCATTGAGGGGTATGTTTGAGAAGTTGCATAGTTATATTCCCTTGACTGCTACGCCGGAGCAGCTCAAGGCATACGTAGATTCTGTGATGATTGGAGGTTTTCTAGCAGCTCTTGATTCTGAGTATGATGCTGCTCGTGCCCAGATCCTTACTGACGCTACCATACCTCCAATGGAGGAGGCATATCACAGATTGAGTAGACTATCTATATCCTCAGGAGGTACTCTGCAGTCCCAGACATCTTCAGCTATGGCCGCCTCTCGTGGTAGGGGAAGCCATTTACCATATCGTGGTAGAGGGAGCTCTAACCGTGGCAGAGGAGGGGGTGTCGACCCCGTCAGCCGTGCACATATTGTCATAGATCTGGTCACTCTGAGGATACAGCTATTCCAAGCATGGGTTTCCTCCTTCAGCCCGGGTTGCAGAGCAGATACAACCAGTTGGGAGCCCTTCACCTACATGTGATCGGCGATTTGATGAGCTTGTTGCTCGACTCAGGGATATTATGCCCACTGCCAGTTCTACCGGATCTCCTTCGGGATCATCAGAGGTGGCTGCATCAGCATCAACGTCTACTCCAGGTACAGAGTATGCCTTTACTACTTGTTACAGGGCAGACTTATCAGAGTGGATTATGGATTCAGGTGCATCACATCATCTATGTGGTGACAAAGGCCAGTTTAGTGTCTTTACTCTTGTTCAGCCTGGACGGTCTGTTGTGATTGCAGATGGTACACATTCCCCCATCACTGGTCAGGGGGAGGTGCAGTTGACTTCTACCTTGAGGCTTCCTAATGTTCTCTATGCTCCTCAATTCTCTATGAATTTATTATCAATTAGTCAGATCACCAAAGATTTACATTGTCGTGCCATATTTGATCCTTCTGCTCTCGTGTTTCAGGACATACTCACGGGCAGAGTGATTGGAACTGGCCGTGAGCAAGGGGGCCTTTACAGACTTGTGCAGTCCCCATATGCTGGCGCCTCATCTTCTCTACACAATGGGTATGTTTCTCCATACATGTGGCATCTGAGATTTGGTCACCTTCCTCTGCAAAAGCTGGTTCATGTTCTTCCACAGATTTCTCCTCGCTCCACCTTTCAGTGCGAGGCTTGCCAGCTTGGGAAGCATCACCGATCTTTCTTTTCCCTCACGCGACGTGCGGTGCTCTTCCAGACCTCCGGCTAAGCCGTTTCCAGGGTGGACAGGCTGTTAAACAGAAAAGATAATGTAGCATCCGGTTTCCAATCAAACCCGAAGTCGTCCGATTTTGGGACTAATGAACCCAAAAACGTTGTCGGTCAATACTAACCAACCTAAAACGACCAATTGGTAGTGAATCAAAAGTTGTTCGGGTGAAACTGATCAAAAATCGGTCACTTCGTAATGCGCGCCGCGAAAAAGCCGCGATGCAAATTCGGAAACCGCGAAACGAACCGAGACCATCATTAGATCCGATTCGACGTTACAAGACCAACGGAATGGACCGTTCGTCAATCGGAGGTCGTTTGGTATTTTTAAAACACAAAATTTAATCCGAAATCGAAACCGTACCTCGAAAAATTCGGACATCCAAACCCGACCGAAAGTATATCAACATTATACTCATATTGATCATAGTTCCGAGACGGTCAAAACAAGATATTGCGCGTCAGAAACCGACGCTCGAGACATGAATACGGTTAGCTTTAAATTTTTCAAACAAAGAGAGCTTTGTAAATAATAAAATAAAATAAAAAAACAAAATAAATACAGCAGACTCTGCTCCGTTAAAAATTTTTTTTTTCCAGTGACAGATTCTCTCCAGGATTTGGTTTTCTCTCTCTGCAGCCCACATGGCCTAATTACAATTCCATGTGTCATCTTGCAAATCCTCTCTTCTCTCTTATATATAGAAAGCCACAGCCTTTCTCCCCCACCGTCTATTCTTCTCCAAGAAAGTTCTCCCTCGCTGGACACCCAAATTCCCAATTTCCACTGCAAGTTTCCAATTCCAGCTGTGAGAACCTCTCCTTCTCTATTTTTTTTTCCAAATTCTCCCTCAATCTCAACTAAAAAAGAACTCCAGATCACTGCCAAAATTCATCAGGTGTTGTTGCTTGGATACCGTAGCAATCTTTGCTACTATTTTGGAGGTTGATTAACAGCTGAATGCAGCTAACTTAAAGCAATACATGCTGATCAGACCTTGCATGCACTCTTTTCCTTCAGATTTGAAGAAATTAAGGTACAATCCTATCCCTAGACCTCCTATTTGCTGCCATACATGCTCATTTGACTAATCATATGCACAATCCTTTTCTCCACTCTCCTTGTTGCTATACATATGGTTTTACATATAATCTGATCCAGCATGTGTGAAAATAAATGAGTTGTCCTGGAATAAAGATAGAATTCCCATTATAATTTCATCAGGGAAAATCAGTTACTTGTGATTTATTTAGGAAATAGAAATATATAAAGGGTGTGGATAGAATAGAAGAAGGTTTCGTTGATGATCTGCTTAGGATGATCTGAATAAGATTTTTTTTAATATTGAGAATTTGATTTAATATGAAGGGCATACAGAGGTTTTTCATATACCCATGATTAAGGACTGAATTTGATGATCCCATTAGGCAAAGTATATATCTATAAAATTTTGTTTAGTGGTAGTCTTCCAGACAGAGTCAATCTAGCAACGAATGATATTATGATGACAAATACTTTAAGTGCCATTTAACAATTGTAATTCTCCAAAAATCTGTAAGCATATAAGAAAACACTAAAAAGGACTATCCATCTACAACTATATACCATTTCAACTTATAATTATATTTACTAAGTTTTCCTTTAACTTTCCAAAACTTGTATGAACGGATTAATATCCACAACATTCCCATTTCTAGGGAAGAATCATGATTTGAAATGATTTTCATTTAGTGTGCAACTTGGTTTATAATTAATCTAAAGTTAATGGATGTACATTGTGTTCATACACATATATGAAGAAAAAAAAACTAAGGCTGGAAACCCGTATAATTGGTGTAGTATTGCTAAAGTATGTTAAAACACTTTAATTAGAAAATGGTAAGCGATACCTTGTTGAGGTAAATATTGAGATGTTTTTACTGGGGAATACCGTTTAGTGATATATTCCACATACATCAGCTAAGTCAAGTATATAATATATTGAGAAATGCAAGAAGTGCTCTCAAATAAAATTTAATGTGGTTTAAAAAAAATATGGGGGGGTTTCAGGTCTGTTAAATAGATTTAAAATCCATGATTTTTTTCTTCAGAGATAATGTCTAACGTGCTCCAACTATATCAATATGATCTCGTAATGAGGAGTTTCGAGTTGCAAGGTAATATGATTAATACAATCATTTTTTTCTATTCAATAATTTTGAGATCATTATACTAAGTGATCATCATCAAAGAATATACATATATGTCTTTAATACAACAAAAGACCTAAACTTGCTCAACCAACCACATAGTGCTATCAACAAAATTCATGACCAAGAAAATCTAGATCTGTACCACTAACCACACGATGAGTTGAAAAAGAGAGTAGACAATCAAGTGGAGATGATTGGAATCAGTGATGTCTAATAAATTTATAAATATTGCCGATCATGGTGACCTTTACACCTGACCGTGCGAGGGCGCGGTGACCCTCACCTGGGCGGATGAAAGGAAGCCCAGTTAGGGCAGCGGCCGCTTAATGCGCGGGTCTAGGATCCCAGTCTTTTCACGGTTTTTACGCGAGCTCGCAGTGTTTTTACGCCTCGTTGGGATCTTGACTTTAGACCAGTTCCGCTGACCCTGTCTTTAGGATACCCAGACGGGGGATCCTTGGTTTTCAGTTTTTACGTACGAGCTTGTCCGCTCGTACTAGTCGGGCAGTTTTCTAGATCGACTTTTCTAGAGAGTCTCTCTCACCCGTCTCAGTGGCGTAGTTGGGGAATAGACCTATCCCTCTATTGGACCGCGCTTCCAATTAGAGGGCGAGACGTAAGAGCCATTTGTAGGCTTCTTCACCGCTTGAGTTACTTCGCCAAATAGACTTGGCGATTCTATATCTAGATCATTCATATCTACATCTACATCATCTGGAGTTATATCTGAATCAATTGAAGTCAAGAATTGGAGAGGTTATGATCAAAAGTTGAAAATTGCTAGAAATTGATGTCTACACTCATATACTCATGAATATTCAACTACAACATAAATATGTCTTATGTGGGAAATATTGGGTTATGGGGAAATCATTAGAAACACATTACAAACAATTTGAGAACCCTTTTTACTTATGCAAGTAGATAAAAAAAATGTGCTTGTTCTACCTTTCTACTTGCTCTCTTTTGCACATTAAATTACTTGTTATTTATTTTAAACTACGGGTTTGTATTCACGTTAGTGATTCCTCTTCTTCCTTGCACGTATGGCAGGCAAAGGGCATGCTGTTTAGTAGCTGTTCATGCTTCCTGGAGACAGAGTATACACTAGACGGTATGAATTACTTGTCTCAGTTTTTGTTCAGTCGGTAATGTAAATGTTATCTCTTTTGTATTACTTGGGATATATGTTGTAATATGGAAGATGCTTGTACATGTTGTAATGGATATGAATATTAATGAAATGGAATTTGGTGCCATTTGTCTCTCTGTGATCTTGTGGTTATGTTGTGTATGTGAATGTCATGTGGATAATTAGCCGCGCGAAAAATTTTCCCTGCTTTTCTACAACTTAATGCGATCTCATGTGAATAATAGTGCGAGTATATGATTAACGGGTACCCGGATCCTGAGGGGTTCACAGTTTGGTATCAGAGCAGTGGTACCTCGATACACACATTCGCAGTATTTCTATTCCGATCGCATTAAGTTCTCTTATAGCGATAGTCTTCAGACTTGTCGTGAGTTCGAGAAGGGAATTATGACATTCATATTCAATAACTACAGATGTCACCAAGTTCATTAATTTTCATATTATATCCCAAGAAGAGAAGAGCATTTACGATAAGTATCTGTCTATGGCATTTTTATGACTAATTATGGTTCTCATGCAGAGCCATGGCATCTCGACCAGGTCAGGATACTTCTGATCAGGTGGCACACATACTGAGCGCACTTACTGATCTTCAGCAGCAGCAGGCTGCTATGAGAGGCCGACAGGAGCAGATATTGGCCCAACAGACCGATATTGCTGACAGACAGACGGACATAGAGATGAGATTTGAGGACCTGTCAGATTTCACGTACCATCCATCCCAGGATGGGATACGGCAGGACCAGCACCAGTCCGTTGAGGTGGAGCAGCCTCATCCCGATGATCCACTTGAGGAGGCACCAGAGCATGGAGCTGAGGAGGATGCAGACTTAGACAGGGAGCAGGACCTTGTTGACTTTGCTGACGAGGGGGCGTACGAGTACTCAGCTATTCACAGGCACCGATCCATTTTCACATCCTACCAGCGCGCCAACATACCCTTGTTCGAGGGAACAAGTCCACCAGATGATGCTGAGCAGTGGCTGAAAAGAGTAATGAAGGTGCTCAGGACGATTCATGCGCCACGAAACACGTGGCTATCTTTCATAGAATATTCACTGACAGATTTTGCCGAGAGATGGTGGGAGGCCGTAGTGTCCGAGTTAGGCCGAGAGCCTACTTGGAATGATTTCGAGACGAGGTTCAGAGCCCACTTCTTTTCTGCGAAGTGGAACGAGTCCCAACGCCGATAGTTTGCAGAGCTTCGTCAGGGACAGATGACAGCTAGGGATTACTTTATCAGATACACAGAGCTGTCACGACATACACGAGTGGCTGGCGCATTTCCAGAGGAGAATCTGGAAAAGTTCATTGGCGGCATGCGAGAGGAGGTGCAGGAGAAGCTGGCAGGACTACATATCACTTCTATCTCCGAGGCTACCGATGCTGCGGAGAAGTTCGAGGACATCAGGAGGAGACGTTTCGGGAGCTCGTCTGGAGCAACACCTAGACCGCGACGATATTTTGGACCGATACGTCGACCGTTTCAGCAGCAGAGGTCAGACAAACGGTTCCGACCTACAGGTTCGACATTCTCTGGCAGTGCTCGCTCTTCTCCATTGACTACTCTAGGAGGAGCACTTGTCGGACGTGGCACAGAGTCCGCTCGACCATCTGGGTCGCAGCGAGCAGATAGACCACTAGCCGGACCATCTCGGAGCACAGGCACAACTACTCCACCTACCAGGCCAGTCAGATGCTATCGATGTCACGAGTGGGGACATTACCGACCACAGTGCCCACAGGCTTCTGGCGAGCCTCAGCCACAGCCTTCAATGTCACAGCCTCAGACACAGCGTTCAGGGAGTTTCCGTGGTAGGAAATCCAATTTTAGGCGACATCAGCAGAGACAGACGCAGAGTGTGGCAGGATCTAGTGCTGCATCAGCCAGGCAGGGACAATTACATGCCGTTACTGAGGAGCAAGCACGTTCAACGGCTACTGTGGTGAAAGGTATGGTCTCAGTCTTGGGCCGACCTTTCCATGTTTTATTCGATTCCGACGCGACACACTCTTTCCTTGCTTCGAGGTTGCTTGTTTCTTTAGATAGAGTTGCAGAGACGCTATCGTCTCCATATCACATCCGAGGGCCAGGTGGCCAGTTATTTGTCATATCTCTGATAGTCAGGCACTTGCTCATACTGATTGGCGGTCATGAGATGATCGTAGACTGTCTACTCCTACAGCTTGATGAGTTCGACTTGATTTTAGGCATGGATTGGCTATCCGTTCATCATGCACTTGTTGATTGCTTTAGGAAGACGGTTGTCTTCAGGATTCCAGATCTACCCGAGTTCACTTTTGAGGGTACTACACATGACTCCACCATGGAGTACATTTCAGTATTGCGAGCCCAACGACTTGTTAACCATGGTTGCGATTCATATATTGCTTTTGTTCGGGAGTTGTCTGATCAGGAGCCGATGATACAGGATATCCGAGTAGTATCTGAATATCCAGACGTATTTCCTGATGAGCTACCAGGGCTACCTCTTGAGGGAGAGATCGAATTCGAGATCACATTGCTGCCAGATACACAGCCGATCTCTATGTCACCATATCGCATGGCACCAGCCGAGTTGAGGGAGCTGAAGGTGCAGTTGCAGGAGTTGCTTGATTTGGGATTCGTGAGACCGAGCACTTCACCTTGGGGTGCTCCGGTTCTATTTGTCAAGAAGAAGGATGGATCCATGAGACTATGCATCGACTACAGGCAGCTGAACAAGAGAACGGTGAAGAACCGTTATCCCTTGCCACGAATCGATGATTTGTTTGACCAGCTCCAGGGATCTTCGGTTTTCTCGAAGATCGATCTTCGCTCAGGCTACCATCAGCTGAGGATTCGCGAGTCGGATATTCCGAAGACAACCTTCAGAACTCGCTATGGACACTACGAGTTTGTGGTGATGCCGTTTGGGCTCACCAATGCACCTGCGGCTTTCATGGATATGATAAACCGTATCTTCCGTCCATACTTGGACAAGTTTGTAGTGGTGTTCATCGATGATGTGCTCATCTATTCACGGAATGAATGGGATCATGCGAATGATCTACGGATTGTCTTAGATACATTGCGGGAGCACAAGCTATATGCCAAGTTGAGCAAGTGCGAGTTCTGGTTATCTCAGGTCTCATTTCTCGGGCATATCATTTCTGGAGCAGGCATTGCAGTTGATCCTGCAAAGATAGATGCAGTTATGTCTTGGGAGCAGCCCAAGACAGTTACTCAGATTCGGAGCTTTCTCGGACTAGCAGGTTATTACAGACGCTTTGTCAGCGGATTTTCACGCATCGTCCGTCCATTGACACAATTGACGCAGAAGGGAGTTCCATTCATTTGGAACGATTCATGTGAGCAGGCCTTCCAGACACTGAAGGAGAGGTTGACTACAACGCCTATTCTTGCTCTTCCTTCAGGTACTCAGGACTATGCAGTCTACACAGATGCATCTGGGGAAGGTCTGGGAGCAGTGTTGATGCAGAGAGGACAGGTGATTGCTTACGCATCACGGCGGTTGAGACCGCACGAGCGGAACTACCCCACACATGACTTGGAGTTGGCGGCAGTTGTTTTCGCCTTGAAGATCTGGCGCCACTATCTATATGGGGTGAACTTCGAGATTTTCACGGATCACAAGAGCCTAAAGTACATCTTTGATCAGAAGGAGTTGAACATGAGACAGCGCAGATGGCTCGAGCTACTGAAGGATTATGATTGCACGATCTCTTACCATCCCGGTAAGGGAAACGTGGTGGCTGATGCACTTAGCAGGAGAGCGCATGCTGATGGTACGACAAACTGGCTATACACGTGGGATACGCTTGCAGCTTTGATCGATTGGCATCCTCAGGAGAGCGCATCCATTTCTACCGCCGTGCCTCCACGATACAGCAATCTTTGGGATCGTATTGTAGAAGGCCAGAAGACCGATCCTTGGATTCATGATAGATACATGCGCGCCGTCAAGGACGAATTTGACGACTTTGTTGTGATGGAGTCTATTTTATGGAAGGCAGGACGGGTCGTTGTACCCAATGACGAGCAGCTTCGCAGAGACATTTTGGACGAGGCACACAGTTCACGGTTATCTATCCATCCAGGCAGTACGAAGATGTACCGTGATCTGCGTCGACATTTTTGGTGGGATGGAATGAAGCGCGATGTGGCACTACATGTTAGCAGATGCATGACCTGTCAGATGGTCAAGGCTGAGCACAGGAGACCGCCAAGATTATTGCAGTCTCTCCCCATTCCCAAGTGGAAGTGGGAGAGCATTTCTATGGATTTTGTCACAGGTCTGCCGAAGACGCCAGGAGGCCATGATTCTATTTGGGTCGTTGTTGATAGGTTGACCAAGTCAGCCCATTTCATACCTGTCAACACGACTTACACTCCATCCAGGTTGGCCAAGCTCTATGTGCAGAACATTATCAGGCTGCATGGTATACCACGTGAGGTGGTGTCTGACAGAGATTCGAGATTTACATCTCATTATTGGCACCAGTTTATGTCAGCACTACAGACAGAGCTGAAGATGAGTTCTGCATATCATCCACAGACTGACGGTCAGAGTGAGCGCACCATTCAGACACTGGAGGATTTGCTTCGCGCTTGCACTTTGGAGTGGAAAGGGTCCTGGAAGGACCATTTGCCTTTGGTGGAATTCACGTACAACAACAGCTATCACTCCAGTATTGGCATGGCAACATTCGAAGCCCTATACGGGCGGAGATGCCTCACGCCTCTCAGTTGGCGTGAGGTAGGTGATCATGCTCTCTATTCCGTGGATCTCATGGAGGAGACTGCGAGAGCCGTTGATCTTGTGAGACGGAGGCTTCTGATGGCACAGAGCTGCCAGAAGAGCTATGCGGATCGTCGGAGGAGAGACTTAGAATTCCAGGTAATCTAATTATTTCTTCTTCATCTATGACATATATATATGTCCAATTTAATCTCATATTAATGACACTCCTATCGATTTTAGGTTGGAGATTGGGTATTTTTGCGAGTATCTCCCATGAAGGGAGTGCAGAGATTCGGTGTTCGTGGCAAGTTGGCGCCGCGATACGTTGGACCGTTCGAGATTCTTGCGAGAGTGGGGAAAGTGGCATACCGAGTAGCCCTTCCTCCACATCTTTCAGCTATTCATGATGTTTTCCACATATCCAATCTGAGGAAGTATGTCCACGACCCTCGACACATTATCAGTTACGAGAATCTCGATGTAGAGCCGGATTTGACTTATGAGGAGAAGCCAGTCCAGATACTTGACCGCGCTGAGAAGAAGCTACGCAGCAAAGAGATTTCATTGGTCAAGGTTTTGTGGCACCGACACGGCGTCAAGGAAGCGACATGGGAAACTGAAGCCGACATGGGGCACGATACCCGCAGCTATTCTGATGTAATCATCAAAACAAGATTTTGTAATTAGATATATTATAAATATATGACTTGTTTTCTCTTTGAGATTTTTTTATGGGTTCAAAACCCTTTGAGGTTTTTATGGACATATGAAATTTAAACAAGTCATCGAATAGCTTTAATTCGAGTCTCGAGGACGAGACTCCCTTTGAGGTTTTTATATTTGTAGCATCCGGTTTCCAATCAAACTCGAAGTCGACCGATTTTGGGACTAATGAACCCAAAAACGTTGTCGGTCAATACTAACCAACCTAAAACGACCAATTGGTAGTGAATCAAAAGTTGTTCGGGTGAAATTGATCAAAAATCGGTCACTTCGTAATGCGCGCCGCGAAAAAGCCGCGACGCAAATTCGGAAACCGCGAAACGAACCGAGACCATCATTAGATCCGATTCGACGTTACAAGACCAACGGAATCGACCGTTCGTCAATCGGAGGTCGTTTGGTATTTTTAAAATACAAAATTTAATCCGAAATCGAAACCGTACCTCGAAAAATTCGGACATCCAAACCCGACCGAAAGTATATCAACATTATACTCATATTGATCGTAGTTCCGAGACTGTCAAAACAAGATATTGCGCGTCAGAAACCGACGCTCGAGACATGAATACGGTTAGCTTTAAATTTTTCAAACAAAGAGAGCTTTGTAAATAATAAAATAAAATAAAAAAAACAAAATAAATACAGCAGACTCTGCTCCGTTAAAATTTTTTTTTTCCAGTGACAGATTCTCTCCAGGATTTGGTTTTCTCTCTCTGCAGCCCACATGGCCTAATTACAATTCCATGTGTCATCTTGCAAATCCTCTCTTCTCTCTTATATATAGAAAGCCACAGCCTTTCTCCCCCACCGTCTATTCTTCTCCAAGAAAGTTCTCCCTCGCTGGACACCCAAATTCCCAATTTCCACTGCAAGTTTCCAGTTCCAGCTGTGAGAACCTCTCCTCTATTTTTTCCCCCAAATTCTCCCTCAATCTCAACTAAAAAAGAACTCCAGATCACTGCCAAAATTCATCAGGTGTTGTTGCTTGGATACCGTAGCAATCTTTGCTACTATTTTGGAGGTTGATTAACAGCTGAATGCAGCTAACTTAAAGCAATACATGCTGATCAGACCTTGCATGCACTCTTTTCCTTCAGATTTGAAGAAATTAAGGTACAATCCTATCCCTAGACCTCCTATTTGCTGCCATACATGCTCATTTGACTAATCATATGCACAATCCTTTTCTCCACTCTCCTTGTTGCTATACATATGGTTTTACATATAATCTGATCCAGCATGTGTGAAAATAAATGAGTTGTTCTGGAATAAAGATAGAATTCCCATTATAATTTCATCAGGGAATATCAGTTACTTGTGATTTATTTAGAAAATAGAAATATATAAAGGGTGTGGATAGAATAGAAGAAGGTTTCGTTGATGATCTGCTTAGGATGATCTGAATAAGATTTTTTTTAATATTGAGAATTTGATTTAATATGAAGGGCATACAGAGGTTTTTCATATACCCATGATTAAGGACTGAATTTGATGATCCCATTAGGCAAAGTATATATCTATAAAATTTTGTTTAGTGGTAGTCTTCCAGACAGAGTCAATCTAGCAACGAATGATATTATGATGACAAATACTTTAAGTGCCATTTAACAATTGTAATTCTCCAAAAATCTGTAAGCATATAAGAAAACACTAAAAAGGACTATCCATCTACAACTATATACCATTTCAACTTATAATTATATTTACTAAGTTTTCCTTTAACTTTCCAAAACTTGTATGAACGGATTAATATCCACAACATTCCCATTTCTAGGGAAGAATCATGATTTGAAATGATTTTCATTTAGTGTGCAACTTGGTTTATAATTAATCTAAAGTTAATGGATGTACATTGTGTTCATACACATATATGAAGAAAAAAAATTAGGGCTGGAAACCCGTATAATTGGTGTAGTATTGCTAAAGTATGTTAAAACACTTTAATTAGAAAATGGTAAGCGATACCTTGTTGAGGTAAATATTGAGATGTTTTTACTGGGGAATACCGTTTAGTGATATATTCCACATACATCAGCTAAGTCAAGTATATAATATATTGAGAAATGCAAGAAGTGCTCTCAAATAAAATTTAATGTGGTTTAAAAAAAATATGGGGGGGGGGTTTCAGGTTTGTTAAATAGATTTAAAATCCATGATTTTTTTTTCTTCAGAGATAATGTCTAACGTGCTCCAACTATATCAATATGATCTCGTAATGAGGAGTTTCGAGTTGCAAGGTAATATGATTAATACAATCATTTTTTTCTATTCAATAATTTTGAGATCATTATACTAAGTGATCATCATCAAAGAATATACATATGTCTTTAATACAACAAAAGACCTAAACTTGCTCAACCAACCACATAGTGCTATCAACAAAATTCATGACCAAGAAAATCTAGATCTGTACCACTAACCACACGATGAGTTGAAAAAGAGAGTAGACAATCAAGTGGAGATGATTGGAATCAGTGATGTCTAATAAATTTATAAATATTGCCGATCATGGTGACCTTTACACCTGACCGTGCGAGGGCGCGGTGACCCTCACCTGGGCGGATGAAAGGAAGCCCAGTTAGGGCAGCGGTCGCTTAATGCGCGGGTCTAGGATCCCAGTCTTTTCACGATTTTTACGCGAGCTCGCAGTGTTTTTACGCCTCGTTGGGATCCTGACTTTAGACCAGTTCCGCTGACCCTGTCTTTAGGATACCCAGGCGGGGGATCCTTGGTTTTCAGTTTTTACGTACGAGCTCGTCCGCCCGTACTAGTCGGGCAGTTTTCTAGAGCGACTTTTCTAGGGAGTCTCTCTCACCCGTCTCAGTGGCGTAGCTGGGGAATAGACCTATCCCTCTATTGGACCGCGCTTCCAATTAGAGGGCTAGACGGAAGAGCCATTTGTAGGCTTCTTCACCGCTTGAGTTACTTCGCCAAACAGACTTGGCGATTCTATATCTAGATCATTCATATCTACATCTACATCATCTGGAGTTATATCTGAATCAATTGAAGTCAAGAATTGGAGAGGTTATGATCAAAAGTTGAAAATTGCTAGAAATTGATGTCTACACTCATATACTCATGAATATTCAACTACAACATAAATATGTCTTATGTGGGAAATATTGGGTTATGGGGAAATCATTAGAAACACATTACAAACAATTTGAGAACCCTTTTTACTTATGCAAGTAGATAAAAAAAATGTGCTTGTTCTACCTTTCTACTTGCTCTCTTTTGCACATTAAATTACTTGTTATTTATTTTAAACTACGGGTTTGTATTCACGTTAGTGATTCCTCTTCTTCCTTGCACGTATGGCAGGCAAAGGGCCTGCTGTTTAGTAGCTGTTCATGCTTCCTGGAGACAGAGTATACACTAGACGGTATGAATTACTTGTCTCAGTTTTTGTTCAGTCGGTAATGTAAATGTTATCTCTTTTGTATTACTTGGGATATATGTTGTAATATGGAAGATGCTTGTATATGTTGTAATGGATATGAATATTAATGAAAAGGAATTTGGTGCCATTTGTCTCTCTGTGATCTTGTGGTTATGTTGTGGATGTGAATGTCATGTGGATAATTAGCCGCGCGAAAAATTTTCCCTGCTTTTCTACAACTTAATGCGATCTCATGTGAATAATAGTGCGAGTATATGATTAACGGGTACCCGGATCCTGAGGGGTTCACAGATAACTCTTCCCAAGGCCCCTGCCAACGTCTCCGGACATCGTAACGTTGCCGTCAACCGCCACATCCCGGTTCAGGAATTTTAACCCGATTCCCTTTCAGAGCTTCGCACGCGAACACGATCTCCGACGGGCTTCCCCCGTGCCTTAGGATCGACTAACCCATGTACAAGTGCCGTTCACAGGTAACCTTTCCCCTCTTCGGTCTTCAAAGTTCTCATTTGAATATCTGAGAAGCGTAAAAAAATTCATGATTTGAGAAGTCGGAAAATTTGTAACGGCTTATTTTGTTTTATTTTCCCCCATTTATGCATCTCTTTGTCTTCTCCCAACTTGGTCGATGTCTCTGTTTTCCGACAAGTATGGGAGAAAGGGGGAGTGTTGTGTAGAGTTACAGATCTATTCAGATTCTCCAGATCCAGATCCAGATTTGCAGACCATTCAGATTCCAGACTCTACAATTGTTCAGACTCGACGATTGATGTTCCGAGTCCTCAGTTTTAGACACGCACGAGTTTGCGGTCATTTTTAGATGAGCATATGTTGCCATCATCAGTTTGAGGTCCCCATCATTCTTGTTTTTGTTCGGCCAGAGTTTTCATGTGAGCCATAGGGACTCTAGATCAGAGGACCATTCCCTTGAGGGCAAGGGTTTTCATGTGGTATCATAGGTACACCAGAGCAGTGCACCATTCTCTGAGCCAGATGGGAGAGACCCAGTTCTCCGACGAGGAGACTTCAGGCGCAGTTTCAGACTCGATGGTCAGATTCCGAGTCTTCAGTTGACTCACACTCTAGCCCGTTCGTCCTCCTCACCTGCACGGCATGAGAAGCAACGTCCTCGACTGCAACAATGTGCGCGTTGGGTTGATATTGTCCGTAGTGTCCTGTAACGTTGAGTTGAGTTTCTTTTTGTTTGTCCAAGTTGAGCATTGCATGCTCCAGCTTGAGGGGGAGTGTTGGAGTATTTGGTAGTGCGCCTATTGTGTTGTAGCAGGGTAAATGGATCCTGGAGGAGATCCATTTACCCCATCCAGTGTTTAGTCCCACATCGTCCAGTGGTGGGACTTGGAGGCTCTGGAGAGGCTATATAAGGAGCCCCAGACCTCCTGTATCCATTGAGAGAAAGTCAATAGAAAAACACGCCCCTTTGAGGGCTTCTCCCGTGGTTTCATCCCGCTCCTCACGGAGTAGGATTCCACGTAAAAATCCCGCGTTCTTATTCTTTCTTTATCTTTATCCATGTTTACGCTTTCGCTTCCGATTTTCTAACATGATGATTTTGTATGAAACCAATTCGCTGGGGATAAACTAGAGTGGGGTGCATTCTCTCGAGCCTGGTCGCAGTAGAAGCAGAGAGGACTTTTTAAAGTGTTAGAGTCTTATGGGTCTTTAGCCTCTTAAGGAGGGGGAGTCAAATTTGGAGATAAGAGAGATGAAAATATAATTCAAACCTCTGCAGTAGGTGAGGGTAGTAAAGATGCGTTGAATGACATTTGTAACATTATCCCTAAAAATGTTTCAACAAGAAATAACCGTGAAGCCATCAAACTGGGTTTTTGTCGGAGTCCATAGTATGAAAAATGCTCAAAATTTTAAATTTAGATTGACTAATGATAGAATGGTCATCCTGTCCACTGACATTTTTTTTTGTGTGCGTACCTAAACTGAAGTAGTAACTTTTATGCTTCCTGGTTACTTCTGAGCAAGGATGAATATATAACAACCGACTGCTTTCTAGACTGTTCAAATTTGATCTTCAATTTCTACAATGTTCTCCAGTGAAGTGCGCGTTGAAGGACTGGAGACCTTAGATTATCTTGACAACTTAAAGGATCGGGAGCGCTTCACCGAGCAGGGGGACTCCATTACATTCGAATCAGAAGTTAGTATATGGATAATACCGGTTCTTTTCTTTCAATTATATCGTGTCTGGCCCTAATGCATTCTTGCTATCAAGATCGACAGGATATACCTTGGCACCCCAACTAAAATTGCGGTTCTCGACCACGAGAGAAAAAGAACTATAGTTCTGAGGAAAGATGGCTTACTTGACGCAGGTTTGCATTGCTTGCATGATTATCTTTTGGACTGCTTCCTTAGCTCTCATCCACCATGACTGATTCTGCAGTTGTGTGGAATCCCTGGGACAAAAAGGCCAAAGCTATGCAAGATTTCGGAGATGACGAGTACAAGTACATGGTATGTGTTGAGGCAGCTGCCATCGAGACACCCGTCACTCTTAAACCCGGTGAAGAGTGGAGAGGACGGCAGGAGCTATCGGTCGTCCCGTCCAGCTACTGCAGTGGACAATTGGATCCTCACAGGGTTCTCCATGGATGAAATTATTTTTTCTTGAGGCACGCTTCTTACTGTTTTTTCCTTTCTTTGAAGTGCACCTCCTTGTTTCTGCATAATAATTTTTCCGATCGATTCGACATCTCGTATATATAACTTTGAAGACAATCACTCAAGGATTATTCATTTATGCACAAGTAGTTGCCAGTAGTTAGAAATTGATGAGGACATTGAAGAGGTGATATATTGGATGTTTACTATCTTAATGTTGGCAAGGATATTAAAATCTTGCTATTGTAATGGTTAATATAATTGTGGGAGATTTAGAAGAGCATCCGATGGATTTTATTCTATGTAAAGGCAGCACATACATATTGATTGACTATTGCATGCATCACTCGATTTGCATTTTACTGCCGACGTCATTTCAGATTTTTTATTATTATTACATTCATGGATTGCAGCGAAGCTGACAGATTGCGTCTTATATGCAATGAAATTTTGATCAATGGTGAAGCCATTGGCATGAATCTTGATGTGATCGGCAAACACTCTAATAGAAATATGGACATCAAATTTTAGTTTAACCTCATAAAACCGAACTTAATTGTTACATATGAACTTTTGCTAAATGTTCAACTTATGTATGTATGTATTGAGCTTGGACATTCATTTTCCAAATGAACTCGAAAATATATTATTAAACCTATATTGAAATGAACTCGAACATGTGCCATCAAACATATATTGAACTGAATTCAAACTTGAATATTTCAATTTTCTTATCTAACTATTTGCAAGCATAAATATTTTTCTCAATCCTATATATAAGTTGGTTGAGCCAAAGAAACTATTAAGATGAATTTCATGCTTATTTCAAATTGTGAGCCCATATTTTGTTGGGAGAACCAACCGGCTGGGAGAAGCCTCCAACAAATCAGGTCGATTGAACGTTCTAATGCTACTTGTTACATTTCGAACCTATATCCAAATTATTATTGTTAGAAAATAAACACGCGGAAGCAAAACATGGAAGATGATAAATAAAATAATAACACAACGGGATTTTACGTGGAACCCTACTCCGTGAGGAGCGGGATAAAATCATGGGAGAAATCCTCAAAGGGGCATGTTATGCATTGCTTTTTCTCATTTGTTACAGGAGGCCTGTGGCTCCTTATATAGCCTCCACAGGGCCTTCAAGTCCCACCACTGGACGATGTGGGACAAAACTGTCGGATGAGGTAAATGGATCCTGGAGGTATCCATTTATCCATCTCCCATACATGTGACGCATATATCAATTACTCCAACAATTATCAAGGAAGGTTGACTATAGCATTCGGAGCCGATTGAATCTGTTGTTTACAATCCACTATCATATTTTATGAGGATTCTATGTGGGATTATACCTGAGATGTTATGTCAATATATGTATTTTTCATAAGATTTAAAAATACTCTACATGTACATGGTTTTCAATAGTTTCTCCAACGATGTGTGCATGCATGTGCAATCTCAATTCTTTTATAGAGTTCTCTAATTGATGAAGGAGTTTCAATCTTCAAGGATTTACTTATTCTATGGAATTCTAATTAATATAAGGGTTTCATTTGGTTTGGCTATTCCAGCTAGTACTAATTTTACTAATTAAACCCGATGTTGGGCAAAATTGAATTCAACTAAAGGACATGCCATATTTCAATACATGGGGAATAAGACTAGTAAGGGACTGACTGTTAAGGCTCATTTACAGGAGAGGAGGCGTAGAATTGCATGGCTCGACCATTTCCTTGATATGTTTTTTTGCCATCAGTTACACTTTGGGCAAGTATTAATCAAAGGAGCAAAGAAAAGTGGGATGGTGAAGATTAAATTGAATGATTGATATTGAATGCTCCTCAGAAAGCGAATGCACCATGTGCTCATTGGAAAATTACTTCGTATATGTGTGTGCGAGGAGGGGATTGAGGTTCCTACACTGGTGTGAAACCAAGTAACAAGCACATATACTCTCAATAGTTTGTCTTCTTTCGATCTAGATGGATTTGAGCGCTTTACTCCCACTTTCAGTCCATTTCCCAAGGAAAACCCTCCATCTCCATGCCCTAATGCCCTCTCCCTGACCTCACGATGTTGAACACTTCCCTCGCTACCGCACACGAAGGATGTGTTGTATCTTGTCCTCCATCCCCTGAACATGCTGCCCACACCACCGTACTCCATGTCTGAGGGAAAGTACGTTTAAGTTTGGATGATTACTCGGGGCCCTCTATACAATTAGGTTATGTACCTTGTCAACTTAGATATCATATAGTTGATGATCTATAAGGTTAGATCAGGAATAACTGATACATAGCTCATGATCTAAAGAGTTAGACCGATGACATAATTAACATCAGATAATGTTATCCAATAATCTGATCGAGGTCTGAGAAGACATGGTAATTTTCTTTGTAGACTATGTTTGATTGGTAATTGTAGAGGTTTACGTTATGTTATGATGTACCGTTACATATTTCTTATTTATCTCATGTACGTCTATGTAATTTACCCAAGGGTTTTCTCTCTATATAAGAGACCCTAGGGCTCTATGGAATAACACAATAGAACATTATCGACTCTGACATGGTATCAGAGCCAAAACCCTAATCTAGGGTTTTCCTCCACCCGCCTCCTCCCCGTTCGGCCGCCGCCTCTCCTTTCTTCGGCCGCCGCCCCCTCCATCCGCCAAGTCCCCATCCTCCCGCCGTCGAGGCTCCATCCCCCCCCGCCGAGGCTCCAACCCCCTCCCGCCGCCGGGGCCCCAGCCTCCAGCCGCCGAGGCTACAACCTCCTCCCAGCGCCGTCCTTACCAACCGCCGCCGACCCCACCCGCCGCCGCCAATCCCTCCAGTCGCTACTCGCGGCTCTCCTTCTCCGGTCGGCGTCGATTCAACGATGGGTTCAAGTGCATAAAGTCTACTTATGCACTTGAATCCAAACGGGTCTTTGTAGACGCTTGTTCTTTCATCATCCCTAGGTCTTCTTCTCCGGCGATATGCCAGAACAAAAGGTTGATATGCCCGCCATAGGTGCCTTTAAAGGTTCGACACCAATAGTCAAAATGGACAGGACGAACTACGAACTCTGAGCTATGCAGTTCCTGAGTCTTATGAAGTCATGTGGTAAGAAGCACATTCTTACAGAAGATGAGCCGACAGAGAAGACAGGGATATATGCCTCATGGGAGGCTGATGATGCGTATGCCAAGGTCTGCCTGTCAGGGACGCTCACGATGGAGATCACCAACGACGTCCTCCATCAACCCACCGCCAAGGCGATGTGGGATATTCTGGCTACTGCATATTCTCAAGTGAGGAACGAGACGAAGATGCTGCAGTTGCAACATGATATTTTTACCACGAAGCAAAATGGGCGGCCTCTTCATTCTCTGTACACGTCCCTACGTGGGATGTTAGAGAAATTATATAGCACCATCCCGCTCACTGCCACCCCCGAGCAGCAGAAGACGTTCCGCAATGCCACTATGGTAGGCGTATTACTTACTGCCCTTGATCCGGAGTACGAGGCAGCCCGCTCTCAGATCCTCGCTGATGCCACTATTCCTCCGATGGAGGAAGTCTACATGAGGCTCAGTCGTATCTCTGTTCCCTCCAGTGCAGCGACTCCACCTCCTTCGGCAATGGCAGTCTCCAGAGGACGAGGTAGTTCATCTTCATTTCGTGGCCGAGGAGGTTGCAGACATGGCCGAGGAGGTCGTGTGCGTTCAACATGCTCATTCTTTTGTCTCACTGGTCATTCCGAGGACACATGCTATTCCAAGCATGGATTTCCTCCTTCTGCT
This sequence comes from Ottelia alismoides, assembly GCA_037367405.1. Lineage (NCBI taxonomy): Eukaryota > Viridiplantae > Streptophyta > Magnoliopsida > Alismatales > Hydrocharitaceae > Ottelia > Ottelia alismoides. The sequence continues at coordinate 232,378 of JAZKJV010006308.1, read as the reverse complement.
CGTGTAGATGATCATGTTCAGGCTCCGTCAGCGTCGACTCCAGATCACAGGTTCGAGGAGCTAGTGGCACGGCTTCGTGACATTATGCCACAATCATCATCAGAGGGTGCTGGTACATCTGACATTGCGGCTTCTGCGTCAGCTACTACCTCTGCTACTGCCAGTACCTCAGGTAGTACTTCTACCCTTTGTAATAACCATGATCTCTCAGGTTGGATTGTTGACTCTGGAGCCACCCATCATCTCTGCCGTGATAGAGATATGCTGCAGTCCTACAGGGATATTCTGTCTGGTCGTTCCGTCCTCATAGCTGATGGCACTCATTCCCCTATTGTGGGTCAGGGGGAGACTTTCTTATTGCCCTCCATGCACTTACAAAATGTTCTACATGCACCAGAGTTCTCCATGAATTTATTATCAATTAGTCATATTACAAAAGATTTGCACTGTCGCACTATATTTGACCCATCTTCTGTCATTTTTCAGGACATACTAACGGGCAGGGTGTTTGGCTGTGGTTCTGAGCACAATGGCCTCTATCGTCTAGTACGGAACTTCTATGCTGGCATCTCACTACACTCTCAGGGATCTGTTTCTCCGTACACATGGCACCTTCATTTTGGTCACCTTCCACTCCAGAAGATGCGTCACCTCCTGCCACAGATCTCTTCGAATTCTTCATTTCGTTGTGAAGCGTGTCAGTTAGGGAAGCACCATCGTTCTAGCTTTCTTAGTCGTCAGGGTCGGAGCAGTCGCTCCCCGTTTGAGTTATTTCATATAGATATTTGGGGTCCTAGTCGTGTCCCGGATCATCAGGGTCATAGGTTTTATCTCATTGTGGTTGATGATTTCTCTCGTGTTTCTTGGACTTTTCTTCTTAAGAATAAATTTGAAGCAGGAAGTATTATCAAAAATCTTATCAATGAAGTGCAGAATGTTTTTTCCTCTAATGTTAAATATGTGCGCACAGATAATGCATTGGAATTCTGCACTCGTTCTCTTGCTTAATTTCTTTCCTCTAAAGGTATTATCCACCAAACTACATGTGCTTACACATCCCAACAAAATGGTGTCACGGAGAGGAAACATCGATACTTTCTTGATATTGCTCGCACGTTACTTATTCAAAGTTGTGCACCATTAGCCTTTTGGGGAGATGCTATACTTACATCATGCTATCTGGTCAATCGTATGCCTTCTACCGTTCTTGGAGAAAAGGCTCCAATCTCTGTTCTCTTTCCTGATAAGGACTTGTTTTCACTTACCCCTCGTGTCTTTGGAACTGTCGCCTTTGTTCACCGCTTGTCTCCAGGACTTGACAAGCTCTCTCCTAGAGCTGTTAAGTGTGTTTTTGTGGGTTACTCGTGGACACAAAAAGGATATCGTTGCTATGATCCCATTCACGACAAGTACTATGTGAGTGCTGATGTTACATTTTTTGAGCCAATTATGTACTTCTCCCCTGTAGGTGACAGATTGGTTTCCTCTACATCTACGGATGATAATGTCTATGTTCCCCTACCTCCAAGCCTGAGTCAATCTGAGTCCACTACACCAGCACCACCACCACCTCCATATCCTCCCATTCCACCATTCCCTAAGTTCTACACAAGGCGGTCAGGGCCTGCTCAAGCTACACGTCAACCATCCAGCACGCCTCAGGTATGCTCCGATGTTATCGCTAATGATGGGTTAGATAATGCACCGGTGCAGGAATCTTTGATACAGGAGGAGGATCTTCCAGTCACTACAGTGAATGATGATCTTGATCGTCCTATTGCTCATAGGAAGCAGAAGAGGCAATGTGTGTCCTATCCTCTTGCGTCTCAAGTGTCCTTTCATCGTCTTACTGGTGATTTCCAGAGGTTTGCAGCAGTTGTCTCGATGGTTGAGATTCCACGGACTTATCAAGAGGCCATGAAGATTGATTGCTGGCGTTTAGCCATGGAAGAGGATATGCGTGCCTTGCAGTCTCGAGGGACTTGGTCCCTAGTTCCCATTCCTCCTAGTGCTTCTGTGGTGAGTAGCAAGTGGGTGTTTACAGTTAAATATCATGCAGATGGGCGTCTAGATCGGTACAAGGCCAGACTTGTCGCACGAGGATTCACCCAAACCTATGGGGTAGATTATTTGGATACATTTTCACCAGTGGCTCGACACTCGATTCTTCGCATTCTACTATCTGTTGCTGTGGTACGTGATTGGACCATTTTCCAACTTGATGTCAAAAATGCATTCTTGTATGGTGATCTACAAGAGGAAGTCTACATGCAGCAGCCACCGGGTTTTGCTGCTGAGGGGGAGACTCAGATGGTGTGTAGACTTCATAAGGCTATCTATGGTCTTAAACAAAGTCCAAGGGCATGGTTCCAGAAGCTTTCCCAGTTGATTGAACGACAAGGGGTTCACGAGATCACCAAGTATTCGCGGAGAAAGCGCATTATCCTTGAAAGGGTTCAGGATAATTTCATTGTTGATAATATGTATCCGAGCATTGAGAAAATGGATAACTAAATGTGATTTAATTATCATGAATAAATATGAATTTGATTCATATGATATAGAGAATTATCTAAGATAATTAAATGTGATTTGATTATCAAAGATATAAATAATGTGGATGTGATTCACATTATTTGGGCACATGAGAATAGAGATCCAAGATGATTAAATGTGATTTAATCATCATGGATATGATTAATGTGGATAGCACTATCCATATTAATCATATGTATTATAAATATATAGAGAGATGGTGGGTAAGCTTCTATACATCACCATAACTCGACCGGATATTGCCTATGCAGTAAACCGGGTGAGTCAATTTATGGAGCAGCCTAGGCAAGTTCATATGGAAGCCCTGTATATGATATTGAGATACCTGAAGTCTTCCCCAGGCATAGGTTTGTTATTTAGAAAAGACACAGATCTGTCTATTTCCGCTTGTGCAGACGCAGACTATGCAGGGTGCCCAAAGGATCGCAAGTCTACTTCAGGATTTGCTATCTTTATAGGAAGCTCTTTGGTTTCTTGGAAAAGCAAGAAACAAACTATTGTGGCAAGATCCAGTGCTGAATCCGAATATAGAGCCATGGCACAAGCAAGCACAGAAATGATGTGGGTTCGAGTGGTCTTGAAAGATTTGATGTAAATGTCTCTAATTACCCATGCATCTTAAATGTGACAACCATGCATCATTGTTCATTGCCAATAATCCAGCTTTTCATGAAAGAACAAAGCACATCGAGGTTGATTATCACTACACTAGAGACATGATCCAGAAGGGCTTGATTTCCACTTCTCACGTCAGTTCAGAAGACTAGACTGATGATATATTTATCAAGCCATTGCTCAGAGGACCTTTCCAGAGATGTTCTTCCAAGCTGAGCATGATTGATATCTATGCTCCATCTTGAGGGGGAGTGTAGAGATTTACGTTATGTTATGATGTACTTTTACGCATTTCTTATTTATCTCATATACGTCTATGTAATTTACCCAAGGGTTTTCTCTCTATATAAGAGACCTAGGGCTCTATGGAATAACACAACAGAACATTATCGACTCCGACAGTAATGAATTTCCTCTGGATTGGAATTTGGATTTGGAATTGGTGAATTGATTAACTTATGAAGTTAACTTGACGAGATCGAGACAAATAAAGTCATACATTAAAGTTTGCCATGATATAAGAATTCATTTTTTGACCGGAGACTGTGTATCTATATGTCTAAGTATGTGTATTTAGATAACCACAAGATTGAAGGCATGACAAGGTCTATCTACCAATGAGCTAGTGTACATATAAGGATATACGAGATATATGATTTTTCAAAGGAATCATGCACATTTATACATGATTTTTAGGGAGACATAGCTCACACATGAGACATTGAGGTCAAAATGGTCATCATATTTTGAAAGCAAGGTATGAGTTTGAGAATATCAATATACATTTTTGAGAGCATATGATTGTTAATGTCTCCTTGTGGTTTAGTATATCTTCTATCTAACCCTGGAAGGAGAGAAGATCAAACACTTCAAGTTATCCAGGTCTTTCAGTATGTAGTGATGCAAGAGTAACAAAAATACTCAAGGTTGGTGTGATTGTAATAGTTTGTATTTCATGGCACTTCCATTCTAAGGAAATGCTGAAACACGATGGATTATAGTGTATCCACTGAAAGATAAGTTGAATGAGATTAGATTGGATTACATCTTAGTTTAACGAACCTAATAAAATTATAAATAGTTTGGAGATAAATCCTATAGAATTTGGGATTATTAGATATGCCATTCAATGTCCAGTAAACTAGTTGGATCAATTTAACAGTCATTATCCCCAGTATTAGATTTGTATTAATATTAAACCATTATACATTAATATACTATCTCCCTATTAATATATGCAAGTAATATGTGTTTGTTGCACAAGCCAGTTATCCATATGATTCGGGACATTCATATCCACTGATATCACTATCCAAGATTTCACTATTCAATAATCATGGATCGAGATATCCAAGTCTCACTGGATAATGATTACATCATGTAAATTATATTTGCATGGATTGTGGATAACACTATCTAATATATCACTATCCAAGAAATGTAAATTGGTATAATTAGATTGAAATATCCAAGTATTGCTTAATCATGAACTGATAATGTCCATTGGATTTATTAGGATCATGGATAACAAAATCCAATAAAATTTAGTCAGCACCGATTATAGATATCAAAGTATGGTCGATTCATGGGTTGATTTTATGAATCAGATTCATAGAGATCAAGGAACAAGTTGGTGAATTTGATTCACACGAATCTAATTTCAATTGAGAAATGTCGTAGTCTTTTTACCATGGTCAAGTGCTTGGTCAGGTTACTTGATATTACTACATATTACTTAGTTTTGCTTATGGTTCGTTTGGTAACGGGTTACCTCGAGGTAATCCGATGTACCCTCATGCTTTCCTGGGTTAGAATTCTATCACAATTCAATGTGATATCATATCACATTCCTTATTCCAACCCTCTCCCAACCCTCATAACTATCCAAACAACTACCATTCACAGGATGATACCCCAAACCACACCATCCCAGTAACCAAACACGCCCTTAGTGTTCACCTGATCGTTTGGGTAGGAGTTAGCCATGTAACATAAGAAGGGTGATACAAGCCAGATAACGAGCACTTTGTGTCCTTATTGTGCTAACCTTGCACACTAGCCAACCCTCCAGTCGAACCCACTTCATCTTCCCTGCCAAATAAATCCAACCTCCTTTGGTGCAACCACTCGACCAACGTGCATCCTCACATTTATCCGCATAATGTCATACCTCCATGATCAATCCAGAAGTAACCATTCAACTCCCTAACTTATATTCTTCCATGCATGCCCGTGTCTACTTTTAGACACATATAAGAATGTCAAATCATGATCCACATAGTTGTGTGTGGGGGGGGGGATGCATATATGCTAAATCCTTGCTACAAGTGGATGATAGAAGGATTCCATGAGGTCTACATTTTTTTATCCTAGCTCTATACTTGCACAAAACCCTGGCCTTCATATTTTCCTCTTCATTTTTGTTTATTATTTTTGCTATTACGAAAAGAACTGTATCATTGATCCTTTTAGGTGCAAAGAATATGCACATTCGAAGTGACGATTCCACGTGCTATGTGTATCCATATCACGAAGAAGAAACAACGAGGAGGTGAGAAAGCTTTAGAACTTGGATCCAAGAGCTTGACATCTCGTACCATCGCTCCCATGCACGAAATTCTTCTTAGGGACCTAGTTGCAATAATGTTATCTTTGATTCTTTTTCATAAATTTAATCTTATATTATAAATCCAATTCCGTATAAGAATATTTATGTATTACTTTTCACATTTATATTTTTTATGTATATTAAATCGTGTGCATATTTATAGTTTTTTTTACATTACTTACTTCTGTATTTATAGTTATTATTTATTTTAAAAACCTTCGTAAATTTCATTCTAATACTTGTTGTTTAAATTAGTATTCCATTTCATGCAAAATTTGCATAATCTCTCAGATAAACTAGGTTTTTAAAAGTAATAATTTTTAAAAAATATTTTAGTCCAAGTTAAAAAACTTAGGATTTATTTTTTCTTTTAAATTTCGTAGGTTTAGACTTTCTTAATATTTTAATATCATAATATTTTTATTAATTGTGTTACATCACCTAGTACAATAAACAATTTAATTTCTGATTAATTATAGAAACAAAACATCATGACAAAATAATTTTCCTTACTTCTATAAATAAATGTCTTTAAATATCTTAAAAAAATAGCTGAATAACTCCACAATACTCTAGATTAAATTAGGAACTTTGCCTTCTTATAGTTCAATCCAAACTTTCTCTGATCCAAGTTTTATTAACTTACATCTAAAATTTTACAAGTATTTAAAGTTATGCAATGATTCTTGATTGGTTGATTGATCTTCTTTGGTATTGAAATTCATGTTTTAGCATTGCACAATATATCATATTAGTGTTGTAATTATGTTGAAATAAGATGGTGGAGTATTAGAAAGAGCAAGGGCAATTGTGCCATATGGTTCGTTACTTATAGAATTTAGTTTAGATTTTAGTTGGGATGAACATTGCATGGATCTATGTGTAGGTGAAATAATAAGATATAGATATGAATGTATAAAAATATAAGGAGGGTTAGATAATACCAGATTTGATGAGAGGAACCAACTTACCGAGGCGTGCAAAATGCACTGACCTTAAGAATAGATTCGTACCCTCACGGAGATTCCGATGGTGCAATCGGTATTGGTACGACTATTCTCCAGGATACAAAGGTGAGATCTCAATGGGTATGCATACCAACATCGAGATCTATTGAGCAACAATAGATCGTTCCTTCGGAATAAACTCACTCAAATGAGAAAAGAGGAGAAGAGGGATAGAATGATTGTGTGTTGTGTGTTCTCAAAGCAATGCTATAGGCCCCTTTATATAGATACACAATAAGAAAACGTTACACATTCAAAACAATCGATTAAATCCTCCATTCAATTTGAATATTAATCATTCATAAAATAACGTATTAAAAATACAATAAAGAAGATTCAATATTCTCATAATGTGCACAACATCCATCATTAGTATTATAAGATAATATGTGTAACATGCAACATGCATGCGTTACACAAAAGGTTTAAGTAATATATTAATGATATTATTATGAATATATTGACAATAAATCATATGCATGTAAAGACGTTAGAAAACATGATAGTGATATAATATCACAAATAAATTATCATGCAAAAAAACGTATGTTATAAATCACATGCTCATTGATGCTAACCAAATAAAGTTCATGCACCACTAAATATAAAATAAATACACCTTTATGTTTTTAACAAAATAATAAAAGTATTTGAAATATAATAAAATACCAACAATCCCCCACTATTTCAAATACTTTTTTTGAACTATCTCTTTTCATCTCCCACAATTTCAAAAAAGAAATTAAGGATAATAAATATTAAAAGATAGATGAGAAACTCAAAGACGTCACTTGAAGGAACTCAAAAATGTAACGCATTAGACTTGGTGTCTTATCGACTATGACCAGGACTTAGAGAATATGAATGTGGTTTCTAAAGGTTGGTGGAATTAAAATTCCTATGAACCAATCCTTTATTTGTGAAACCATTGACTCATATCTCACATTACATTTTTTTATCTATGTTGCTCATGCGGGTTGACACGTTTCGGCCATGCGTCTACCTGGATTTTCATGAGTGATCTAGAGATTTTGCCCAAAAATCTCATAGGAAGTGGCCTCACCTCTACACCCATATAGGTGGATCATCATCAAGTGAAAACTGCATTTACAAACCACCCAATTTGGGCTATGACGTCCATTAAGAACAAGTATGTTCAACCTCACCACTTATGATACTATCATATTGTACACCATAGGAATAGGGAATAAATGATAGTATCCTCTTAGTCGTCTAGTGAATTGTTTATCCCATATGAACCTCCTTCTCGGGATCTCCGTTCATGAAGGTTGGGTTTCCATCACTTCGACTATTGATTTGGGCAAAATCCCATTCCCCTCGATGTACTCTCCACAAGCTTTTTGCTTAGTGGTTTAGTCAGAGGATCAATCAAATTCCACTCTGACTTCACATAATCCATGGATATGATGCCATGAGATGTTTCACAATATTGTCTCTCAGGAATATGCCTGGAGAATTTGCCTACTTCTCCCATTATAAAATATTTTTAGCAGCATGGCCTCACAGTAGAAATATTCATGACATTGGCTTCATCCAAATGAAAAGATTTGCCCATACGTTTCTCAAGCACATCACGAGTGCATGCATTCTCCAATGCAATAAGCTCATGTATATCGAGCAAAGCATGCTTGCTTCCACTTCCAAGATAAGAATATATCCAATAGTAATTTTCGACTCATCTGAATAATTGAGTGAGTTTGCACCATAATATCCTTCAAGAAATGTAGGATCTCAATAAAACATTAAACAATAACCTATCTCTTCTTTGAGATATTAAAGCATTCAAAACATAGCATGTCATTGCTGTCTTCCAGATTTGGAGTATACCTGCATAACTTTCAACAACCTATGCAACACCTTGTCTAATGCATAAGACAATCAATAATTTGTGCATTTCTAATTTTAAGTATACTACCACTTTTACTCTTCTTCCCCTTTTTTTAAAAAAATAGGCAGTAAAAGGAATACTTACCAGCGTGCATTCAAAAGAAGAACAAAACTTCCCAATCTCTAATACTCTTGAGATGAAGAAATATAATTATTCTATATGGTACATTTATTGTCAAGATGATATTTATTTCTCTCATATCATTGATATCAAAATGATAAGTCAAACTAAAAATTAAGGACTTTTTTCTTTTAATCACAACAGATCAACACATAATATTATAGTGACCAACATGATTATTAAGAGCATATCTAATAATCAAACATACAAAAGCTTTGCAATGATTGTTTGCTTTTCTAAGGCTCAATAAGTATGATATTAGTTTACACCCCCACACTTTTGAATATTTTAGGCTAGATATTTGAGAATATAATCACATCATTCAACTTTTACAAAAAAAATCCAACAATAATTTTTTCACCAATAATATGTTGAATCATCAAAGTTGCTCAACCACAACTAGATATAAGAGAGGGTATTTTGATAAAACAAATAAAGAACCCTCCTAATCTATTCTTAAGATTGTAGGTGAAATAATAAGATATAGATATGAATGTATAAAAATATAAGGAGGGTTAGATAATACCGGATTTGATGAGACGAACCAACTTACCGAGGCGTGCAAAATGCATTGACCTTAAGAATAGATTCGTACCCTCACGGAGATTCCGATGGTGCAATCGGTATTGGTACGACTATTCTCCAGGATACAAAGGTGAGATCTCAATGGGTATGCATACCAACATCGAGATCTATTGAGCAACAATAGATCGTTCCTTCGGAATAAACTCACTCAAATGAGAAAAGAGGAGAAGAGGGATAGAATGATTGTGTGTTGTGTGTTCTCAAAGCAATGCTATAGGCCCCTTTATATAGATACACAATAAGAAAACGTTACACATTCAAAACAATCGATTAAATCCTCCATTCAATTTGAATATTAATCATTCATAAAATAACGTATTAAAAATACAATAAAGAAGATTCAATATTCTCATAATGTGCACAACATCCATCATTAGTATTATAAGGTAATATGTGTAATATGCAACATGCATGCGTTACACAAAAGATTTAAGTAATATATTAATGATATTATTATTAATATATTGATAATAAATCATATCTATGTAAAGACGTTAGAAAACATGATAGTGATATAATATCACAAATAAATTATCATGCAAAAAACGTATGTTATAAATCACATGCTCATTGATGCTAACCAAATAAAGTTCATGCATCACTAAATATAAAATAAATACACCTTTATGTTTTTAACAAAGTAATAAAAGTATTTGAAATATAATAAAATACCAACAATCCTCCACTATTTCAAATACTTTTTTTGAACTATCTCTTCTCATCCCCACAATTTCAAAAAAGAAATTAAGGATAATAAATATTAAAAGATAGATGAGAAACTCAAAGACGACACTTGAAGGAACTCAAAAATGTAACGCATTAGACTTGGTGTCTTATCGACTATGAACCGAGACTTAGAGAATATGAATGTGGTTTCTAAAGGTTGGTGGAATTAAAATTCCAATGAACCAATCCTTTATTTGTGAAACCATTGACTCATATCTCACATTACATTTTTTTATCTATGTTGCTCATGCGGGTTGACACGTTTCGGCCATGCGTCTACCTAGATTTTCATGAGTGCTCTAGAGATTTTGTCCAAAAATCTCATAGGAAGCGGCCTCACCTCCACACCCATATAGGTGGATAATCATTAAGTGTATACTGCATTTACACACCATCCAGTTTGGGCTATGACGTCCACTAAGAACAAGTATGTTCAACCTCACCACTTATGATACTATCATATTGTACACCATAGGAATAGGGAATAACTGATAGTATCCTCTTAGTCGTCTAGTGAATTGTTTATCCCATATGAACCTCCTTCCCGGGATCTCCGTTCATGAAGGTTGGATTTCCATCACTTCGACTATTGATTTGGGCAAAATCCCATTCCCCTCGATGTACTCTCCACAAGCTTTTTGCTTAGTGGTTCAGTCAGAGGATCAATCAAATTACACTCTGACTTCACATAATCCATGGATATGATGCCTTGAGATGTTTCACAATATTGTCTCTCAGGAATATGCCTGGAGAATTTGCCTACTTCTCCCATTATAAAATATTTTTAGCAGCATGGCCTCACAATAGAAATATTCATGACATTGGCTTCATCCAAATGGAAAGATCTGCCCATACGTTTCTCAAGCACATCACGAGTGCATGCATTCTCCAATGCAATAAGCTCATGCATATCGAGCAAAGCATGCTTGCTTCCACTTCCAAGATAAGAATATATCCAATAGTAATATTCGACTCATCTGAATAATTGAGTGAGTTTGCACCATAATATCCTTCAAGAACTGTAGGATCTCAATAAAACATTAAACAATAACCTATCTCTTCTTTGCGATATTAAAGCATTCAAAACATAGCATGTCATTGCTGTCTTTCAGATTTGGAGTATACATGCATAACTTTCAACAACATATGCAACATCTTGTCTAATGCATAAGACAATCAATAATTTGTGCATTTCTAATTTGAAGTATACTACCACTTTTACTCTTCTTCCCTTTTTTAAAAAAAATAGGCAGTAAAAGGAATACTTACCAGCGTGCATTCAAAAGAAGAACAAAACTTCCCAATCTCTAATGCTCTTGAGATGGAGAAATATAATTATTCTTTATGGTACATTTATTCTCAAGATGGTATTTATTTCTCTCATATCATTGATATCAAAATGATAAGTCAAACTAAAAATTAAGGACTTTTTTTCTTTTAATCTCAACAGATCAACACATAATATTATAGTGACCAACATGATTATTAAGAGCATATCTAATAATCAAACATACAAAAGCTTTGCAATGATTGTTTGCTTTTCTAAGGCTCAATAAATATGATATTAGTTTACACCCCCACACTTTTGAATATTTTAGGCTAGATATTTGAGAATATAATCACATCATTCAACTCTTACAAAAAAATCCAACAATAATTTTTTCACCAATAATATGTTGAATCATCAAAGTTGCTCAACCACAACTAGATATAAGAGAGGGTATTTTGATAAAACAAATAAAGAATCCTCCTAATCTATTCTTAAGATTGTAGGTGAAATAATAAGATATAGATATGAATGTATAAAAATATAAGAAGGGTTAGATAATACCGGATTTGATGAGACGAACCAACTTGCCGAGGCGTGCAAAATGCACTGACCTTAAGAATAGATTCGTACCCCCACAGAGATTCTGATGGTGCAATCGGTATTGGTACGACTATACTCCAGAATACAATGGCGAGATCTCAATGGGTATGCACGTACCAACATCGAGATCTATTGAGCAACAATAGATCGTTCCTTCGGAATAAACTCACTCAAATGAGAAAAGAGGAGAAGAGGGATAGAATGATTGTGTGTTGTGTGTTCTCAAAGCAATGCTATAGGCCCCTTTATATAGATACACAATAAGAGAACGTTACACATTCAAAACAATCGATTAAATCCTCCATTCAATTTGAATATTAATCATTCATAAAATAACGTATTAAAAATACAATAAAGAAGATTCAATATTCTCATAATGTGCACAACATCCATCATTAGTATTATAAGGTAATATGTGTAACATGCAACATGCATGTGTTACACAAAAGATTTAAGTAATATATTAATGATATTATTATGAATATATTGACAATAAATCATATCCATGTAAAGACGTTAGAAAACATGATAGTGATATAATATCACAAATAAATTATCATGCAAAAAACGTATGTTATAAATCACATGCTCATTGATGCTAACCAAATAAAGTTCATGCACCACTAAATATAAAATAAATACACCTTTATGTTTTTAACAAAGTAATAAAAGTATTTGAAATATAATAAAATACCAACACTATGATATATGCTTCAATTTTGACCTAACAAGATGATTTAAATAATCTCTCATTTGTTAAGTTTTAGCTAAAAAATAAGTTGAAATCTTAGGTTTCACAAGTACCCTTCATGTATCATTTACAAGGATAAGGATGTAAAACTCTTTTTCGGGGGCACTCATTCTCGCTTTCTAAGAATACAAAGTTGGCAACTTCATACGATAAGATATAAACTTTCTATTAAACAAGTACATGACTAACTTTAGCGAATATAAGATAAATAATCACTAATAGAGCTTGTGTAATATTAACAACACAAATAATATAAATTATTTTGAAAATATAATTGTTTAAGGAACATTCATAATTAGTTTGACAATTTTTTACTTTTAGACGTACAAAGATGTGAATAGAGGCAATAGTGATGGTAGAGGAAGTTTTAGGTGGTTCCATGTATGAGAATTTTGATGTCTTTAAAAAGTCAAGGATCTAGCATTTGACTAAAGTCGACCATGAGACCAATTCACAAATTATGAGAGTTAAGATCCCTAGGTTAAGTCATCACATTTTACTCTCTAATATGAAAGATTCAAATTTCATGCAATCGTAAGTGTTCTAACATCTAAGAAACTCCCATCCTTTGTGCAAGGAGGGGATATGAACTAGCACCCATGATGTTATGCTGTTACAGGAATAATGACATTCAATGGTCGTGAATACAAAGATAATGGTCATGAATAAGATGATTTCAATATCAAAACGTCTAATGTAAATGCAGAGACGATAAATAATCTTTGGGCAGTTATTGGGGACGTACAGGTCACTGGAAAACCTATATATGTGTGTTCTTCCTATGGTGAAAGATACAAGAACAAGAACTCGAGTGAGTCTTGGGAGCCTCCAAAATACTTACCCCTTTTTGTTCTTCACATGAGACAATTCCTATTTCCAACCCTTCATTCTCTTTCTCCACACTATTCCACTTCTTTCTAATTCATTTGCATCCTATTGATGGAGATCCGTTTAATAAAGGGATTTTTATACGGCAGAACCTATAATCTTTGTCAATTACCTCTACAACCTTTGAAACAACGTAATTCTTCTCTCGACTATGTAAACTTGCTCCGTTTTACCACACGAACCCTACTGTTAAATTGACACATCTAGAGTTAACTTCCTTGGATTAAAAATAAGTTAATCTAACCAATCTGCGATCGGACGGTTAGGATTATAAGAGAAGAAAAAAATCCTCTTCCTGGGGAAGGGGGCTCGACCTGGGCTGGAGCAGGTTAGTGGGGTGGGGTGGGGGGGGGGCTTCAACGAGCAACAACAGGGCTCCGAGCAACGGGGGCGGGGGACTTCGACCCAGGGGAGGCGGGACCGGGGGGGGGGGGGGGGGGAGCTTCGATGCAAGCGGACGAGGGCGTGCTTCGACGAGGAGCTTGGCTGGGGGTTGGGGGGGGGGGGGAGGTGCTTCGACGCAAGCGGACGAGGGGCGTGCTTCGACGAGGCGCTTGGCTGGGGGTTGGGGGAGGGGGTGGCGGGCGCTTCAACGAGCAGCAGCAGGGCTCCGAGCAGCGGGGGGGGGGGGGGGGGCTTCGACCCAGGGGAGGGGGGGTGGGGTTTGAGGCGACTACCGACATGAGGGGTTATGGGTGTAAATCCCTGATATAAAAGAAATGTAACATGGGTGAGGGAGTGACATTTATAGTAAATTTAAAAAATAAAATGGGTATAATGTAAAGGAAGATAACAGAATCTGGTTAGTTTTAAATGTCAAATGGATGAGGGTTAAACAAATGGTCTGTAGGGTAAATGTTAACAAGTTTACGAGGTCGAGAGAGGAATTAGGATGTTTCAGAGGTCGTAGAGGTAATTGACAAAGATTATAAGGTATGTTGGGTAAAAATCTCTTTAATAAATCAAGTGATAATTGAGAGCTGAAGACACCAAACCTCATCATGAGCTAAGGATTAAAGTTGTAACCGTCGAAAAGTCTCGTTAATCATTGATGTAGTGTTCTTTTCAGATCGTGCTTATATACCCAGATTTCCTACAAAAGGAAAAAATTATTTAAAACAAATTTGTGATTGATTTAGTTTCTTCTAGTTAATCTCCATTACGATCACAAAAAATGATGTACTTGAAAATTCTTCACTTCATGCAAGGAAATCAGGCTCCATTGCAGAGCTGGTAAATTAAATAAAAGTCAAGTTAAGCATGTCAATCCAAACGCTTCTTGCGATCATATATTTGAACAGGTTGTATTTAGGTCTAAATACCTTATTGCCTATCTACATATTGTACTTTAATTTCTTTCATGCCTATGCAATCAAACACCACATATCGTGACCAACTCTCGATCATTGTTAATCCAATAAAATACATGTTTAAGGAAAGTAACCATGGATCAACAAATATCTCTTACCATATTCGCTTTAGGAGGAATATGCACACGAGTATCATTTTGATATTCGTGAATATAATTATTCGAACTCATATATTCAAGATTAAAATGAAGAGTTTTTATCAGTTGTGCCCCTCTAAGATATTCCAATATCAGTTATGCCCCTCCTTTTTTGGGAATATCGCCCGTGCCCTGACTTTTTGCCGTTCTATCACTTGTACCCCTAGGGTTAGTTGTCGTCCATTCCCGACACAAATGGACGTTAACTTTGAGGACACAAATGGAAATAGATTAGAAATATAGACCGTGAGGTCTTTGTACCCAATCACCCTCTCCCATGGCCTCCGAAAAGGCCTCCCACTGCCTCACTGTCACCCAGAAGCATGCCATTGTCGACCTCCAGGCCGAGGCCGTCCACTCCCTCAAGTCGCGCTCTGCTGCCGTCGTTGAGATCGACACTGCCATCGACTCCCTCAAGGCCCTCAAGCTTCATGTCGCCTTTGCCTCACGCCAGATCCAATCCTCCCAGGTCGACCTCCCCCTTCCCCTCCTCTCCTCCTCCTCGAGCTCTCCCCTCCTCTGCCCCCTCTTCTCCTTCGCCCCAGACCACCCTCCTCTGTCCCCTCTTCTCCTCCACCCCCAGGTCACCCTCCTCCGCCCCCATCTTTCATCCTCCTCCGCCCCAGACCACCCTCTTCTGTCCCTTCTTCTCCCCCAGGTCACCCTCCTCCGCCCCCATCTTTCGTCCTCCTCCGCCCCCTCTTTTCCTCCACCCCATGCCACCCTTGTCCATCCCATCTTTTCCTCCGCCCCAAGCCACCATCCTTCGCCCCGAGCTCCCCCATTCTCTGCCCTGAGCTTCCCCTTCCTTTCCTCCACTCCCTTTTCTTCTCCGCCCCAGACCACCCTCCTCCACCCCCATCTTCCCCCTCCCTCACCTCCTCTTCCTCCTCCACTCATGATCATGCACTTGGACAGAGCATTCGCCGACTTGGCCTTGAAACCCACCATGAGATTCAACATTGGCATGAAGATGCTGCCACCATCCACGTCGTCGACTGTTCCGAAGGTCGACCCGAGGAACCCGAAGGCCGACACGAGGAAGAAGATGAAAGTTTCCCGTTTTACCCATCCTAACCAAACCATGATTTGAAAAAATCATGGTTAAATTCAATTTATTGACGACCAAAGTAACGGAGGGGCACAAGTGATAAAACGACAAAAAGCCAGGGGCACAGGTGATATTCCCAAAAAGGGAAGGACATAACTGATATTGGAATATCTCAGAGGAGCACAACTGATAAAAAACCCTATTTATTTATAATTACCTTTAAGTAAATTTTAATATGTCTTTCATTTGTAAATAAATATCCAAATTTAGTATAGATAAGAATATGATAAACATCCATCTTTATTTATCCATTTGCATGAGTAGTAGTGACACAACTCCCCCCCCCCCCCCCGCCTCCAAACTATGTCATCGTTTTATTCTTCTGCGCCGCCAATCCATAAAAAGAACCCAACGCATCCACGAAGGACGGCAGGAGTCAATCGATCACAAAGCCCCTCCTTTCATTCCCGAGTCCACACTCCCATGATATCCCTATTTTGGGCATATGTCTGCTCCAACCCAAAGACCCCATTGACCACCATCACCCAAAATTAACACCAACTCCAGCAGAGAGAGAGAGAAACCCACGCCACAAGAAGAGGTGTCGAGGAAGAACACCATCAGCAAGTCGAGGTGGATCGGAAGACCGATATTGGTACCCTTCTCTTCCGAGAGCAGCAGCCCTACTTCTCGTACTTCTCGAGTGCATAAGACCCAACTCCGGAAGCTTCGAACTCCAGCAGGTCAGTTCGAAAGGCGCCGCCTTTGCAGTCGACTTCGAAAATTAGGTCAATTCCTCGATTGCCCATCTCCTCCTTTGACTCTGATCTCGGTCTTTTCGTGTTTGCTCCACTGGAGCTCATCGTGTTCCGCCAGCAATCCGCTTCGTCGCGTTGTGTTCTTGTGATTGAGGTGCATTGTGGGAGAGGTGGTGGTTGGTTGATGCAGAAAGGCGGGAGCTTTCCGGGTTTCGGATCCAGTTGGCGGGGAATTGAATGTGGGTTCTGTGTTCTTGATCAGGGTGGCGCTAGGGTTTTTCTTGGTTTCTTGTAATGATGGGATATTTGGCCGCATTGCTGCAGCAGGGAGTTGGGGGGTTGAGATTTATTTGTAAAGTTTGCAGAAAGAGGAGCGAACCCTAATTCCATGACAGAGCTCTCGAGTACCTGTTGATTCTGCTATTTTTTAAAATTGGCTTTCTTTCTTTCTTACTGCGATAGTAATCCTGGGAACAGTCTCAATGCAGTGAGAAATGCCAACACCAACACGCAATTCACGCATTAATGTTGCCGAGCTGAAGTTCGTGATATGCGAGAAGGTCGGGCCAGAGAGGGCCCGCCAGTATTTCAGCTGTTTGGAGAGGTTTCTCTCACAGAAGTTGAGCAAGTCCGAGTTCGACAAGCTCTGTTTGGTTGCTCTGGGCGAGGAGAACGTGCCATTGCACAATCACCTTATTCGGGCAATCGTTAGAAATGCTCACAAGGCAAAGGCTCCTCCACCTCCACTGTCCATTCATGGTAAGGACGAGTTGAAGCCTGTGGGAGTGGATCGTGAAGCATTCCCGCTGTCCACGACATTTTCTGCAGGGGTCTGGTCCAATGGGGAAATACCGCCACCTCGCAAATGCAGATCAGGATTTCAAGACAGGAGGCATAAAGACAACGGGCCCAGTCCTTTGGGGATCGAAACAATGCCAAATAATGTCCTGCATCAGTGTTCAGTATCTAGTGATGATTTTGATATAAAAGGGATTTTACAATCAAGAATTACCGAGACTCCGTTTAAAAGACCCAGGACGGAGAGGCCATCGCAAGATGATCAGTTTATCCGCAACAGTGATTGTGCTCATCAAGGTGCTATCACAGATAATATGGAGAAAGGCCATCTGATGGAAGATGCTTACGCCAGTAGGCCCTTGCTGGCTCCTCTTGGCATTCTTCTTCGCCGCACTGGTCTCCAAGGGTCATGTCGACAGCTTGCATCAGGTGCCCAAAAGACCAGCTTTGGTATCGACTGTCATACTGGTGAACTATGTCACAACGAGGATTTGAAGAAACGGATGGACCAAACAGCAAAAGCTCAGGGTTTGGGGGGCGTTTCACTTGACTGTGCTAGTTTACTCAATAAAGGATTGGATTCTTATTTGACAAGATTGATTAAGTCTTGTGTTCAGCTAGTAGGTTCTAGGTCAGGATATGAGCAAATAAGGACTGGGGTGAGCACACACACGCCTCGTGGAAAAATTGTTAATGGTTTGTGGCAAGGTGACCCCGTCCAACTACCTAGTAGAACTGTGATTTCTGAAGTTTCTTATGAGGACAGAGATGAACACTTGGTATCTTTACAGGATTTTAAGGTTGCTATGCAATTGAACCCACAGCAACTAGGAGAAGACTGGCCTTTTCTTCTTGAAAAAGTATGTGTTCATTCTTTTGAAGAATAAGACACACCTGTGAACTTTTCTCATGGATAATGCTCTCTCTGGTTCCTGGATAATGGCTCATGCAAACTGCTTGAGCTTGGCATTGGCGACATGAATGTGGCAATTCATGCTCTTAAAGAAGAATGTGTTGGGTGATCCTCAGTCTGCCCATTCTGGCCATCAGACAGTAATTGGCACCATGGACAGGATGCATTCTCTTCATATCAGTATCTGGGTGTCAAAGCCAAGTTTCTGCTGGCTGGCCTGATGACCCTTTATGCTCAAGAGTTCGCTCTTTCAATGGGCTAAGGATCCTTGGTACATGTTCTCAGCTGTGCAGCTTTGTAAATTTATCTTCTGCAAGGGAGTGTCCTCTATAACAGCTGCAGCCAGATGGTTATGTTAGATTTACAGGTAAACTTAGCTTGACAACTTGGTGAAGCTGTAAAGTTAAAAACATAATCGGCTGGTTACAGCATCACTTGGTGTTTGTGCATCGTCCATCTCAGAGTAGCTTTGAGATAGTAACAGCTGCTTTCTCTTTTCCTTTTCAGTCTATGTGACTTTTACAATTTATAGGAAATGATTATTTCTTTGTCAATCCAATTTCTTGTAAAAATTATCCTATCCTGATGTTTTATTTCATCACTATAATCTTGCATATATTTCTTAGAATGTTATAAGATATTTGCTTTTGTCAATCCAATTTGCTTTTGAAAGAGCAAGAGATAAGAGTATGATGAGTTCTATGTATTGTCATTCTGCTCACTATCTTGCCTTGAATAAATACACGCGATACCATTTTCTGCAGAGCTTTGTGTTCACTAGGACCCATGATTAAGGTTTTGAAACCGAACTGAAAATCCCAACAAAAAGTTTGGATCGGGTTGGACCATGGATTCAAACTAGTTCAACCGGATGATGATACCATTATTTTTTTAAACCAAACTGGCAAGGAAAAAATGGTTAAACCGAGTAATTAAACCGGAATGGATTAGAATATGAACAAAATATACACTCAAACACACTTGAAATAAATATAAAATAAACAAACAATTAAAGTATTTTACTTTATGCATAAAATATTTTCTTGAATATACAACATTAAATGATATTCATATAGATATAAATAATATTTGAACTAAATACTTTAGCGTATTTATCTACATTTATTATCCAACCATTTTAAAAAGTTGAATTGGAGTAGTTGGTTAGTACTTTGTAATGGGTTACAAGAAGTCATGAGTTCATTACTCATCGCATCTATTATAATTTTCATATAAACTCAAATTTGAATTGTCGTTGAGTGGTTCACTTTCGATTGAACCAGGTTAAACCGGATTGCAAATAGTCGCTCGGATCGATGGTTGAACCAAAATTATGCCAATTTAACCCGAACCGTGAACCAAAATTATGCCAATTTGACCCGAACCGTGAAACCCGATTTATTGGACCGGTCCAGACCCGATTCAACCAGTCCTGTTCTGGTTCCAATAGCATTGCCCATGATAAGAATTTAGTAGTACAGTAGAATCCTGCATAAAGTTCTGAACAGTTTTATAAGATTGACTCTCCAACATAAGTAAATAAGAACATAAATCTTTTACGGTTTTCTACTATGGTACAATCCTTAAATATCATGGCAGTGTTGTCATGTTAACAATAATTATGGCAGTGTAGTTTAGCTGTACCGGAGGGTGTTGTGTTGTATTCGTAACCACCATGGATCACCTTCCTTATACGAAGACCTTTGACATCTTAAAAATTCACTGGTTGGATTGATGTAGCATCCTCGTTAATGCCATTTCTAATGCAAGCAATTCTACATGAGATCCAAGATACAACCCAATTAGAGACACTTTAGTCTATAATTATTTCTAAGCTTTATGATGCCTCATTTAGACGACTTGCAAGTGCACTTAGTTGCACACCCCATGTCCTATCTTCTAAATGTCCTATTTTCTCTAAATGTCCTATTTTCTAGGAGATGCTGTAGAGGCAGGGATCTTCTTTCTCGTTCATAAAGGCATGATCAGCTTAAACAATGACATGTATTGGCTACCATGATATACAATGTGTTGGCATAACCGTTTTTAGCAAAGTGGCGTGGAATTAATTTTTTATCATCATAATTGTCATACAACCAACTCAGCCATGATCGGCCCTAAACTTGGGTAAATTGAGGAGGGTTGTGCGTTAGGTAGCCAACAACCAGCTCAAGAGAGACAAATTCCTAAATAGTATTCTTAAATAACACTATTTATGAATGTCTCAAAACAGTTTGGATCTTTTCAACATGGATTTAAGCAAACATTTAAATTTCATTGGCGCGTTGCTACTAATGACACGTTGTCACCCGAATGTAATGAGAAGTTGGCAAGGGCCGCTACATAGCTGCTCAGATGTTATTCAAAATTTGCAAGGGTTCTCGCATGTGGAACACATGCTAGTAAATAAGCTAATTTCGCTGCATCACCGTCCGGATGCAGTCGAAATTTTGCAAGGGTTCTCGCATGATCAAGGTTGCAGAAATCGGTAGTTGGTACTCGGTCGACAGGATCACTGACTAAAGATTAATCGGCAGTCGGGTGAGTAATCGGATTTAGTCGGTCATTAATTGATTTTGATTTTTTTTAATTATTTTTAATATATAAATCATTTTTATACATATATTCATGTATATTTGCATAGATTTGTACATTTTCTATACTATCATAATGAAACAAAAGAAGTAATTGACTTTAAATATAATATTAAGCATATTAGAATACGTTTTCTTTTAAAAAATAAAAAAATAAAAAATCTCTATGTAAAAGGCGGCATGATTAGTTGGGTTGACTGATTAATGGCCGACTAGGCCTAGTCGAGTCAGCTCCCCCCCACCCGACTCGATTAGTCGGACTGACTGGTCGGTCTAGTTGGTCGACTTTTACAACAGTGCACATGATGGATGCATGTGAGTAAAGAAGTTAGTCCAAAAAAGACTGCAGAGGAAGGTGCGGATAGGTACTTGAAATATTGACACATTGATGGAAAGAATGAAGATTCGTATACTATATCTTTAAGAGACAAAATGGGTCGGAGAGAAAGCAAGAGAGATCGAGAAGACATGCTTTAAACTTTGGTATTCATAGAAAGATAAGGGCAGAAATGGTGGAGTGGTGATTCATAAGGATTTGAAGGATTGTGTGGTGGAGGTGCAAAGATTCAGGGTTCGGATTATTTTGCTAAAATTAGTACTCGGAGAAGAAATACTGATATCATATCAGTTTATGCACTGCAAAATGGTTTAGATGAAAGGATTAAACAAACTTTTTGGGAGGATTTGGATAAGATTATGTAAGGAATCCCACAAAGGAGATAATTTGCCTAGGTGGAGATCTTAATTGACATGTGGGAAAAGATGCTTCAAGGTATGCTAGTGTTCATGGAGGTCATAACTTCAGGGATATGATTGAGGAGGGAAAAGTCATTCTGAATTTTGTAACGGCTTATGATCTTTTCATAGTAAACACTCTCTTCAAAAAGAGGGAGGGGCATTTAATTACTTATAAGATTGACCCGATTAGAACACAGATAGATTACTTTGCGTTGAGGAGAAGAGATCAATTGTGTTGCAGAGACTGCAAAGTAATTCCAGGAGAAAGTTTGACAACCCAACACCGCTTGCTAGTAAGGGACGTGCAGATAAAAGGGCTGGTAAAGAAAAGGAGAGTTTCCAAGATCACGCGAACTAGATTGTGGAATCTTCAATTGAAGAATCAAGCTTCAGGGAGAAGGTTTTAAAAGACTTATCTTGGGATTGTAATGGAAGTGCAAATGAGATGTGGGAGGCGGTGACATCTTGTATCCGAAGGGTAGCCAAAGAGATGCTAGGTGTGTCAAAGGGATGAGCTACAAGCCAAAAAGAGGCTTGGTGGTAGAGCAGAGGAGTGCAAGAGAAGCTCAAACTTAAAAGAGCATGCTTTAAAGCTACGTCTAAGGATAAAATAAAAGAAATTGTCACAAACTACAAAATATCGAAGAAGGAAGCAAAAAAGGCTGTAAGCGAAGCTAAGTCAAAAGGATATGAAGTTTTGTACAAAAATCTCGATTCTAAAGAGGGCCAAAAGGATATATTCAGCTTGGCCAAAGTAAGAGAAAGAAAGACCAAAGACCTTTCTCAAGTGAGATGCATTAAGGATGAGAAAGGTCACGAGCTTGTTACTCAAAAGGTATAGACTAGATGGAAGCAATATTTTCATAAGCTTTTCATTGGGGAAGGAATAAAGAAGTCACTTTGGGAGATCTAGCTAGTAGTGAAAGTTACTTGAATCGTGCAAGCTATAGACGAATACAAAGGAAGGAAATAGATGAGGCTTTGAAGATAATGAGACCTGTGAAAGATGTAGGACCTGATGACATTCCTATAGAAGCATGGAGAGTTTTAAGTGAGCATGGTTTTACTTGGCCAACAAATCTATTCAGTGTTATTTGGCGAAGCAAGAAAATACACGAAGATTGGAGGAGACGTATCATGGTGCCTCTTTATAAAAACAAAGGAGACATTCAAAATTGTTCAAATTATAGATGTATCTAGCCGATGAGTCATACTATGAAAATTTGAGAACGCATGATCGAAAGAAGGTTGAGGCAAGTTTTCAAAGTAAAAGAAAATCAATTCGGATTCATGCCAGGTCGCTCAAATATTCAAGCCATCCACTTACTGAGGAGAACGATGGGGATTTATAGAGCTAAAAGGAAGAGCCTCCATATGATTTTTATTGATTTAGAGAAGGCTTATGATTCTGTCCCACAGGAGATTTTGTGGAGAGTTTTGGAGACTAGACAAGTACATGTCCTTTGCATTAACCTCATAATAGATATGCATGATAAGGCTTTATCTTGTGTAAGGATCCAGTCTGGGAAGACTGATTATTTTGACATCAACATTGGTCTGCATCAAGGTTCAACTTTGACTCCATTAATTTTTTACTTTGATTATAGACGAGTTGCCAATTCACATTCAGGATGAGATACCTTGATGTATGTTATTCGTTGATGATATTGTGTTGATGAATGCGACTAGAGATGGTGTAAATGAGAAGCTTGAGAGCTAGAGATATGTATTGGAGACTAAAGGATTTCGTATAAGTAGGGCTAAGACTAATCATATGGAGTATACTTTTGATGGAAGCATTGGTGAAGGAATCGAGGTGAAGATTGGTGACGATAATATTCAGGATAGAGATTCTTTTAGATACTTAGGATCTATTTTGCAACATGATGTGGAAATTGATGGAGATGTTACTAATAGAATTTATGCTCGTTGGCTAAAATGGAGAGGAGCCTCTACTGTTCTATATGATAGGAAAATTCCTTTGAAAATCAAAGGAAAGTTTTTACAAAACAGTCGTGAGACCTGTTATATTCTATGGATTTGAATGTTGGCATGCGAACTATAGACATGTGTAGAGAATGGCAGTAGCAGAAATGAAAATACTAAGGTGGATGTGTGGATATATACGTAAAGATCGGATTCAGAATGGTGCAATCAGAATGAAAGTTGGTGTAGCTCCGATCGAGGATAAGATACAAGAAAACCACTTAAGGTGATTTGGCCATTTGCAAAGAAAGTAGGTCGGTTGATGCACTAGTTAGGAGATGCGAATTTTGGGATGTTGAACCGGTTAAGAGAGGGCAAGGAATACCCAAAAAATGTTGGAATAAAATTATACAAAGGGATCTTAGTTTTTTGGATCTAAGTCCGAGATTAACCCAAAATAGATCTGAATGGAGGCAAAGAATCCATGTAGCCTACCCTACTTAATGAAAGGCTTTGTTGTTGTTGTTGTATAATTGTCAGACAACCCACTTAAATGGTCCGGTGGTAGTGCAGTGTGCCTACCACCCAAAAGACCAGGGTTCCTCCTTTGGGGGGTGCATTAGGTAGTCGACAACTGGCATAAAAAATAGTCAAATATTTCAACATGGATTTGAGCAAGAGTCTACGTAATCGACCCTACTTATAGTGGGAGAAGGCTTTGCCATTTTATAATTGTTATACGACTGAAAACTCTTGATTTGGATCAAAATTTGCCAGAAATACAAAATAATCAAAGATTATAAAGGAGAACCTCACATGTCATGGTCAAGATATTGACCCATTGCAAAACTTGGTATGATATCAATTATAAATAGGGGAGCTACATGCGTGTTTAGATGAATCGATAACACATTGACACAATAGCTTTGCTCTGAATCGATCTGATACGGCTCATGTTATACATAATCCATGCTTATAACACATGTATGCTGGCACACCTGAAATTGCACATACATATGCAGAATATTTGATAGTCAGACCATCTCAATTAGCCTAATGGAGTTGCAACATGTGTTAGGGGAAATTAATTGATTTGTTTATTCCTGTGAACCCCAGGCTCTATTATATAAGGGAGAGACCTATGGGTAAATTACATAAGATAAGCATAACACAAGATAAATAGAGAAATAATACATAAGACATAAACATCTCTACACTCCTCCCCAAGATGGAGCATAGATATTGATCATGCTCTGCTTGGATTAATACTTCTGAAAAGGTCCTCTGAGCAAAACCTCGGTAAAGATATTTGTTGTTTGATCTTCTGAACTGACATGAGTGGTAGAGATAAAACCCTTGTGGATCATGTCCTGTATATAGTGGTAGTCCACCTCAATATGTTTGGTTCTCTCATGAAATGCAGGGTTGTTGGAAATGAATAATGCAACCTGGTTATCACACTGTAATTGCATAGGAAGAGGAACATCTATATGTAAATATGCAAGTACAACTCTAACCCACACCATCTTTGTGCTTGCTTGAGCCATAGCTCTATATTCAGATTCAATACTTGACCTGGCAACCACAATTTGCTTTTTACTCTTCCAAGAAACAAGAGAACCGCCAACAAATACATCAAAACCTGGCGCGGACTTTTCTGTCCTTGGGACACCCTACATAGTTTGCATTTGCACATACTGAAATGGTAAGATCTGCCCCCTTTTTGAATATAAATCCTACACCTGGAGATGATTTTAAGTATCTCAGTATCATATATATACAACATCCATATGTACCTGCGAGGGTTGCTCCATGAACTGACTCACCCGACTAACTGCAAAGGAGATATCAGGCCTAGTAATAATGACATAAAGAAGTTTTCCCACCAATTCTCTATATCTCCTCTTGTCTACTTCATCTACATCATCCTCATATAGTCTCATACTAGGATCCGCAGGAGTAGTAGCATGTCTACACCCTATCATTCCTGTCTCAACAAGCATATTTGTGACGTACTTTCTTTGGGTCATCACAAGACCCTGCTGATTCATGGCAAACTAATCCCAAGAAATACCTTAGAGCGCCAAGATCCTTGGTGACAAATTGACGTCCCATGAACTCCTTTGCTCTTCTTATCCCAGCACATCATCTCCTGTGACAAGTATGTCATCAACATAGACCATAATAATGATTGTACTTGTAGATGTTCTCTGAACAAATAGAGAATAGTCTGCATTTGACCTTCTAAATCCATGCTTCTCAAATAAATCTGAGAGCTTCTGAAACCATTCCCTCGTGCTCAGCTTCAGGCCATATATTGCCTTGTGAAGTCTACAAACCTCTTGACATTCCCCTTCAGCAGCAAACTCCGGAGGCTGCTGCATGTAGTCTTCTTCTTGAAGATCGCCATACAATAATGCATTCTTGACATCAAGCTGAAATAAAGGCCAATCATGTACCAATGCAACTGAAAGAAGAACCCGTAGAGTAGAGTGGCAAGCGACGGATGAAAAAGTATCCATATAATCTACACCATATGTCTGAGTAAAATCTCGTGCAACTAATCTAGCTTTGTAGCGATCAATGTTCCCATCTGCATTGTGTTCCACCGTAAATACCCATTTACAATTAACAATAGAAGCCCCACTGGGAGCAAGGGCCAGGCTCCACTTACCACGTGACTGTAAGACAACCATCTTCTCTTCCATAGCTAGACGCCATTGACTATCTTTCAACGCGTCCTGATAATTTCGCGGTATAGCCACGACCGATAGTGCAACAACAAATTTCTTGAAATCTCCTGTTAGGCGATCAAAGGAAATCTGGGAAGCAAGTGGATATGAAGCACATGTACGCTTCTGCTTTCTAATGACGATTGGAACATCCAAGTCAATAGGTAACTCTTCAGAATGAGAACCAACCTCTTGCAAAGGATCCTGCTCAGACATATCTCCAGAACCATCGTTAGAAACCTTGTTGTCAGTAATACCTTAGGCATGCTGGATCACAGGCATTGACCATGAGCAGACGATAGCCGACGAGTATGGAAATGTGGGAATAGTGGAACAACATGCACTTGTGGTGGTATAGGAGAAGGTGATGTAGGTGGAGGAGGCGGTGGTGGTTGGGTTGGAACAGACTGGAGTGGTTGCGTACTCATAGGAGAAGGTGGCATGTAAACCTATCACATGTGTACTCATCATCCGAAACTAATGAAGTCAACCTATCACCTGTGGGAGAGAAGTACATAATCGACTCAAAAAATGTAACATCAGCACTCACATAATATTTTCTGTTCAATGGATCATAGCAACGATACCCCTTATGTGTCCTGGAGTACCCAACAAACACACATTTGACGGCTCTAGGAGAGAGCTTTTCTAGACCTGGAGACAACTGGTGGACAAAAGTGATCGAACCAAACACACAAGGAATAAGAGAGAATAATTCATTCTCTGGAAATGCCTAAGAGAGGAATTTTCTCTCCTAGAACAGAGGAAGACATGCGATTCACAAGATAACATGTCGTAAGAACTGCATCACCCCAGAACGAATGGGGGGCACGACTCTGAATGAGAAGAGTACGGGTGACATCGAGTAAGTGGCGATGCTTCCTCTCTGCAACATCATTCCGTTGAGAAGTATATGCACACGATGTTTGATGAATTATACCACGAGATGAAAAGAAATTTGAAAGAGAATGTGTACATAATTCCAAAGCATTATCGGTCCTCATAAATTTCATAGACAAAGAGAGAAGATTCTGTACTTCATTAATACAAGTTTTGATAACATCCCCTGATTCAGATTTATTCTCCAAAAGAAACACCCATGACAAAATAAAGAAATCATCAATTGCGACAAGGGAAAATCTGTGCCCCTGGTGATCAGGAACACGACTCAGACCCCAAATATCGATATGAAATAACTCAAAAAGGGAGCGACTATTCTGACTCTAACGACTAGAAAAAGCAGATCTATGATGCTTTCCCAACTGACAAGCCTTGCACTGGAAGGAAGAGCGAGGAGAGATTTGAGGCAGGACATGACGCATCTTCTGTAGAGGGAGATGACCAAAGCGCATGTGCCATGTGAAAGGAGAGACTGATCTAGAAGACTTAGAAGATATGCCAGCATAGGGGGTTCGGACCAGTCAATAGAGTCCACCTTGCTCACGACCACAACCAATCACCCTGCCTGTAAGTATGTTCTGAAAAACAAGAGACGATAGATCAAAAATAGCCTGACAATGTAAATCCTTTGTAATCTGACTGATAGATAATAAATTCAGAGAAAAGTCGGGTGCATGTAATACATTCTGCAAATGCATTGACGGTGTCAGACTGATCTCCCCCTGTCTTGTAACATGGGAATGTGTCCCATCTGCTATGACAACAGTTCTGCCTAGAGGTACCTGTATGTAAGATGCAAGTTGATCTCTATCGGTATATATGTTATGCGTCGCTCAAGAGTCCATAATCCGTTCTTTAATATCAGAACCATGATAAGTAGTAAGAGCATAGGCGCTACCTGAGGTACTGGAGGAGGCAGAGGATGCAACATCTGAGTGGCCTCCTGGAGTAGACAAAGAGTTAAGGGAACTCCTCAAAGGCATAATGTTTTGCAGTCGAGCAACGAGGTCATCATACCTCTGATCCGAAGAAGCAACAACTCGAGAATCTGCTTGCTTTGCTACACGAGCGGATGTAGGAAAACCATGCTTAGAATAGCATGTATCTTCTGTATGGCCAGGACGATGACAAAAAGTGCATGGCTGGCAAACACGACCTCCTCTACCATGAGGTCCACGTCCACAAAACTGAGAAGAGCCCCTCCAACCACGGGAGACTGCCATCGCAGAAGTAGTCTGACTCGAGGTAGGAGATGGGACAGTAATCCTACTGAGTCGTCTGAAAGCCTCCTCCGTAGGAGGAATGATAGCATCCACTAGGATCTGTGATCGAGCCTCCTCATATTTAGAGTTTAGCGCAGCTAGAAAGACACCAACCGTAGTAGCATTCCGATATGTCTTCTGCGGCTCAGGAGTAGATGTGAGGGCATGAAACTGTGCAGCTTCTCAAACATCCCACGTAGGGACGTGTACATAAAGTGTAGTGGCCGTCCATTCTGCTTGATGGTGAAGATATCATGTTGTAACTGCAGTATCTTGGTCTCATTCCTCGCCTGAGAATAAGTAGCGGCGAGGATATCCCACATCGCCTTGGCAGTGGGCTGATGTAACACATCATTAGCAATCTTAATAGCTAATGTATCGGACAACCAGACCCTGGCATATGCGTCATCTGCCTCCCATGAGGCATTGACTCATGTTTTCTCAACCGGCTCCTCCGCGGCAAGAATGTGTTTCTTACCCGTGGATTTCATAAGGCTCATGAACTGCACAACCCAGAGCTCGTAGTTTGTCCCGTCCATCTTGACAATCGGCGCTGGACCTCTGAAAGTGTCAGTGGCGGGAACATCGACCTTGCTCTCTAACATAATGCCTGATGAAGAAAAGCAAGGTGTGTAAACCAATAAACGTTTCTCTACACATACATATAGGGATTTGATCGCATGTGTAGACTCATGCAATCAAACCCATCACCATGATCGAGCCTCTACGAAAAGACGAGGTAGAGGAGACCCACGAGGGAATCCGGATACGCGGTGGTGTCGGTACAAGCCATACAACTCGCAGCCGTCGAAGGGGTGGTGACCTGCGCGCCACCGCACAGGCCGAGAAGGAAGGGAGGGGGTCGGCCTGCGAGCCGTCGGAGGCTGAGAAGGAGGTGGGGGTTGGCCTGCGTGCCACCTCCGAGGGAGGATAGGGCGGTGGGCTGCGCGCCGCCGCCTCAGAGAAAGAGAGGGAAAAGGAGGTTTGTGCCGCCGCCGAGGAGGAAGGGGTCGCGCCGCCACCGAGGCTTGGGGGAAAGGGGGCTAGGCTTTTCTTCTCGGGTACAAGAGCTCCGTCCTAGGACCGTCACTCTGATATCATGTTAGGGGAAATGAAAAGAGTTGTTTATTCCTGTGAAACTTAGGCTCTCTTATATAGGGGAGAGACCTATGGGTAAATTACATAAGATACACATAACATAAGATAATAGAGAGACAATACATAAGACATAAAATATCTCTACAATCATATAAATAGACCATAGCTAATAGGCTGTAAAATGGTTGCAAAGTGTCGGTCTCTCTTCCCTGACGTGATTTAGTTCTTTCTCTTGGAAAATAAATCTATCTTCTTGTATCGTTTTAACCAAGGAAATAATGTAGACAAGCCATTTCCAAATATTTTTGGAAAAATAATGAAATGTAGACAATTCAGTCTTCGAAATGTGGGCGGGCTAGGCTTGGACTAGCCGTTAATCACTGATTTTCAGGGAAATCGATGTGAAATACTACTGTTTTATGGGAATTACTGATCCCTTGCATGCATTGTCCACATTTTCCAAGAAAGTTGGGTGATAACTTTCAGTTAAATACTTCAATTATTAGCTGAAGAGTTTCTACAACCCCTCAACACCTCTCTTTGAAACCTCTGTCCGTGCACATTTTATATGCTCCGCATTGA
Organism: Ottelia alismoides; assembly: GCA_037367405.1. Lineage (NCBI taxonomy): Eukaryota > Viridiplantae > Streptophyta > Magnoliopsida > Alismatales > Hydrocharitaceae > Ottelia > Ottelia alismoides. The sequence goes on along the minus strand of JAZKJV010006308.1, from coordinate 201,884 downwards.
GCCTAAGATTTATGTTATTGAAATCTGCCCCTAATCTTGGCTCCTTATTTTCTAGTCTCACAATACGAACTTTTGACGGCATGTTTAAAGCTATTTTCATGGTATTGTTATGTTGATTTAGGTCTTTTACTATCTTTGATTGTTCTATAATGTTCCTGAAGAACTCCATAAGGATATTGATATCTCTATCATCTTGAAAGTCATGCAATTCTGATGCAAAAGTTTTTCCTAAAACCTGGTCTTCTGGATTTACATTTGGAACCCGTCATTCTGGGGTTACCAGTTCAAAATTATTGAATTATGATGTGGACAGCTTTAGCGATTAGTTGTTTGTAGCATATCTCTGTTGATTTCTTTGTAATTGACATGCCAACCGTATGAAACGTGACTGGTTCTTGTGCAGACTGTAAGAGTTTGAAAAGAACAAAATGAGGGGAAAAGGTATCTGAGATTGTGAGAGAACAAAGTCAAGGGAAAAATATAACTGTTAGAATAGAAGGAGGAAAAAAAGAGAAAGTCAGGGGGGAAAGGTAACAGCTAGAACATAAAGAGGGGAAAAAGGGTTCTGTTTCTTTGGAAGCCTTTTACAACGCTTAATTTCATGGGTACCTGCTTTGGGGTAAAAGTTTAGAAACTTCTTAATACTTGTAAAGAAAATAAAAAAATCTAAATCTGTTGTTGGTATGGATTAGAATATATAGTTTTCACTTTTCATATGCCAAAGTTGTTTTGTTACTCACTGCAATAAAATGCATACACTGAAACTGAACAAGATCTCGAGTCTATTTAAGAAAGTAAAGGGTGCAGTTGATGACATACAAAAGCCAAGACACCACCACCAACAACAAAGCCTTTTCCCACATTAAGTAGGGTCGGCTAATACAAAAGCCAAGAGTGAACAATAAATCTTCCCACAATGTTCTCCATGTAAAACCACTCACCATGAAATATCAAAGCTTTCCTGGCTAACCACAATGTACACAGGAAAACGCATGGCCTTGCCCTTTCGCATTTGGATCGATAGGCTCCACAACCTGCACTGGCAGAACTCCTCCCAAACCCTTCAGTGCAAAATGTATCCATCCCTCCCTCCACATCTCCTTCGGAGGATTGAAAAGTGAAGAATGTATGTTCAATGTCCTCATTCTCGTCATGATAGAAGGGACAGTCAATGTAGCAGTGTAAAAGATAGGATCTGAGTGTGTTTGTCATCACCCAGTACTTTAGTAGCAAGTAGCAACCACATGAAGATCTTCACAATTAATGGCACATTCGAGCGCCATATCAATCTGCACTCCCTTCCCTTGCAGGAGTACCATTCCCCTGGGTACATTGGAAGGGGGCACTCAGAGAGCCTAGCTCCATTGACAGCTTCAAGTTCTCCTGGAGCCTCTTGCTCTGAAAAAGAAGAAAAACCAGGAGTTCGGACTTTTCACTAGATCTCGAGCATTGCTTTAAGGAAAAAAGTTTGCATGAAGATTTGAAGCTTTCAACATGCCTGGATGGGATTAGCTAAATCCAGAACTGAAAAGTAATGATATAGCTGTGGAAAGGAGTTCTATATTTTTTTGTCTTATATGCGATGTGCAATTTCAGTGGACAAGAATAAAGTATGGCTGACATTTTCCCGAGTATTAATGCAGAAGCCTACTTTTTATCAACGTACTTTAAAAATATTTTTATTAGTATGAAATTATGTTTATCAACATATCTGTTGATCTATTTTGAATCCTAACCATCTGATTCCGGCTTAAGAACCGTCGTATGTATCCCCTCTTGTCGTACCATACTTCAACAAGACATGGGTCTCGTCGTATATGTAGTTCTATTTGTATTCTTCTATATGGATCCGCTTGTATCATGTATCCGTCTGTACGGGAGTAGTATATAAACTCCCTTGAGGTTAGGGCTCTCTGAATTCTTTGTATTCCTTCTTTCTCCATGTAGTGAAAACCCATCGCTGCAACCAAGGATGTAGCCTAGATATGAGTGAACCTTGTAAATCCATCTGTCTTCATGCTTGCTTGTTCGATCGTTTATGTGTGTTCTACTTCCGCGATTCGCAACAATATCCTTTTGGTTTGTCAAGCAGTAGGACTCGGTCAGCTCAATCAACATCAAATATGCCAGTATAGGTATTTCTGAACCCTTTTTCTATATTATTGTGCTCTTACGGTAAAAAAATTTGTTTAGGAGATCTAAACTCATCTCAAATTTGCAAGATTTATCTCATATTTGATTAAATGAATGTTAAATATAAATAGAAAATTTTGTGTGCTTTAGGCACATGCATAACGATTTTCTAAGGATGACAAATCAATTAAGACCGGTTAAAGTTCACGGTTATTATATCAATCTAGTCACTACAACAATTGTCTTGAACTGCTGCAATCATGATATTTCTTTCTTTAGTTATCATATCTGGGAACTCTATTCTCATTGAAGATGCATGCGGCTGTTTTTTTTGAATAAGAAATGCACCTCATGTATAAAAATTGAGTTTAGTGGCTAATAACCGCAATGAGTCAGGTTTCTTCCCTTCAAACTTATGCTATTTCTTGACATGATGGTGTTAGAGTAATTATGTTATTTGTTTCTTTTATTGTCCTTTTTCTGTAATTTATCCATAGAGCTTTTCTCCTATATAAGAGAGCTCTAGGGTTAGATGAATGATTATCTTGCTTAATCCCTTCAACATGGTATCAGAGCGACGGTCCTAGACCGGAGTTCTCGAAACCCTAACCCTAACCCCACCCGCCGGCCTCTCTCTCTCCTTCTCTGGCATATGGGACATCATTTCATAAGATTGAGCTTTATAGTCTGGTTCATGTTCACCACTTTTTAAACTAATGATTTGCATTTTTATCTGTTTTTCTATCGAGATGCGGAGAATATTAGTAGCATGGATTAGTGAACATATCATGTATTCACATTTTTTTGTCTTTCTATCGAGATAAAAGTAATAGAACATAATTGGTGGGAATTAGTGAACCTATCGTGCATTCATTTACAATGTTGTCTATTTATCTAGCTTGTGGAAATATGTTCAACCTGCATAACTGTTATGTTATTTACGACACGTGGGGCACATTGGATCTTTCTCCAATGCTTTGGATCAATTAGTATTAGGGTTATATATATGTTTCGTTCCCCCACCACATAGTTTGAGGATTTATATGAGGCTGTAGGTAGACTTGGCCACAAGGCCATGTGAGTTGGCTATGCCAGGTTCCCTAATATAACCCCTCGGTTAAGGTGAACCTTCAAGTTGTCCTTCCGATACTCAGTTACTTGGTGCATAAATCTAAGGTCTTTTACGTGGAGTTGCCTTCTATTTTATTTCTTTTGTATTCTCTTTGGATTTGGCACCAGGTTGGACCATGTTTCCTCAACATAATCTGGTTAATTTGTTGGGTAAAGCATGGCCACTTTGTTAGGAAGTGGGGGAAGCTTGGGGTATCAAGCTCAGGTTTAAATTCTGGAGCCACTTAGATGAGATGAAGACATTTTTGCCTCGTGAATCTACTGGATGCTAGGGTGCACAATTACACGTGCTTCTTACCGCAGACCGCTACATGTTTGAGCCTTTTTTTGATTGACCTCTATTTTTCTTGCTTTAGTTTTTTGACAAGTTTAGCCGGCTTCTTTACTTGCAAATATCGAAAACTTCTGTTAACTTGTGACATCTATTTAGTGAAAAAAAGTCACGGCTCTGCATCCATATAGTCTTTTGCTGTTACTGCCAAGAAAATAAAAATGAGAAAAGTTTGAAGTGCTTAATAAATGGTTAGGATTCTCCACCTCATGTGTGCAAACTGATTTTCTGAAGTAGATTATTTCACATGTATCAAAGCCCTATCACATCCAACTAATGACAAGAAGAAATATCAATAAAAGTTTGGGCCTTATCACAGACATTAGATTCGAATTGTATGCTCTTGGTAAATTCATTTGAATCACGGTAACCTGTGGCTTCACAAAATTAGGTATATTGATGAAGATGCCAAATTTGACGTGTTTCGAATTTTATGGATTTTTTTTGTATTCATATATCTACTTTATTGAGTGCTTACTGGGAAGTCTGGGATTTATATAATTCATTTTCTCAGCTACCCTTAATACATGAGCTATTGCACATCCTGTGATTGTTGAGATGCTCACACCATTTCCAACTTTCATTCCATTTCTTTTGGGTGAAATTTATATTTCATTTAGTATTTTTTAAAAAAGAGTGTTTTATTTACCAACTTTTATATTATTTACTAACTTCGTTGATGGGCGATTTTGTGAAGACCCTGTTTCCACGGGTTATTTTTGGGCATGGGATCTCTGATCATAGATTTTTTCATCATCTACTTAAATAAGCTCCTTTGACAAGAATTCTAGTTCTTTGAGTTTGCTTTAGAAGCATTTATTTATTGCCAAGTGGATTGCTTTGCTTTTAAATCATAAATTTCTAATGCAAGATCCGTGCATCCATTTTCGACTTTATAAAATTCATCTTAAATTTTTTTTATCCAGGTCTGTCATAATATGAATGCTCATTATCAGCATCTGAAACTTCTTATTTTCCCCATAATATATACTTGATAAAAAAGGATGGTGCTACACGATGGACTTGTAGCCTCATATTGGGTCCCAGAAGTACCTTTGAGGATTATGAAGGGATGCTTTTCTGAGAAGCTGACTGATACAAGTTCCATGATATTTTGATAGTCTTAGATTCTGTGAGATTAATATAATTTTCAGTTAACCGTGTCTTAGTCTCCAAACTAAAGCCCCCTTCATGCCATTTGAATTCGGGAGTACTTGATTGCTGTGAAATCTGGATGATCTAGTTGGCATTTGATTTGTCTTATGGGTTTAAAATCTGAACAATTTATTAATCCATGCAGTCAAGCTTGCAGCAGCGAGAGTGCCACCGAGTTTAGGGTTGTCAAATATAAACATGTGCAGAGGTCAGATGCACAAATTAAGGTGTATGTTGGCCGCACAAAAGATAATTGTACAGATTTTTTTAGATAAAAAGTTGATGTAGCTCCAATAGAAGATAAGACGAGATAACACGTTTAATTAGGGCACATATAAGGAAGACTACTGGGTGCCTTGGTTCTAAAGTATGAGAAAATAGAAGAACCTCATAGAAAGGAAGAAAGACGAAATTAGATGAGCTTCATAGAAAGGGTGGAGGAAGACCCATAAACGCTGCAAGTGTTAAGGAGAAAATGAACATAACAGAGCTCTCTTATATAGGAGAAAAGCTCTATGGGTAAATTACATAAACAGAACAAAGAAAATAAACAATATAGGAAAGGGCGACAGAGTAATGTGAATATCTTAACACTCCCCCTCAAGTTGGAGCACATATATCTATCATGCTTAGCTTGGAACAACAGTGATGAAAAGGACCTCTAGCCATAGCTTTAGTAAACATGTCTGCAATTTGATCTCCTGACGCAACATAAGATGTTGAGATAAGCCCCTTTTAGATCAAGTCCCGAGTGTGACAATCTACCTCGATATGCTTCGTCCTTTCATGGAATGCTGGATTATTAGCTATAAATAAAGCTACTTGATTATCGCATTTGAGATGCATATGAAGAGGTACTTCAATCATTAGATCAGTCAGGATAGACTTGACCCACATCATCTCAGTACTACCTTGGACCATTGCCCTATATTCTTATTCTGCACTGGATCGAGCAAAATAGTTTGTTTCTTACTCTTCCATGAGACTAGTGAGCTGCCAACAAACACAATGAAACCTGAAGTAGACTTCCTGTAATTAGGACACCCAACATAATCTGTATCTGCACACCTTGTAACTGAGAGAGACATGTCTCTTCTAAACAGAAGACCTGCGCCTGGAGATGACTTCAAATATCTCAAGATCATTAATATTGCATCCATGTGCGCCTGTCTGGGTTGCTCCATGAACTGACTTACTCTACTCATAGCAAAAGATATATCAGGCATGGTAATAGTAACATACAGTAATTTTCCTACCAGATCACTGTAGCATCTCTTGTCCACCTCCTCAGATCCGTCATCGTGAAGCTTCACATTAGGGTCCATCAGGGTAGTAGCTGGTCTACATCCTGTCATACATGTCTTAGATAGAAGATCAGTAACATACTTCCTTTTATGTTATAACCATATCCTGCTGATTTCTTGCAAATTCCAATCCTAGGAAGTAATGAAGCATACCCAGGTCCTTGGTAACAAACTGCTTACCAAGAAAGTCCTTAGCTGCTTGGATTCCCTGTGCAATACTGCCAGTGATAATAAGGTCATCAACATAAACTAAGATGACCACAACACCTCTCTGGTCTCTCTTTACAAAGAGAGTATGATCTGCATTAGACCTGACAAATCCCTTCTGTTCTATCAACTCTGAGAGCTTCTGAAACCAAGCCCTCGGACTCTGCTTAAGGCCATATATAGCAAATCACCCATGCCATTAGAAGAACTCAAATGCTCAGGACATACCTCGGGCGTGCTGGATGATAGAGGAGGCGCATGAGCATGGGGTCTTCATTGGTAGACGTGAGGAAAGAAAGTAGGAGGCGGCGGCGGCGGTGGTGTAGAACATGGTAACGACGGAGGAGGAGGCATATAGATATCTTCTCCATCCTCAGAAGGAGCAAGCATGTCACCTGTGGGAGAAAAATACATAATAGACTCAAAGAAGGTGACATCAGCACTGACATATTATCTTCCTCGAACAGGGTCAAAACAACGATATCCTTTTTGGGTTTTGGAATACCCAGCAAACACACATTTGACAGATCTGGGAGATAGCTTGTCAAGATCAGGAGAGAGCTGATAAACAAACGCAACCAAACCAAAGACACGAAGCATAAGCGAGAAAAGGTCCTTCTCGAGAAACGCAATCGAGAATGGGATCTTCTCCCCTAATGCCGAAGAAGGCATACGATTTACCAAATAACAAGCAGTTAGAACCGCATCTCCCCAATAGGAATGAGGAGCACGACTCTGAATCAAGAGGGTCCTAGTAACATCTAAAAGATGGCGGTGTTTCCTTTCAGCCACCCCATTCTGTTGGGAGGTATATGCACACGATGTCTGATGCACAATGCCATGAGACTTAAGAAATTGAGAGAGTTGATTACTGCAGATTTCTAGAGCATTGTCAGAACGTATGTATTTGACTCTAGCAGAAAAAATGTTATTCGCTTCATTAATAAAAGACTGGATAACAGGACCAGCATCAGACTTATTCTTAAGAAGAAAAATCCAGGACAACCTAGAAAACTCATCAACAACAACAAGATAAAATTTTTTTCCCTAGTGATCTGGGACATGACTAGGACCCCAAATATTGAAATGAAATAACTCAAAAAGACTATTACTACTTGGACCCTGACAACTCCGAAAAGAGGATCGGTGATGCTTCCCAAGCTGGCAGGCCTCGCATTGAAAAGTGAAGCGAGGAGAAATCTGTGGAAGAACATGAACGAGCTTTTGCAGAGGAAGGTGACCAAATCGCATATGCCACATGTACGGAGAAACAGACCCAGTGCGTAGAGAAGACGAGGCACCTGCATACGGAGACTGCACAAGTCTGTAAAGGCCCCCTTGCTCACGGCCACTTCTAATCACTCTGCCCGTAAGTATATCCTGAAACACAAGAGCAGATGGATCAAATATGGCACGGTATTGTAAATCTCTGGTGATTTGACTAATTGATAATAAATTCATAGAAATTTCAGGGGCATAAAGAACATTAGGTAGTCTCAAGATAGGAGTCAACTACACCTCCCCCTGACCAGTAATAGGAGAATGTGTACCATCTGCTATCACAACCGATCGTCCGGGCTGGACAGGACGAAAGTCACTAAACTGACCTTTGTCACCACCGAGATGACGTGATGCACCTGAATCCATGATCCACTCTGACAAGTCCGCCCTGTAACAAGTAGTAAAGGCATACTCTATACCTGACGTAGATGTTGATGCTGAGGCAACCACTTCTGAAGATCCCGAAGGAGATCCAGTCGAACTGCTAGTGGGCATAATATCCCTGAGTCGAGCAACAAGCTCATCAAATCTCTGATCAGGAGTAGGAGAAGGCTCCCAACTGGTTGTATCTGCTCTGCGACCCGGGCTGAAGCAGGAAACCCATGCTTGGAATAGCATGTATCCTCAGAGTGGTCGGATCTATGACAGTAGGTGCACGGCGGACCGGGTCGACCACCCCCTCCTCTGTCACGGTTAGTGCTCCCTCTTCCACGATATGGAAAATGGCTTCCCCTACCACGAGAGGCAGCCATAGCTGAAGATGTCTGAGACTGCAGAGTACCTCCTAAGGATATAGATAGTTTACTCAATCTGCGATATGCCTCCTCCATTGGAGGTATGGTAGCGTCAGTAAGGATTTGGGCATGAGCAGCATCATACTCATGATTAAGAGCTGCTAGAAAAGCTCCAGTCATCACAGAATCTCTGTATGCCTTGAGCTGCTCTGGCGTAGCAGTCAAGGGGATGTAACCATGCAACTTCTCAAACATACCCCTCAAGGAAGTATAGAGGGTATGAAGGGGACGATCATTCTACTTGGATGTGAAGATGTCGTGCTGGAGCTGGAGTATCTTCGATTCATTCTTCACCGGTGAGTATGTGGCGGCGAGAATGTCCCGCATAGCCTTCGTCGTTGGCTGGCTTAGAATATCATTAGCTATCTTAGAGGACACAGTCCCAGATAGCCATACTCGTGCGTAAGCATCATCTGCCTCCCATGAGGTATTTATCCCAGTCTTGTCATTTGGTTCCTCCACCGTGAGGATATGCTTCTTGCCATTAGACTGCATCAGACTCATGAACTGCATGACCCACAGTTCATAGTTCGTGCCATCCATTTTGACGATGGGGGCATGACCTTTGAAGCCCTCCATGGATGAATCATCTGCTTTGTTGTCAACCATAACAACGACAACCACCGAGACTGGGATTCACAACGAACAAGACTTGTGTCTACACAAACATATGGGAAGATAGTTGTGGTATAGACTTATACCACAACCTCTTCCATTCTTCGACGCTGCCTTTTGGTGGCTAGGGTGTTTTAGATGAACCCGTCACACCCTAGAGGTCCAAAGGAGGATCTAACTCTCGATCAAATGAGGATGGAGAACACGCAGGGCTGTGGCAGCCCTATAGGCTCGGCGGCTGCGTGGGGAGGCCACGCAAGGAGAGTTCTTGGTGGGAAGGGGCTAGGGTTAGGTCTCAGGCTCCGGTCTAGGACGCTGCTCTGATACCATGTTAAGGAGAAAATGAACATAACATTCATCTAACCCTAGAGCTCTCTTATATAGGAGAAAAGCTCTATGAGTAAATTACATAAATAGAACAAAGAAAATAAACAATATAGGAAAAAGTGACAGAGTAACGTGGATATCTTAACAGCAAGTAATCTATAAGAATGATTTTGGATTATGTGAAACTAATTCTAGGCCCAAGTTGACCTGTTTGAATTCAATTTGGTTTGTACGATGGTGAAATTCTGTGGATTGAATATTTTGTGCCACCAAGAAAAGCATTACTGACTAATGGGATTGCAATCTCCGAAAATTCGAACCTTGTAATCTTGTCCCGCAGTCTAATAGCAGTGTCGATAATAGTCGATACTCAATAAGCTAGAAGCATTGCTCGGGTTTTGGAGTCGAGTATACACAATAACAGGGGCAATATAATAAGATGACTTTTAATTCCTTTGAGCAGTGACATTCATTTCAGTTTCGCTCATAAAACAGGCGTCTTGCATTGATAGCATTTTAGCTTTTGCCGCATTCAACTACTTGTTAAGTTTTGATTGAGTTGGTTTGACCATTTGTTGATATTAATTTCAACTGCTGCTTAATCTTCCACCTTAGACAAGGTGCTTGTGGTAACCATTTTTCTGGCAGCATCCTCCCTATTTCCCTATAGAGCTCCAGTTCATCTCCATTGCAAAACGGACTATCAATCTTTTTGCTAGGAAAAGAATATGCAGCAGGCCTTTCAAGGTGCGGTGCTCATATCAGCTTCAGGCTGTGAAACTTGATGCCCTTCGATGAACCTTTCGTCACAGATCTTGTGAGCTGAAGACTAGTACCATTCAAGAAAGGCACGCCATCTCCATCATTGTTGAAGCAACACAACACACGTCGTCTTTACTGCAAGGTTTGACTCTTTTATCAGGAATGGTGGCATGGTGGAGAGCTACTGTTTGCTTGGAGGGGAAAAAATGGAGAGTACTGCACATAATCAAAATATGTAGAAATGCTTAGCGGCTTCTTTTTTGGTTGAGATGAAAGGATTACATTGAAATGAATTTTACATACATAGCAAAGTCTTATTCTGATCACAATCTTTTGATTCCTTCAAGAGAAGCTGTGACTTTAGTCGGTGAGCCTGCCTCTTAGATCTATATACAATTAGGCACCGAGTGTGATGCAGGATTCACAAGGCAGTTATCAGATTTCACTAGTGGGCACTGAAAACTTTAAGGTGTTGCCCCTTTGATAGAATCCAACTAGCAATGCCGATACAATTGATTGAAGTTTTGAGCATGATTAGTTGAAAGAGAACATATTCCAATGGAGGTAGTATTACCGTTGGATGAAAAACAAAAAGAGATTATGTTCTGAACTGGTAACGCTAGTAACTTCAGTCAGGCAACAGGCGATCGCCGTCAGTTTGAAAGACATGAAACTTCAAATTGATGGTTTTGGCATTTTAAAACCCACCTTCAGTAGTAGGAGGTAGCAGTACCATCTGTTGAAAAGAGGTTAAATACCAGACTGATGATGTTAGTAACTTTAGCCACGCGTCCGGGCTTAACTGAAGAGGCAAACACCATCAGTTGGAAAGACACGATTCTTCAAATTGATGGGTTTGGCACTTTAAACCAGCCTCAGCTGTAGGTTAAAAGTAAGAAACAAAGAAGTAACACTTTGTTTGGTGATGCCATGCCAACATTGGAATTGGAAGGACATTTGGTTGGATTCTTTTCTCTCCCTGTGAGAACCTTGTCCACCCATCATTTCACCTGCAAGTTCATTACATTCTTTTCATTGATGGGCAGCATGTCCTTACAAAATGTATTTCAAGTTCATTGATGGGCACTGACATTTGGGTGGTACTCTTTTCTCATTGATGGTTTATTATTATTCTGTATTTCAAGTTTCAACTATGGATGTAAATGACCGGATAGGGATATAGGTTTTATCATATTCTTATCCGTTTTAAGGCATGAATATAAATGGGATAAGGATATTGATGTATATAAAACTATGTTACTTTATCCTTACAAAATGGACATTGATCATGTACGAATAGTAATAGTAATACTCTATAGAATTAGCGTAAATATACATGTATTGGATGGAGTACACATGATATAAATATACTAAATATACTTATATCATAATAATTTTACTAAATGCGATGAAAGAAGATAGGAAATTATGTTATATATTGGTTAAAAATAAATATACAACTATATTTATATTTTAAAATAGACGCACAGATACAGATGCGAGCGTGAGTGGATATCAAAGTGATATCCATATATGTATCTCTTTTAAAACGGATACGATCAAAATATTTATAAAAAGCATATATTGATAATTGTGGTTTCATGCATTTTTGAACTGGTTTTATGTCATAATGCCAGATTATAATAAATTCTTCTTCAAAAGGTGATATATATAGATACGATACAACAACAACTACTACTACCACAAAGCCTTCTCCCAAATGAAGTAGGGTCATTCTTGGACTTCAATCAAAATATTAAGTTCTCGGATAGTCTCCTTCCAACATTTTGTGGGCCTTCCTCCCCCTCTCTTAGACAGTTCAACATCCTAAATCTCACATCATCTAACTGGTGCATCAACCGACCTCCTTTGCAAATGACCAAGCCACATTAAACGGTTCTCTCTCGTCTTATCCTCTACCGAAGCTGCACCGACTTTCCTTTTGATCACATTGTTGTTAATCCGATCTTTTCGTGTATGATCACACATTCACCTAGCATTTTTATTTTTGTTATTGCCATTTTTTGCACATGTCTATGGTTCATGGGCCAACATTCAGATCGATAGAGCATAACAGGTCTCACAGCTGCTTTGTAATATCTTCCTTTGATTTTCAAATGAATGTTCTTATAACATAGAACTGTAGAGGCTCCTCTCCACTTTAACCAACCTGCATTTATTATATGAATAACATTTCCATCGATTTCGCCATCTTGTTGCAAAATCGATCCCAAGTATCTAAAAAATATTTCTTCTGAATGTTGTCTTCTCCAATCTTCACCTCGTTTTCTTCACCATTGCTTCTGCCAAATGTACACATTATATATTCAGTCTTAGTCCTACTTATATGAAATACTTTAGTCTTTAAGGCATGCCTCAAAACCTCAACCTTTTTATTTTCTCCATCTCTAGTCTCATCAACTAACACAATATCATCGACAAACAACATACACCAAGGTATCTCATCCTGAATGTGGTTAGTCAACTCATCTATAATCAAAGTAAAAAGGAATGGACTCAAAACCGAACCTTGATGCAGATTGGTGTTCAGCAAAATACTCGATCTTCCTAGACTGAATCCTTACACAAGATTAAGCCTCATTATACGTATCTTTTTTAAGGTTAGTGCACATGACATGTTCTTGTCTCTTCTCTAGACCTCTCGACAAGATCTCCTGTGAAACTGAATCATAAACCTTCTTCAAATAAAAAAGTATACGAAGGTTCTTCCTTTTAACTCTATAAATTTCTATAATTTTACCTGATAGATGGATAGCTCCAGTAGCTGAGAGACCATACAATATACACCGATACATACACGGATATGATGGGAAACCTAAATCATGTACACGCTTATTGTATTAGAAACCACTATTAAATTAACATGTACGCATATTATTACAAGAATAAGGAAATGGATATCGAATCCATGACTAGATCATGTATGTAAATGTGCATAAACAACAATTAAGCAAAAAGTTAGAAACTCGTTATCAATGTGTTCCGGAAAAAAGAAACTTCCTTGGAAAAATGATGCTTCTAACACTACCGATGCACATGTTCTTGACATGCTTCTTGCCGAGTTTAAAGATTGCCTTTTGCAATGATGCACATCGTAGTGGTTGCCTTCGAGGCTATTTTTTATTGGTAGAAGGGGGGTTGGAGGATTTGAACCATGATCCTTTTGAAGTGGGAGTCACTACTTCTATCACTAGACTATTAGAGGGGTTCCCTCGAGGCCACTTCACATACGAAGTCAAGATATCACAGAAAGCCTTACGGAGAAGGATAAGCAAGACGAAGATAAGAGAGATTATGGACCACTAGATTCTGTTCCTCTCTCCTCCTGCAATCAATGAGGAGAGAGATGACAGAATCTAGTGGTCTAGAAATACTCTCACAGATGTTGGCTCTCATAAGATCATCCCTCTCTCTCTCTCTCTATATATATATATATAGGGTTGATCCTGTGAGAGCCAAAATATGTGAGAGCATGGAAGCAATGATTCTGGACCATTAAATTCTATCATCTCTCTCCTCATTGATTGCAAGAGAGAGAGAGAAGAGCATAATCTAGTGGTTCAGATTCACGACTCTCATGCTCTCACAGTTTTTAGCTCTCACAGGATCAGCCCTATATATGATCCTGTGAGAGCTAAAAACTATGAGAGCATGAGAGCAGTGATTCTGGACCACTAGATTCTACCATCTCTCTCCTCATTGATTGAAGGAGGAGAGAGAAGAGCAGAATCCAGTGATCCAGATTCACTACTCTCATGTTCTCACAGATTTTGGCTCTCACAGGATCATCCATCTCTCTCTCTCTATATATTTATATATTATATAAGTGATCTTGTGAGAGCAAAAAACCGTGAGATCATGACAGCAATGATTTTGGACCATTAGATTCAACCAAGAGAGAGAAGACCAGGAGAGAGAATGTAGAATCTAATGGTCCAGAATCATTGCTCGTGCTTTCACAGTTTTTTGCTCTCACATAATCACTCCTAGCTATATATAGGGTTAAATGAGGCTACACGCTAGGTGTAACCAATTGGTTACTGTTGGAGTAACGGAAGATTGATGTTGTACAAGAGGCAAATTAGAGGGAGATAATATGGATCAATGCACAAGGTAGATGTGAACTTAAGAACTTCTTTTCATTAAAACTTGAACTTGCATACAACACTTGAACCTAGACAAGAAGAGGACTTACAACGTTTACAACAAAGAAAGATGCATTTACAACACTTGGAAGAGTAGGACACTTGAAAGACGCTTGTGGTAGTAGTGGACTTGTTGTTGTGTTAAATGAGGACCTCTTGGGTAGTATTTATAGACCCCCAAGAGGATGGAGATATTTTGGAAGAGATATCTAGAGTCCCCTTCCATGCTTATCGTTTAAGAGAAAATATCTAGATATTTTGGTGGGAGGTGGAGAAATATCTAGATATTTTCTCCACCTCATTCTTTTCTAGAATCTTCTTCCAAATACATATCTTCATGAAGCTTCTTCATATGTTGATGGAGGATATATGCCCACATGTCTTCATATGGGTGGAGGATTGTAGGCTCATGTATAAGGACCCATTGCAATAACAATACTTCTTGAGTAATTACAAATTATATTTTCAGCACCCTCCTCTTAATTTGTAATTTGCATTATCCTCTTGTACTGGAAGTTTTCTGCTGAAAGATTCTGTGAAAAGATATATGCATCATGATCTTCTTTGATGATAATTTCTCTTATATTTCACCTCTCTTGTATATGGTGATGATGAAGTCCATTATGCTTTCTTCTTCCTTGAAAAATATGATTCTTTTACATTATAATAGCTTTTGCATAAGAACTTATTTCCTACCGCTTCTTAGAATATCGAGAGACTGTCTTTAATTCTTTCCTTTCAATAATTTCTTCTATCTTAAGGGGCTCATATGCATATAAAAAGACAATAGGAGTTGATGCATATATTTCATCAATAGATCTTACCTTTTGTTGTGGAAGTTCTGCATTAGATATATTTGGCCTGAGTGATCTTTGAATTGAAGGGAAATATCTTCATCATTTGATTTGCCTTCTTCAACTGCAACGTGCTTTTGTGACATTAAAGAATCATCACATTTCCATGAAGATGTTTCATCAAAGATGACATCTCTAGATATAATTAGTTTTCCTTCTTTAGGTTCATATATTCTATAAGCTTTTGATTCATCACAATATCCAATGAAGATATATTTTTCTCCTTTTTCATCAAACTTTTCTCGTTTAACTTGAGATGGAATATGAGCATATGCAATAGAGCCAAAGATTTTGAAATGACTAACCGTGATCTTCAATTCATACCAGGCTTCATAGGGTGTTTTACTCAATACTGCTTTGGTAGGAGATTTTATTCAATATATAAACCGTAGTATTTACTGCCTCCGCCCAAAGTTTGTTAGTAAGACCCTTACCTTTCAACATGCTTCTTATCATCTCAACTATCGTTCTATTTCTTCTTTCAGCTACTCCATTTTGTTGAGGACTATACCTTGTTGTTAGCTCCTTCTTGATTCCTTGAGTTATGCAGAAGTCTTGAAATTCTTTGTATGTAAATCCTCCTCCACGATCTGATCGGAAGGCTTTTATTTTTCTTCCACTTTGTTTCAACAAAAGCTTTAAACTTGATAAAAGTAGAAAAGACTTCTAACTTTTCTTTTAAAAAGTAAACCCATATCATTCTACTGTAATCATCAACAAATAATAAGAAGTACCTGGCTCCATTTATAGACGGAGTTTGAGTTGGTCCACATACATCTGAATGTATCAACTCAAGTGGAGCTTTTGCTCTCCATGATGTCTTTATGAATGTCAATCTATACATTTTGCTATATATGCAACATTCACATATATTTTCATCTTTCTTGATGAACGGAAGCCCAACAACCACGTTCTTCTGCTTTAATAACATGAGGCTTCTAAAATTTAAGTGTTCATATCGTAAATACCATAATAAGGAATCATGTAGAGCATAGCCTTCTTTTAAAGGCATTGATAATGAAAAGACTTTATTTGGAGCTATTTTAATGTCCGCAATCAGTAGATTTCTTATTTTATCAAAGAATTTGCATCCTCCATTATCAAATCTTAGAGAATGACCATTATTCATAAGTTGACCAACACTTAGAAGATTCTCAGTTAAGCATGGAATATAGAGAACATCTTAATGAGTTTAGAAGTATCTTTCTTTGTTTATACTGCAATAACTCCTTTGCCTTCCACATTTTGTAGCTTTCTGTCTTCAAGCTTAACTCGCAAATTATGCCTTTTAACAAGGTTAACAAATGTATCTTTATTTCCTGTCATGTGCTTACTACAACCACTATCGACATACCAAATATCTTTAGGCACTTCTTTAGTATTCATACAAGAATAAAGTAATGGATTGAAACCCTCATCTTTTGCAATATAATTAGACTCATCTTTTTGAAAACAGCAGTCTCTTTGAGAATGATTTGCAATCTTGCACTTTGTAAATCGAAATATACAATTCTTAGATTCATGATTATCTTTTTTGCAAATGATGCAATAAGAAGAAGATTTTCTTGTACCTGAAGTTCTTTGATTATATCCTCTTTTTATTCTTCCATTATCTTAACCTTTGTAGGATCCATTTCTTTCATTTTACTCTTGTCTCCTTATATATTGTCCCCTTCTCTGCTTGTCATGATCTCCATTTTTAACTTTTAAGATTTTCATTTTTGTTTGAAATGCTTGCTTCAA
Source organism: Ottelia alismoides (assembly GCA_037367405.1). Classification (NCBI taxonomy): domain Eukaryota; kingdom Viridiplantae; phylum Streptophyta; class Magnoliopsida; order Alismatales; family Hydrocharitaceae; genus Ottelia; species Ottelia alismoides. Next base: position 185,081 of record JAZKJV010006308.1, on the reverse strand, counting down.
TGGTTGAGTATTAAACCTGCTAATTCTTTGCTCATTTGCTTCAAGTGAGCTCATTAATTTATATACAAAAAAAGAAGATAAATCTTTACATTCTTCAATAGCAGCAACAAAATGATCGAATTTAGTAGGTAAACTTCTTACTATCTTTTCAACTAACTTCTTATCTGCAATAATATCTCCATAACTTCGAATTTATTTATAATAATATAAGTTCTTGAAAAGAACTCTTGGATAGTTTCATCATCTTTCATAAAGAGATTATTAAAATCTCTCCATAAAGATTGAAGCTTGATAATAATTATCTTGACGGATACTTAAAATTCTTTCTTTAAAATCTCCCATGCTTCTTTAAAAGTATTTGCTTTAGAAATACGAGGAAAGATAGATTTGCTTACTCTTTGCTAGATGAAGAGAAGGGCCTTTGCATCTTTCTTCTTGTTCTCCTTAAGTTCTTTCTTCTTCATTCACTTAGTAAAGCAAGTGTATCTACATCTTTAACCTCCTTATAACCTTCTAGAACAAGATTTCACAAGACTTATGAGATAAAGAGAGTATTCGTTGAAGACTCCAATAATCATAACTTTCTCCATCGAATATAGGAATGACGCTTTGAATGTAGTTGAATAAAGGTGTATTGGAGGTGGATGCCATGGTGTAGAGAAATAAGGAAAAACTTCAACAAGGATGTAAGAATGATGAGGCTCTAATACCAGACCTGTTGGATTAGCGGAAGATTGGTGGTATATAAGAAGCAAATTAGAGGGAGAGAATATAGATCAATGCACAAGATAGATGTGAACTTAAAAACTTCTTTTCATTAAAACTTGAACTTACATACAACACTTGAACCTTTACAAGAAGATGACTTACAATGTTTACAACAAAGGAAGAAGCACTTACAACACTTGGAAGGAGGATGACACTTGAAACACTGTTGTGGTAGTAGTGGACTTGTTGTTGTTGTTGTTCTATTAAATGATGACCTCTTGGGTGGCATTTATAGGCCCTCAAGAGGGTGGAGATATTTTGAAAGAGATATCTAGAATCATCTTTCATGCTTATCCTTTAAGAGAAAATATCTAGATATTTTGGTGGGAGGGGGAGAAATATCTAGATATTGTCTCCACCTCTCTCTTTTCTAGAATCTTCTTCTAAATACATATCTTTATGAAGCTTCTTCATATGTTGATGGAGGATATATGCCCACATATCTTCATATGAGTGGAGGATTGTGGGCCCATGTGTATAAGGGCACATTGCAATAACAATACTTCTTGGGTAAATTACAAATTATATTTTCAACAGCTACTCCTACCCCACATTTTCCCCTATTTTTATTTTTTTTTGGAAAAAGAAAATATATGTATTCATCACTATATCCCCCCTAACATGTCATTACAATTTCGTCAGAAATAGAGACTCACGTGCCTTCCATATGAAGGAGGTCAATTTCAGCAATTTTGATACCGTTAAAATTTAAAGGCCTTGAGGGAGGGGATTAAAATCTCGAATTAAGTCGAATTTTTAATGACACTAGGGTGACATATTGTGATTTAAATTCCAATAGGTTTCACTTCAGAAAAATAAAAAAAATATAGGGGAAAAAGGGTGGGAGCATGTAAGTTAGCTCTTGTCATCTCCCATATATATATGTATACATATATATATATATATATGTATGTATGTATATGTATACATACATACATACATACATATATATATAGGAGAAACTTCAAATGAGGCAGTGTCTTACCACCTTTGTGTTGAGCCACTAATAAGAGCTTTTAGATCTTAATCATGCGGTTGAGATTAAATTGTGATTAACGCTAATATTCTATTAATGAAAAACCCATTTTTGTCATTATCGCATTCTAAAAATAGAATGTAACAACCCTAGATCCTATTTTTGTGAGGAGCAATTATATTTCCTTCTCTCAATTTCTCTCTCTCTCTCTATTGGTTGACGACGGTGCCCCCTTCCCCCTCTTCCGTGATTAGTCGATGGCGGCGCACCTCTCTCTTTCTCTCTCTCTCTCGCTCGAAATCGTCGACGACGGCGTCAACATCCTCTCCACGAAAAGCTTCTCGATCGTAGAGGAGAAAGCCATGGCGGAGATGGCCTAGAGGAGAAAGACACAGAGTACTAGGGTGCCATGCAGAGGAGAAAGCCCGTGCATGCGATGGTGGTCGACCATGGAGGTCGCAACACGAGGTGAATGCGATGAAATATGATTGTGGCGGTCCACGTAAATGGAGGAGGATGGTGGTTGCATTTGGAGATGAAGGTAGAAAGCAGATCGTGGATGGACAAGGTAGAGGACCACGCGTGGGAGGTGATCAGATATGGATTTATATCGTGATATAATTATTTTACATATATGATATTCATATTTACATATTGATTCATTTTTTTACAAATCTCGATGTTTGTTTTCTTGTTTTGCAGAGCTCTACGTGAATTTTACAAAGGAGCGAGATATAGTTACAACGATTCACACAAATTTTACAAAATGAACATACACATTTACAAATAGACTGAAGTCTACAAAGAGGAAGATTAATATTACAAAAGCTCATTGGAGTTTACAAAATGAATATGCCCATTTACAAAATGGAAATACCTATTTACAAAATAAAAATACACATTTACAAATAGGTTGAAGTCTACAAAAAGGAAAAATACTCTTACAAAAACTCACTGGAGTTTACAAAATGAATATACCCATTCACAAAATAGAAATACCCATTTACAAAACAAAAATACAGTCAAAAAGATGAAGTTATTAATGAAATTACAAAGAGGAAAATTATTTTACAAAAACTTGCTGGAATTTAATATGATATCATTGAGTTCAAATAGTCCAAAACAAAATTAGAAATTAATCAATAAAGATATTAATGAAAAATACCAAATACATAAAAGCTTAAAATAGCAATTCGAATATATTAAATGAAACTCAAATTTAATAAAATTAAGATGACAGAAATGCCCTTTTGGATAAGTTTTTTGATGCAACCGTCACATCGATATCTGACGTATCTGATTGATGGCTCACCACAATATTGATGAAACCCTACCTCATTTGAAGGGGTCCCTATATATATGTGAGGGTTGATCTTGTGTGAGCCAAAAACTGTGAGAGCATGAGAGCATTGATTATGGATCACTTGATTCTGTCATCTCTCTCCTCATTGATTGCAGGAGGAAAAAGAAAGCAGAATCTAGTGGTCCAGATTCATTGCTCTTATGTTCTCACACATTTTGACTTATACATGATTCTCTTATATATGATTTCATAGGGCTGCCACACTCCCTATTTGCGGTATTTTATTTATTTTTTGAAAAATATCATCATGTATATGCATCCATATATCCCTCCTATATGTCATTCGAATTTCGTCAGAAACATAAACTCACGTGCCCTCCATCTAGAACAAGTAATTTTAACGGTCTTATAACTACTGTAATCGTACCTGTTCTAGATGGAGGGTACATGAGTCCCTGTTTCTGACGAAATTCGAATGACATATAGGAAGGATATAGGGATGAATATACATGACGATATTTTTCAAAAAAAATGCCAAAAATAGCGCGGGAGCAACCCCATTAACCTCATATATATAAGGTTAAATGATGCTACACCCTGGGTGTAGCCAATTAGCTACTCCCACCTCCATTTTTCTCTTATTTTTTTTTTATTTTTTTAGAAAATAAAAATATGAATATTCATAACTATATCCCTCTAACATGTCATTCCAATTTTTCCAGGAACATAGACTCCTATGCCCTCCATCTGAAGGGGGTCAATTTCAGCTATTCTGAGACCGTTAAAATTTGACAGTCTTGATGGAGGGGATAACAGTCTCGAATTAAGTCGAATTTTTAATGACACCATCATGACATATTGTGATCTGAATTCCAATAGATTTCATTTCAAAAAAAAAAATAAAAAAATACAGAAGAAAAAGGGTGGGAGCATATAAGTTAGCTACATCCAAGGAACATACTCCTTTTTCCCTAGAGAAAAAGAGACAATGATTTTGGAATCCAGCAAAGATAGGACTTATAAATATTCCCAAGATTCCGACAAGATGTACATGATTGTTTTAACACACCAATGTTTCAACGTACCTTATGTGATCATCCGGATATATCTGCTTTATAATGTGGAATTAAATGCCACATAAGACAATATCACGTTGGGAAGATGGAATTCTACTAGATTTATAATCCAATCTTTTCAATTATAACTCCGAAGTAGGTCCAATTAAATGCCACATAAAAGGATATCATGTTGGGAAGATTAAATTCTACTAGATTTATAATGCAACCTTTCCAATTATAATCCTGTCAAATTCCATTTATCTATCTTATGAATATTCTGAAGTGGATCCGAGTTAATATTTGTCTTTGTTTGTTATTTACTTTGGCATTGACTTTAGCAAAAGGACAATCGTTCTCAAACCCTAGATGGGTGTCTTGCCTTTGCAGGTTTATGGGTAAACAGATATTTGGACGGGGGATCGTCTACTCATGGTTATCTATATAATGTACTCATCGCTCTTTTATTGTGATTAAGAAAGAAAAGAATGTTCTAATCTATGTGTGGGAGATTAGGGTTTGCGTGCTCCGTGATTTTTCCCTCACACTAATGTTTTCCACGTAAACCCTTTGTTTTTCATGTGATTTTACATGCTATTAGAGCTATCTTGAAGCTTTGACATGTGCTTTTTTCCACTGTAATGGCTTGTTTTTTTAGAAAATTCTCCAATTCATTACATTACTATCAAAATTTTCACATTTATTGGTAAATTGATTGGATTTTAATAGCCCTTTAATTCTCCTCATTTAATTACCTTAAAAAGCCCTCAAATTCCTTTTTCTCTCAACGCGAGCTTTGAGAGAGAGAGAGGATGAGAGAGAGAGGGAGAGGGGATGAGGTAGATCTTATCGGGTGTCTTTCATCATTGCAGAAGAAGATGATGCCGAATCGGACAAGGAGGAGAACGCTGATTCATGACCGGAAGAAGGCGTGGCGACCACGTCAAGGAGAGTTACGCGTCGGACATATGTATGTATCGGTTTAGGATTATGATTTATAAATATGTCTTGGCTCGAGATTATTACGTCTATACACTGATTCGATTTAAAATATCCTCTAATCGTATTTGTTGGATTCATAGATCAATGCAAATAAATAACAATCCTATCTAGATTAGATCTCTGAATATAGGTATGAAACATTAAAATCTTATCATACTTAGCCCTCGATGCCTAAGTCATACACAGATCAACGACTTGTATTGTTAGTATGATGATATAATCCCATGATATCGTATAGTGTCGATTACGTTGCAAGTTCTTTTAACATTTAGATCTCCTCAGAAACTTGGTCATTGTATATCAATTTCAGGAGCTTTTTGTTGAAAACTGATTAGGTACCGAAATAATGATCAAAATAGAAGGAATAATAACAATTATTAAATATGTATATATGGCTTACCTTTTTCGGTGATGATGAATGCGTGAGATAAATAGGGGATTCCATGATGCAATTATGAGATAAGCATGTAATATAACTAACGGTACGTTCTCATCATACAAAAATTTATGGTATATAGCATATAATCTTAGAGAACATATACGAGTTGTCTCTAGATTATATGGCATTTAAAGCAAGTGTTTCAGCTATTACTGCCCCGATATACATCAACATGCCCTTAGTTCTTGACCGGAAGATCACCAAATATACGAGGTACATGGACCTTGGTTAACCCCTCCTCCCTTCTATCGTTGCATGTAGGTGGGTCTTTGCCACCAAGAATCTTCAATACATCTCCTCAGAGATATAAGGCTAGGCTTGTTGCTAAAGGCTACACTCAAACTTATGGAGCAGACTATTTGGAGACATTCTCTCTAGTCTCCTGCCTTCTAACACTGTGCATTCTGATTTGCGTTATTGTCTAATTATCATGGGCTCTTCATCAACTTGATATCAGGAATTCCTTCCTATACTGTAACATGAATGAATGGTCTATATGCAATAACCTTTTGGATGCGAGACCAAAGAGAGGTATTCACAAGGTTTGTGATGAAGTGCATTTTCACCACGTTAATGATCTTTTCTTTTCATAGTATAGGTGGTGAAAATGATTCAGCAAAAAACCACACTTTCCAATATATGGAAATTAATTTACTTGACGAATATACCAAGGTCGAAGACAGGGACAGGATCCTCTTCATTTATTTATCAAAAATTCTTGTTCAAGTAATGAGTGAGTATTTTCTAAACCAAGGTCTTCATGCAAAATGATATGTAGATAAAATAATGTAAAAACAAAATAAAATGATGCATGCAATTTTTGTTTAATTTTTAAAATACAATTAAATGAGATGCAATGAATAGAGTATACAAAGAGATGCTAACAAAGAAATGATATACAAATATGTCACGAATTAATCAAATCATTGAGCAAGAAAATATAGATCGATTTCAGAATCGAATTGAGCATTAACGATGATGAATGGCATTTAAATCAACGAGCAGAAGACACTATAGATCATAAAATATTAGCCCATTTGATAGAGTGAAAAAATATCAAATTATCAATGCCATTAGATAAATGGTAAAACAAGCATCAAAATGAAACTGAAATCATGCGATTTGGATTAAAATGCTCAAGATATAAAAGAAACAGTACGAAGGGCATAAATGTAATAAAATACATGAAAATAAAATGATAAATATTGCAAATAGGTCCCTAGAGGGGCCTATTTGCAAATAGCAAAAATCGACTGAGCCTCTGTGCAAAATTCCCAAGAACGTATGTAAGGCACGCGCTTGGGACCTCGATGTAATTTTGGAGAAGGCCAGGGGTATCTCTGTAAATTACCTAGCCCCTCACGTACGGGGCACGTGAGGGGGCTAGGCTCGGGAGACGGCCCAAACTTGGGCCACGTGACGTCTGTTGGTGGCTCGGGGAGTGGTTTGGGCATCCCGAGCCTCCTTGCATTAGAGTGGCGATGCAACCCTTCTTGAGCCATTGTATGGACACCAGAGGGATGCCATCCAACGACACCTGTAAAAAAATTGACGACTCCTCCTCCTCTGTTGCTTGGCGGCACAAACAGAGCTCCGGCGACCATGCCAGAGCTCCGCCTTGCTTCGTGGTGCAGCCTGAAGATCGAGGAAGGCCCCTAGAGCCTTGACGTTGAATCCCGGAAGAAGGCGGGCATCCATCTCATGCTAGATCAGCCTGGTGATGCATGTCCATCGGAGGGGGAGCTCTGGAACGAGGCTCCTACGATAGTCCGGCCATTGAAAGAAGAATTGACCTGCAAGGGTTAGTTCATAGCCGAACCATGTGTGGAGGGGGTCATGCGAGTGAAGTTGGGTCCGTAAGGGGGCGGAGGAGCGAGGGACCTGGATCTCCTCTCCGACAAGCCGTAGAGGAGATGGAGCGGAGGTGATTAGGTTGTGGAGAAGGGGGAAAGGTGAGCGGATGTGTTGGCGAACATGGAGGTGACATGGCGGAGCTAAGTGGATGGTCAGGCGATGGCAAGGATGGTTGCAGGTGGTGGGAAAATTAAGAGAAAGCAAGAGAAAAAGCATAAGCACGAACCTGGAGGATTCGAGGAGGAAGAAGGGGTAGATCGGAGCTTGGGCTGAGGTTCCTAGGATCCTTGGGGTCGTCGCTAGACCCGGTCAGCTACACCGAAGAGCTCAGTTGTGCCTAGGGCAATCGCGACGTGGTCGGATTGCCACGGGTCAACATCGAGGTGATGGGCCATCGTGGCCAATCCACCCGCCTCCGTCTGTCACAGGGAGGCGGAGGATGGCTAGGCTTTACCCTAGGAATGATGGACGAGTTGAAATGGAGGCGGAGGAAGAGACTACGTGGGCTGCTCCAGAGAGCGTCGTGTGGCTGCTCTAGAAAATTCAATAAATAAGAAAAAAAAATAAATAGTAGGAAGTTGAATTAGAAAAACTCAAAACATGAAAGTTGTATATCTCGATGAGATCTACAAGTTTCATGTTTGGTCAAAAAGTAAAAGAGGTCATTTGTACAAAGATGAATTTTTGGGAGCATTTTTGATAGGTAAAACAATGTGTTTTGTGGTTTTGATATTTTTTATATTGGGTTTTTATCAGTTGTGCCCCTCTGATATATTACAATATCAGTTATGCCCCTCCTTTTTTTGGAATATCAGTTGTGCCCCTACCTTCTTGTAAAATTCACAGTTCTGCCCTTCTGTTAAGGTAAAGTAAGGGCATAACTGATATTACAAAAGGGCAGAAATGTGAATTTTGCAAGAAGGTAGGGGCACAACTGATATTCCAAAAGAGGGAGGGGCATAACTGAAATTGCAATATCTCAGAGGGGCACAACTGATAAAAATCCTTTTATATTTTTAATTTCTTTTACAAACTAAAATAAATATAAACAAAAAGTAATTTAATTTTTAGAGGTTTTTTAATAAAATATAAAAACAAAGAAAATTTTAGTAATAAAATACAATAATTAGGGTTAGAAAATATAGGTTAATTACATAGATTATTCATAATATAATACAAGTTAATATTAGTGATTTAATTGTGATTTTTATTGAATTGTTTAAGTAAGGAGAATAATAAATAGATTTTAATATGATGTATCTGAGATTCATCAGTTTTCCAACTTCACAAAGCAAATTATAGTCTCAAATACTTTTTCCAAAAAAATATGTGGTCTCAAACATGGATTCAAATATCTCGATATATCGTAGATATATCAATGATATATCCATGTCTACACTTAGTAATACCAATATCATCACCATTTCATTTGGTATTGTCGATATCATGTTGATATGGATACTCTATTATCGTTATCAACCTTGTTGTATGATTTTAGTACTTGCTTTTATGAGCGAAGGAGTTCAGAAGATTGTTTTTGACGTTATAAGCTTTATTTGTTGATTTGCTCAAGATTTTGTATAGACACTCCATGTGTTGATACACAGATACATAACTGAATTTCTAATTAGTAAGAGTTTGTAATCTATCAATATGGATCCATGACATGTTACTATTGATTATCTGATTGAGAAACGTTAGTTTTTAATCTATATTAGAACATCTTCTTTCAAAATTTTGATTATAATGAATAATGTGCTATATAGTATACATGTTATTGTACGATATTCGTTTATTTCATGTTCGATATCACTCAAGGATTTTGTTTATACATATTATGTGATGTAACATATTGTTAATGTACTAAATACATCTCCTTCATGTCTATGTGTGTTACTTATTTTAGAACTAAGATGATTTCATTCGCAAAAAAAGTCCTTTTGACTTCTTTTTAAGATTTCCTCCCATACCTACGATATATCTCGATATATCCATTTTCAAACCAATCGATACAATATCAATATCGATATTTCAAACATTGGTCTCAGACAGACTCCAAGAACTTGGTTTCAGAAATTATTAGTTAGTATATCTAAGATAGACCTTAACATATTTACTATGGGTCATTCCTTCTTCATCAAGAAAATTGAAAAGGGAACCATTACGATGCTAGTATATGTCGATGGTATTATACTCACTGACGACAATGTACATGGAATATCAAAGATCAAGAAATACCATGCTAATAACTATGTTTTTTTTGAAGAAAGAGAAGGGGGAAACACGTCCAAGTGCACGTCCCCAATTTATTAATTTAAGAAAAATGGGAAAAGCATTACAGCCTTACAGGACCAAAGACTCCACAACGAATGATACTTTATACACAGTGCCCTAACGCACACCCTTCATTTGGACACAACCCTATACCCCACAGTTGCAACCACTCTCAACAAAAAAAGAAACCACAAGATACCACTTCCTCCGATCTTCGAAGGATGTGGATCATCTGTTGTAAGATCTGATGATCCTCTCTGATCTCCGAGACCTCTAAGATTCCTCACTGTCGCCCTCGTTTAGTACCCAATTTGGACCATGTGGTTGGAACCCCACCCGTCAGTTCTCAATAGCTCGGCGAAGAAGATTACTTCTTTCTTCGTCTTCTGCACCTTGTTGATCTATCACAACCTCCATTGGTCCCTTCAGAGACTCCTGCTTAAGTCTAAGATTGACTTGGAGGACTTGTTCTTTCTCTTTCTATACCTTTTTAGACTTTTTGCTAGGAAAGGCATCGTTGTCCGGGCTCCCCGCTGATTCTTCAGACCTGGAAGGAACAAAGATCATGGAGGTCCCAAACTTAGTCGCAGGTGCGCCCACTTCAGAACCTGACTCGTTCACCACTGTTGGAACGGTTTTCAACTCCTTCACAATGTGTATTTATAAAACCTCAAGCACAACTATGGGTTGTGTGACCTTGATTTCATCCCCAGTCGAAAGAAAGCCCATGAACAACATCGTCTATGCGACCACCAGGCACCCCGCACCAGATCCGACAATAGACGATGATGATGCTTCCGAGCCCACAATAGCATCCAACACCTCCAAAGGGATAGAGGCCTCAGCAAATAGGTGGGTTCACCTCTATCGAAGCATCAACAAGAGAACCCGAAGAGGGATTCCCCAGGAGAGGTGCGCTACCTTCCTCTGGCCGAAAGGCTCCTTGGGGCAACACCATTGCTACGTTGGACGTCATCGGGATAGAAAGAGCAGCAGGGCTTGATAGCACGAGGAAATCCGGGTTTGAAGCCATCATCGAAAAGGGTCGTTGCATCGATGGCTTCGGCCTCATTAGGTTGGGCAGCAGACCCAAACATGGGTCAGAGAAATACGCCGAAAAGGTACCAATAAGCGTCTCGGGGCTGCAAACCAAATTCGTACCACAATTGGAGTCAGGGATAGGGGTGTCTATCGAGTTCAACAAGCTGAGTTGGCCTCAACTCGAACTCGAACTCGATAAGAAATCTAAGGTTCGAATTCGGGCTCGATAAGAGCCGAGCCCTGGATCACCAATTCGAACTCGAACTCGTCGAGTTCGAGCTGACTCACAAGCCTCTTATCAAGCCACGAGTTTCTGAGCTCGCTCACGAGCCTCAAAATGAGATGCCTCACGAGCCTCTTATCGAGTCATGAGTTTCTGAGCTGGCTCACGAACCTCAAAATGAGCAGGCTCATTAACCTCTTAACGAGTCATTGCTCCATTTTATACATTAAATCATGCAAATGCCATTTGTAACTTTGATTTTTTTTATACTCTTTTCTGTAGCTTTTTGGGCAAGCAAAATGTTAACATCTATTTTATATCAAACTCAATGTGGGAGTTTCGATATATATGCTTTCAACTTTTTATTAAGAGGGGAAATGAGTTATCGAGTCGGGTTTCCGAGTTGAACAATGCTCAACTCGGACTCGACTCGATAAGCTAACGAGGCATAAAATCCAACTCGAGCTCGGACTCGTTAAGGTTTCGAGTCCGGCTCGTGAGTCCTTAACGAGCCAAGCCCGAGTTAAGCTCATCCAGCTCAAACTTTCTTAACAAACCTAGTCAGGGATGCACGCTAAATGAATTTTTCACATGGATTTTGCAAATAAATATGGAGAGGGCACAACTGGCCCTGCTATGGGTATTCCCACAGCAGAGGATCTGCTTCTTGAATAAGACATCCAATAGAAAGGTATAAACCTTAACTACCAAAAATGATGATTATGCATTCATTTTCATACTCATTATTTTCGTTTCAGTCAGGGTTTAAAAAACCAGACAGGACCGGCTGGTCGGACCGGTTGGACCGGGAACCAGCCCCGACCCGGTCGGTTCGGCCGGTTTAAGGTAATTAATTTTTTTAAAAAAAAAGAAAATAAAAAATCAGGTCAGACCGGTGGTCGGACCGGGACCCGAGCGGTTGGACCGGGTTGACCCGGATTTGATGGTTTAGTATATTTTTAAAAATAAAGGTTTAAATAATGAAATATCACTTGTACCCTTCTTAAATTCTACAATTACAGTTACGTCCCTCTCTTTTTGGAATATAACTTGTGCCACTACTTTCTTGGGGGTAATTTTCTAAAAGCAACTATAAATAAATTATTACAATATTATAGTCATATATAATGCTAGAAAATGTGACTACCTTTTGTAGAGTTTTATTCGAAATAGACAATCATGTTTTTATGTTGAAATATTTGACATTTTAAATGATTATTTCATTGATATATAAATACATATTTACATATATCTATCCGGTTTTATCGGTTCGACCGGTCTGACCAGTAAATTAAGCCCGGTCCGATTTTTTCCGAGTCGATATGAATGATGACGTCATGCTGACATCATCACTGGTCCGTTCAGTTTGGACCGACGGTCCGACCCGATTGGATCAAAACGAAGACTAACTGGTTCAATGTCCGGTCCGGTTTTTAAAACCTTGGTTTCAGTCCATTTACCAATGAAGTGGAGATGAAGTAATTCTTTTATTGGGATTTTCTGATGATTTGCATGTAATAGATAATGCATATTTTTTGGGTATGAGTAACAATCATATCTTATTGGGTGGGCATATGGAGGGCTACTTGCCCTTCTTAATTCTTAATATATAAAGTTCTACTTATATGTATTAGTACAAAATATTTTATCTTTTATTTTATACAATCACATACAAATACGGATGAAAACGACCAGACTAAATATAGATATAATTATTATCATATTTTTATGTATTTTAAAATATGAATACGTATGTAAAAATATTGATGAAAATAAAAAATGTATTATCATGTTCTTAGAAGCGGATACAAATGTAAACGAATATTTATGTGAAGCGAATAATTGTAGAAGAATGTGATTGATTAGAAAAAAGGTGAGATACGGGATAAGTACATTTATCCTTCTTTCTTGTTCAGTTGGTTTATGATAATAGATAAGTGGATTTATTCTTATTTCTTATTTAGTTGATTTAAAGGATGAGAAAGAGATGCATATCGTAGATAATAACATAATACATGGTGTTTCATGGTGTGACCACTTGACTCGGATCACTTATCATGAAATAAAGTTCCTTTTGTCTTTCATCCCAACGTTTCCAATAGATTAGCTTTACACAAACGTATAGGATGGTTTACACAATAAACAAATGTATTAAATGCATATAATTCGCAACAAATTATATCCAATATGGTGAAATAAATCATAGAATTTTGGTATTTAAAAGTATAATATAATAAAATGGACATATTAATATAGATAAAAATATTTGTGGATCTCAAAGTGATACCACCGTCCATACCCATTTTAAAATGAATACGGATGGGAATGTCAAAATCTATATAAAATAGATATAGTAGCAAGTCCTATATAGAAGTATCCTTATTTGAATTCACCTTACATGAAATAATTGGTTATACATAATTGATGTGAGTTTTAAACTTCAATTAATTTTTCATCTTTGAAATGTGATGATTACCCCCATGATATTCATTAACTAATCCATATATTAAAAATACAAATAACAACTTCATTATCTGAAACTAATTTATGAATTCATATTACCACATAAGAAAAATATAAAAGTTCTTCAGATACAAAGAAAAAGGAAAATAGTCGCTTTTTATACTTATGAAAACATGTCTCTTTGATATTTTTTAAAGTATGAAGCCCTCATTATCCACAATAATTGGTGCCATTTATCCATGCATTGACATGCTTTACCATTAATTTAAAAAATCTTGTTACTAAGATTATAGTTTTTGAGATTTAGGTATAAGTAATTATAGAAATTCGACTTTCAAATGTAAATTCAAGTCACATATTAATATTATTGAATTCGACTTACTTGAAGCAATCAAGAATGTTGTTCATTTTCTAAACTATTTCGATGTGATTTTTAAGCTTTATAAGCTAGAGATGAAGATAAACAATAAATAAAATATCATTTCAATTAGTTATTTTCTGATTTTTTTAAATCTACGAAAAAAAATTGATGGTTTTTAACAGTTCAGATGTGCTAAATAATAACTTTTTAACGAAGGAAATATCTAATTGAAATGAAACAAGATTAGCGCTTTTATCTTGACATTTAGCTTTCTATCCACCAAATTTTGTTATGGAATATGATCAATAGATTTTGAAAGAATTTACTAGTTTTTATACTTGTTTTGTGTTTAGTAAGCATGTCGTTTTCTTCCAGCAGAACAAAAGTTTCATTTAGTTGGTATTGTATTTTTTGATGTATATATACGTTCACAATTTTATGACTATTTTGTGCCCCTCTTTACATAATTTCCTGGCCCCGTCACTAATGGGCATCTTCTCGGTGTGACCCTTTTTACTTTCAAAAAAACAATCATTTCTTATAACTGCAAAGATTTTTTTACTTTTGGGTTGTCAAGGAGTAAATTTTTTTTATCTATTAAATATGCAGCATTCTACTGGATGACTATCCAGGAATATGCTTGAAATCCTAATGTTGTGAGTCAGGGTGATGTTTTTGTTAATATCTGATAATGACATCTCGCGGAACTTTCTCGAGAGCAGTATCAGGCTACTAGAGAAAATTAAGAGCCCGTTCGATTGGGGGTTACCCCCAATTTGGGTGGGTTACCCCTCAAACCCTACAATCTTAACCCACTAGTAGGGCCCACTCCCTTCCCATAATATATATATATATATATATATATATATATATTATACCATCATATCATCTAAAAATCATAAAATACTCAACTTCTACTCACCATTCCAAACTTCAATACAATCACATCACAACAACTACCTACTTTTTCAAATTTCAATACAATCATACCATAATAACTACAAACTTTTTCAAATTTCAATACAATCTCATCACACAAACTCTTCTAACCCTTAACACACCAACCAAACAAACTAACACAAAAACGGGTTATCCTCCCCCGGATAACCCACCAACCAAACACACCCTAAGGTACCGTTTGGATGATGGGTTACATGCGGGTTAGGGGAGTTTACCCCCCTTAAACCACATCCCCCTCTCTCCTCGTAGGCCCCACTTTATTCTTTTTTTTAAAAAATTAAATAAATCAATTTTACATCATCAATCCTATCAAAAAATAATATATTATACCATCATATCATATAAAAATTATAAATTACTCCACTTCTACTCACTTTTTCAAACTTCAATAGAATCACATCATAATAACTACTCACTTTTTCAAACTTCAATACAATAATATCACCTCAAACCCACTTCTAACCCACCTCCAGTTTAACCATCTATCCAAACACCAAAATCCAAAAACGGGTTACCCTCTACCAGTTTAACCCGCCTTAACCCGCCAACCAAACGGACCCAAGAGACTTCTGCTTGGGGGTAGGGATGGGCATTGGGCTGGGCCGGCCCGACCCAGCCTGAAACCCGGCCCAAAAAGCCTGGCCCAGCCCAAGCCCAAGAGGACATTGGGCCGGGCCTGGGCTTAAAAGATCGGCCCAATTTTTTTTAGGTCGGGCTCGGGCTTGGCATGACCCAACCCGACACGGCCCGAGGCCCAGCCCGACATAGGCCCGAGTGGTGGCCCGTAGTATGGCCCGAGATTGAGCCCAAGACCCAGTCCAAATGTGGCCCGTGGAGCTTTGTCAGGGACATATGTCCCCTCCCAGCTCCCTCCCCTCACGCCAAATACGGTTGATGCCATAGAATCCTAACCCCTCATGCACGAGAAACACAAATCCCACTCCCAAAATTCCAAGTTGTATTGTCCTCCAAGGCTCAAAGCTTAGTTGCTAAGGCATATCATTGTATAAGAATCTTTTGTTTATTTTTTGATAGCAACTGAAATTTAATTATGTGGTGGTTTTAGGAATTTTGACATTGTATTGTCATTAGAACGTCATTGTTTTACAATTGAAGAGATTGATTTACAATTTTACAGTGTTTTTCCATAAGTAATATAATATTGTTCCTCATTTTGTTGTTTAATGTTTTGTGTCATATATTACATGTGAGGAGGATGTATCTTCAATCTAGAGGGGTTTTTTCAGGGTAGAAATCATCCATGTAGTCACATTTCTTGAAGTAGGAAAGGATTGAGTGTTGTTAGAAGAAATTCGTGGCAATTAATCACGAGGAGCTCAAGGTATGTTTGTATAGGTCCGTAGAACATGTCTAGTCTTGGACCGGCCTGGCCCAAGCTCGGCCCAAAGGAAATGAGTCGGGCCTGGACTTGGGCAGAACAATAAGAAGATTTGCGGGTCTAGGCCTGACCCAAGGCCGGAAATAATTAGATGGGCTTGGGCCCGACCCAACCCGACCATGCCCATCCCTACTTGGGGGTGACTTGGGGGTGACGTGGGGGTTTCTACTTCTACTTTAGTTGACTCAATCTCCGTTCTGATCTTTGTTGCTTTGTTGAGTGCGCTTTTATGTTTTTTATACAACTCTAATTTTATACATACCTAAAGGTCGTAAAAAATTGAAATCTTCCAACACACATTGCTGGCCTAATGAAGAAGACGAGTCTGATTTTGAACTGGAGCACAATGAGGCCGTAGAGCCATCCAGAGCCTACACCCTGTCCGTGATGGCAAAGATGGGCCTGATAACGTGGAAGTAGAAGAAGAGGATAAAGAAGATGGACCCGAGGAAATTGAATTGCCACCACTGGTAGGTTTTTTCTACATCTTCACCTACTATTCATGATTCTCAATTTCAAATATTTTTATATATTATTTTTAATAATATAAGATTCAAAACATTTCAGGAATAATATTATATATTATTTTTGTTTATTGATCGGCAAACGGCTCGCCAATCGGCGAACTATTCGCCGATCAGTACCCCGACAGGGAAATACTGAAGTCAGATGTTCTGACACGGTATTTGGGTGATGGAGATGCCCTATTAGAGAAAAATACTCCAAGTATGGTGGTCGCCTGATGACTTCCATAATAAAAGAACAGAATATGCATTTCTGTCCCAGTGCTTGGGGGCATTGCCTGTAACCCAAGGTTTTCGATTTAGTCCCCAAATTCATGAAAAAGAAACAGAACATCTCAAGACATGCAAGAATGGTGGCAAGTGACATTATCTTGTAGGTGGTGCTTGAGTTTGGAGAGTCGAAACTATTGGGCGAGGTTCAGTCCTCTGTGCTGGATGCCATTCTGCATGTGATCGGGAACAAGGATGGGAAGAGCTTTGCGGCTTGATGCATCTCTTGTCAGGGGCAGAGCCAGAGAAGGTGACTATTACAGGATATAAATGTTTGACACTCATTTATCGTGTTAATGATCATATATCCTGAGAAAGACTAGTTTTGTTAGTGAGTGCAGTAGTGCAATCTGGTAAGGTTTCTGGCCATCTCTTTCATCTTATCCATAACTTGTAATTTTCATTTGTCAATTCTGTTAAAGTTAGGCGAACTGCCGTTCACAATGGGTGCAATTTAAATGCCTCCTGACTGGATCCATTATCATCTTACTGTGTTCTTGGTGAAGGCTCGCGAGGATGACCTGCTGAAATCGAAGTCTTCAGGGCCCAGGCTGCTGTCTTCTGCACGGGGCCGTGGGTGGGATGTTGTCCCTTGCCTGCTTGTTTATGGTTTTGTTCACAACATTCTGAGTATGATTGGTATCCTCTTGCAGCCATCTCTTCTACTGATGGAATTTTCTCCATTGTTGCAGGCAGAGTTTGTTTTTTGCTTGTTAAATTGTGGTTGTTTGTCCCGCCTTTATCTGTGAAGGGCTTGCGATGGTGTTTATCAAGGTCGACCTGGTTTTGATAGTGGTTTAACATTAAGCTTGTAACACCCATACCCTCATACATAGTGTCACAACTAAAACTCACGAAGTGTGGGTGTGGTTTATAAGCGGTGGGGACTACTACTTGACAACTTGGGCTTAAGCATTTTGGGTGGTTGTCAACGGATCTATCTGGGTCCGTACCTAACAAGTTGTCAGGGCTAGTTTCCTCGATAACGGACCGGAGACCTAAGCCCGGGACATTACAAAGCTGAATAAAATCAAAATTGTTAGTAATATGAAGAATATCATATGTACCACCTTGACGCCGGCAATATTTGGTTGAAAGGAGAAAAAGGAAAAACCAGATAAATGTCTTGGCATTTGAAGTGCATGTTGTGTTGAGAGCATGGAATGCTATATCGATTTGATATCGTTTCGATACGAAATTTCGATGATATTTCGGCGATATATCACCAAAATATCGTCCATATTGACATACTTTTGTGAAGGAAATACCTGAAAAGGAGGATATATCGCCATGTCGGTACTCATATCGGTCTTATCTTGATATCGATATCGTAATATTTCCTTCCATAGTTGAGAGGTATAATGAATAAATGAGGTAAGGGATAAATGGATCGATAATGATTAATTTGACAATCTAAATGATAATTAATTGGTTACTCAAGGAATCTAGTGCTAGAATGAATGATTGTGCTTCAGATGCATAGGATTACACAGAAATTGTATTCGTTCATGATTAATATTAGGGATTTTATCACTTATGCCCCTCCGAGATATCGCAATATCAGTTATGCCCCTATCTTTTTGGTAATATCCGTTGTGCCCCTTACTTCTTGTTATTTTGTCACTTATGCCCCTCGAGTTAGTTACTGTCCATCCACAGTGCAAACGGACGTTAACTTTGAGGACATAGGCGGAATTAATTTAAAAAAAAGGTTATGGGGTCCTTTTACATCCTCTTCCTCATCCTCTTCTTCTTCCTCCTCTTCCCCATCCTCTTCATCCTCCTCCACCTCCTCCTCCTCCTCCCTCTCTGCCCCCGCCCTTGCCCCGCACCGCCCAGCTCCGCCCCGAGCTCCCCGCACCTCCTCCCAGCCTGCAGCCCCCGCCCCTGCCCCGCACCGCCCAACCCCGCACCCCCCTCCCAGCCCGACCTCCCCCACCCCCTGCTGCCCCGACCTCCCCCTCCCCTGCCGCACCTCCAGCCCGACCTCCCCCACCCCTGTCGTCCCTCCGCCTCAACCTTCCCCACTCCCTGTCGCCCCTCCGCCCGACCTCCCGCACCCCCTCCCAGCCCAACCTCCCGCACCCCCTCCCAGCCCGACCTCCCCCACCCCTGCCGCCCCGACCTCCCCCACCCCTGCCGCCCCGACCTCCCCCCGTCCCCTGCCCTCGCCTCCCCCTCCCCCTGAACACGTCACCCCCTCGCCTACCCCTCCTCCGGCCCCTTCCGCCCTCCCCCTCCACCTGTGGCTGAAACTGGAGTTGAGTTTTTTTGTTAATTTTTGATAAATTTTTGACTAATTGATTCATAAAAAGTCATCCAAAAATTCAATAAAATTCATCGTTTGATCCGTAACGAGTGATATGTCCGTGGAAATGTAAAATTTTTAGAGATTCGATGGATGTTTGAAGGTGTTACTAAGAGAGAGAAATTATGAAGAGAATGAGGAAGAGCAAATGGAGGAGGAAGAAGATGAACAAGATGTATGGACCATAATACCCTTCTTAACCACACCATGGTTTGAATAAACCATGGTTATTTTAATTTTGTGACGGTCAATCTGACGGAAGGACACAACTGATGACGGAGCAAGAAGTGAGGGGCACAACTGATATTACCAAAAAGATAGGAGCATAACTGATATTGCGATATCTTGGAGGGGCACAAGTGATAAAATCCCTTGACATTATTAAATGAGATGATTTGTGCCATAGTAGATAACGATATATACAAATATAAGTATATATCCATTCAGGGATGAAGCCAAATCATTTTTCAGGAGGGAGCACAAGGCTTGAAAAATATGGCTATTAATTATAGTACGATCATATTCATCATCTTATAATTGTTGTGAAGGATAAATTATATCATCTATAGTCTTCACGTAAATAATAGTCTATTTTGAACGTAAATAATAATCTATTTTAAACGTGTTTTCTAATGAATTGTGTGTTTTTTTATAAATCGATATCAAATACGTTGCACATTTTTAGATTTTTTTGTGAGTATTATTCTATAAAAAATAGATATATAATAATATTTTCATCTCCAGTCTTTGGATTTTGTTTAATTACAATATAAACACTTTTCCAAGTATGTATCAAATCAAAAATGTAAAATACAAATTTCTATACTTTTAATTATCAACGATGAAAAATATTAATGTCTATGAAGAAAAATACAGCATGCAAGAATATATGTGTAGTTGACTAGGGTGTGCATGGTTTTCATATTGGATGGATATCCATTCTGATCCACAAGAGTTGATCCTAAGATCGTTCCATTCTTTATACCATTACCGGTCTGGTAACCCAGTGTGATGTAACCTCTCAAATTCGAGGCACCGACCTGATCAAGATCGGATACCCGCGGGGCGATTCGTCCAGTCGAAACCCAATGTCAGTAGTCACTGCCTTTACGCCCTCGACCCCTCCATCAGCACTAATTCCTCGAGCATACAAATTTCTATACTTGTAATTATCAACGATAAAAAATATTAATGTCTATGAAGAAAAATACATCAGTCAAGAATATATGTGTAGTTGATTAGGGTTGTGCATGGTTTTTAGGTTGGACGGATACCCAAGCCGATCCACAAGAGTTGTTCCTAAAATCATTCAATCCTTTATACCATTATGAGTTGGGTAACCCAGTGTGATGTAACTCCTCAAATTTGGGGCACTGACCCGATCTAGATTAGATACCCACGGGGCGACTCATCCAGTCGAAACCCAATGCCAGTAGTCACTGCCTCCACGCACTCGACCCCTCCAGCATCATTTAACCCTCATCGCTACCTCCAACATCATTGATTCATTGAGCACCATCCAATCCTTGCCGACGACTCCCGTGATCCTTGATCCCCTCACCACCTCCATCACCACCTAATTCTCGTTGCTGCCTACCTGATCCTTGATCCCCTCGTCGCCTCCACCACCACATAACCCTCGTCGCCACCTCTCTTGATCCTACATCCGTTCATCGCCTCCACAACCATTGAACCCTCACCGTCCCCTGCTACATTCCTCCATCCCCTCGTAATGTCCACCACCATATCTTCGACCACAGTCAAAGCCATCAATTCAAGGAATCCATCGCTCCTTTGCAGTATATTACAAGTAGGTATAATTCTTAGTTATCATGTCTCTATTCATTGCATATTGAAGTTGCAAAATTCTAGTAGCTGATGAGCACATTCTGTGTAAGTTATGTTGTGTCGAAATTCATATATCTTTGTTACAGAGAAATGGTCAAGAAACAATAATGAGACTATAAAGTGATAAGTATAGAACATTCTGGCTACAAATTGTAGGTGGTAAAGATTGCTTCTTTTTGTTTTATTGGTTTTGGATACCATTAGTTGATGAGAGAGTTCTGTAAAGTAGAGATTGTTTTCTATGATACATCGAATCAGTTTTTCTTAGTTTAGGATGGATAATAACATGATCGTTTTACTTGTATATGTCATATTTTAGATGGATAACATGATCATTATATATATATATGGCTAATAGAAGGTTGATTTGGACGAGGATTGGGATTCTTAATACAGTGGGAACGGATTTGGATTTGTTGCACCTTGCTGTTTTTTTTGTAGAATACCTTGTTGTTAGTTGCTGCACGTCGACATTCTATGCAGCTGCAAAATTAGATTAGAGTTGCAAAGTCTCATTCTCAATCTCACTTCTACTACAGGGATCTCCTACTACAATTTGAAGATGTTACATTTGGGATTGAAGCAGCAACAACAACTGCAACTGTCCATTAAATGGATAGGGGCTGAAGATAGGATTTGCTTTCTTTTGAAAAAATCCCAGTATACATTTCAGTAACATTCGTGTATGCATTCCAGTTGTCTCCAGCTAATTTTATTAGTTGATGGAATTCCAGTTAATTTAAATTTCCGAAATATATACATCTTTCACATAATGCATTTTTATCTTGATGTTGATTTTATGATTGCAGATTTTTTTGGTAGTGATCTGCGGGTATCCATCACCCTTCAAATAATTCGGGTACTCATTAGTACATGTACATGTTGGAATCGGTCGGAGATTACTTCAAGGTAAATCTACTTTGCTAGGTAGAAATTTTATGTTAAAAGATAATGGAGGGCATGTATAAGTTTAACCCTCAAAAAATCTAAAGGAAACATTATACTTAGGAAATATATGGTTAGTTTTGCTTTAAAAAATCCTTAGGGAAATAATTCAATATATATTGTTCGAAAAATTAAGGGGATTGCTAACCCCTATCTTGTTGGAGTATGGCATGACAAGAGAGGAGGATGATTCTAACATGAATCAAATTATTAGCATTCAAGGCATATCAACAACGTAGAAGGGAAGGATTTTTTACGACACCGGCCTGGTGGATGGGTTCAATGTCCCGATGTCTATAACCCCTCAGGGAGGGTTGGGGGTGCAACGCACGGTATGCACGGTGGACATCAATGAGGGATGATGCACGGTGATACTGAAGGACATTGGGAAGCTGTAAAGCCTTCTTATTAAAATTGCTTCATTAATCAATCTGATACGTTTAGTTGTCTGTTAGTTAAAAAGAACTTATTTTGCAGTTGTTTGTTATAAAAGTTTGCATTGTTTTTTTTTTGCCCGTCCTTTTCTACTAAAAAAAAAGGATCTCTTTGCTGTTTAAATTGATATTTTTTTGCTTACTCTTATCAATTACACCATCTCATACAACTTCTATATTTATTAGATCAACAAAAATGACAAGCAAAACTATTGCCACTGAGATAGGGAAAATTGAGTACCTTAATGGTACTAATTATGAATTGTGGAGTAGAAAGATATACTATGGCCTGCTACACGATAGCATACACACTATCATAGACAAACCTGGCCCAACTTTATCTGAAAATCCGACGGTGGAGGAAATTAGGTCCCGCGAACAGTGGGAGAAAACAGATAATAGGGCTAGAAGTTTTATGCTGACCCACATGGATCTGAACCTGATTCGGGTCTTTGAGACCTGCGAATCAGCTTACGAGCTCTGGACCGCGGTTAAGGAGAAATATCACTCCAAATCCGAAGTGAGCGTCCAGCTTCTTCTACACAAGTACAACTCGTGTAGAATGAAGGAATCTGAAAGCGTCCTCGAGCACGTGAACAAGATGATCGTGATGGCCAAAGATCTTGCGGCTGCTGATTGCGCAATTCCGAAGAGGATGCAGATCGCAACCATACTAGGAAGTCTCCCTCCGTCATTCGACATGGTTGCCACATCTCTTAGAATGAACGGCAACATTAAGTCTGTGACGGACCTACCTGCACAGCTGGCGATTGAGCAGGACCTCTCCAAACAAAGATCAAAAGCTGAGATCTTTGAGGTCGAGGAAGAAGAAGAAGCAAATGCCGTGCACGCAAAGAAAAGACTAGGCCCCTCCAAGGCGAATTTCAAGGGAAAGAGTGGGAAATACCCACGCGGCTCTTGCTACGGTTGTGGCAAATATGGCCATTTCAAGGTCAATTGCCCCAACAAGAAAAAGCCGGGAAATTCTAAAGTGCCTGAAAACAAAGGCAAGAAGAAAATGGAATTCGCGGCAGTCGTGGAATGTAACTCCGTCATCACGGACAGTGATGGATGGTGGATCGACTCTGGAGCAACCAGACACATCGCCAAGACGAAGGAAGGCCTGGTGGACTTCAAGGAGCTGAGCAAAGGCGAACAGAGGATCTTCATGGGGAACAACACCTACCTGGACGTGGAAGGTGTTGGGACATACAGACTTGACCTGGGAGATAGTATTATGGTACTGAATGATGTACTATATGCCCCGGGGATACGTCGGAACCTGATATATGTCCCAGTGCTGCTCAAGAAAGACTTTGAAGTTAGGTTTTATAATAAGCGTGTATCCATAGGCAAGAATAAGAAGGTCTATGCGATGGGAAAGTTTGTGCCCGAGCATGACCTATTCTGTCTTCCTGTAATAACTTCTAGTGAATCAATGAATGTCTCTTCTGATTATTCCTTGTGTTGTTTGTCTGATTATGACTTGTGGCACATGCGACTGGGTCATCCAGGAAATTCTAAAATGGATCAAATGATTAAGGCAAATTTGTTGCCTAAGATCACGGGTGCAAGGACATTGCCCTGCGAACACTGTCTGACCGGTAAAATGACGAGAAGACCCTTCTCAACCGGAATTCGGTCAACGGAGTTACTAGGTTTGATCCATTCAGACATATGTGGACCACTGAGCGTCAACACACATAGAAATAAGGAATATTTTATAACATTCATTGATGACTATTCGAAGTTCTCCTATGTCTATCTCTTAGGAAGAAAGTCGGAAGCACTTGAAACATTTAAGAGATATAAGACAGAAGTGGAGACAAGATTGGGAAAACCAATCAAGACGCTTAGGACAGATAGAGGTGGGGAATATACCTCAAAGGAATTTGAGGATTATTGCATTCAAGCAGGCATTCGTAGACAGACTACAATGCCATATACACCACAGCAGAATGGTGTAGCAGAAAGAAAGAATCGAACTTTGATGAATGCAGTAAGGTGTATGCTTTCACACTCAGGACTCTCCAAGAAATTCTGGGGAGAGGCAGTGTTGACTGCGAACTATATACAGAATAGGATTCCCACCAAGTCCGTAGAATCAACGCCATATGAAATATGGAATGGCAGAAAGCCTGAGTTGGGCCATCTCCGGAAATGGGGATGCGTTGCACATGTTCTGGTACCGAGTCAGCTTAGGGACAAGCTAGACTTCAGAACATTAAAGTGCAAGTTTATTGGATATAGTGAACATTCTAAAGGGTATAGGTTCTTCCATGAATCTAAAGGTCTGATCGAAAGTCGTGATGCTACTTTCCTAGAAATTCATCAAGAAAAGGAGCATGAAGTAGAGGAATCAGATCCTCTGATTGTCTTACAGGACAATGAAGATGACTTGAGCATTAGACAAGAACTTACGGATGATATCGATCATCCAAATGTAGAGAATGAACCTATGGAACATGATGATCCTTTAGAGGAAGTGGGTGAACCCACACAACCCACGAGTATAATCGGCAACAAGAGACCCAGAACACGACCCGCATGGATGGAAGATTATCATTTATATGGATGCGAGGCATCGTGTTACACCGTAGATTAGGATGTCGCGGATTGTACAGATCCCATATCCTTTAATGAAGCTATGGCTTCATCTGAGTCGGAATCATGGTCGGCCGCCATGAGAGATGAGTTGGACTCAATCGAGCGAAACGGTGTTTGGGAATTATGTGACTTGCCAGAAGGTAGGCAATCCATAGGATGTAAGTGGGTATTCAAGAAAAAGTATCGAGTTGACGGTACTGTTGACAAATACAAAGCCAGATTAGTTGCCAAGGGTTATACTCAGCAAGCTGGAATAGATTTCCAGGAAACTTACTCTCCAGTGGCTAAGTTTGCGTCCATTCGGATGTTCTTAGCCATAGTCGCATATATGGATTTGGAATTATTCCAAATGGATGTGAAGACGGCCTTCCTTAATGGAGAATTGAGGGAGGAGATTTATATGCGACAACCTGATGGATCTCAGGTTGAAGGTCAGGAGAAAAAGGTTTACAGGTTAAGAAAGTCATTATATGGCTTAAAGCAGTCTTCACGGCAATGGTATCTCAAATTTCATGAGAAAGTTATTCAATTTGGATTTGTTTCAAATAAATTGGATAACTGTGTGTATGTAATGAAGAGTGGGAGCAGGTTTGCAATCAT
The DNA here is from genome assembly GCA_037367405.1 of Ottelia alismoides. Lineage (NCBI taxonomy): Eukaryota > Viridiplantae > Streptophyta > Magnoliopsida > Alismatales > Hydrocharitaceae > Ottelia > Ottelia alismoides. The sequence continues at coordinate 159,427 of JAZKJV010006308.1, read as the reverse complement.
GTCATTGTATGTAGATGACATTCTGCTTGCAGGTAATGACATACAAATGCTCAATGAAATCAAACAGAAATTGAGCAATGAATTTGAGAGATACTGCAAGTGAAGGAGGTGGGGGATTAATCGGATGCGCAAGCGCGTGCAAGGTGTTCGCGACGGATGAGTACTACTGTCGCGGGGCACTTGAAGGGTCGACGACACACAAGCCGACAGAACTCTCAATGGTCTTCAAGACCAACTGCCTGGAAGCGCATAACTACACATACGACGATGCCACTAGCACGTTTACCTGCATTGGCACTGACTATGACATCGTCTTCTGCCCGTAGACATTGATTTTGTTCACCGGATGATTCAGACACTTGTATTTGAATTTTATTTGATTTAATCACTTTATAACTATATTACATGATTGAGGCGAACATTTTTGTTCTTATATATTTGTGGGTGATTAAGAATTGAAGCTCTCTATTGGGATTGAAATCCATTTTGGTGGTTTTATGGTTAACCATGCGGGGTTTTCTCGTTTAAAAGCATGATATTTAAGTCCTACAAGTAATAGAGATCGCTACCAAATTATCACCAATTTGGAGTTCAGATAGTAAATCGAAATTACTCCATAGTTCAAAATCTTACTTGTATTTTACTGAAAAATATAAATCAATTATTCGGTTCGGATCCGGATTAACTAAAATCCGATCCGTTTGGACACATAAGTAATAACAAAATGTTACAGTAGCATAAATACAAATAACCCCCCTCTTAATCGAGTGGCCACCGCAACAAAACCCCCAAATCCCATTCTCCTCACTTCTTCCCAAAGCTTTCGATCCATCCACATCTCAGAAGCAGAAACCCTAAAAATGGCGGAACGCGGCGGCGGGCGCGGTGGTTTCGGGCGGGGGTTCGGCCGCGGGCGTGGCGACCGCGGTCGAGGCGACAGGCGTGGCGGGCGCCGAGGCGGGAGGCGTGAGGAGGCGGAGAAGTGGGTGCCGGTGACGAAACTGGGGCGGCTGGTGAGCGAGGGGAAGGTGGGGAGCCTAGAGCAGATCTACTTCCACTCGCTTCCTGTCAAGGAGCATCAGATCGTCGACAAGCTCCTCCCCTCCCTCAAGGACGAGGTCATGAAGATCATGCCCGTCCAGAAGCAGACCCGTGCCGGTCAGAGGACCCGCTTCAAGGCCTTCGTCGTCGTTGGTGACAACGACGGCCACGTGGGTCTTGGTGTCAAGTGCGCGAAGGAGGTCGCCACCGCCATACGCGGTGCCATCATTCTCGCTAAGCTATCTGTGATACCGGTCCGCAGGGGCTATTGGGGGAACAAGATTGGAAAGCCCCACACCGTCCCGTGCAAGGTCACCGGCAAGTGCGGCAGTGTCACAGTCCGCATGGTTCCTGCTCCTCGTGGTGCCGGTATCGTTGCCGCAAGGGTTCCCAAGAAGGTCCTCCAATTTGCCGGGATCGAAGATGTGTTCACGAGCTCACGTGGATCCACCAAGACCCTCGGAAACTTCGTCAAGGTTCGCCATCCCTCCCTATTAATTAAATAAATCAGAATTCGGTGATCTTTTAAATCAAATCGTATGAAGGTGTCTTAATTGTTCTTACTAGACCTTCACATTGTGCGGAAATTGAATAAATGCATTCGAAAGGATTTGTGTTTATAAACAGGTTTTAAAGTAAAATTATAAGCTTCGGCGATGTTTTGACAGTAAGATTAGTCGAGTAAGTATTCATTGTATATATACTTCATATCATACCAACATAATTTTGCAAAAAAAAGCATAAAGCTAAGGAAAAATATGGATCTCCCATGCATATTTGAACATATTATTGTCATGTGTCATTGTAATAGCACAAAATATGTTATCTTGTCTAGGGATGTGACATTCCTCTAATCTGTGTGCCTACAACTGTATATTAAAGCTATGAACCCAATAAGATTGTTGTGTTTTTTTTCTTCATGTTATATTTTTGAGTTTTTATCCGTTGTGCCCCTTTGAGATATTGCAATTTCACTTATGTCCCTCTCTTTTTGGGAATATCAGGTATGCCCCTGACTTCTTGTCGGTCCATCACTTTTGCCCTTCAGAAACTTTCAAATCATGGTACGGTTAAGAGGAATAACCATTCAAATACCCCCACCTATCTTCCCTCTCTCTCCTCCTCTTCATCCTCTTCCTCTACCTCCTCCTCTTTGAGAATCTGAAGCTTAGATGGGCATCGTGAGACTCCAACAAAGGGGATCGTTGTGTGGTGGTTTGAACCTTGCTTCAAGGCAAAGGAGAAGCTGGAGGGGGAGGTGCGAGGAGAGGAGATGGGGGGTGGAGGAGGCGACAAAGGAGTGAGGGTGGAGGAGTTCATGGCAGAGGAGGTAGTGAGGGAGGAGCGGGGGCAGATGAGTGGGGGTGGAGGAGAGGAGATGGGGGTAAGGGGAGGAGCTCGAGATCGAGGAGCTGGGGGAGGCGTGGGGGCGGAGGGAGGAGCAGGGGGAGGAGGAGGAATAGAAGGGGAGGAAGAGGATGGGGATGACTTTCCAGCCATTTTTTTTCAAATTTATTTTCGCTTGTGTCTCCAAACTTATCATCCGTTTGTGTTGGGGATGGACGACAACTAACCCGAAGGGTACAAGTGATAGAATGGTAAGAAGTCGAGGTCACAACCGATATTCTCAAAAATGGAGGGGTGTAACTAATATTGCAATATCTCGGAGGGGCACAACTAATAAAAATCCTATATTTTTTTATTTAGATGTAGTATTATGCTAAAGTTCCGTATATTCAATAAGATTAGATGAATGATTACTCCTTTTATTTTAAGTTGTGAATATTTCAACAACAACAAAGCCTTTTCCTACATTAAGTTTGGTCGGCTACATGGATTCTTTGCCTCCATTTAGATCTATCTTGGGTCATTCTCGGGCTTAGATCTAGAAAAATAAGATCCATTCGTATAATCTCAATCCAACACTTCTCGAGCCTTCCTCACCTTCTCTTAGTTGGCACAACATACCAAAACTTGCATCTTCTAATTGGTCCATCAGCTGAGCTCCTTTGCAAATGGACAAATCACCTTAAACAGCTTTCTATCATCTTATCCTCGATCGGAGCTACACCAACTTTCATTCTGATTGCATAATTCTGAATCCGATCTTTACGTGTGTGTGTCCACACATCCACCTTAGTATTTTTACTTCTGCTACTGCCATTCTCAGCACATGTTTATGGTCCACAGACCAACATTCAGATTCATAGAGCATAGCAGGTCTCACGTTTGCTTTGTAGAACTTTCTTTTGATTTTCAAAAGAATTTTCTCATCACAAAGAACAACTGAGGTTCCTCTCCACATAAGCCAATCTGTATTTATTCTATTAGTAACATCTCCATCAATTTCCCAATCATGTTGATCCTAGATATCTAAAAGAATCCCTCTTCTTAATGTTATCGTCATCATTCTTCACTTCGATTCCTTCTTCATTACTTCCATCAAAAGTGCACTCTATATATTCAGTCTTAGCCTTATACAAAATCCTTTGGTCTCCAATGCATGTCTCCAGACCATGGTTCGAAAAGGCTAGCCTCGAGGCGGTCGAAGCGTACGCCTTGAGGCGAGGCGGTCCCTTTTAGCCTCGAGGCTTACGCCTCAGACCAGTCCTGTGAGGCGTGCGCCTCGAGTGGTCGAGGCGTAGCCTCGAGGCGGAACGCCTCGAGGCGGTCGAGGCATTTTGTGAGGTGTTTTTGGTTTTTTTGGAAGTATTTTTGTATTATTTTAATGGTTTCCTTAGTAGTTTGAAAAGCTTATCAATATCTGTTTATTTAGGATAATGATTATATAAGATGAATGCCTAAATATGATGTTTATTTCATACCCATAACTTCATATTTACAATTAATGTATCCAGTTATTTTGGTAAACTCTTACTATTTCACTCTTAATGAATGAATTCATAAATATTAAATTAAACAATACTTTTTTTTGAAATATGCAAGGTAGGGGGAAGCACTTGGTGGTGCCCGCCCCATCAAAATATATTTAAAACAACAAAAAGGTTACAACGCATAGTTATAACACCCCAAAACACAAAACAAAAAAGGATCCTTACAACATTCTCTCATCTACCAGCATACTTGTAAGGCACTCTACATTTTCTTTATAGAATCTCTGACCTGAGAAAACCAAATCATTTCTGCCACGCCAAATCGCCCACAGAATGACCATTGGGTAGAGCCGCTCCCTTCTAGATCTCGTCCTATTCTCATACACTGCATTCCAGAAAGCCTGGAACTCATCGGACCGGCACCCCAGAATCCCTACCTCCTGCCATATCTGCGATATCACAGGGCAAGTAAAAAAAAGCGTTCCACCGATTCGATAGCATTGTCACATATTAAGCATTTGTCCGAAATGATGCCCAGGAGTTTCACGCACCGATCACGTGTCATCAACCTCTTGCGCCTAAGGAGCCACACGAAAATCCCAACACGCTCAGGAAGATTAAGGGCCCAAATAGCAGCACAGTCCCTGTTCAACACCTCCGAGGACGCAGACGACGGTCTGGAGATGGCCCCGTATGCGCCCTTAACCGAGAAACTCCCCTCCTTCCAGAGCTAGTGATCTCTACTCCCAACAGGGGCACCCACCTTCCCCACAACGTCAAGCAGTGCCAAGAACTCCTCTAAATGCCATTCCGAGAAGTTAGCGGAGAAAGTAGGCCACCAAGACCCATCAATCCTCCACCGAACAGAGCTTATCATCCGCCAGCGCAAATAACCTTGGAAAACGAGAACAAAGTGCTCCCGCCCCCGACCAGTCGTCGCCCCAAAAAGCAAAGGAGTCCCCCCTTCCAAGAACCGGCCTGAAGAGATTAATATTACTTACAAACGTCTTCACCACGCCACCTCCAGAAAGGCGTCGTCGCCGCAAAGTTTAGCAATTGCGACTGAGGCACACCCCTCACCCCGTAGATGCTCCGAAGCACCAAGGAAACAATCTCATCACATGGTCCCCAAAACCTACTAGCCCATTTAAGCAAAAGTGCCTCATTCATCTGCTCAAGAGATCTTACCCCCAAACCCCCCAAACCTTTCTCCGAAGTCCGAACGACATCCTCCCAACCAACAAGATGGACCCCAACGCGCTCACTAGAGACGTTGCCCCATAAAAAAGCGCGCATCTTCCTCTCAAGCCTCGCATGGATCCCCTGTGGTAACTTGCGGCAAGAGAGAGAGAGAGAGAGTAAATTGGAATGGACGACAACACCGCCTTGATCAAAACCAACCTACCACCCCTCGAAAGAATAGAGGCCTTCCAACCCGTCAATCTGAAATCCACCTTCTCCACCACCCTCAACCATTCACAAAGCCTCGCTCTCCCCAGACTCAAAGGTATGCCGAGATAGTCCAAAGGGAGCGAGGCGCGCGAAGATGCCAAACACACCGCCAACCCATCAACAACACATTCCGCCTGCCCAAAAGGGATAAAACAAGACTCACAGTCATTTTTATTTAACCCAGATAGCTCCGAAAAAATCTCCAAAGTCGTAGCCATGGTGCTGGCCTCCTCGACCCCTCCCTCAATGAGGAACAGAGTGTCGTCCGCGTATTGTAAAATCGGCACCCGCACCTCACCCCTCGAAAATCCCCTAGAGAGACCATGGAGGACCACGCCCGCCGCCATGTCCCCCAGAACATCAACCGCAATGATGAAAAGCAGAGGAGCGAGAGGGCACCCTTGCCGCACCCCCTTACGGGGTTGAATCCAACCCCCTTCCGGCCTACCATTGATCAGCACCGAGAAAGACGACATGGTGATACAACACCTCATCCAAGATATCCACCGCTCCGGGAAACATAGTCTCCTCAAGACAGACCTCAGAAAACTCCAATCAAGGGTATCATACGCCTGGGCAAAATTAAACAATACTTGTAACTTAACAAGATTTGCAATATATCAAGCAAAATAAAATGGATAAGGTTCATGATTTCTCATGTTGCCTTATATTATATATTAGACACAACATAAATTTCTTCGACATATATTTAATCGAACTTTTAATTACAACAATATTTCAAAGATTTGCTCGAAATGGATATGATTCATGGTTTCTCGTGCGACCTTTCGTTTTTTCAAACCTTGCTCCAGACCTCAAGCTTCTCATTTTCTCCATTTCTAGTCTCATCAATCAACACAATATTATCAGCAAATAACATGCACCAAGGTCGAATGTGACTTGTCAACTCGTACATAATCAAAGTAAAAAGAAATGAACTCGAAGTTGAACCTTGATGTAAACTAACGTTGATGTTAAAATAGTCACTCTTTCCAGATTGGATCCTTACACAAGATAAAGTCCTATCTTACATAGCCTTTATGAGGTTAGTGTATATGACATATACTTGTCTCTTCTCCAAAACTCTTCACAATATCTCACGTGGGACAGAATCATAAGTCTTCTCCAAATCAATAAAAAATCATATGGAGATTTTTCTTTTTAGCTCTATAAATCTCCATTGTTCTCAGCAAATAGATGACTCTAATGTTTGGGCAAGGTTGCAAAAGTCGGTACTCGGTACTCGGTCGGTTGGGTCACTGACTAAGGATTAATCGGTAGTCGGGCGACTAATCAGATTTAGTCGTACTTTAATCGGATTTGAATTTTATGATTATTTTATATATATAACTCATTTTTATACATTTTTTACATAAATTTTGTACATGTTCATACTACCATAATAAAATAAAAGAAGTAATTAATTTAAATAAAATATTAAGCATATTATAATAACTTTGCTTATAAAAAAAGCAAAACATTAAAAAAACATGATATCTCCAAGCAAAAATTGGTCGATTAGTGTACCTAGTCGGAATTAGTCGGTACTCGGTCGGCCACCCCACTGATTAGACTAGTCAGACCTACTAGTCGAGCCAGTCGGGCGACTTTTACAACACTGTGTTTGGGTGACCTGGTATTAATCCGAATTGGATTTCTTTTACTTTGGAAACTTGCCTCAACCTTCTTTCGATTGCACATTTCCAATTTTTCATAGTGTGACTCATCAGCTTGATTCCTCTGTAATTTGAATAATTTTGAATGTCCCCTTTGTTCTTTTAAAGAGGTACGACGATACTTCTCCTCCAATCTTCATGCATTTTCTTGGATCGCCAAATAACATCGAATAAATTTATAAGGCAAGTCAAACCATGCTCATCTAAAACTCTTTGTATTTCTATTAATTGTGAATATTTATAATAAAAAATATTATCATTGGTTTTTGTTGGAGTACTTGGTTGTATGCGTCACTTGACCCCATCCAACAGTTTAGTCCCACATCTACCGGTGGTGGGGCTTGGAGGCTCTGTAGAGGCTATATAAGGATCCCCAGACCTTTTGTATCCATTGAGAAAGTGCAATGCATAACCCGGCCCTTTGAGGCCTTCTCCCGTGGTTTCATCCCGCTCCTCACGGAGTAGGGTTCCACGTAAAATCCTTTGTCGATAATGTTTTATCTTTATGTTCTTTGCTCTGTTTATCATTCCGCTTCTTATTTTCTAACATGGTATTAGAGCAGGTTCGTTTCTCGAGGATTTTATTTTCACGATTTATTCGAAATTCAGTTGTTTCTTGAAGAAAATTACTGTTTGATTCAAGTTCTTTCCAAGATCTGTTCCAAGGCCTCAAATGTCGGATTTCGGTTTCGTTTCGGTAAGCCCAGAAAAGGAATTTCGGTGGAATTTCTGTGGAATTTCGGTGAAATGGCCGGAAATTGGGAAAACGACTTGAAAACTCATTTTTTCAAAATTTAAGATTTGTAGTATTGTTTAATCAATAAAAGAGACATAAATACAAGTTTTTTTGCTTATAATAAGATGGTATAATGTTCAGTACCTTAAAATAATGATTTCGATCATCATATCGATGACCGTCCAGAGTGAAATTTCATAAGTACACAGTTAAATTTTGGCATTCAATTTTTCTATCAATTCTCAAAAGAATAATAATACTATATTTAAAAATAAAATAAGACACACACAAACACGAATATTTTAACATGTATGCCAAAATAAATGCATAGTAGAGCTTGTGATTGTAAAATGTATGTTATACGAGACTCAAACAAATTAATTAACACCAAGAAATTGTGTAGCATTCATAAGCACAATCTACGTCCAGCCTAATAGTAGAAAAATAGTTACAGTCAAAGACTTGGAAGGTTATTAACAATCTACCACACGTACAGACACACATACTCCTTGTAGTAGAGAGAAGTAACAAGAGAATCCTAGAAAAGAACAATCTTCTAGTGTCTTGTGAGTTAAAATGATGCAATGTAATGTATTAATATGTAGGGCTTAGGAAAGCCCGGAAAAGATATGCAAGTAAAAGAAGAACTCTGAAGTTTGTTAATATGCAATGCCCTACGTAATAGTTACAGTCAAGTTGGCCTAGGAAAAGATAACAAGATGGTTATATAAAGATTCTAACTATGAAGATTCTGAACTCTGAAGTTAGCATTCAAAGATGAAAAAAATACATATTTGGCATCTCGAAGTATGTTAAAAAAAGATGTGTTATGAAAAAATATGGTAAAATACTTACCTTGCTTGGAATTTGGAAACTTGGCTCTCCAAGACTTGAGTTAGGTTGTGAATTGTGACATGTGAAGTTGTGAGATGGAATGAGAACATATACATTCTTACGAACCATTTTGGAATGAGAACTCGCAAAAATGGGCCTCAACATGGAGTGCCTCGAACTGAAAAGACCCCATGTTGAGGCCCCAGATTGGTCAGAGTCCAAGTTCGAGGCACTCCATGTTGAGGCCCATTTTTGCGAGTTCTACAGAGAGAGACTCATTTTTCAGACACGCACGAGTATGCGGTCTTTTCAGATGCGCATATGTATGCCAACAGTTCAGAGGTCCCCATCCTTTCTTGTTTTGTAGGCCAAAGTTTTCATATGAGCCATAGGGACTCCAGAGTAGATGACCATTCCCTATGCCATGTTGGCAAGGGTTTTCATGTGGTATCATAGGTACACCAGAGTAGTGCATCATTCTCTGAGCTAGATTGGGAGAGACCCAGTTCTCCGACGAGGAGACTTTTTCAGACTCCATTCTCCAGCGACCGTAGACTCCGACGAGTATTGCACAGCCACGACCCTTTTCAGTTCAGCCCTTTTTCAGAGATGGAGCAGTTGTCCACATTACTATGGCGGGCCAGAGTACTCCGACGAGGACTCATTTTTCCAGTTATAGTGACTCTGACAGGCGCATTTCAGAGCACATGCTCTCCGACGAGGAGATTCAGCAGACTCACACTCCAGCCCGTTAGTCCTCCTCACCTGCACGGCATGAGAAGCAACGTCCTCGACAGCAGCAATTGTGCGCGTTGAGTTGATATTGTCCGTAGTGTCCAGCAGCGTTGAGTTGAGTTTCTTTCTGTTTGTCCAAGCTGAGCATTGCATGTTCCAACTTGAGGGGGAGTGTTGGAGTACTTGGTTGTATGCGTCACTTGAGGGAGATGGGTTCAGGATCCATTTACCTCATCCAACAGTTTAGTCCCACATCTACCAGTGGTGGGACTTGGAGGCTCTGTGGAGGCTATATAAGGAGCCTCAGACCTCCTGTATTCATTGAGAAAGTGCAATGCATAACCCGGCCCTTTGGGGCCTTCTTCCGTGGTTTATCCCGCTTCTCACGGAGTAGGGTTCCACGTAAAATCCTGTGTCAACAATATTTTATCTTTATGTTCTTTGCTCTGTTTATCATTTCGCTTCCGCTTCTTATTTTCTAACAGTTTTTAATCCAGAGCATGTTCTGGTTTCATTTTCTTACTACCATTATAGTCGACCTTTGACTATAAGCAGCTTTGCAGCAAGGAATATATCTGGATAGTGACTTTGTTTTTTCTGTTGAATCTAATTTATAGGCATTCCTGTTGATTTTTCTAATGTTTAGAATTTCCGTGCTATTTGTTCTTTTTTCAATAGTAGTTCTCTAGAGTCCCTGAGCTCTGTGAAAATGTCCTTTCTCATTTTTTCTGAACTCAAGTTGATTTTCGTCAATAGTTTTTTAGATGTTAATTGTCTGTAATAAAACCCACCCACAATTGCGTTTTTTTCGCACACAAACTTGATATTCTGCTGCTCATGTAACCGCTTTCAGTAATATTAGATGATATATACATGATGCTCACATTGAGGGGCATGTAGCCTAGACTTTACCTTTAGAAAATTCTCAACATGGCCTTAAACTCAGAAAAGTTAGACTAACCATACAACCAGCATGGCTAGCGTTAGCCTTAACAAAAAAGCAACGGCTGAAGAGTGTTCATATCATCCCAAGCCTCTTGAACAAAAGGGCCATACGACATGGCCTTGAACTAATCCCACATACTTGTTGATGTTGTTGGGAGGATCTTTTGTATTTTGGCAATTGGTTTTTTATTATGAGTAGTAATTGTTAGATGTTTTTATGGTGCGTGGCATACTTCTCTCCTCTTCAATTGCACTGCTAACTTATCAACATCCTAAACTCACGATCATGTTTCTCTTTCTAGTGTTTTGCCGGTAATCTTTAGCTGTTTTCATGTGGAGATCTAATTTGCTTGGTTGTTTTCATGACTGATCTTCTGCTTGCCAGTTGCCATGCTTATTGCTAGTCAGGAAAGTTCATACGCAAATGATTTAGTTGGTTAGTTTGACCATGTTTGTTGTTGACTTCATGTATAGATTACTTTATTTCATTTATGTACGTTTCACTTTGTTTTATCTTTATGTTGCAAGTGTGTAGACTCTATTGGACGCAGGTGCATGTGTGTTTCCTCAGAGAATTGAAATTGTGTGCTCTGTTTTCAGGCTACATTTGACTGTCTCATGAAGACTTATGGCTTCCTCACACCGGACTTCTGGTCAGAAACCAAGTTCTCTAAATCTCCCTTCCAGGAGTTCACTGATTTTCTGTCCAATCCCACCAAGGTTATAATACCTGAAGAAGTTGATAAAGTAGATGCCTAGTAATCTTAGTGCCACCTCCTGCCTTACCATGTTTTCCTAGCAAAAAATTTTCCTTCATGCAATTTGATGATCAGAATCCTTTTTGTTGTGGATTGCCTCTTTATAAACATCTTCCCTTGTGATGCACCGTATTTCAATTGTCGTGCTATATTCAAGATTTTGAGTTTTATTAAATTTTGTTTGCCTCTGCTGTCCGTTTTGTGGGTATTTTGCTGTTTCAGTCTGTTCGTTGCTGATTGTCTTTATTAATGTGCTATTAATAAGACATGCAAATGTGGTGCAGTGTGAATGATTATTTTGCTCGGGCTTTTTATTTAGATCAGGATGCCTGGCCTGCGTTATTTATTGAATTAGTTTAGAATCAGGTTTGCTTGGATGTGTAGTTTATCCTAATTTCTGGAGTGGATTGATTTTATGGAGATCCAAGTTTCCACTTAACTAGGAAAAGTTGCTTAAATCTTCATATTGTTTAAATCTTCTCTTACTAGAACATTGTATGTTTCGTGAACAGGGAAAGTTGCTTAAACTAGGAAAAGTTGCTTGATTTTAGGGTGGTCATGGGTGAAAGGACGTGGATGATAAAAAAATAATTAATATATTATTTTCATATTGTTTAAATTTTCTCTTACTAGAGCATTGTATGTTTCGTGAACTGGGTTTAGCATGCCCAGCCAGAATAATTATCTTGAACCTTTTCACGTCCATTAAAATTAGACCAGGGAGGGTGTCTATTGAGTAACGGGTCGAGTCAGTTTGACTTGAACTCGATAGCTGAACTTGGTCGTGAGGTCGAACTTGATAAGCTTTATTTCCGTGAATGTTGATTCAAATTCGAGGAGTTTGAATTGGCTTGCAATCTTTTAACGAGTCCTTTATAAGTTGATGCCTATATATGTTGTGAATGAACTTTCTTTAAGAAATCATGATGAACTTATTAAGAATCTCAACAATGATAATGATGATGATGAACTTATTAGAAACCCATTTGGGCATTATTACATTAAACACGTCGTGATTTGAAACAAAAAGATTGTGCATTTATATTTGAGATGAAATTTAATCATTGCATCAAATACACAATGGAGTCAATCAAGCTGAGATATGGGGAAATAAGTACACACTGAGGGTTTGGTAGTGTCAGTGGGTTTCGTATGGGAGAATTTAGATGTTTTAGCTTAATATCCATTCGTTTGACGGAAAATATCTAATGTTGGATGGTTGTGGCTTGCATTTAGTGGAAGTTCATAGTAAGAAAATGAGTAAAATCAATTGAGAGCATGAAAGAACTCAAACTTGACTCGATAAGGATGACAAGTCCATTATTTGATTTGGATGCAAACTCATTAGTTTTCTCGAGTTCAAATCACGGTTTCTTATTGAGCTGAATTTCAGTTGAGTTCATTGAAATCGAGCTTTAGTGGCACCCCTAGGAGGAGCAGGTGTTCACAAGTCGTCCAGATGGATTATCATGAGCTCGAATGCTACTAGATGGGGCACCCCTAGGAAGAGCAGGTGTTTACAAGTCGTCCAGATGGATTATCATGAGCTCGAATGCTACTAGATGGGGCTTGGGGCTTGAGTTATGGAAATTTATGATTTTTTTAGTTACCGGCGTAATTGCATCCTCTTCCATCACAACTTGACAGTTTCGGTATTTTTGCCTTGGCTCGTTGAAATCTCCCGCTCCACTCGACACCTCGAGTCTCTCTTGTGATGTCGCAAATTCTTGAATGACTATACTAACATCTTGAGCCCCTCCTTCGATGTTGTGAATTGTTGAATGAATGTGCCAATACCTTGAACTCCTCCTTCAATGTTGCGGAATATAGGATGGTTGTGCCAACACCGAGCTCCTCTAATGTCGCGGACTCTCACGTGGTTGTGCTAACACCTTTAGCCTTCCCTCAACATCGCATGATCTTGAGATGTAGTGATGATGGTTCCACCCCTACTTCGACGTGATTAGTATATTTATGTTATGAGCAAAGAGGGGGATAGTTATGCGTAGAAATATATTTAAAGTTCTGATATTTATGATTGTTGAGGGTGAATGTTGAAAAATTACATCAACTTAGATGTTTTAAATTTGCATGTTGGAAAGTTATTTATCGTATAACTATATTGAGAGGCTAATTTAACATTCTTTATTCACGGGTATCCACGGATAACTCGTAACTCGATACAATGGATACTCAATTTAGTGGAGAACTATCTTAATTGGCACGGATCGACCCGCTGACCCTTTAGTACGGTTCGGGCTGCATGTGAAAGGGGTTACCGAACAAGAAGCCGGTCTCATTCATTTTTCTGCGAATCAGCTTATAAAAAGGCTCATGTATATTTCAAGTTTTCTGACTATCGGGCTTTTGGAGAATCTATTTTATCCAGCTACTCAACTTAAAGGGTTGGGTTGTGAATTTTCAATCATCACAAAAAACTCCGTGATGTCTCCCCTGAATCTTTTGAAAAAAATAAGGTTGAAAAGAACGCGGTTGTGAATTAAAGGATTGGGTTTTCCACGAACAAGGTTGGGAAGGCTAAGGTAAAAGAGGAGAAAACGTAGGGGAGGTGCCTCCTTTGCTTATCACCTCGCATGTTGTCTTGGTGTTTGAAATCTCGAATTTGTCTACTAGGAGATATAAGAAGGGTGGGATGTTATGATGTCAAATTAATCTCAAGTATTAAAACATAGTTTGCTCCAGAATTGAACAGGTAAACAGATTAAGTTATAATTAATTATCAAAATGTTTTTATGTTTTTGTTATATATAATTACATAATTATTATTTTATTTGATTGATATTGAATATTTATTATTACATAGTTATATATAGTTAATTATCAAATAGATTCTTTTAGATACTTGGGATATATTTTTCAACATGATGAGAAAATTGATAGAGACGCTATTAATAGAATCAATTTAGGTTGGTTAAAGTGGAGTGGAGTATCTGTTGTTGTCTATGATAAGAAAATTCCTCTGAAAATTAAACGAAAGTTTTACAAAGCTGTTGTGAGACCTGATATGCTATATGGATCTGAATGTTGGCCTGTGAATCATAGACATGTGAAGATAATGTTAAGGTGGATGTGTGGACACACATGTAAAGATCGGATTTAAAATGATGCTATTAGAAGTAAGGTTAGTGTAGCTCCGATCAAGGATAAAATTCAAAAAAAACTGTTTAAGGTAGTTTGTCATTTGCAAAAGAGGTCGGCTGATGCACCGGTTTGGAGATGCGAGTTTTGGGATGTTGAGCCGTCTAAGAGAATGCGATGAAGGCTCAAGAAGTGTTGGAATGAGATTGTACGAAGGGATCTTAGTTTTTTGGATCTAAATCCAAGAGTGACCCAAGATAGATTTGAGTATTGAGTAGTCGACCCTAATGTGGGAAAAGAAGACTTTGTTGTTGACTTGATGATGATGATGATATTGAGTATTTTTATTTTTTTTTATTTTTTTTGTTTTTTTCTGCGAGATAAAGAATTTGCCACGTGTTGCCGACAGAGCAAGGTCGTATGATGCTGTCAAGTTGGCCATTATAATTGTTTATAATGCAAAAGTCGTTACTGCGCATGTTGATCTTCAATCAGATCCTGATGACGCTATACAACCAGAATATTTTGCATCATAAAAAGTAGACTTTTTTTCCTTACACGTAAAAAATTAGATTTTTTATTGATAATTCCAATATATCATATATGTTTCACTTTCGTAGAAGTAAGCTTTTGCTGAGATGGGCATTTGTGCATGATGTGGATTTAAGTCCATATTTTTTTAGGTTGGGTATATCATTCTGGTTTCTGGGTTTGCAATTGGTTATTTTTATTTTTATTTTCTTACTAATAATACTTACATTATATATTTATTGTAATTAAACATTATATTGTCTTTATATATTTGGCTATTAGGTGGAGTCATTTAATCCCACGTAGATGAGTGGTGAGACTTGCTTAATTATATTGATTGGGATATATAGTGCCCCATGCGCTCCGTACCCATTGAGAAACTTAATAGAGGATCCATCCCTTACTAGATTTTGCTCGTGGTTCCTTCATGCTCTTTACGAGGTAGGATTCCACGTAATATCAAAGTTTTCCTTGTTTTTCTGATTTCACGTATGTTCTATCATTTGTTTTCACATGGTGTCAGAACAAGAAGATTTTTATTTTATCTTTGAAAGTAGGTCTTATTTCAATTGGATTATCGTGAATTTGAAGCATGTGTTGCATGTTTGCGAAGTTTCAATGATCAATCAGATGATGATATATCTCTAGCGACGCACGAAGGCAACCACACGTTGTTGGCTTCTTCCAAACATGAATTTGCTCCAAATCACCATCTTTGGGTCGTCACCTTTGCAGAGTCGTGTGACGTAGTCAGCATGAAGATGGGTTTCATGGAACCCTAGTCAAGCTTCGACGGACGAGTGATGAGCTACAAGCACACCCCCCATGGCATCCTGGTAGCAACCAACCACTCGGCCTTGCCAATGGGTTCCCCTTATGAGATGAAGGGAGACTCACAGGTCATTATGTTATGTTTTATTTAAGCATATGAGACCACTACCATGTAAATTGTTTACGAAAAATTGGGGGCTGGAGAGCTTCAGTAGTAAAAAAATGAAGACAAAAAAAAGAAGGTAACTTGGGGATAAGGAAGAGTATCGGAAAACACCTCATTGTTCTGTACGAGGTATACATACATGATTTTGTTTGTTGAAGAGGTATCCATGAGTTTGTTCTTGGAGTATTGATGCAGACCATGTATGTTAGAGGCATGTGATGGATGATCAATACAGATTGATCCACGGGGACTCCAGAGTAGAGATCTCATTCTCTGAACCAGTGTCGGAAATACTTAATTCGAGTATCTCGTTGAGAGAGATCCAGTTAGGGCTAGCTCGAGCACAACGAGCCGAGCCAGGCCATGGCTCGAGCTCGGGTTCAGTGAGCATGGGCGGAGGGAACGGAGCGGGTAGGGGCCATGCCCCCCCCCCCCCCAAATTTAAATAATATGTGTATGATTATCCCAATCATAGCTTCAAATTTAGTCGAATTTAGATTTCGATAGGTCATTGAAATTCAACCGAAATTTCAGCAATATAGGGGGTCATAGTGTTAATCCTGACCGAAATTTCATTTCAGTCACCAAAATGATGATCGAAATCGACATTTATTGTCATGCTTGCAATCCTATATCCAAAACTTGTCGTATCTAAATTCTATTTTATTTGTAATTACGAGCTCCAATCATGTTGCCAAACTTTTTTTGTATTATTTCGCACATTAATGGTAGTAAATTTCCCTTGTCTCTTTACACTATCCTTTATTTAAATTCCATCTTGAATCTTTAATGATGCGACATCCGCCTACACTACAATAAAGTTTACATAAGAGAGTGAATAGTTTTTAACATTGTGATATTATCTATAGTCAAATATATGGTAACAAATATTATCCATTAAATCATTCTTTAAAATTGAATATGGGATCAACATCACGATTTACAAGTACAACAATGAAAATCTCAACAATTTTGGTAAAACGAGTATTCTCCCACCACCTCCAAACTGACACGAGATCTCTGTTGATACACCTCCACGAATCAAGTTGTCTAGATCTCGTAGTTCCTTCTCTATCTACTCCATCTATGCAAGAAGCATTCAAGGGTGCAGTGCCTTCTTTGAGTTGTCCATTGTTTTATTATAATTTACACTTAAACAAAGCACATAGTTTTCAAATTACAATGGTTCACAAAATGTTTTTTATCAATATAATATGAAATTGATGGACTATCATAGGATTCGTATAATTTTCAATTGACATCCTCAAAAATTCGATATTATTTAGTTATCCTTCTTCATTTTATGGTAATTGTGACTATGGTTAATATCTATCTTAGAATATTATGAGGTATTTTTTATTTTACAAATTACTCTCATTTATATTTCATGAAAAACCATAAAATATTAGGACTAGAAGTGAATAGGATAAAATTCATAAAAAATATTTATCGCTTTATCCATTCTCAACCTTTATTACACATCTTACAACATATTTTATCATTGTCATAATTCTGAACAAAACTACTACATTGCAAGTAAAGAAATGGTATAATCATAAATTTGTCAATTGAATCGATTCATAATCATAAAAACAACATCTTACCATCTTTCCACATAGAATAAAATTTATTAACTATCATGGAGTAATGGTAAAATAATTATAATTTACTAACCTTTTCAACATAATTGTAAAATAAAAAATACATAATAAAGTTTTTATTTGAATGATATTTGTGAACGAGAGGTATTCTGTATCTGAAATAAAACTGGCTTCTCTTAAAAATGAAATTGACCTCAACTTTGATGTTGACGTAAACTCATATATTATTATATTACATGGATTTCTATGTAAATATTTATTATTATATAAGGTTTTTTATCTGCAGCCTATAAAATTATCTTAAATTGTTAAATATTGCACAAATACTCATATACCACTACAGCAAAATTAGCATGTGGATAATCATAAAATAATAATTCTCTCTGTGGCCCCTCCAATGGAAAATTTCTGTTCCGTCCATGTCGGTGAGCTCGAGCCTCTTATTGAGCCAGCGTGGGCTCTGTAAAGCTCGAGCTGAGTTAAGGAAAGTATGCATGTAGACCGAGCACTCCCCTGCTTATATAGACTCCTCGCTCCCTTAGAGTTTAGCTTTACCCGATGTGGGAACAAAGTAAAGCTCATTATTGAGCCCTTATCGAGTTATCAAGCCGAGCCTTTATCGAGTCCCTTATCGAGTTATCTAGCCCAGCCCCTTATCGAGTTATCGAGCTGACCCGGGCTCGGCTCGTTAAGCTATTGAGACCAAAATTCTAGCTCAGGCTCGGCTCAATATCTTAATGAGACATTCTCGCGATGCCTTATCAAGCCGAGCACGAGCCTGGCTCATCGAGCTGTGACTCAATAGCCAACCCTAGATCCATTATAGCAGCTTCATAATAGAAACTATTTGTTCAAATCATCATATGGTGGCAGCAATCATAAATGTCTCAGTTAGATAGACTATTTTTTCAGCATTTTATATCTAGAGCATTCAAGAGCCCAATTGTAGTAGTTATAAATTCATTAGATCACAATTGCAACAAGATGAAGTTGTGAGTTTTATAATTATACTTGATTCATGTACCTGGCTTGTGTGTATTAAGTATTGTATCGTAAAAGCTGAACATTCAATGCTCCAACTTGAGGGGAGTTATTGAGTATTGTGAATTGAGTTGTGTGGAATTGTCAGTCCCACGTGGCTAAGTGGTGGGATTTGCTTGTGGTGTGGTTATATATCGAGTCATTCACCTCCTATACGTGTTGATAAACTTAATATAAGATCTAGGACTTAGTAGCTTTTCTTGTAATTTTATCTCACTCTTTATGGAGCATGTTTCATGTAAAATTGAAGTTTTCTTTGTTATTTAATTCCTAATTTTATTTTGTTTAGTTTCATAGTATGCATGAGATATATGCCTGTAAATATAGGCATATGAAAACTAGGGTTTAGTTATTGGCATTTATGCAAGTTTGTATTTCTGAATACTTTTATGTTTCTATACATTTTTTGGGATAGAAAAAGAATTATGTCTAAGAGTTAAAATAATGTGTGTGTGTGTGTATATAGGGAAAATTTTGGCTGCTCCCTGGGAGAGCCAACGGGCTGCTCCCACCCCCATTTTCCCCCAATTTTTTTTATTTTTTTGGAAAATAAAAATTTGTATATTCATCATTAAATCCCTCTAACATTGTATTAAAATTTCGTTAGAAACAAAGACTTCTATGGCCTCCATCCAAACATGGTCGATTTAAAAAATCCTGCGACCGTTAAAAAAATGATGTCCGGATGGAGGGCCTAGGAGTCTATGTTTCTGACAAAATTTTAATATAATGTTAGAGGGAGCAGCCACATTGGCTACTCCCAGGGAGCAGCCACATCTATATATGAGGGATATATAGATGAATATACATGGCAGTATTTTTCGAAAAAATAAAAAAAAGTGGAAGTTATAGGGCCGGGTGCATGTAAAATTACATGCACCCGGGTGCATACTCCCTATCCTCATATATATATATATATATATATATATATATATATATATATATATATATTCTAAGATTCTATGTATATACATGACATGTGTACAAATGGTCCAAAAGGTAAAAACTCACTTCCTTAACTTTAGTATTTTTGTAGCATTCTATATATTAGTATTTATTGTACGATATGCTTAAAGCTCGGTTCGGTCCATTGAACTTATGCAGTTTCTCTTTTTATTATTTTTTTTCTCTTAGAGTGCGTCGCAAATTTGATGATGGTGGGTTAATCCAAAAAGGGATATCAAATAAAACTAAAATTATATATGTAACCTCTAATACACAATAATACCAACATGTAACCTAATGGTATGAAATAAAGCGTATAATCTCTGACACATAGAATTCAATGAGTGGTCTGATCATAGTGCAGTGTGCCTCCATCTTAAAGGATTAAGGTTCGAATCCTAAGGAGATACTCTGCACTCCCGAAATTATCGAACCTACTATTGAAAAAAAATCTCTAACACATAAAACACAACGAAATTAAAAATATTACTCTTAACCTAACCCATAAAGTACAACGATAAATATATAGATATTTTTAAGAACTAAATGCATTACCTACATTTATACGTTAGACCCTCTAATATCTGTGATTTAGAATTTGAAATTTACACGATACTGAATTAACCATAAATTAATTCAAAGCATTGACTACATATAGAAATTTGCATAAGGTTTAAAAAAAATGTGCCATCTGCATTAATATTGATTGACCACTGGTTTAAAAGTTTATCATAAAGATAGAGTTAAGCCATAACATTTGGGTGGCATTTCTTTGTTTAGAAAACGCCACATTAAATTCAATTGCATAGTTAAGCCTCAAATATATTTCACCCTGCTATGAAAATGAAAATACACTAGTTTTTTGGAATTTTTACCCTACGAACTTTAGAAACTTGCTAAGTTTCCTCTACGACCTTTTGCACAACATAGTTACCTCATTGATCCCGTAAATTACCTCAAGAATCCCCCACGTGCTTCAAACAGATTAACCACATGGTTTATGGAGGTAAAAGTTAGCAAATTTACAGTTTCAAATATCGAGAAGGTAATTTACAAAATTTATAGTACTCGTGAGATAAAAAATCCCTAATTTTTTCTCCCTTGTGAGGACAAAGAAATAATAACAACAAACGTACTGTCGGAGGTATACAGTACAACAAAAAAGGGAATTTCTTTCTTTTTTTTTCTATTTTGCATAGATCCGTAAACGTACAAGTACTTGACGATGAACTCATCGATGCAATTCTTCTGGTTTATTGTGGAAGATTTTTTGACAGGTCACTGCTGATGTGTTGATTTTATTTTAAGGGATTTTTATCTGACAGATCCTATAAACTTTTTAAATTACCTATACAACCTTTTGCATAACGTAATTACCCCATCGACCCTAAAAATTACCCCAAGACCCCCACAGGCTTCAAACAGATTACCTGAAGGGTTCATGGGTAAGAGTTAACAAGTTTACAAGTTCGAGGGAGGAATTATGTTGTTTCAAAGGTCGTAGAGGTAATTGACAAAGTTTATAGGATCTTCCAGGTAAAAATCCCTTATTTTAAATCAATGTACCTGATTCTTGGTACTTTTTACTTTCATTACTCGTCAAATTGGAATAGATCCATGCACACCAAATCTCGTTCAGATGGACAGGTCCTTGTTACTGTGGTCTGGTCATCTGGCGGAGAGAAATAGAAGATGGACCTCCTTGTACCCTGGAAAATATAGCTAACATCATCAGACTCCAGGAGAAAATCGAAGCAGCCCGAGTTTTCCCTTTGGTCTAATTTATAACCTTTTGAATGTATTTCCAAAATACCTACAGCTACACTGTAGTTTCCTATTTTTTTCCTACTTATATAACTTTTTGGTGGAATATATAGTTTCCTTACTTACCAAAAAAATCTTTTTCAGATTCTATGTATGAAACGTACTCGAACTCTAATTTCCACAAAACCTGATTATCAAGGATAACAATAAATCTACGATAAAGGTGACGATCGGAATTCGGTCATTTTTCTTAGAAAGTCTGCCAATCGACTGCCTTACATTATAACAACACTGAGTAGAGCAAAAGTCGATCTTCAAAGATTCAGAGATGGTCGCTTGATGATTATCCTAAGTTAGTCAGAATTAGGAAGGAATGATCACTACAACTGCCCCTTCTGGTATGCTCAAAAAATACAAAAAAATATCAGTTTGTCTCAGTTTACCCTAGCTTCACCATTCATATCTAGTGCATGAGTGCTGGACATGGGAGCTCACGGCGACCCATTATGCAATAAATGGTATTGCAAAATTCATTCCCTGATCTGAAATGAAGAAAAAATAAATTACATAATAGGTCCATTAGTATAATTAAGATTATGTATCATGGTCATCTTAATGATCATACAGTTGTTAATTGAATTGTTGAATCATAGAGGTTGGTGCTAGGACGAATATCTAAATAGTTAGATTGAGGACTCATCAAGCTATTGGACATGCGAACCCACGGCGAGTCATTATGCAATAAATGTTATTGCAAATATCATTCACTGATCTAAAACAAATAATAGCTAATTTGCATAGTGGGTCCCTTAGTACAATTAGGGTTATGTATCATGGCTATCTTGATGATTATACAGCTGTTGATTCAATTATTGAATCATAGAGGCTGGTGCTTGGATGAGGAGTTAGATTGAGGACTCGTCAAGAACCATCAAATGATTATTAAGAGAGGATCTCCATCCTGAGAAGGAGATGACAATCCTTTCTCTAAAGGTTGATATCTGACCGACCTCTTGATGCAGGTCATCTACATAGGAATAGAGATTCAGAGGTGTTGGATTAGTTAGGTCAAAGAGTTGACTTAACAAGATCGAGATAACCAAAGTCCTATGGCGTATGCTGTCACGATATAGGCACGCATCCTCTGACCGAAGACAGATGTGTTATTATATGCCTGAGTATGTACATTTGGCAGACCAATAGGTTGATGACCTAATCAAGGTCTATACACCAGCGTGATGGCGTGCATACAAGGGCATATGAGTAATACGATCTCTCAAAGGGATCATACAGGTTCATTTACTGAACCGGAAGACATGATCTCACTCATAAGATATTGAGAAGAATCAAATTCTGTGCACAGTTGTCTCGCTTTGGAAGCTTGACTGAATTTATAGGTTTGATATATGCTTTTGGAAAGTATATGATCAACACCTAGGTATGATATATGATTTTGGAAAGTATATGATCGATACTGACTCCCAATGATCGAATGAGAAACCTAATGATAAAACTCTGAAGTAGACAGTGTAAAATTGATCTTATACTTCAGGTTTAATCTAGGTCTTCCAGTATGCAGGATGTGCATGTATTAGGAATACCTGAGGGTGCGCTTCCATTCTTAGGAGTGATGAAACGGGTCTGGATTTTAGTGACTCCTCTCAGTAGAGAAGTAATCTGATCTTGGTCTAAATGTTGGGCATTGATCTGAATGTGATTCAGATGCAATGAGAAGATTAGATTTGCGGTCTTTCTTTAATCAAGCATCTATGAGATGTATGTAGGATCTGAATTTGAGATGTGATCTCAATATCCAAGTCACTATACATGGAACAATACAATCACCCTGTCTTTATCTCTAAGTATTCGCGGAGAAAGCGCATTTTTCTTGAAAGAGTTCATGGATAATTACATTGTTGGTATATGTATCCAAGCATTAAGAAAATGGATAATTAAATATGATTTAATTATTATGAATAATATGAATTTGATTCATTATTATATAGAGAGCTATCTAAGATAATTAAATGTGATATAAATAATGTGAATGCGATTCATATTATTTGGACACACGAAAATAGAGATCCAAGATGATTAAATGTGATTTAATTATCATGGATATTGAATAATGTGGATAGCCCTTTTATATTAATCATATATATTATAAATGTGATTTAGAATATATAAGAGAGAGTTATTTGTAACTTATATTTGTTAATTAAATGATGATGTGAATTAAATTCACATTGGATAATTAATTGAAAATGTAATTTACATTTTTTTGGGTTGTGAATGTGAATTACAATTTTCTAATGGCAAGATTTCAATATTCACGAAATAATTATGATTGTTTTTGTAGAATAATTTACAACAAGTGTTGTTGTAAATTTTGGAGATTTCCATGGAATAATGTAATCTCATGAGATCTCATGAGATTGCCACTAAATCCCATTTTATGGAAGGAGGCAATCTTCATTCCATAATCTCCATGCTTGATTGATTTAATTTGGCATTAAATCATATTGATTTATCAATATATATTTAATCTAAATTAAATTAATTATTGTTTATTTTTACCAACAAAATCTTGGTCATTAAAAGAAACACAAATCAATGTGAGCCATTGGATTTGTGTTGTCTATGGATTGAGATCCATGGATCCCAAAATACTATACAAGGAGAGGCATCCCTTGCTCTTCTTGGTTACAATAACAAAACACACAAGTTGTGAACAACAACTTCTCTCTCTCTCTCCCTCATTCTCTACATGCCCTCTCTCTCTCTCATTGTGGCCATCCATCATGGAGCCCTAGAGAGAGTCTCCATCGTCGCAGCATCGTCGTTATGCTGCTGGATTGTTTGCTCGTGGATCTTCGTCTCCTTTGGAGCGCCTCGCTCGTGAAGAAGACATAGGATCTCTTGTGACAAGATCAGGAGATTCGCTGGTTGGATCATAAACATGGATTGCGAGGAGCACGTGTTTCATCAACAAGGTCGCAAGCGTCTCCTCCGTCGGATTAGACTTGAGACAGGAGATCTCTTCGTTTAGAGACTCGATCGCTGTGACGCCCCTAGAATATGGGTACTCGGCAAACCAATCCACGCACATATATTCCACATTCGAATATTTGACATTCACAAAAGCAGGAGAAAATAGAAACATGCAAGGGATTTTTTTTCTTCCCATGGCATTCAACCTGTTCACAAGCACATGTATTTCCATTCACCAATTCCATTACATTCTATTATCCATTTCCATGTCCACAAAAAAATACATGTAAGGATAAATATAGAGTCAACAATTATATATTACATGTCATGTCTCTCAGAAAGAAACTACAAGTAAAGAAGACAGTAAAAACTACTACCAACTGTGCTACAAGAAGTGTAGTGAAGCTGCACTAAAAGTGATGTCTCCAAACTGCTCACTGTTGAGGACCTGCGGATCCACACGTAGGTACGTTATGAGCAAAGTTGCCCAATACGAATTAGATAAAACTATAAAACAACAAGCAGGATATAATTTAAATGTGTGCAAAAGAGCAACTGTGTAACTGGTCTCACAAAGAATTATAATTTTTATTTTTACTTTTCTATTGTTGATCTGGATATGGATATGAATAACCAAGCTTCGTGGATAGTCTGTGGTCTTGGTCTGGATGAGACCTCACACTATGACTCTAAGGTAAAAGAAAACACCTTAGGATTGGGGTGCCTCCGTAGGCATGCGGTGGGGTATAATGCATCCTAACTAAGTTCCCAACACGTCCACTTAGCTCCACTTCCCAATGATACTTCTGATTCACAAATTAGATTCCAACCCGCAAATTCTTGCGACAACCCAATCCTCCTTATGCACAGGAGACTGGTATCCCATTCCCAACTTCATTAGCCACATTTCCCGGAACTCCCCTCTTAGCGCTCCCACTTCGAATACCGACCAATGTGGCCTACTGATGACACGCCAAGCGACTCGGGTAAAATGTATCAAGGGTCGTTGCGACCCAAGTCACCAAACGTGGTCGATCGAGAAAAAGAGACCACCAAATCTGATAAAAATCAATCAAACACACGAAGCGGTCCTGCTATTATTTTAACCTGGTATAGCGACCAGGGTCGATCACAAGGAGCACGTGATGGCCTCGAGGCCTACGAAGTAGTCTCAAAAATAAAATAAAATAAAAGACAAGTGTTTTTGGTGGATTTTTAACTATTTTTAATTTTTTTTGGATTTTTAACGAATTAAGAAAATAAGGAAAACAAAGAAACAAGGCAATTCAACAATTTATTTAATGCATCAAAAATCAAGCAAAAATTCAAATAAAAATATTTTGTGTATTTTATTATTTTTACTATTTTTAGTGAATTTTTGGTATTTTTCTGATTTGTATTTAATTTTCTAAAAATAAAACAATGCAAGAAAATGAAGGTACTGTCTAGCCGAGTTTGAGGGGCTTAGATAAAATATCTAAAAGTCCCCAATAAGCCTCGACGTAATTTTTCTGTAAAGAGAAAGAAACAAGGAAAATTTAGGCACCTTAATTATTATTTTTGGATTTTTAGATTAATTATTAGAATTTTTATGATGTTTTGAGTATTTTGTAATTTTTATGAGTTTTATATGATGAAAAATGACCAAAATTGGTCAGAAAATCAAACACAACAAAAGAAACAGTAGCTAATTTTTTTTATAATTTTTAGACGAATTTTAATATTTTTTGTGATTTTTAAAATCAGGCAGTAAGGGAAAATGCTGTTTTTGAATTTTTAAAAATACCAAATCAAAACAAAAATGTCTCCAAAAATTGTAGAAAATTTTTCAACATGGCAGGAGCCATGTTTCCAATTTTCATGGTATTTGGAGTAAGTTTGATATTTTATTCAAAAATAAAACCCAGGTACACTGCATAGGGACCTGTACGTAATTATCCAAAGTTCAGGGGGGTCCGGTGCAAAATTCCCACGAAGTCACGTGTGTGGCACGTGTCTGGGGCACACAGGGACCTATATGCAAAGAAATTAAGTTCGTGGGCTAAATAATAACAAGTATTAAAAGCCCAGGGAACTTAATGTAATTTACCCACTAGAATAACGCACATGCGCAAATAAACCGCGCACAGGGGTATCAATGCAAATATCTAAAAAGTTTCATTCATTTTATAACAACCAGGAACTACAGGATAAATCGTGCAAAAAGCCCAACTAAGCACGTGTCGATGCACGTGCTACACTACAAACAGGGGCATACATGCAAATATAGAAACAGACAGGATCCAAAGTGCAAATGTACCAAATAAAAACAACTAACTATAGTATTTACAAGAATAAATGCGAAATAAAATAAACAGAAGGGCCTAAGGGATAAATTACCCTTTATTAAGAGGCCATCGGATGGGCGCCACGTGTGCTGATGGACGGCTGGGAAGGGGTGGCGCCCAACGAAGGAAGCCCTCGTCCTGATCGAGCGGCGCTGGTCTCGCCACGTGTAGAATCGAACGGTCGAGGACGAGTGGCACGCCAGCGCTGGACTCCTCGGGCTGATCGGATGGCCAAGGCGTCGCCACGTGGAAGATCGCACGGTGGAGGGGCGTTGTGGCTAAACCTCGACGAACGAACGGCGCTGATCGCTCCTCAGATGGATCTGACGCTGCAGGTGGCTCCTGAAGCGGACGGTGCAGATCAAAACTGGAGCAGGAGGAGATCCGACGGTAGCTGGAGATCCTCGAAGACCAAGTGGCCGGCGAACTTCGCCGGCCCAGTACGCGTGCTCCGGGCCTCCACGGGGGCATCTGATGATCGGAGAAGCTTCGGCTCGGCTCCCCGCGTCTGTAGCACGTCTCCGATGAACCAACGGAGCTCCGGAGAGCTCTGTCGACTCAGACGGAGGAGAAGCTCCGGTGCAAAAGTCGAAAGGCCTCAGACAGCCCTCGATTGACCTGCAAAACGTAACCAAAGAGCTTCTGGGTCGAGGGCAAACTGCTTCGACCCCGTTAGCAGTGGTGAAAGTGAACGGTGAGGTGGTGCGGGCGAACCCCGGCGATGCGACGGCGAAGGGGGTTCGAACCCTAGCTCCTGTGCGAGTTGGGTTGAACGGAGGGGAGGAGAAGGTGCGCGGGGGAAAGGCGAACGTGATGGGGGATTCCGATGGTCGGGGCGATGGGTACGGTGGTCGGAATCAGCGATGGTCGGCGACAACGCGATTTGGGGGAAATTAAAAATTAAAGAACATGAGGAAGAACTACGGCTACCTGGGTGAAGGGATCGACTGTGAGCGAGCTGGGGGTGCTCTGGGTCGTCGCCTCGTGGGTTGTCGTGGCCCGAGGCTCAAGCTCCACCTCTGGGCGGAGCACAGTGGCGCTAGCTCGCCGGATCAGAGGTCCGACCACTCTCGCCTCTCTACGACACGGCCAACCTGGAGCTGTCACCTCAGGGGTGGCTATGGAGGTCACGGGACGAAGGAATGGGGAGCCAAAGATGCGGAATGAGGTGGCGGAGCTCAGCCTTTATACGGTGGAAGGTCCGGCAAGATTTGATCGGGTAGGGCAGCATGAAGCACGGATCCCGAGGCGGACACCCCGGCAAGGGTGTCGGATGTGACGTGAGCGAAACGGACCCGGTGTTTAGGGGGATGGTGATCGGGTATGGATGGGAAAAATTCGAGAACTCGGGTCGGGTACCCAGGACCCGTGTGAAGTGGTCCACAGGGGGGAGTTGACCGGGCGGTCAACAACCCCCGTGGACCAATGAAAGACAACCACGTGTAAAATATTTGTAAAATCGATTAAAAATAGTAAATGGCTGAATTATTAAAAACTTAAAACATGAATTATTTTTGTTTTAATTTTTTCTATTTTTTTGGTGATTTTTAATTAATTTTTCAAAATAAAAATAAGGTGTGTACATATTAGGGCTATATATAGGTATATATACAATATGTCTTTTTTAATTTTTGATTTTTAATTTGTTATTTTTGTGCATTTTTATTCCTATTTTATATTTTATTTATTTATAGTATAAAATTAGGAATAAAAGGGTATTTTTTTATTTTTATTATTTATATACATAAGTGAAATAAATAGATATATACATCTATATACATGGTATATTTACAATGTATTTTTGGTTTTTAATTTTGTGATTTTTATTTTGTTTTTGTTTTAACAGTTTTTATTTTATTTATTTACAACATAATAAATAGAATATTTACAAAATTTTTGGAATTTTAATTTATTTATTTATAGGGTGAAATAAATATAGGAGTGGCTATGTACATGATGAATATCTACACGTGAACGTTTTTATCTTTCTTTTTAATTTTTCAATTTTTTTATTAGGATTTTGTAAATATAAATATATATACACAATATATACAAGCCATTTTATTCTATTTTTTGGAGGAAAATATATTTATTTATTTATAGGTATATTTACACACATGAGCCCCTATCTCCCTCTACATTGGCTTTTATGCGGTCAGGCCCATACTGAGCCCTCCCTTGGGTTAGGTTGCTCAATATTTATTCTAAATATTTCCTCTTTTTCTTTTTAATCTTTATTCTTTTATTTTTGCACAAAAACATGCTAATTATGACTTTTTACACCATGCATGCTTTTGGTAATTATTTATATTTACAAATATATACATGCATTTGCAAAGGTTTTTGTAGCTAAAATATAAGAATAAAGAGTGATGAATGAGTATTCATCACCCCCCTATACTTAACTTTGCTAGTCCCTTAGCAAACACTTATTGAAAAAGAAGTGAAAAAGAAGAAAGAAAAAGAAAAAGAGAAGAATGTACATGGATTAAGGTTGATTATTAAACTTGCCTTCATTAAATTGAGGTATGGAGCTTAATCAGATCTTTAGATTATTAATGTGTCGGAACCTTATTTGGACTTAAGTCTAAAACTCAACAGCCTCTAAGTTCCACTAATCTCTAATCAAGACTCCTCAATGCTCCAGATCAGAACAAGTCATCAATTAGAAACCCTGAAGACCATGAATCTTTCCTTGTCCTGTGAATGTGAGGTATAAGCTCTCCACCTCAGAAATGGCAACTTGACAACCTCCCCAACAAGGTAACTCTATGACCTCAATCTGGCCACTCTTTCCTCGAGGAGCGGGGTATTCCCTTCTAAGTTCAAGTTCAACCGGCTCAAGAAGAGGAGGAAGAAGAGAATGGACCATGGCCAGTGTAGCCATGTATCCTTGGGAGCTTGACCAGTGTAGCCAAGTCTCCCTGCTGCAAGCTACATAAGGTAGGATATGGATCTCAAGCTTTGCTTATTTCACTCTATATACATACTCCGGTGGGATTATCATTTTCTATCAGATCCGCCATTTTTTTGGAGTTATTTTCTTTTTGCATTTTTTTTAAAGTGCATCTATACAACATATACATGTGCATCATATATACAAGGAGTTTTTCCTCTTGAGCCAGTAGACTATCTCTCTTTTGAAGCTTTATTGCAACCCACAACTCATGTCGTTAGACCTCATGGCAACCAGACCAAGTTGAGACGCACTTCCTTCACTAAAAGAAGAAGAGAGGTTCCGCCTAGAAGTACTACCCTCATATGCTACCCCAAGTCAAGGAAGACTGCCTCCTCACCACCTCATCCGTAGAGAGCTCGGTGCAAAGTGCTGATGTCCAAGTAAAGCCATTGTCTATATGAGTCATGTGTTGTTGTTAAGTGCTCTACTTAGGCTCATTGAGATGACATGTGATCATAGCCTAGTGGACTTAAAGAATTAAGTCACCATGGACCTGAAAAGCCTTAAACCTAAGCCCTATAAGGTTCCTCTTAGAAATTAGGTAGATTAAGATCTTAATCAAGCTCCATTTCTCAATTTGATTCCATGCTAGTTTAAATGTCAACTATAATCCAGAAAAACTATATACATAAGTACAAAAGATGCTATTTACACAAATTTTACAATCATGCAAAATTTTTGAAAAATGTTTTGAAATCATGAATGGATGATGCATGAAGTGCAAGTTTTGCAAAAGATATTTACACACATTTACACAAGATTTTTGCAAACTTTTGATTTTCAAAACATTTTGGAAAAATTTTGTACTATATACATAATTTTGATAAGAAAATATTTACACAAGCTTTACACAAAAGATTTTTGAAATCATTTTTACAAAAATAATTTGTACACTAGCTATTTATGTGCAATAAAATAATGATTATGTACATGAGAAATTTTTAATTTTTGTGATTTTTAGGGGTTTTTAGCCATTTTATTTATTTACATACTTACACAAAGTACGAGTTATGGCTAAAGTATATATGGAATATATACACACCCCCCTATACTTAGCTCGAACGATGTCCTCAGAGTCAAGAGCGATGAAGAAGACATAACTCGTGCTAGGTATAGGGAAGTGAAAAGGAAGGCTATATACAAAGATGAATGAATATCAAGAGACTCTCGGCTTTTCCCCCTATACTTAGGATCAAGTAATCCTAAGTATAGCAGGCTGTATACTAAGGGAAAACCGAGTGGAGAATGTACATGGTCTACCCCCCTATACTTAGGGTAAAATATCCCTAAGTATAGGCAACAAAACAGGGGTAGACATAAACAAAAGGAAACTCAAAGGTCCTACATCCCCCCTATACTTAGGGTAAAGTACGCCCTAAGTATAGCATAATCAAAAGATGAAGAAAGGGATGTGGGACTAAAGAATGTGATGATATGGACATCTGGATCTATACAAGTCGGAAGATCAGTGAAAATCAGGCATGAGATGCCATAGATGTGAGTCAAAGGACCACATCTCACGCAAAATGAATCGAGGCAACATCAACGATCCGCGGCTCATGATCTAGAAATGGCTTGAGCCGCTGGCCGTTCACTCGAAAGGTACTCTCAGAAGACAACTCGGATATATCAATGCTACCGTTGTCGTGTACCTTTCTCACCAAATGAGGTCCCTTCCATTTGCTCTGTAGCTTCCCTGGAAATAAACGAAGCCTCGCATCAAACAGTCATACTCTCTGTCCAGGCTCAAAATATTTGTAGCTGATGTGAGAATCATGCCACTCCTTCACTCTCTCCTTATAATGTAGGCTGTTTGAGAAGGCGGTATCTCTAAGCTCCTCCAGGGCTGCTAACTCTGCCCTCCTCTGGTCTCCTACACCATCTGGATCCATAAGTATCTCAGTAACGGCCCAAAGTGACCTGTGTCTCAGCTCAACAGGTAAATGGCACGACTTGCCATATACGAGGTGAAAGGGAGATGTGCCCAATGGTGTCTTGAAAGACGTCCTATATGCCCACAAGACCGAGTCCAAAAGCTGTGACCAATCCTTTCGGTCAGGGCGGACGACTTTCTGCAATATAGTCTTGATCTCCATGTTCGATACCTCGGCTAGACCATTCGTCTATGGATGGTAAGGTGTAGCAACACGATGTCTATACCGAACTCGCTAGCAAGGGCCTTCACCTGGTCGTTGATGAAATGAGACCCCCCATCTGAAATCAATACTCGAGGTACCCCGAACCGCGTGATGATATGCTTCCTCAAAAATCTGCAAACTGTCCTCGCATCAGCGGCTCGGGCGGGGATAGCCTCAACCCAACGACTAACATAATCTACGGCCAACAGAATGTACTCAAATCCCAGACTCTTAGGGAATGGATCCATGAAATCGATGCCCCATGCGTCAAAAACCTCACAGAAGTGAATGGGCTGCATCGACATCATATCACGCTGTCCACAAGTGCCCATCCTCTGACAGTCAGTACACCTCTTCACGAACTCATCAGAGTCCTTGAAGAGGGTAGGCCACCACAAGCCGGATTGGGCACTTTCTGTGCCGTTCTCCTCCTAGAATGATGCCCTCCTGCCTCAAGCTTGTGGCAGTAAGTGAGGACGCTCTGGTGTTCCTCCTGAGGAATGCACCGACGCCAGACGCTATCCCCTCCTTCGTGGTAAAGGATGGGATCCTCCCAGTGGTAGGACTTGGCCTTCGCAAGGAAGGTCTCAAGCCTCTGCCTGGTCCAATCTTGTGGGACTTTCCCAGCAACGAGAAAGTTCACAAAATCAGCATACCATGGGAGTGAGGCGATAGCAAGGATCGCCTCATCTGGGAAGGTCTCACAAATGGGATCAATATGCTCAGACTCCTCAGGCTGCTCTAAACGGGAGAGATGATCCGCCACCACATTCTTGACTCCAGACTTATCCTTGATCTCAATGTCGAACTCCTGAAGTAGAAGGATCCATCTAGTCAGTCTGGCCTTGGCATCCTTCTTTGCCATGAGGTATCGGATGGCGGTGTGATCAGTGTACAGGGTCACTCTAGATCCAATGATGTAAGATCTGAACTTATCTAGGGAGAACACTACGACTAGCATCTCCTTCTCTGTGACTGTATAATTCCGCTGCGCGGAATCCAATGTGCGGCTAGCGTAGTGGATAGAAAAGGGGACTCCATCCCTCCTCTGTCCCAGCACGGCCCCCACGGCAAAATCGGAGGCATCCGTCATGATCTCGAATGGGAGAGACCAATCAGGCGGCTGGAGAACAGGAGCCTCAATAACACACTGCTTGAGAGTATCAAAGGATGAAAGATACTTGTCATCGACAAGGAACTCGGTGTCTTTCGTCAGTAGGTCAGTCAACGGTCGGGCGAGTCTGCTGAAATCATGAATGAATTGTCGGTAGAAACCGACGTGCCCCAGGAATGACCGTAACTGCCTCAGATTGGACGACGGTGCGAGTTTTCTAATGACATCTACCTTGGTCGGATCAACCTCCATGCCCCTGTTGGAGATGATGTGGCCAAGCACCGTCCCTTGAGTCACCATGAAGTGACTCTTCTCCCAAGACAACACCAAATGAACCTCTATACATCACTGAAGTACTCGGTCTAGGCAGTCAAGACAGGAGTCGAATCCGTCGCCGTAGACCGAGAAATCATCCATGAAGACCTCCAAACACTCTCCTACCATGTCCGAAAAGATCGACAGCATGCATCTCTGAAAAGTCGCAGGGGCATTGCATAGCCCAAATGGCATACGTCGAAAGGCATATGTGCCGAAGGGACAGGTAAAGGTGATCTTCTCCTGGTCCTCAGGAGCGATGGCCACCTGGTTGTAGCCCGAGTACCCATCCAGAAAACAATAGTGGTTCTTCCCTGCCAGTCTCTCAATGATATGGTCAATAAAGGGCAGGGGGAAATGATACTTCTTGGTGGCCTGGTTGAGTCTCCTGTAGTCAACGCAGATCCGCCAAGAAGTGGGTACTCGTGTAGCAATCTCCTCTCCCGACTCACTGATCACAGTCGTGATGCCCGTCTTCTTGGGCACCACATGCAAGGGGCTGACCCACTTGGAGTTGGAGATGGGATAGATAAAATCGGCGCTCCACCATTTCGAGATTTCCTTCATGACAACCTCTCTCAGATTGGGGTTCAGCCGCCGCTGAAACTCACGCGACGGCTTCGCCTCATCCTCGAGATAGATATGGTGGGAGCACAGGGTCGGACTAATCCCCTGGAGATCTGCTACGCTCCATCCGATTGCCTTGCGGTTCTTTTCAAGAACCCCCATCAAACGGGATTCTTGCTCTCCAGTCAGATCGGCGGAGATGATGACTGGATACATCTCAGGCTCACCCGCAAGGAATCGATACTTCAGCGAAGTAGGGAGCGGCTTCAGCTCTAGACAGCTGGGTGCTGGCAAATCTGGCTTCAAAAGAAGCGTCGTGTATGCTGCCAAATCTTCCTGGGAGAATGAGAACGTACTCTCGCAAACTGGATCTGAAGAAGGCTGCTCAACTGAACTGTCTCTGATCTTCTCGGCATCTACCTCCTCCTCAGCTGTAGGCTCAGTGGAACCCAGGTCTGGCATGTAATCCTCGCAATCTGCCCAATCAGACTCTGAATCCGAGGGATCTGCATCAAACAAGGTGGCATCAACACCACCATCATCACAAAAATCCGTGTCGCGGTCAAGAACCTGCTCTGCTGCCACTGAAGTATCCTGAACCAAGATTGTGCTCTCCAAGCTCTCCTCTGATATCATCTCTGCATCAGCGGTGTCTGAAAATGAGAGGATGGCCTGTGCTGCTGGGTCTGCCCATACTGCCTCATCGTCTGTGATCACAAAGTCGCAGTCCTGGTGGATGTCTAACCCCGCATCTGTCAGCTGCTCTGCATCTGAAGTGGTCTCTGAGCATGATCTCTCTCTGGCTCTGCTGTCCTCGACCGTCTCTATTTGTACACTTTCGCCCTCGACGCGAAAGTATACCTTCCCTCTATCATGGTCAGTCACCGCCTTGGATGTGGCCAAGAACGGACGACCGAGGATGAGGGGGTATCGGTCACTGAATCAGGGATCTCCATGTCCAACACTACGAAGTCCACGGGGAATTGCAGGCCCTGAATAGTGACGACAACGTCTCGCAACAACCCCTTCGGCCTCTTGACAGATCGATCAGTAAACTGAAGGACCGTCCTGCTCTATCTAAGAGTGCCCAACTCGAAACGGTCGAGAAGGGCTGCCGGAAGGAGGTTGATAGATGATAACCGCACTTTATCGAGGGTCTAAATACGTCGTTGTGGCGACCCACAATAAAATGTGATTAATCAACAATGAACCCACAATCAAGTATCAAACAATGAAAAACAAGTGTGGAGTCAAATTTATTTTTAACTCTACATAAAAGATGTATAGGTGCAAGTATGTAGAGAGTTCGAACACAGGGAGCAAGCAGGGTAATTCAAGCAAATGTGCTCAAGTGAATGTGTGTGATGTGTCTACACTAAGCAAGCAAATAAATTTTTGTGGGTTTTTAATTTTTAATTTTTTTTAATTTTTAATTTTATATTTTGATTTTAATTTTCTGATTTTTATAATTTTATATTTTATATTTTTTTATATTCTTTTTCAATAATGGAATTTAAAGACAATGGAATAAAAGACAAGCTAAAATATTTATAAAAATGTGCAAAAATAACCAAAAATTCAGGAATAAAATGTTTTTGGTATTTTTAAGATTTTTTACTGTTTTTGTGATTTTTGGGGATTTTTCAAGGTGCTTTTGATATTTTTAAATGCTGAAATAAGGCAAAACAATGGAAAGGGTGCTGGCTGTGAGTCAAATAAGATTTAAAAATAGCAACCAGTAGCTAAAAATTTTCACACTATTTTTCAAATAAAAAGGACAAAATAAGGAACAAATAGAAACTAAGTTTGTATTTTTTGGAGTTTTCTTTGATTTTATAGATTTTTTTTGAATTTTTTGAGTGTTTTTAAATTTTTAGTGTTTTTCTTTTGAGATTTTTAATGATTTTTGGACTGACACCAGAATAGGATATAATAGACACTAGGTAATTTTTTTTAGAATTTTTGGAGGTGTTTTACTATTTTTTTAGTGTTATCTAAACTAGGCAGTGCACACAAAGCATGTTTTTGATTTTTAATAAATATAAAAATAAAATAAAATCAAAAACTAAAATGATAGCGTCAAAGTACACTTATCCAGGAACTAAACCCTATTTTTGTGGAATTTTTGGACTTAAGATGA
Organism: Ottelia alismoides; assembly: GCA_037367405.1. Taxonomy (NCBI): domain Eukaryota; kingdom Viridiplantae; phylum Streptophyta; class Magnoliopsida; order Alismatales; family Hydrocharitaceae; genus Ottelia; species Ottelia alismoides. The sequence goes on along the minus strand of JAZKJV010006308.1, from coordinate 123,947 downwards.
TAGGTTAAATAAATACAACAAGCATCCAATCAAAACATAGGCCTGGCAGGGGTATTTATGCAATTTCTCAAACATCCAAGGGCATACATGCAATTTTCCACAAAAATATACACTGAATATTCAATTTATGGCTTCAAAAATTAATTACAAAAACCGCCTGGGTCTCTTGGAAATTTTCCCACCAGGGCGCGTGACTTGCACGCGCCTGGCGAGGACTGAAATGTAATATCTAAAAACCCTGGGGGCCTATATGCAAAATATCCAAAAAGTTTACACGTGATACGAAAGCTTTAGTACTAAAACGAAATACACAAATGACCGAGGGTATCCTTGCAAATGCCCACACCTCACGTGTACAGGTCACGTGAGGTGACGTGGCGAAGGACCTGGATGCAAATACATAAAGCTTGGGGGTCTTTGTGCAAATATTACAAAAATATTTAAACTACACAATAAAGTTTCGGGACTAAATAGAAATTACAAAATAAGCGGGGGTTGACTGCAAAATACCCTCGCTTAGGCGATCCGACGACGTTGGCGAAGGTGATGACGCGTGGCGGACATCCAACGGTTGGGCTTCAGGCGCGATCCAGCAGCGTAGGGCACGCCACTTATCCACGTGGCATCTCCTCCGAACGCGATGACGGTTCGCCCGTGGACCGCTGAGATCAGATCTCAGATGAGATCCGACGTCGGCAGGTGAGGGCGATCGGACGGTCCACGTCAGAACTGGGGCCTCCTCTTGATCGGACGGCAGCGAGGCTTGATGGAAGAACAGGGAAGAAGGACCGCCGTGGCGACCTTCTCCCGGCGATGAATGAGCTCCAAAATGGGCCCGGAAGGTTGCTGGCGATCTCCTCTATCGTCTGGAAGCAATGGAGTGGCGTGGAGGTTGGCGGAGCTCTTCAGCGGCGACACGGAAGATGCGGTGCTCCAGGTGCTCCGGCGAAGGATCAAAAGGGTTCCAGACGCGTCAATGCACTCCAGCACCTGCACAAAAAGGTTAAGGAGGTCGAGGGCAAAATGCCTCGACCTCCGGTGGCTCTCGGAGGGGTGCGACAGGCGATGTGAGGGCTCGCCGGAGTTGCGCTCCGGCGAGGTGAGAGATGAGGTGAATAGATGAGCGGTTCGACGAAGGAAGATGTTCGGAGTAATCCTAGGAATATGATGAACGATACGGGGATGAAAAGAAATGCAAAACAGCCTCGATGGCCTGGGGGCCAGAGGGTGATTACCTCAACGATGAAGCTTCACCGGAGGTTGGAACTCGCTCAGATCTTGGTATATTCCGCCGCCTTGAAGCTCGGAGCGCGGAGCTGTCACCTCCAGGCGTCTCGAGCACGGCCAAAGGGGGGAGAAATCTGGGAAATCACGGTTCAAAAATCGAATTGGAGTGGCTGCTGGGTTATAAGGAGTTGACGGTCAGCGGAGGAAAAACGAGGCTGAGCGGTTGGTTCAGAGCTCCTTCGACCAAGGTAGCATCAGGGCGGGCATGCCCGATGTCCGAGGAGCAAAAGGTCAGAAGGTTCTATCATGAAATAGCGCAAGGTTGGGCCTCGAAAAAAATGGAGAAGGAAGGGTCAAACGCGGGTCTGACAAGAGCTACAGGGTCTAGGTCACCTAGTTGACCGGGGTCAACTAGGGTTTGCACCTGGTTGGTCCACGTGGACCAACCAGGAAAAACCCTGGAAAAATCTTTTGTTAATTCATTTTAAAATACTAAATGGCTGAATTAAATCATGTTTATTAAATAAAAAATATTCGTTATTTTATGTAGTATTTTATTCTGATTTTTTATTTATTTTTATGACTTCTATTTTTACAAGTTACCTTTTTAACCTTATATAGGTATAATACCTACATATTGCATCTTTTTATTTTTATTTTGTATATTTAAATTTTATTATTTTTGTTTCTTATTTTGTAAAATTATAAAATGCTTTTATACACATAAGTATATTTTTATTTTATTTTTCTGATTTATTATGTATAATTAATAAATTCTAAGAGTGTTTTATACTGGTATATGTATAGGCAGTATACCTATGTATCCTTTATACAAGTATTTTTATTTTTGTACTTTCTTTGCATTTTATTCTGATTTTAGTACACCTATATATTACAAGTAATATTTACATAATTATAAAAATATAAAAATGAATAAATAATGAATAAAGAATAAATTGAATATTTTATTCAGTATAGGTATACAATAGGGGTCCAAAACTCAACTTTCAAACTGTAGCCTCGCCAAATGCGAAACCACCACCATTGGATAGATTATTTTATTCTATATACAATTAAAGGTGAGTACACTGCATTTGGAGTTGTCCGTTGTGAGATACGGGTCTGGGAAGTTGGGATTTTGGATTTTTATTCAGACCATAACTTTTTATCTGTACATTATTTTTCTGTGAAATCAATTTTGTATTTTTCTTTATAAAATTATCTACAACTTTCATGTACGAAGTTTCTTTATTTGATGTATAAAAAGTGGAACCAAAAATAGGTCCCAAAAATGAATTAAGAATGAATAGAATGTATAGGTGTTTGGTCTGTATTTTGGCCCTTATCTCCCCCTACTTTATTCCTTGTCGACCTATTCATCAAGATGCCTAGGTCTCGGGGGTTTTGGGTCATAAAATATTTACAATATTTTATTCTTTTTCTTTTCTTTATTTATTCTATAATTTTGGCCTTAATTACAGTATTTTAGACACTATCTGAGTGCACATGCATGAATGCTAAGATGCTCTATTTAATGCTATTTTCAAGCATTTGCTAGGGTTTTTGGTGCCAAAATGATAGAATAAAGATGATGAAATGTGGATTCATCATCCCCCTATACTTTACCTTTGCTAGTCCCTAGCAAACACTTATGCAATAAGTGCAAAAAGAAAAAGAAAGAAAAGAAAAAGAAGAACTTGGATTTTATTAGATTATCAAACTTGTCTTCACAAAATCAAAGTTTGGAGCTTAAGTCGGACCTTTGGAACTTTAATGCGGGCGAAACCTTAGTGAGAACCGTGTTTGAAGTCCAACAGTCCCTGAGAATCCCAAAACTTTGCTCAAGTCTCTTCAATCGCCAGGTCAGAAATATCTCAATTCATACGCAAACTCTTACGACTATGAATCTGACTTGTACAGTGTAAGTGATGGAGGCTCTTCCCAACTAGAATGACAAAGAAACTGACTTCTCCAGGATGACAACCCAATGATTCCCCAATCCAATGACTCCATCCTCGAGGAGCGGGGTATTCCCTTCTAAGTTCAAGTGGCAACCAGCTCAAGAGGAGGGGGTGAAGAGAAGAATGGACGGTAGCCAGTGTAGCTACCTATCCTGGGATGCAAGACCAGTGTAGTCACGTCATCCTGCTGCAGGCTCACATGATATGACTTTGGAACTCAAGCTCACTTATTGACTTTGTACATACTTGCAGGCTCTTTATTTTTGTACATGCCTGATTTTTTTTATATAATACTATATACAGCAGCATTTACATAAGGAGTTTTTCCTCTTGAGCTAGTAGACTATCCCTCTTTTGAAGCTTTATCGTAACCCACAACCTCCTGTCTTTAGACTTCCTAATCACTGGACGGGTTGGGGTGCACTTCCCTCCCTAGAGGAGGACAAGTGTTTCCACTTGTGTGCGTCTCATACCAGCAAATCCAATCCCCTCACCACTCCAACTGAGTTGAGCCATGTGAAAGGTGCAAGTGTCCAAGTTAGGTCATTATCAACAAGAGTCGCGCGTGTTCTCCGAAATACTCTACTTAGGCAGTTAAGAATCCATTGAACCAAGTCCCGTGATCCTCAAAGAATTAAGTCAACTAGACCTGAAGTACCTCAAACCCAGTTCCTATAAGGTTCCTGTTATTAGGTAGATTATAAGGTCCAATCAAGCTCCAATCTTCGGATTTTACTTAGACTCGTTCAACTATCAAACTCAATCCGAAAAATGCTCATGCTATGCAATGCAGAAAATATTTTTGTGATGCAATTTTCAAGGATTTTGAACTTTTTATGGATTTTGGAAAGATGATGATGATGCATATGCATTTTTTTGTCTTTTTCAAAAAGATTTTTCAAATGTTTTTGGATTTTAGTTTTGCAAATGTTTTTGGGCTTTTTGAAAACAAAAAGATTTTGGCTGAAAAATAGGTTAAAATATGTACACGGGAGTGCTTCTTTATATACAAGAAGTGGATTTTAAGAATTTACAGGGTAAGTGGTCAATTTTATACATATATACATATATAGTGGATTTTGGTGTGATGTGTATGTTCCTCAAACTTATTTGAAAACAATTTTACACACAATTTTTGAAAACTATAGTCCAAAATAATTTTTACAAACATTTTACACACATTTGAAAATCATTTTGCAAAGGCTTTCAAAACAGTATATATAGGTTTTTCAAATCATTTTTGCAACCATTTTTCAAACATTTTTATTTCACACAAAGAAAAGAAATTTTACAATCCACACATTTTTACAAAGGTTGAAAACGTGTAACAAAATATTTTCAAAATAGTTTTCAATAAATGTTCACAAAGATTTTCAAACTATTTTTCAAACATTTTGCAAAAAACATTTTCACCTGATTTATTAATCAGTAAATACAAAAAGAATTTGAGGAATAATCACATCTTTTTATTAAGATTTTTAAGGAATTTTGATGAATTATTAGCCTATATTATTAAGAAAATACGAAAGTACGAGTTATGGCTAAAGTATATACGTAGTATATACGACCCCCCTATACTTAGCTTGAGCTATGTCCTCATAGATCGGAGAGAAAAGAGAAGACATAACTCGTACTAAGTATAGACAAGTCTAAAGAATAAATGAATCAATGAATGAGAAGTTGACCGTCCCACCTATAGTTAGGATCAAATAATCCTAAGTATAGCAGACTGTTCACAACGCAGGGAGGGTCAAGGGTGGGAATGAACAGATCGTACTCCGGTTGTCTCCCCCTATACTTAGGGTAAAATACCCCTAAGTATAGACAAGAAGAGGAGACAATGGAGGGGATCGAAAAGGATCGAACAACTCGGGGTGCCAACCCCCCTATACTTAGGACAAAGTACATCCTAACTATGGAAAACTGTCTACAAGAGCGGCACCTTTTTGATAGATATAGAAAATAGAAAAGGAAAAGAAGAAAATAAGAAAATAAATCAACAGACAACAGAGTGATATGAACAGATGGATCTGTACAGCGGGAGATGGAATTGCTCACCATGTATGAGATGCAGATGATGAGAGTCAAAGGACACATCTCATACCAGAAGAATGGGGGCAACGTCAATGGTCGGTGGATCATGATCAAGATATAGTTTCAGGCGTTGACCATTGACGCGGAAGGTAGAGGAAGATGACGGTTCGGATATGTCGATGCTGCCATTGTCATGTACCTTCCTGACCACATACGGTCCTTTCCACTTGCTCTGCAATTTCATTGGGAATAATTTCAGCCTGGAATCAAACAACCATACTCTCTGATCGGGCTCAAACTGTTTATGGCTGATATGCGAATCGTGCCATGTCTTCACTTTCTCTTTGTACTGTAGGCTATTCGAAAAGGTTGTATCTCTCAGTTCTTCCAGGGCTGCCAATTCTGCTCTTCTCTGGTCTCCTATACTCTCCGGATCTAACAGCAACTCAGTAATTGCCCAAAAAGATTTGTGCTTGATCTCCACTGGCAAATGGCACGGCTTGCCAAAGACGAGACGAAAGGGAGATGTCCCCAATGGATTCTTGAAAGAAGTCCAATAAGCCCATAAGACCGAGTCCAAAAGCTGTGACCAATCCTTTCGGTCTGGGCGGACAACTTTCTGCAAGATAGTCTTTATCTCCCGATTCGATACTTCGGCAAGACCATTAGTCTGAGGGTGATAAGGAGTGGCAACCCGATGGTCAATGCCGAACTCGTCCGCAAGGGCCCTGACTTTGTCATTGATGAAATGAGACCCCCCGTCTGAAATCAAGACTCTAGGTACTCCGAACCGTGAAATGATATTTTTCCTCAAAAATTTGCAAACGGTTTTAGCATCTGCGGCTCGGGCGGGGATGGCCTCAACCCATCGGCTGACATAATCCACAGCGAGCAAAATATGCTCGAATCCCTGACTCTTAGGAAATGGGCCCATGAAATCAATCCCCCATGCATCGAAAACCTCACAAAAGTGAATGGGTTGCATGGGCATCATGTCTCTCTGTCCGCAGGTTCCCATTTTCTGACAGTCAATACATCTCTTCACGAACTCATCAGAATCCTTGAAGAGAGTAGGCCACCATAGGCCGGATTGAAGCACCTTCTGTGCTGTCCTTTTTCCAGAATGATGTCCTCCTGCCTCAAGCTTGTGGCAGTATGTGAGGACGCTATGATGCTCTTCTTGAGGAATGCACCTTCTCCAGATACTGTCCCCTCCTTCATGATAAAGGACGGGATCCTCCCAATGGTAAAACTTGGCCTTCGCCAGGAAGGTCTCAAGTTTCTTCCTGGGCCAACCTTGTGGGATCGTCTTGGCAACAAGATAATTCACAATGTCGGCATACCATGGGAGTGAGGTGACGGCCAAGATCGCCTCATCTGGAAACGTCTCAGTGATAGGTGCGCTGGGCTCAGATTCCTCAAGATTCTCCAATCTGGAGAGATGATCCGCCACCACATTCTTGACTCCAGGCTTATCCTTAATCTCAATATCAAATTCCTGGAGTAGAAGGATCCATCTGGTGAGACGTGCTTTGGCATCCTTCTTAGCCATTAAGTACCGGATGGCGGTATGATCAGTGTAAATGGTCACTCTAGATCCGAGAATATATGATCGATACTTATCAAGAGCAAAAACTACGGCCAACATCTCTTTCTCAGTCACAGTGTAATTCCGCTGCGCGGCATCCAAAGTCCGGCTGGCGTAGTGAATGGCAAAAGGTAATCCATCCCTCCTCTGTCCAAGCATAGCCCCAACGGCAAAATCTGAGGCATCCGTCATGATCTCGAATGGGAGAGACCAATCGGGTGGCTGAAGGACAGGAGCTGAAACAACCATATTCTTGAGAGTCTCAAATGATTCAAGATACTTATCATTAACAATAAACTCGGTGTCTTTGGTGAGCAAGTCAGTGAGCAGTCGGGCAATTCGACTGAAGTCCTGAATGAACCGTCGGTAGAAACCGACATGCCCCAGAAAAGACCGTAACTGACGCAAATTGGACGGCGGAGTGAGTTTTCTGATGATATCCACCTTAGCCGGATCGACCTCCATGCCCCTGTTGGAGACGATATGACCAAGGACCGTCCCCTGAGTCATCATGAAATGACTCTTCTCCCAGGATAAAACAAGGTTAACCTCAATGCAGCGCTTGAGCACACGGTCTAGGCAGTCAAGACAAGCGTCGAACCCGTCGCCATAGACCGAGAAGTCATCCATGAAGACCTCTAAACAGTCACCAACCATGTCCGAGAAGATGGACAACATGCACCTTTGGAATGTCGCCGGAGCGTTACATAGACCAAAGGGCATCCGTCTGAAAGCATAAGTCCCAAACGGACAGGTGAATGTCGTTTTCTCCTGGTCTTCGGGCGCAATGGCCACTTGATTGTATCCAGAGTACCCATCAAGAAAACAATAATGACTCTTCCCAGCTAGCAGCTCGATAATCTGATCAATGAATGGTAGCGGGAAGTGATCCTTCTTGGTGGCCTCATTCAATCGTCTGTAGTCCACACAGACCCTCCAAGAAGTTGGTACTCTGGTAGCGATCTCCTCTCCAGACTCATTGACAACTGTAGTGATACCCGTCTTCTTAGGTACCACATGTAGCGGACTTACCCATTTGGAGTCGGAGATGGGATAGATAAAATCGGCGCTCCACCACTTGGAAATTTCTTTCATGACTACGTCTCGAAGATTCGGGTTCAGCCGTCGTTGGAACTCACGCGACGGCTTAGCGTTATCCTTAAGATAAATGTGGTGAGAGCAAAGATTTGGGCTCAGCCCCTGGAGATCGGATATATTCCATCCTATTGCCTTGCGGTTTCTTTCAAGAACCTCCATCAGACGAGATTCTTGCTCTCCAGTCAAATCTGCTGAGATAATGACTGGGTACATTTCTGGCTCACCTGCAAGGAATCTGTATGTCATTGACTGCGGCAGAGGTTTCCGTTTTGGACAACTGGGAGGTGGCAGATCTGGCTTCTGATATGTCTGGGTAAATGCTACCAGGTCTGCATGGGAGAACTCTCGCTCTGCATGAATTGCTGACGAAGGGCGACCTTCTGAATCAACTATAAACTGCACCGGCTCGCACTCTGTCATGGTTGTTGGCTCAGTAGGAATCAGACAAGGTAAATAGTCATCAAAGTCATCCCAGTCAATGTCTGAATCCGAGGGATCAGAAGAAGATGAGCATGATTGAAATTCCTCAGCACCACTCATCACAACACTGTCAGCTTCAGATGTATCCTCATCCAGGGATGTGCTTTCCCGGCTCTCGACTGCCATGAGCTTGAGATACAGTGAATCTGTAGGCAAGGCGAGGGTCGGTGCTACGGGATCTTTCCAACTGGATTCATCATCAGTCATCTCAAAATCACAAACCTGGTGGATGTCTAGCTCCTCCTCTGTCATCTGCGCTGCTTCACTGGATTGCTCGGAGCACTCTACCTCTCTGGCTTTGATTTCTTCGATCGTCTCTATTTGTATGGTTTCGCCCTCTACGCGAAAACATACCTTCCCGCTATCATGGTCGGTCACAACTTTGGCTGTAGCCAAAAATGGACGTCCGAGAATGATGGGGGCATCAGTTACCGACTCAGGGATCTCCATGTCCAACACAATGAAGTCCACGGAGAATTTCAGGCCCTGAATGGTAACGACCACGTCTTTCAATAATCCCTTCGGCCTCTTAATCGACCTATCAGCAAACTGAAGGACGGTTCTGCTTCGAAGAAGAGGACCAAACTCGAATTGCTTGAGTAAGGCTGCCGGAAGGAGGTTAATTGAAGAGCCGCTGTCTAATAGAGTACGATCAAACTGCTGCTCCTGAATCTCGCATCTGACATAGGGAGCTCCTGCGTCTGGTTGCTTGGCTGGCAGCTTGTTCTGGATGATGCAACATGTGTCATGAGTGAGCATATGGATTTGATCTCTGTACCTCTTCTTCCTTCGGACAGTAGTTGTTTCTTTCAAATTCTTCTTGAAGAAGGGGATATGCTCAAATGCTTCTCGTAGAGTCAGCTGAATATGAAATCTGTCAATCATTTCGTTGCCGAACTCTACCTGTTGGTTCTTTTTTGGATTGTCTTTTTTATTCCCCTTCGCTCGGCGGAGTGCTTCGGGGAAAGGGGATAGTAGGGGCCTCCTCAGATGGAGGACTAGGAATCGGTCCATGTGCCTGTGAAGACGGAGAATCCATACAATAATCATCATTCACCACATATGGATCCGTAATTTGAACAGAAACCTTTCCTTTATTCATATTTTTGTTTTTGTTTTTGTTCCCACAGTCTCTAGATACAACATGTGGCAACATCACAGATGGTGGCTCAACAAAAGTAGATGTGGTGGCTTCAGCTCCACCACTAGCACCGGTCTTCGCGGCATCAGCACCGCGCTCTGGTTCATCATCCAAAATGGTGGCTTCAGCACCACCGTCTGCATTTGATATCACGACGGCATCAGTACCGTCGTCCTGGACTCCATCATTGGTGGCATCAGCACCACCGTCTTCAACATCATCATTAGCGGCATCAGCACCGCTCCCCTGCTCCTCTGGCGCTTCTGGTTCAGCATCTGGTTGTCGCTTAGAAGAGGCGCCGCCGGCTGGCATCATACTGCTCCTAGTAGTCACAAAATCAGCATCATTCAAAGAATAAGACATATCATTCAAATCGTCACTGGGAGAGGTATCCTCTGTGAACTCTACCTGCTCAGATTTTCTTTTTAGGTTATTAGGATTAGGTTCGATCTGAGCGGGTATGGCGGCCTTGCCTTTGATGATATCCCGCATCTCCTGCCGGAAGTCATCCATTTCTTGCCTGAAAGATGCTCGCTGTTCAGATAGCAAGCGGGCAAGATCATCAAGGGCTGGGTTCTCAAAGACTGGACCCTGAGAACCGGATGTCTGTCCCTGCTGGAAATGGGGCTGCTGCTGCTGGTGTTGCTGCTGATACTGGGGGGAAGGCTGGTGATAAGACTGCTGAGGCGGCTAGCGCTGCCTCCACTGCTGTCCCTGATAGGAGGGACGAGGACCACTCTGGTATTGTTGCTGATGGGCATACTGGGGCTGTTGCTGCTGTGTCGGCTGGCTGTTCTGCTGTCCTTGGGCAGGAGGATGCTGCTGGGATGAGGATCCACCATTGCCCCAACGGAATCCGGGGTGATCCCTACGAATTGCGGGCTGAGGGTATCGGTCATACCAAATCCCATTGACTTCCATCAATGGTTCCTGCTCAAAGGAGGGTGGAGAAAGAACTGCCAGTGGCTGCTCTGGCTGATAAACCACTATCTGCGTGTCCGAAGATGGCGGTTGCTCTGAATGGTATTGCAGCAATGGAACCGGCTCCGCCTGGATATGGTTCACCTGGCGGTATGAGGTAGAGGCCTGGTTGGGATTGCTGCTGGTAGAAGCATCCCGTGACCTGGGAGGCTGTTGGGAATGGGCTTGTGCCTCCTGAATACATAGAATTTGAGTCTTCAGGTCACTCATGGTTTTGGTGAGAAGGTCCATCTGGGCTAGACCTTGGTTCTGCTTCTTTTCCAGGATCTCCATGCGGTCCAACTTTTCACTAATGATGCCCATGTCGGCTGCGGCTGATTCGGCTTGAGTTGCGGCTACCGACAATGTATTGGGACCGGCATCGATGCGTGCGATCCTCTGTAATGATCCTGCTCCCTGCGGGGGTTTTTGCTGTGTGCAGACTCTGGCTTGGGTCATCACTGTAGAGTTTTCTGCCATGCCTTCGTAGATGGCCCAGACATCGTCTTCACCTTTGGAGAAATATGATCCACCGTAGGAGGCGTTCACTAGCCCCTGCAATTCCGGTCCACAGAAGAAACTCTGCACCAGGTTGGGCTTGGAGATATCGTGATGTGGACACCGGTCTATGAGCTCTCTGAATCGATCCCAGGCTTCATGGAATTGTTCATTTGGGATCATGACGAAATTGCTAATCATAGCTCTAGCTGCATTGGTCCGGCCGAGAGGATAGTATTTCTTCAAATATGCGGTCCGGAGATCTGCCCAAGTATCGACGAATCGCCTTAGATGCTTGAGCCAATATGCGGCTCTATCAACCAATGAGAACGGGAAGGCGATCATCTTAATGGTGTCCTCGGTCATCAACCGATCATGGATAGTACTGCATATCATTTCAAATTCTTGGAGGTGGAGGTGCGGCTCTTCGGTCGGCAACCCATGGAACTTGGGAAGAAGCTGGATCGTATGGGGCCGAAGCTCGAAATCTCCGTGGATTGGCGGGAGTCTGATCCACCGGTGAGTGAGGGATGCAGCTGGGTTGTGCAGTTCCCTCATGATAGTCTGTGGCGGTCGCTCAGCGTCTGGATCGCCTCCTCCTGCATCGGGTCCTCCTCCTCCTCCACCGCCACCGCCCCCAGGTCGGTTCTCTCGCAGCTGTGCTATCTCTCTCATCAGGTCACCCATGAATGTTCCCTGGTCCCGGATCTGTCTCTGCATGGTCTCCAGGGATGCTAACAAGGAGTTGTTGATGGCCACTTGATCGATTATGAACGGAGGGTGATCGTGGTCATCTGGGTGCTCGCCTCTGTCTGCCATTGCTGGATTCTCTGAAAAAGCAAAAGAGGCCATCTCAGGTGCTGTCGAATGAGCGGAACTCTGTGATGCACTGAATTCTGACATAATTGGACTGAGAGAAGGAGAATGGGAAGGGTGGTCGAGGGGGAACAGGGTGGATGTGAACTCAGGCTCGGAGAGCGGACTCTCCGAGGTATTCCTAGATGAGTAAGGAGGAGTGCTAGATAGCGGTGCCGACAAGGTCGGCCTAAGAGATCTCCTTCCCATCATCTTGATTATTCGAGAAGAGTGGGGATAATGACCTAAATAAATGATATGCAACAAAATTGTGCACAATTGTGCGGTATTTTTGATCTTGACCTAAATAAATCTATCAATCAAACGCAAAGCAAGGGTGAATTCACCAACTCAACACGTGAAGCCGTGAAGGTTCGGCTTTTATCTTGTCAATTTTAGCTTGTTTTCAGGTATTTATCTTGTCACGAGTCCTTAGAACGCTACGCCTATAGGAGCGAGAGTACTGCCAGGAAAGTGTCCCCGTACTTGTCCTCCTCTTGTGTAACCTGTAACTTGCGCTTTTTGAGGTCCTTGTAACCCTTCCTGGATCCCTACTCAGCCAAAGAAATAGAGGGAGGAAGCCGATAGGCGAAACCGATACTTCGGACCTCGCTCGCAACGGAATCACCCGTGAGCGTACAAGGTCCTACTCGGACGCAGCCGGTGAGACAGACACACCCGTGAAGGCGTGGCCTAAGCTCGGTACTTCGGACAAGGTCGGTGCTCACACAATAGCGAGTCACCAATGGCGACCAAGCCCTACTCGACTACGTACGATAGTAGCGCCAATACTTCGGAAATCCAGGCGATACACAAGGCAGCCACAAGTTGGGTTTTTGGCTCTAATCCTTACGAAGCGCTCAGCTCACTTGGAAGGAGACCTTCCCATGCAACCTGAAGACAAGTGAGGGTGTTACTCTCCCCAAGCAATGAATCCAATTACCGATTTTATTTTGGTCAAGTTTTCTTAGCAGTCCCTTTTTTTAATTTTTTTGGTGTTATCGCTTCTTTTGAGTAGATTCAAACAACGCCTAACGGTTTTTGTGTTTTTCCTTTGTCCTACTTTGTTCCAAAAACAGAGGGAGAATAGAGTCGGAAAAGTCGTGCATGTCGACACCAAGGTGGAAATCTCACCTTTGTGCCTAAATGATGCATGCAAAATGAGAAGACTTACAGCGAATCCCAGCTCTCTCCATGCGGGATGCAAAGCAGAATTTATAAACCTATGCTATATGGCGATATGTAAGCGGAAATCGTCCTAGAACAGGCAACTGCTAGCGTGAAGAACCACAAGCTAACTATTAACTCCTAATCCGAGTGTCCGGTCTAGGCTCACCCCTCCTCTGCTCAACACATTTGAGTTAGGAGAAAGCGCTTGTTCGGGTGTGAGCTCGCGGCACGTGGATCGAAAGCTACTAGCCAACTGTTTAATTAATCTAAGTCCAACAACGATCTATAGGAACATGCAAGAGTTATTAGGGTGTTTGGACCTAGGCTAATCGAATCAAGCAGGACCTATTCTAGAGCTCAATCCACAAAAAAAAGGAAAAATGAAAACAAAATCGGAAAGTGACAGCGATGAAAACGCGATAAAAACTGCGATGAGCCCCCGGGTGAACAAACACCCGGAATTAGGCCCGGTAGTGTCTAAGTGTCCAAGAGTCCAAGTGTACCTGTATTATTACAATTTCAACAAATCACTCTCTCACAAAGATAAAAGAAAAGCTAACTAATCACTCTCTCTCACTCTTCTCGCTCTCTCCTGCCGGCTTGGCTAAGAATAGCCGGCTCCGCGTCCCAAGGTTGCTTCGGGTCACCTAGGCGATCCGCCTTGCTCCGCGGTCCCTCGCAAGAAGACAAGAACAGAAATGGTCAGATAGCTCAATCAATATGTATCAAAAATGCAAGAGATAGAAACTAAAGCTATGGTAAACAATCAACACAAGCAAAAATGCAAACTACTCGCTGTTGCTCCCCGGCAACGGTGCCATTTGATAACAGCACTTTATCGAGGGTCTAAATACGTCGCTGTGGCGACCCACAATAAAATGTGATTAATCAACAATGACCCACAATCAAGTATCTAAACAATGAAAAACAAGTGTGGAGTCAATTAAAAAGATGTATAGGTGCAAGTATGTAGAGAGTTCGAACACAGGGAGCAAGCAGGGTAATTCAAGCAAATGTGCTCAAGTGAATGTGTGTGATGTGTCTACACCTAAGCAAGCAAAAATTTTTGTGGGTTTTTAATTTTAATTTTTTTTTAATTTTAATTTTGTATTTTGATTTTAATTTCTGATTTTTATAATTTTATATTTTATATTTTTTATATTCTTTTCCAATAATAATTTAAAGACAATGGAATAAAAGACAAGCTAAAATATTTATAAAAATGTGCAAAAATAACCAAAAATTCAGGAATAAAATGTTTGGTATTTTTAAGATTTTTTACTGTTTTTGTGATTTTGGGGATTTTTCAAGGTGTTTTTGATATTTTTAAATGCTGAAATAAGGCAAAACAGTGGAAAGGGTGCTGGCTGTGAGTAAAATGAGATTTAAAAATAGCAACCAGTAGCTAAAATTTTCACACTATTTTTCAAATAAAAAGGACAAAATAAGGAACAAATAGAAACTGAGTTTGTATTTTTGGAGTTTTCTTTGATTTTATAGATTTTTTTGAAGTTTTGAGTGTTTTTAAATTTTTAGTGTTTTTCTTTTGAGATTTTTAATGATTTTTGGACTGACACCAGAATAGGATATAATAGACACTAGGTAATTTTTTTAGAATTTTTGGAGGTGTTTTACTATTTTTTTGGTGTTATCTAAACTAGGCAGTGCACACAAAGCATGTTTTTGATTTTTAATAAATATAAAAATAAAATAAAATCAAAAACTAAAATGACAGCGTCAAAGTACACTTATCCAGGAACTAAACCCTATTTTTGTGGAATTTTTGGACTTAAGATGATAGGTTAAATAAATACAACAAGCATCCAATCAAAACATAGGCCTGGCAGGGGTATTTATGCAATTTCTCAAACATCCAAGGGCATACATGCAATTTCCCACAAAAATATACACTGAATATTCAATTTATGGCTTCAAAAATTAATTACAAAAACCGCATGGGTCTCTTGGAAATTTTCCACTAGGGTGCGTGACTTGCACGCGCCTGGCGAGGACTGAAATGTAATATCTCAAAACCCTGGGGGCCTATATGCAAAATATCCAAAAAGTTTACACATGATAAGAAAGCTTTAGTACTAAAACGAAAATACACAAATGACCGAGGGTATCCTTGCAAATGCCCACACCTCACGTGTACAGGTCACGTGAGGTGACGTGGCGAAGGACCTGGATGCAAATACATAAAGCTTGGGGGTCTTTGTGCAAATATTACAAAAATATTTAAACTACGCAATAAAGTTTCGGGACTAAATAGAAATTACAAAATAAGAGGGGGTTGACTGCAAAATACCCTCGCTTAGGCGATCCGACGACGTTGGCGAAGGTGATGACGCGTGGCGGACATCCAACGGTTGGGCTTCAGGCGCGATCCAGCGGCGTAGGGCACGCCACTTATCCACGTGGCATCTCCTCCGAACGCGATGACGGTTCGCCCGTGGACCGCTGAGATCAGATCTCAGATGAGATCCGACGTCGGCAGGTGAGGGCGATCGGACGGTCCACGTCAGAACTGGGGCCTCCTCTTGATCGGACGACAGCGAGGCTTGATGGAAGAACAGGGAAGAAGGACCGCCGTGGCGACCTTCTCCCGGCGGTGGCGATGCGCTCCGGCGATGAATGAGCTCCAAAATGGGCCCAGAAGGTTGCTGGCGATCTCCTCTATCGTCTGGAAGCAATGGAGTGGCGTGGAGGTTGGCGGAGCTCTTTAGCGGCGACACGGAAGATGCGGTGCTCCAGGTGCTCCGGCGAAGGATCAAAAGGGTTCCAGACGCGTCAATGCACTCCAGCACCTGCACAAAAAGGTTAAAGAGGTCGAGGGCAAAATGCCTCGACCTCCGGTGGCTCTCGGAGGGGTGCGACAGGCGATGTGAGGGCTCGCCGGAGTTGCGCTCCGGCGAGGTGAGAGATGAGGTGAATAGATGAGCGGTTCGACGAAGGAAGATGTTCGGAGTAATCCTAGGAATATGATGAACGATATGGGGATGAAAAGAAATGCAAAACAGCCTCGATGGCCTGGGGGCCAGAGGGTGATTACCTCAACGATGAAGCTTCACCGAAGGTTGGAAATCGCTCAGATCTTGGTATATTCCGCCGCCTTGAAGCTCGGAGCGCGGAGCTGTCACCTCCAGGCATCTCGAGCACGGCCAAAGGGGGGAGAAATCTGGGAAATCGCGGTTCAAAAATCGAATTGGAGTGGCTGCTGGGTTATAAGGAGTTGACGGTCAGCGGAGGAAAAACGAGGCTGAGCGGTTGGTTCAGAGCTCCTTCGACCAAGGTAGCATCAGGGCGGGCATGCCCGATGTCCGAGGAGCAAAAGGTCAGAAGGTTCTATCATGAAATAACGCAAGGTTGGGCCTCGAAAAAAATGGAGAAGGGAAGGGTCAAACGCGGGTCTGACAGGAGCTACAGGGTCTAGGTCACCTATGTTGACCGGGGTCAACTAGGGTTTGCACCTGGTTGGTCCACGTGGACCAACCAGGAAAAACCCTGGAAAAATCTTTTGTTAATTCATTTTAAAATACTAAATGGCCGAATTAAATCATGTTTATTAAATAAAAAATATTCTTTATTTTATGTAGTATTTTATTCTGATTTTATTTATTTTTATGACTTCTATTTTTACAAGTTACCTTTTTAACCTTATATAGGTATAATACCTACATATTGCATCTTTTTATTTTTATTTTGTATATTTAAATTTTATTATTTTTGTTTCTTATTTTGTAAAATTATAAAATGCTTTTATACACATAAGTATATTTTTATTTTATTTTTCTGATTTATTATGTATAATTAATAAATTCTAAGAGTGTTTTATACATGTATATGTATAGGCAGTATACCTATGTATCCTTTATACAAGTATTTTTATTTTTGTACTTTCTTTGCATTTTATTCTGATTTTAGTACACCTATATATTACAAGTAATATTTACATAATTATAAAAATATAAAAATGAATAAATAATGAATAAAGAATAAATTGAATATTTTATTCAGTATAGGTATACAATAGGGGTCCAAAACTCAACTTTCAAACTGTAGCCCCGCCAAATGCGAAACCACACCATTGGATAGATTATTTTATTCTATATACAATTAAAGGTGAGTACACTGCATTTGGAGTTGTCAGTTGTGAGATACGGGTCTGGGAAGTTGGGATTTTGGATTTTTATTCAGACCATAACTTTTTATCTGTACATTATTTTTCTGTGAAATCAATTTTGTATTTTTCTTTATAAAATTATCTACAACTTTCATGTACAAAGTTTCTTTATTTGATGTATAAAAAGTGGAACCAAAAATAGGTCCCAAAAATGAATTAAGAATGAATAGAATGTATAGGTGTTTGGTATGTATTTTGGCCCTTATCTCCCCCTACTTTATTCCTTGTCGACCTATTCATCAAGATGCCTAGGTCTCGGGGGTTTTGGGTCATAAAATATTTACAATATTTTATTCTTTTTCTTTTCTTTATTTATTCTATAATTTTGGCCTTAATTACAGTATTTTAGACACTATCTGAGTGCACATGCATGAATGCTAAGATGCTCTATTTAATGCTATTTTCAAGCATTTGCTAGGGTTTTTGGTGCCAAAATGATAGAATAAAGATGATGAAATGTGGATTCATCAATAGACGATCCGCTATCTAATAGAGTCCGGTCGAACCTCTGCTCTCTAATATGACATCTGACATATGGGGCTCCTTAATCTGGCCTCTTGGCCGGCAGACAAATCTGAATCGCGAAGCACGTGGCTTTCGTCAGCACATGGATCTTTGAGTGGTGGTTCCTCTTCTTCCTCCTGACTGCAGTCCTAACTCTCAACGAACGTTGAAGATGGGGAATGTGCTGCAAAGCCTCCTGAAGAGTCAGCTGGATATGGAAACGATCGATCATCTGCTGGCTGAACTCTTCCTGATCTCTCTTTTGGGGATTTTCTGTTTTCTTCCCCTTCCCTATCTGAAGGGCTCTAGGGAAGGGGATCACTGGGTCCTTCTCAGATGAAGGACTAGGAAAAGGTCTAGACGGCTCGACGGCCGGATCCGCACATACATCACGCACCACAGTGGGACCAGAAAAAACCAAACCTTTTCCTTTATTCACAACATGGTTCCGAGATACATCAAGTGAGGGAAAAACAACAGATCTCTCTATATGAACTCTAGTGGCCTTAGTACCACCAGTGGCTGAATCAGCTGGACGTCTCGCGGCCTCAGTACCGCACTCTGGCTCGGCATCAGGAGTAGCCTCAGTACCACCTCCTCGAACTGGTGAATTGGCGGCCTCAGCACCGCCTGTGGAGTCAGCATCCTTGGTGGCATCAGTACCACCGTCATCATCTTGAGCGGCCTCAGTACCGCTCTCCTCCTCCTCATCTGGCGCTCTAGGTGTATCCTCATGACGTCACTCAGATGAGGCGCCGCCTGCTGGTGTCCTACCGCTCCTAAGTGTGACAAAATCAGCATCAAAAAGGTCTGCAGACATATCATCAAATGGATCACTAGGAGTGGTATGCTCAGTGTAAGCTACCTGCTCAGACTTCCGCTTCAGGCTGTTGGGCTTCGGCTCGATCTGGGCAGGTATGGCGGCCTTCCCTCTCACAATGTCCCGCATCTCCTGGCGGAACTCGTCCATCTCCCGTCTGAAAGTGGCCTGCTGATCCGTGAGGAGGCGGGCTATGTCATCCAAAGCAGGGATCTTGTGGGAGCCCGACGGGTAGCCTCTCTAGTAATGAGGCTGCTGGAACCGGTGCTGCTGCTGGTGAGAGGGGTTAGTGTGATGCTGCTGCTGTGGCTGGTGAGGCTGCTGCTCACGCCTCCAAGGTTGTCCCTGCTGATAGGGACGAGGACCGTAGGAGGACTGCTGTTGCTGCTGTGAAGGGTAGACTGGGGGCTGCTGCTGCTGCGGGTGGTGCTCTCTCTTCTGGCTGTACTGGCCTCCCTGACCAGATGGCTACTGTTGGGGCTGGGTACCTCCGTTCCCCCACCTGAATCCGGGATGGTCTCGTCGGATTCCAGGCTGAGGGCGGTCATACCAAATCCCGTTGACATCCATCAACGGCTCTGCATCGTACTGGGCTGGCGGAGTACTGCCAGAGGCTGATCAGGCTGGTATACCACCATCTGCAAGTCTGGAGATGGTGGTGACTGGTAGGTGGGCTGCGGCTGCTGGTACGGCTCCGCTTGTACAAGGTGAACCTGTCTAGGCTGCTGGTGTGAGCTGGAGCGCTGGGACGAGCTGTTGTTGCTGCCGTGATCGCCTCGCGACTGAAGACGGGGCTGGGAAGTCGTCTGTACCTCCTGGAGACACATGAGCTGGGTCTTCATGTCGCTCAGAGTCTGTGCCATCTGCTCCATCTGAGTGATGCCCTGGCACTGCTTCTTTTCTATCAGCTCCATCCGATCCAACTTCTCGCTAATGATACCCATGTCCGCAGCGGATGACTCTGCCTGTGCTGCTGCTACTGCGGACGAACTGGATGGACCGGCATCGACCCGTGCTATCCTTTGGTACTGCACGGGTCCTGGTTGCTGCTGGGGTCTGCCCTGAGTATACAACCTGGTCTGAGACATCACCATGTAGTTCTCGGCCATCTCCTCGTAGATGGCCCAGACCTGGTCGTGATCCTTGGCGAAATATGACCCTCCACAAGAAGCGTTCACCAAGCCCTGGAGCTCTGGTGTCAGCCCGCTGAAAAAGCTCTGCACAAGGTTGGGCTTCGAAATATCGTGGTGCGGGCATCGATCAGTCAGCTCACGGAACCTCTCCCATGCCTCATGGAATTGCTCGTTGGGGAGCACGGAGAAGTTGCTGATGAGGGCTCTCGCTGCATTGGTCCGCCCGAGTGGATAGTACTTGTACAAGTACTCGGTGCGGAGCTGCTCCCAAGTGTAAACAAACTTCCCCAGATGCTTCAGCCAGGTGGCTGCTCGATCTGCCAAAGAGAAGGGGAAGGAAATCATCCGAATAGTGTCCTGGTCCACCTGGCGGTCGTGGACAGTGCTGCAAATCATGAGGAACTCCTGGAGGTGGAGATGGGGCTTCTCGGTGGCAAGCAAGTGGAAGCGGGGGAGTAACTGCAAGGTGTTTGGGGGGAACTTGAAGTCCCCCACGATCGCTGGAAGTACGACCCAGTGGTGCATCAACGTCGATCCGGGGTTGTGCAACTCCCGCATCGGTCTCGGTGGTCCTCCTGTCGCGGCTGCGGTGGCTGCTGCTGCGGCTGCTGCATCTGCATCATCCGGGATCCTCGACCCGTCTCTCCTCTGATCTCTCTCTGCTCGCATCTGCTCCATCTCTCTCCTCATATAAAGCATGAATGCTCCCTGATCCCTCAACTGCTGCTGAACGGTCTCGAGGGAGGCGATATGGGTGGAGTTGATCGCGCCCTGGTCCAACACAAAGTGCTCAAGCTGTGGACCTCGAGAGCGATCCTCTGAACTGTCGGCCATGGTGTCTGCAAAATCAAATGAGCCAAACTCAGGTGCTGATAAATCTGCCAATCTCTCCTCTGGCTCATGTCTCTCGGAACCGAAAGAAAGGGGGTCGAGGGGGAACAGGGCGGAATCATACTTGGGCTCGGAGAGCTGGTCTCGGCTCTCGCGAGCCAACCTAGATGAACGGGTAGACGCGCCCGAAAGTGGTGCAGCCAGAGGCTGCCTAAGAGATCGTCTACCCATCATCGTGATGTAGCGAGTAAGACGGATGGGATCTGGGGAAACTATGATCAGCACACAAACCCCTCTGTTCACCAACGCACGCGAGCTGAAGACCGTGAAAGTTCGGTCAAATTATCTTGTCCAATTTTATTTTGGTGAACAAACAAAATATCAGAGCGATTACGTGACCTGTTGGGATACCCGATGCTACCCCAACTGACTGTCCCGTACGAAAGAGTCGGTAATCAGTCGGGAATAGCACCGGAGGGCTCTACCTAGTGAACGGGTCACTCTCTCGCACAAGCAAACCAATCAATGAGGAGGTTGCTCTCCCCAAGATAAATTTTTAGATCAGTGTCTTTTAGGGTCAATAGCTTAAGCAGTCCCAATTTTATGGTTTTTCTTTCTAATAAATTTTATGGTTTTTCTTTCTAATATTTTTCAATACAAACAAAAGGCCTAACGAATTTTTTGGTTCTCCTGATTATTAAGTCAAAAACAGATGGAGAAGACGAAAAAGCCGATGCGCAAAGAAATCAATGATGCATGCAAAGATAGAAATGCGTACCTGTCTCCAGCACTCTACATGCAAGTGATCCGTGCAGAATTGAAAAGCAGGAAATAAACTACCTAATTGGTGCAGCGATGAAAACCGAGTCCAAAACAAGCAATCTCTACTCGAAGAACCGTCTAACTGGTCACCGATCCTTCAAGCCAAAGGTCCGGTCTCGGTCTACCCCTCCTCCTCCCGACACATCGGGTTCAGGAGCAGCGCTTGGCAGGGCAGGCTACGGTACGTAGGCTACGAAGGGAGTGAGTCAGTTATTTTTATTAATAAGTTATTAGTAGGTCCAAGTAATCGCACTATAGGAACATGCAATCAGTTAAGTGTGGGGATCCTACTAATTACGGCACAGTCAAGCAGAAAATCTTAAATCTAGAGGCTCGAGAAAAATCGCGGAAAACCGTAAAAGGCAGCGAAAAACCAAAAAGCCGTGAAAAAGCCGCGAAAAATCTAAACTAGCTACTGGGTCCCCCGAGCACACCGGTGCTCGGCGAAACAGACCCGAGAGAGAAGTCCAAGTCCAAAGTGTCTGCACCTATATTATTACAAATAATCAAATAAAATGCTGAAAGAAACCTAAACTAATCCTCGCCCACTCAGCCTCTCTCTCACGCTCTCCTACAGCTCCGTACAAAAGGGAGCCGCCTCCAAGTCTCGCGGTTGCGCCGGCTTCTCGAAAGCAGCCGCCTCGATCCTCGGGCCCTCGCTAGAAAGAGATAAAGTGTCAAACCAAATAAAATAATCAAATATGAACAAGAAATAAAAACAAGGGTATATGTGCAAAAATGCCAAATAAAATAAACAGGCAAAATCAGACAAAAACAAAAATAAAAGAAAATAAAATAAAACAAAATAAAGCAAAAAAAAAGAAAAATAAAAAGCCGCGAAAAGCCGCGAACTCAGAAAGAGCCGCGGAAAGCCACGAAAAAGAAAATGAAAAGAAAATGAAAAATAAAAAGAAAAACTACTAAGCTGTGCTCCCTGGCAACGGCGCCATTCTGATGACCGGAAAATCACCAAGACTCGGGTGAAATATAATAGCTCAAGGGTCGTTGCGACCCAGGTCCCGGAAATCAATCGGTCAATCAAGACCAGGTATAGCGGTCCACCAAAAGAAAATGATGTTCAGACCACCAAAATAAAATCAAAATCAAATAAAATCGATAGCGGTCCTGGCTATTATTTTAACCTGGTATAGCGACCAGGGTCGATCACAAGGAGCACGTGATGGCCTCGCGGCCTACGAAGTAGTCTCACAAATAAAATAAAATAAAAGATAAGTGTTTTTGGTGGATTTTTAACTATTTTTAATTTTTTTGGATTTTTAACGAATTAAGAAAATAAGGAAAACAAAGAAACAAGGCAATTCAACAATTTATTTAGAGCATCAAAAATCAAGCAAAAATTCAAATAAAAATGTTTTTGTGTATTTTATTATTTTTACTATTTTTAATGAATTTTTGGTATTTTTCTGATTTGTATTTAATTTTCTAAAAATAAAACAATGCAAGAAAATGAAGGTACTGTCCAGCCGAGCTTGAGGGGCTTAGATAAAATATCTAAAAGTCCCAATAAGCCTGGCGGTAATTTTCCTATAAAGAGAAAGAAACAAGGAAAATTTAGGCACCTTAATTATTATTTTTGGGTTTTTAGATTAATTATTAGAATTTTTATGAGGTTTTTAGTATTTTGTAATTTTTATGAGTTTTATATGATGAAAAATGACCAAAATTGGTCAGAAAATCAAACACAACAAAAGAAACTGTAGCTAATTTTTTTAATAATTTTTAGACGAATTTAAATATTTTTTTGTGATTTTTAAAATCAGGCAGTAAGGAAAAAGGTTGTTTTTGAATTTTTAAAAATACCAAATCAAAATAAAAATGTCTCAAAAAATTCTAGAAAATTTACAACATGGCAGGAGCCATGTATCCAATTTTCATGGAATTTGGAGTAAGTTTGATATTTTATTCAAAAATAAAACCCAGGTACAGTGCACAGGGACTTGTACATAATTATCCAAAGCTCAGGGGGGTCCGGTGCAAAATTCCCACGAAGTCACACGCGCGGCGCATGTCTGGGGCACACAGGGACCTATATGCAAAGAAATTAAGTTCCTGGGCTAAATAATAACAAGTATTAAAAGCCCAGGGAACTTAATGTAATTTACCCACTAGAATAACGCACATGCGCAAATAAACCACGCACAGGGGTATCAATGCAAATATCTAAAAAGTTTCATTCATTTCATAACAACCAGGAACTACAGGATGAATCGTGCAAAAAGCCCAACTAAGCACGTGTCGATGCACGTGCTACACTACAAACATGGACATACATGCAAATATAGAAACAGACAGGGTCCAAAGTGCAAATGTACCAAATAAAAACAACTAACTATAGTATTTACAGGACTAAATGCGAAATAAAATAAACAGAAGGGCCTAAGGGATAAATTACCCTTTTATTAAGAGGCCGTTGGATGGGCGCCACGTGTGCTGATGGACGGCTGGGAAGGGGTGGCGCCCAACGAAGGAAGCCCTCGTCCTGATCGAGCGGCGCTGGTCTCGCCACGTGTAGAATCGAACGGTCGAGGACGAGTGGCACGCCAACGCTGAACTCCTCGGGCTGATCGGACGGCCAAGGCGTCGCCACGTGGAAGATCGCACGGTGGAGGGGCATTGTGGCTAAACCTCGGCGAACGAACGGCGCTGATCGCTCCTCAGATGGATCTGACGCTGCATGTGGCTCCTGAAGCGGATGGTAGAGATCAAAACTGGAGCAGGAGGAGATCCGACGGTAGCTGGAGATCCTCGAAGAACAAGTGGCCGACGAACTTCACCGGCCCAGTACGCGCGCTCCGGGCCTCCGCTGGGGCTTCTGATGATCGGAGAAGCTTCGGCTCGGCTCCCCGCGTCTGTAGCACGCCTCCGATGAACCAACAGAGCTCCGGAGAGCTCTGTCGACTCAGACGGAGGAGAAGCTCCGGTGCAAAAGTCGAAAGGCCTCAGACAGCCCTCGATTGACCTGCAAAACGTAACCAAAGAGCTTCTGGGTCGAGGATAAACTGCCTCGACCCCGTTAGCGGTGGTGAAAGTGAACGGTGAGGTGGTGCGGGCGAACCCCGGCGATGCGACGGCGAAGGGGTTCGAACCCCAGCTCCTGTACGAGCTGGGTTGAACGGAGGGGCGGAGAAGGTGCGCGGGGGAAAGGCGAACGTGATGGGGGATTCCGATGGTCGGGGCGATGGGTACGGTGGTCGGAATCAGCGATGGTCGGCGACAACACGATTTTGGGGAAATCAAAAATTAAAGAACAGGAGGAAGAACTACGGCTACCTGGGTGAAGGGATCGACTGTGGGCGAGCTGGGGGTGCTCTGGGTCGTCGCCTCGCGGGTTGTCGTGGCCCGAGGCTCAAGCTCCACCTCTGGGCGGAGCACGGCGGCGCTAGCTCGCCGGATCAGAGGTCCGACCACTCTCGCCTCTCTACGATACGGCCAACCTGGAGCTGTCACCTCGGGGGTGGCTGTGGAGGTCACGGGACGAAGGAATGGGGAGCCAAAGATGCGGAATGAGGTGGCGGAGCTCAGCCTTTATACGGTGGAAGGTCCGGCAAGATTTGATCGGGTAGGGCAGCGTGAAGCGCGGATCTCGAGGCGGACACCCCGGCGAGGGTGTCGGATGTGACGTGAGCGAAACGGACCCGGGGTTTAGGGGGATGGTGATCGGGTATGGATGGGAAAATTTTGAGAACTCGGGTCGGGCACCCAAGACCCGTGTGAAGTGGTCAACAGGGGAGAGTTGACTGGGCGGTCAACAACCCCCGTGGACCAATGAAAGACATCCACGTGTAAAATATTTGTAAAATCAATTAAAAATAGTAAATGGCTGAATTATTAAAAACTTAAAACATGAAATATTTTTGTTTTAATTTTTTCTATTTTTTGGTGATTTTTAATTAATTTTTCAAAATAAAAATAAGGTGTTCACATATTAGGGCTATATATAGGTATATATACAATATGTCTTTTTTAATTTTTGATTTTTAATTTGTTATTTTTGTGCATTTTTATTCCTATTTTATATTTTATTTATTTATAGTATAAAATTAGGAATAAAAGGGTATTTTTATTTTATTTTTATTATTTATATACATAAGTGAAATAAATAGATATATACATCTATATACATGGTATATTTACAATGTATTTTTGATTTTTAATTTTGTGATTTTTATTTTGTTTTTGTTTTAATGGTTTTTATTTTATTTATTTACAACATAATAAATAGAATATTTACAAAATTTTTGGAATTTTAATTTATTTATTTATAGGATGAAATAAATATAGGAGTGGCTATGTACATGATGAATATCTACATGTGAATGTTTTTATCTTTCTTTTTAATTTTAAAATTTTTTTATTAGGATTTTGTAAATATAAATATATACACAACATATACAAGCTATTTTATTCTATTTTTTTGGAGGAAACTATATTTATTTATTTATAGGTATATTTACACACATGAGCCCCTATCTCCCTCTACTTTGGCTTTTATGCGGTCAGGCCCATACTGAGCCCTCCCTTGGGTTAGGTTGCTCAATATTTATTCTAAATATTTCCTCTTTTTCTTTTTAATCTTTATTCTTTTATTTTTGCACAAAAACATGCTAATTATTACTTTTTACACCATGCATGCTTTTGGTAATTATTTATATTTACAAATATATACATGCATTTGCAATGGTTTTTGTAGCTAAAATATAAGAATAAAGAGTGATGAATGAGTATTCATCACCTACATTGGCTCGTACACGAATGTTAACTCTAAGTGACAAGCGAAACACTAGCCGACCAACCATGACTACTTGGCCCGCTCTCGAGCACCGGACTAAAGCACGCAAGTGTCGAGGTCAACACCGTCAGATCAGCACCTCGGTGTGCCAAGCAACATGTCCCCCAACCATCGCAGCTACAGTAGCAGTTGGGATCACGGTCAACTAGGCTTCTACCCGGGGCCCCAAGGGTGCATGACCCTCCCTTGACGGCAACTACTCCACTATCCATTCACTATAAAATATCTCAAGGATATTATACCCATCACGACAGCCTTCCCATTCCATGTGAGCAATAAAAAATGGCAGCACTTGGACTCTTAGATATAACCTGCAATATACTTGAAAGTGGCATGCTCGAGACAAAACAGACTGCTCTTCCATATAACTACACCTTATCAAAGCACAAACACCATGGGGCTCTATAGATATATCTATACATGGGAAGATACAGTATAACTTGGCCCTGATAAGGATGTAAGAGGAAAAGAATATCAAACCCAACACCACATTCTAATACTTGCAGAAACAAACTTTTTTGTGTTATGTAACTAGATGGTAGAGACAATTGATCCATGGGGATAACTTACAATTGGATGCCATCATTATTTAGAGCACTCATGAAATCATGAGGTACCACATTGATCTCAATATCATATCATTTTAGAACATTTGGTCATCATCATATTCAGAGCTAATCCCAGTAAGGCATTCAATTAAGCATCATTAAAAGCACAAATAATCTTGCCAAAAAAAACAGAAGATGGTAGAGCAGAATGCTAGTGATGGGAGAGAGATTCGTACAGGTGGTTTTATTTAGCAAGTCTAACTAATTTAATAACTTCCAAAGGAAATGGAAGGACAAGCATTGATTCATGATGGCATGATCTCCGCAGTTCACATCTCCAATTCATGCTTCTTCTGTTTCCAGCACCAATGAGAATGCCTAATGTCAGCCTTAGAAATTTTCAACAGCCACAGTCCGATTCTATTGGTCACATGATTTCATCTAAGGAATATATGATCCAATCACTAAGATCAACATCAGTCCTCCTATGTCCAGCTGACAAAACCAATTAAATTGGACAGAAAACAACAATCTAAAGATGGTCGATTACTTCAACCACGAAGCCTGCTCCAGGTTTGATGCATAACAATTTACACCGACATGACTATAACTTTTGGGAGACTACTTCCCTAGTTGTTGAGATATTTAGCAATTGGCAATGCATGAAGTTGATGTTCGTATTATAAAGGTAGAATGCACAAGATCACTGACGAAGAAGTCTTCTTGAGAATTTTCAGTATCTAATAGTTTTAATCAAACTAATCCCTGTAGGAAGTATATTGGCAGCATTTTGAGCTCTGTATTGCGGGTAAACACAAGCATCCACTGCTCATGTAATGGATATGGACAACTTATGGATAGACAACAAAGGATATTTCCAAATAGAGTCAAAATATGGCAAGGAACCATTTCCCCACCCAAGAATACGTGGTACAACAAGTCTAGGGCTTTAATGATGTTCCATATAGGATGCAAATCGTGTGTGATCCGTAGCAAGAGGAAGGGGGTATCGTACCTCAAGAAAATGAGTCACCTCGGTGACTTCACCCGTGAAGAACACCGTGCTTGGCGCTCCGATCGCGAGATGAAAGCGTGCAAGAGGATGGTCCGGACCTTCCCAATGTTATTTCGGCTTTGGATCGCCGATGCAAAGTACTCCGGCGAGCTCCGGTGATGGAAAGGGGAGGAGGAAGAGGGCTGATCGAAGGGAAGGAGGGTTTTGGGCGTTTTTGGCGAGAGGGTGATGGGGTTTAAGGGTAAAACACGGATTCGGATCCGGGTTCGGATCCGAATAGGACTCTGATCCCTCCTCGCTAAAATGGTCGTAACTCGGACTTCCGAACTCGGATTTTCGCATTCTTGGACTCGTTGGAAAGCTATCGACGAGACTTATGCAATGCACTACTCAAATAAATTTTTTAGACACTGGAATAAAAGCAGATTTGCAATTAAGCCCAGACCCAGCTGGGTTTTGCATTTTAGCCCTGGAAACAACAACTAATACCCTAGCCCCAAGCCTGTTCTCGTCACTATACTCAACACCAGAGTTCAAAGCTTGTATAATAAAGAGAACTAGCAGAACTAGAAGCTTGTGCTATAACATTGATTTTGTATACATGGAAATAGTGTCTGTAGTTTCGCATTACTAAAACTATTCCAGCAAATCACAAAAGTGAGCAATTACGAATAATCATCAAATCCATCAAGTAAATTACATAAAAAACAAAATTACAATTCATAAATCAGTTACAAAAATTCCTAACAGCCATGCAGAATATTTGCTTTCACATGTTGTTGACATCGTCGAGAATATTTAATTTCTTATGTCATGGTCGGTGCCAAGTCTTCACCCCTATTTTAAAAGAGGAGAATTTCAATTTATAAAAGTATATAAAAGAGTAATGTAATGAACAACAAGCAAAAGATATAATTATGTTGGATGTGCATGTTGTTTGATAATGTCCTTTTTTCTCCACAAGCACTACATGTTCTTTGCTTGATCTCAGTTTGTGACACAGTTTTTACAATGTCGGATTTCATTCGCTCTCATTTTCTTGGGCGTCCCTTAGCTTTTACAATAGGGGGATCATGAACATTAAGTGCTCATTTTGTAAAGTCGTGATCGGATAAATGTTGTTTGTATTACATTGTGGTATTTGTTCCGAGGGAGGTTGCGTAATTGAAGCTTCGTCAAGCACGACTTTCTTCTGATTTTCTTTGATCTTCTTCATACCCTCTTCGACAATACCCCACACAAATTCATACAAATTAGAAAATTGAGATTGAAGTCCCCACAACATATTGAGTGTTGGCTTCTCGTCACTATGAATGATAGGATTTTGAATGGTTGTAATAAATCTAGCTTCGATAGATCATCGCTCGAGTAAATATGCTTTGGATAACTCTTCGATCTTCCTCTTCTTTAAAATATAAAGAATGTAACAACAAACAATCCCCTCAAATGTAAATTTTTGGAATGAGCAGTGATGAATCCATGATTCATTAACTTTTCTGTCGCATTTTGTCTTAAAACCCTTAACAAATACATGTAAATACTCACTAATTTTCATACTTTAACAAAACCCCATTCATGTGTAAATATTCACTTTTAACCACTAAATTCATGTAAATAAATAAAGAACCAGAAAAAGAAAGATAAAGGCATATGGAATATATGTATATATATGTAATATGACTTAAACTATAAATATAACTGTAAGATATATTTATAGCCTAACCCCCGAGACCAAGTCAGCATGGATTGGTCGACACACCAATAAGTAGGGGGAGATAAGGAAAGAAAACCCAATAAAAATAATTTATCACATGAATACACACTCTTCACTATTTATAAAATAAATCCAAAATTTCAAAGAATTTTAATTATTTCATCTTAACTTATTCTTCATCAAATCTTTCTCCTAATTATTCATAAAAATATAAATAAAAATATAAAAATAAGTTAAAAATATTACCTTGTAAATATGCCAAGAAACTCAGCTTACAAATTGTCAAAATCTCAACTTCCGAACATCATAACTTCCTCATACGAACTCTAATTTCACTCTACTCACCTTTAAAGTTCATAAAATAATATTATCTAATTAATAAAGGTGATTTCACTGAATTCGGAGTCCGTTTACAAAAAGTCGGTTTTGGGACCAAAAGACAAAGGGGTTTCTGGGCTATTTATTTTATGTAACACACCTTATTTATTATTTTCTTAATTTTATAATTTTTAAATTATTTCATGATCCTCTAGTTTCACCATAAATTATTTCATAATTTTTGGAGACTATTTATTATTTTTATAAAATCAAAGAATCCAAAATATAGGTATATTTGATCTATATAGACACTTACTCTATTTATTAAAATATGTAAATTAATTCATAAAAATCCATAAAATTCGTACAATTCTTATTTAATACCCTAATAATTAATAAAATATAAAATTAATTTTTAATTAATTATTTATTAAATTAAAAATTCAAAACCTATTTATAAATACATATTTATTAATAAAATATTTATATTTTAAATAATATTTATTATTTATTAAAAGTAATTATACCATAATTTAGAAAATAAAATTATTTAACTTTATTGTATTTATACTTATTTGAAATAATGTAATTAGCTATTTTATATGTATTTAATAAGTAAATTTTGATTCTGGGCCAACCAGGTGCTGACACGTGTCAGCACCTGGTTCATCTTCTTCAATAAGAAGTTGCGCCAACCGGCCAACTTCTCCTCTTTTTCCCACTCAGCACTCAACTTCTCCGACCATCCTAAACCCTCAGATCCCTCCTCCTAACAACCCTCTACCTCGCCCACCGTCGATCTGACCTTAGAGCCCAAGTAAACTCCCTATTTAAAGCCCCCAAGTTCGCCATTGATAACCAACTTCTTCAACCTTCAAGCTCCAGCTCCAGGGTGTACCGACTACCTAACTTCCCCATCTTGTTCCAACCCATTCGAGCGGTGACAGCGCCAAGGGAAGGGCTCGCGGTGAAGAAGGATCGTCGGAGAAGAGTTCCAAGGTACTGCGCCGCCTTGCACCGCTGCCATCGCAGCGTGAAGCTCCGGCCAAGGTCGTCCGTCGAGCATCTTTCTCCAGGTAATACACCTGGAACTCATAGGCCTACTTCCTCCATTTTACAATTTCGTTTCTCGATCTCCGAGCCACGATTAGCGTGGCTAATCCATGTTTTAGATAGGTTAATCATTCGTCTAAACCGCACCAGCTAAAAATCTTTCGATTTAGTTTCAATTCCACTCCAAATCGATCATCGTTTCTTCATCTTCTTCGCATTCTGATTGCTTGGCTGGATTTGTGTGCTTTTTCTCAACACTTTGGGGCTTAAGATCATTCAACCATTGGCCGATTCAACTCGAATCGAGCATATGTTTGGATACCTTGCTGGTCCAGATTCCTCGCGAAGTCGTTATCCACCATTGGGAGTCTTTGAGCTTCAATGAAATTCACTTTCAAGATCGGACATCAGGACAGCTAACTCTCCAGGTGCACAGAATCATCATCTTCATCGTCAATCCACCGCCACTCGGAGCGCCTCCGCCGCCAGCCCTACCGCGAGCGAGCTCGAGAGGTGGAGGAGCCACCCCTCTGGCCCCGTCGGAGCATCAGAATCTTCGCCGTCCGGTCGCGATAATTTGGAGAAGAAGGCGAGTCCGTCATTCGCTCCAACTGCTCAAGAACGCCCAGACTACAGGCTTGCGACACGTGTCAGTGCCAGAGCCGTCAGATCGCGCACGGACGACTTAATCTTGGCCGTTCAATGTGAAACGGTGGAGAAATTGCATCATAAGTCCAGCCAGATATCCAAAATTGCAACCCGCCTTTCTAGTTTTAAATAATTACAATTAAGTCCCTCCGCAGGGACCTAAGTGTAAGACTTCTTGTAGTTTTCTTGCAGAACAGTCCTTGTGGACCATTTTGAGAACAATTTTAATTAGTTTTTTTTACGCTTATGCCCCTGGGCTGTAGGGGTTGTATCTTGTTCGTTTGACCTCGGATTTCGACGATTCTTGGAGGGTAGTTACACAACTACCCCAACTATCTAGTATAAAGTTTTCGCGGCTTTTCGACGAGTTTTTAACGTGTTTTGATTTTCTCGAAAACCGCCTCGTTTTGTTTCGTTTTCTTATGTAGTTCGAGTACGCGGCTCGAACCTCGTTCACCTATACTATATAGTATCACCTATATTCTATCCACCTACTATATAATAAGTAAATCTTTTGGAAAATAGTCCTTTTTGAAAATTAAATAAAAATTTGAAAAGAATAAAATCAAATAAAAATAACAAAATTAAAAATCACCAAAAAGCATTCCGACTTAGAGAAGAATTAAAATAAAATCACGAGAAGAAAAATTAGGGAATATATTCTGCCTCCTTGAGTTCGACCCAGGAACACTTGCCTGGTTAAATAAATAGTGAACGGTTTTCCTACAGAAAACCGTAAATTTGTTTGATAGGTCTAAAGATCGAAACACTTTTCCGTTTCGTGGCTTTCCGCTACAACCGACACCTTCACTCTCTTCTTTTAAAAAGTGAAGGCCGCGAAACTCGATCTCTTTAGCACCTCATCAAAATGGCGCCGTTGCCGGGGAGGCGTTAGATTCCCTTGATTTTTCGTTTTTCGTGATCTTATTCTTTTTCTTCTCTTTGTTTTGTTTTTCGTACGGTTTTTTGTACGGCTTTTTCGTGCGTTGTTTTCTGAGTTTTCTTTTTAGTTTCTTTACGGCTTTCTCGGCTTTCTCGATATTCTTTTGTGCTAATCATCTTTGCAGGGCCTACAGGATCAACCGGTTTCTTCGGAAGCCGAGTCAGTTGAAAGGGCAGAGGTCGGCTTCTTCTTCACGAGTCGACTGCAGAGGAGCAGAGATTTAGTATCCTTTTATTTGAGAGAGAAAGGGAGAGAGTTGTACTTAGCTTAATAAAACTTTCATTTTTTTAGGGGCTTGATTCATCGGATACCGTGTATCTGGTGAATCAGGGTACCCACCGCGGCTTTTTCATCGCTTATCGGTTTTCCGCGGTTTTCTAGATGCTTGCTTAGGTTTTTTCGCTCTATCTGCTTGTGCCTCGTAGCTAGTTTTAGGACTTGCAACCTAGGTGCTTGCTCTAAGGTTTTAACAAAAAGAAAAAAATAGACGTTGTTTGAAAATCCATAAAAATTGCAAAATTAAAAATTGGGACTGCTAAAAATATCTGATCAAAAACCGTAAAATCGATTCAATTGATTTGGGGAGAGTAACCCCCGCACATTTCTTAGAGTGCGCGAGTTGAGAGCCGACACTTAAGGATAGAGACAAAACCCCGTATTTCTTGCGGGATACTACTGGGTCCATACACCTGATCGCTGTTCCTCAGTGGGTAAGCTCGGGTAGCCGGAAACGGTCCGGGTTTACTTAGCAGAGTGGGAGGTTTAGAGGACACTGCGCAAGGCTTCATCCTCAAGTAACACGGGTAGCCGGAAACGGTCCGTACTTACTCCCATACTGGCTGAGTGCGAGTGGTCTCGCGTAAGGATTCGGGCCAGTATCTTGAAGAAACTATCGGGCTCCTATTGGCTCGCTCAGCCCGCGTAACCGCAACGATTGATAATCACAACCCTAAAACCGAAAAGATAAGAAGACCGAACTCTTACGGTCTTCATCAGGGTTGAGTTGGTGAAAACGGGGTTTGCTTTGTGTTTATTTGTGGGGCGTGAGTTTCCGCGGCTTTCGCATTCCTTCTTCTTTTGAATCGTA
This sequence comes from Ottelia alismoides, assembly GCA_037367405.1. Lineage (NCBI taxonomy): Eukaryota > Viridiplantae > Streptophyta > Magnoliopsida > Alismatales > Hydrocharitaceae > Ottelia > Ottelia alismoides. Next base: position 90,506 of record JAZKJV010006308.1, on the reverse strand, counting down.
CACGTGCTCTCCCAATCTTCTCTTGACATCGAAGATGACGTCTCGACGGCTTTTCGACTCAGACTCTGTGAGCTTTCGACCATCCACCGTCGAGCGTATGTCTTCACAGGCTCGGGATGACCCTCTTCCCGAGCTGGTCCCATCCGATCTCGAGGCGAGTCAGACCCAGACTCCCTCGCCTCCTGGCCAGATCATTGAGGCAGACCTTCGCCTCAATACAGAATCCAAATCTCCTGAGTATTTCTCGATGAGTTCTTACGAGAGTTTCCATTTTACAAACGATCAGATGGCTCGTGGGAAAGCACTGACAGCAGATGAGAGGCCAGCAGCTGAGGATCATCCGGAGGGAAGAGCAGATCCGAACGGAGATGTCACGACAGGTATTCTCGACACACTTCAGCAGATGAATCTACAGATTCGAGAACAGTTTACAGTTCAGACTGAACTGCAGGCTGAATTAGCTGCACTCAGAGCAGGGGCTGGGAACCAGTTACCGCCTGCGGTTCCCGCTACTTTACGGGACGAGTATGACCCGAGCGCTCGAACGCTCCATCATTGGATTCGGCTACCGCCGAATCAAGGGCCATACGAACTCCGACCGTCCTTCATCTCTTTGCTTCCCAAGTACTATGGGAATGCCGCAGAGGAGCCGTTCACGTTTTACAACAGTTTGAGATGATCTGCGGAACGGCCTGCTATCCAGGAGTAACACAGGAAGCCGTGCGCCTAAAGGCTTTTCCTTTTGCCTTAGCCGATAAAGCCCTTTATTGGCTAAGCCATCTAGGGAGAGAAATCTCCACTTGGGACGACCTGAAGTCCACCTTCCTGCGCAAGTATTTTCCTCTAGGAAGGACGAACATGATGAGGAGTCAGATCTCCAATTTTACGCAATTGCCGAACGAATCATTCCATGAGGCATGGGATCGATTCAAGGACCTGACGGAGAGATGCCCGCATCATGAGATACCAATGAAGGTGCTAGTACAAAATTTTTTCGGAGGACTCCAGTGCGAGAGTTGGAGAAACTCTCATCTCTACCTCAGCAGCTGAGTGATCTTTCGAAGAAGGTCTCTGATCTTCAACTTCAGTACCAGCAGAGTCAGACTTCTTCACAGCCAGCACGGAGGATCGCACCCGCTCCACCCACCCGTCAGATACAATATGTTCAGAGCGAGCCCGAGATTCCGCAGATTGATTGGCATGAGGATCAGTCTCATGCCAATGCCGGCCAGGTCATCAGCGCTACAGAGATGGAGGTGGAGTCGCAAGCCACTTTCGAGATAAATGGGATTTGGTATACTCCAGTTCAGCAGCCGAGTATACCGAATCATCAGCAGCAGCAGCCGTACGGTCATCCGCAGCATGGACGTCCGCAATTCCAGCACCGTCAGAATTTCACGCCGCAGCAGTCTCATCCGAACGTCTACCATCAGAGACCGCAGCCTACTTATCAGCACCCTGCTCAATTTTCACCGAACTATTCTTTTCAGCAGCCGCAGCAATCTTCTTCCACACCACAACGCTACTCCCAGCCATCCACCTCTCAGCATTTCACGCCAAAGCAGGAGAGAGGAGCAAGCCAGGGCCACCATACCGAACCAGAGATGTCTTCACAGGCCCAGGCGCTCAACCAGATCATGGATATGCTCAGTACGCTCCAGATCGCACACAAGACAGAGATGGAGCAGGTTAACCGTCGTCTGGACGAGTTAACCGTGCCGAAGACCACTCTCCCAGCCCAGCCTCAGATGAATCCGAACAACAAGAGGAGGCATCCAGATCAGGTAGATACTACAGGTAAGATCTCGTTTCCTGAATTTTTGTCTAACTTCATTCGTCTCAGGAGCGGTAGATCACCGCAAACACCTGCTGGAGAGGAAGAGAGGGTACCAGAGGAGCACGAGCATGATCCGAATGCCGAGGAGAAACCGCAAGAGGATGAGGACGTAGAATCAAGAGACGGGAGCAATGCCAACAGTTCAGATATGGATACTGGCGACTCAGATGATGATATCACGCCAGATCAGGCAGAATCCCCAGAAAAAAAACATTTCTTCCCCTGTCTTAGAGAGTTTTGTAAATAATTCTGAGACTCTCGATGTACAAGCTGATTCCAATGAGTTGAGTAAAAGTTCTGATTTTCTGACTCCTGACTTTATTCCTTTTCCCGATGCTTTGTTTGGAAAAGGAAAGAAAAAGACCAAAAATAATCCCGAATCTCCACAATTTGAAAAGTTGCTCAAAGATCATATCTTTCTGAAGATCCCGCTCCATGATGCCTTAGATCAATTTCCTACGCTTAAGAATCAATTGAAAAACAGATGCACCACACGTAGGAAAAAGAGATCCCGAACAGAAAAGCATGTATTGACTAAGGCTACATCCTGTGCGATACAGAATAAGCTTCCAAAGAAGAAGAAAGACTCAGGTGCACATTATGTCAGATGTGAGATCGCAAAAGCCGAATTCGATCGCACTCTATTAGATAACGGTTCCTCGATCAATCTGATACCCGCTTCCTTACTCGAGAAGCTCGAGTTAGGTCCTCTTTACAAATCCCGTGCGATCCTTCAGTTTGCTGATAGATCCGTAAAGAGACCTAAGGGTATACTTAGGAACGTTATCGTAACCGTGCAGGGTCTGCAATTTCCCGTTGACTTTACGGTCCTAGAGATGAATTGCCCTGCACAGTTACACCTTACCCCGATCATTCTCGGGAGGCCTTTTCTAGAGACCGCAAAGGCTCTCTTCGATTATGATACAGGGAAGGTATCTTTTCGCGCCGAGGGCGAAAAGGTACATATAGAGATGGCGAAAGAATCAAACACTTCCAGTGATACATCTTCAGATTTTCTGAGTTCTTTAGCCTCCTGCGATTACATGGATGAGGTTCGCCTTGACGACCTCGAAAGATACCAGGTAGAGACCCAAGAATGTTTGACAGAGGACGGGTCTGAGACTTTAGGAGGTAGCTCTTCCGATGGAACTTTATATTTTAGTCTGGATGATGATGAGCAAAGGGATCAGACTTTTGAGGATATTAATGCAGATCTTTCAGATTCAGAGAGTATACACAATTCCTCCATATCAGATGAATCAGAATTCTATTTAGCTGACTTATTCTCTTCTGATCATTCTGAGAAGTCGGATGATGTCTCGAACATCTTCTATAGTCCGACTTTAGAGCACATTGAGATGGTGAACAATCAGAATACAGACACATCACCTACCAACACAGATCCCCATACAGATATAGATGATGTTGCAGCAGATCCAGATACTACCTTGCCAAAACTCAGGACTTTGCCACCAAACATGAAATATGCCTTCCTTGCGGGTCCACACCAACAGTTTCCGGTCATTATCAGCTCAACTTTGACCGATGATCAAGAATCTCGTCTGATGGAGATTCTAGAAAGAAACCGCAAGGCCATTGGGTGGACTGTATCCGATCTCCCCGGGATTAATCCTGCTTTGTGTTCACATCATATCTATCTCGATCATGACAGCAAACCCTCCAGAGAGTTTCAGCGTAGGCTGAATCCGGTTTTACGAGAAGTTGTCAAGAAAGAGATCACGAAATGGTGTGATGCAGGGTTCATTTATCCTATCTCCAACTCCGAATGGGTTAGCCCATTACATGTTGTCCCGAAGAAGTCGGGAATTCAGATGGTGAAAAACGAGAGTGGAGAGGAGATTCCAAAGAGAGTAACCACGTCGTGGCGAGTATGTGTTGATTACAGGAAACTTAACACCGCGACGAAGAAGGACCACTTCCCTTTGCCTTTCATAGACCAGGTCATCGAACGGTTGGCAGGGAAGGGGTACTTCTGTTTCCTTGACGGTTACTCCGGATACAATCAGGTATCAATTGCTCCGGAAGACCAGGAGAAAACCACCTTCACTTGTCCGTTTGGCACGTATGCCTTTAGACGGATGCCCTTTGGATTGTGCAACGCTCCCGCAACTTTCCAGAGGTGCATGCTTGCTATTTTTGCGGACATGGTCGGTGATTTTCTAGAGGTTTTTATGGATGACTTTTCGGTCTATGGTGAGTCATTTGACGATTGTTTAGCGCACCTAGACCAGATTTTGAAAAAGTGTTGTGAGGTAGATCTCGTTCTGTCATGGGAAAAGAGCCATTTTATGGTTACTCACGGGATCGTGTTGGGGCACGTCATCTCCCAGCGAGGCATGGAGGTTGACCCTGCCAAGGTGGATGTCATCAAGAAACTCGAGCCACCATCCAAAATCAAACAGTTACGGTCATTTCTGGGGCACGTCGGCTTTTATCGACGGTTTATTCAAGACTTCTCCAAGATTGCCCGACCGTTAACTGAATTGTTAGGCAAAGATATCGAGTTTGTTTTAAATGACAAATGTCTTCAGGCCTTCCTCACACTAAAGGAAAAGATAATCAGTGCTCCTGTCCTACAGCCGCCTGATTGGTCTCTACCCTTCGAGATCATGACGGATGCATCAGATTTTGCGGTCGGGGCTGTATTAGGACAGAGGAGGAATGGACTTCCCATCGCTATTCACTATGCCAGCAAGACCTTAGATGATGCGCAGAGAAACTACACAGTAACAGAGAAAGAGATGTTGGCAGTAGTGTTTGCACTGGACAAATTTCGATCTTACTTACTTGGCTCCAAGATCACAGTTTATACAGATCACTCAGCTATCAGATTTTTGATGGAAAAGAAGGATGCCAAGGCACGCCTTCTTAGATGGATTCTTTTACTCCAAGAATTCGATTTGGATATCAAGGATAAACCTGGAGTAAAGAATGTGGTAGCTGATCACCTCTCCCGATTACAGTCAGATCAGCCTTCAGATAAGTACACGCCAGAGATCGCAGAGAGATTTCCAGACGAGAGCATCTTTGCGGTTACAGAACTTTCGTGGTATGCAGATATAGTGAACTTTCTGGTCACACAGAAAAGTCCTCAAGGTTGGCCGAAGAACAGAGTTGAGAAACTCGTTTCTGAGTCACGATACTACCATTGGGAGGATCCGATTCTTTTTCGCGAAGGACCGGATTGCGTTTATAGGCGATGTATTCCTCAGGAGGAATATAATAGTGTCCTCACTTTGTGTCATTCTTTAGAATCAGGAGGACATCATTCAGGGAAGAGGACAGCGCAGAAGGTACTACAGAGCGGATTATGGTGGCCAACTCTTACCAGAGATGCTTGCACATTCGTAAAAAGTTTCCCAGTTTGTCAGAGAGCTGTAGAACAGTCAGTGCCAGAGATGCGATGCCGATGCGACCCGTCATTATCTGCGAGATTTTTGACGCATGGGGCATAGATTTTATGGGACCGTTCCCTTCTAGCAGCGGCTTTGAGTACATCCTTCTCGTTGTAGATTATGTTAGCAGATGGGTGGAGGCTATACCCGCACGAACCGCAGACAGTAAGACCGTTTGCAAGTTCCTAAGGGAACACATCATTTCGCGGTTCGGAATCCCTCGTATTCTTATCTCTGATGGGGGTAGCCATTTCATTAATAAGGAGGTGAAGAAGCTAGTGAAACAGTACAGCATCGATCACAGAGTAGCTTCTCCTTACCACCCACAGACGAATGGCATGGCCGAAGTTTCAAATAGGGAGGTAAAATCAATTCTCCAGAAGTTAGTACGACCGGATAGGAAGAACTGGTCACTTCTTCTAGACCAAGTTCTTTGGGCATATCGTACTGCATATAAGACTCCCTTAGGTACTTCACCATTCAGGCTAGTTTATGGAAAGCCGTGCCACTTGCCCGTAGAGATCATGCACAAATCTGAGTGGGCAATCCGAGAAATTTTGATGGATATGCAGAAAGCAGGAGCCAAGAGGAAGATAGATCTGAATGAGCTGGTAGAAATCCGCAATCAAGCATACGAGAACACACTGATCTATAAGGACAAAGTGAAGAAATGGCATGACAGACACATACGACACAAGAGCTTTGTTCCTGGGCAGAAAGTCTGGTTGTTCAATGCAAGGTTGAGAATTTTTCCCGGCAAATTGAAAAGCAAGTGGGAAGGACCGTACATAGTCAGAACGGTGCACGACAATGGCAGTATTGCAATATCAGATGTGTCACCTGGTGCAGAACCGTTCGTGGTTAACGGGCAGATGCTGAAGCATTACGTAGAGACTACTGATCATCTGGCTCGTACTGAAGTGATCTATTTTGTACAGGAATCATAATCATTCTTTTACTTCTTCCTGTACAATTCCTTTTGAGCCATTCGGGAGATTCACAACACTTGTATATTCTTCATAGACCACAATCGTCCCCGTTTTTGCTCGTCTTCTATGCTTAGGATACCATATCCTAAGTATAGGGGGGACCGATTGTCCGCTGATTTACGTTTTATTTTTTGTACTAATTCTTTTGTATAGCCATTCTTTTTCACGAATCACTGATCCCCAATTTTTGGCTACATTCTTTTTATACTTAGGATGCCTTATCCTAAGTATAGGGGGGACCGAGTGATTTCGATGATTTCGTATTCTTCCTTTTGAATTCTTCGTTATTTATCCTTTTCATTCAGTCATCCCGTTTTTGCTCTCTCATAATACTTACGATGACCAGATCGTAAGTATAGGGGGGGGTTGACTGACTTGACATCGATATCTCTTTTTCACCCACTTTTACTTAGCACGAGTTATGCCCTTCTTTTTCTCTTTTGACGCTATGAGGACATAGCTCAAGCTAAGTATAGGGGGGGTGCGTATATATTGTATATATACTTTCGGTCATAACTCGTACTTTTATGTATTTTCTATACCTATAAAATCCATAAAAAGTGGGTGTGGGTTAATTTAAAATCCATTCTCTTATTTATAAAATCCTGGTAAATAAGTAAAAAATGCTTAAAACTTGTAAGTAAAATTTGTAATTAAAAATTTGTACTTAAAATCTGTATAATACTTATTTAAAATCTTATTTAATAAAACTTGTATAAAAATCATTCAACCCTTGTAAAATACTCTGTAGATAAAATTTGTAAAATACATTAGACATTTAACTTAAAAGAAATTTATCTTGTAAATTTGTAAATAAAACCTTATTTATAAAAATCATAAAATCTAAAAAAATACAAGTCCTAAAATTTGTAAAAATTACAAAATTCTTAAAATTCATAAAAATGAGTAAAATCCAGAAAATATACTTCACAAAAACATGGTTGCATTTGCATTCGCATTTTTCAGAATAAGTTTGATTTCCGGGACTAAGGACTGAGTCTAGTCTGAAGGATGGAGCTTGATTACGGCCTTTAACTCTCATTGTAAAGAGCCTGATTAGGAACTAGAATTTAGACTCTTCAGGTCTGGTGACTTAAAATCTTTGGGTTCCGTAAGACCATATTCGGGAAATCAAGTCATTTGAGCTTAAGTAGACCACTTGGAGTCATCCGTACAACTCTTCAACAGTGAACCAATCTTGAACACATGCACTCTGCACTTAGCTCAACTCGCATGGAGTTCCGAAGAACAGTACACCTTGGTAGTGCGTTCCTATCCTTATCTTTGCGGCATTGACGTCTAAAGATGGGAGAGATTGGGGTTGCGATAGTTGCTTCGGATGAGGGAAGGATCTGCTGACACAATTTTTCTAAGACCTCAAAAAATGGACGGATTAAAAAGATTCTATAACCGTCGAGGCACAAAAGATGAATGCAGTGCAAGCAAATTACAAAGTCAAGTCAAAGCAGAAGCCACCAAATAAGACCAAACTGGTCAAAGCTTCCACCAAATATGCCTGCACATCTTAGTGGAGACTCAGCTACACCGGTTGGGCTTCACAAGGAGATGCGTCTACACTGGTCGCACTCCACTTCTTTTTTCATTCTTCTAACTTCTCCCTATATTCGATTGTGGACATAGCAGAACTGAACTCAGAAGGGAATACCTCCCTCCCCGAGGAAAGAGTAGCGGGATGAGGAAGCCATAGGAGTGTATAGCCGGGATTGACGGTTTCTTCGGTTCTCTAAGCAGGAAGAGCTAAATCAATTCACACACTGTACAAGTTGACTTCAAGGATGATAGAGTTTGCGATATGAATAAGTCAGTCTGAACTAGCCGATGAAGTGATCTTGAGTAAGGATTATGGAACTTGAAGACTGTTGAGGATGAGATCCTAATCCTAGTTAAGGTTCCGACAAAATGCTTGTTTCAGGCCCGATCGAGCTCTGTCCTTTGTCTGTTCTCATGAATTGGTTTAGGAAAACAAATTCATTCTAACTTTCTTTCTTTTTCACTTACTTTTTCAAAATAAGTGTTTGCTAAGGGACTAGCAAAGTTTAAGTATAGGGGGTTGATGAATCCATGATTCATTAACTTTTCTGTCGCATTTTGTCTTAAAACCCTTAACAAATACATGTAAATACTCACTAATTTTCATACTTTAACAAAACCCCATTCATGTGTAAATATTCACTTTTAACCACTAAATTCATGTAAATAAATAAAGAACCAGAAAAAGAAAGATAAAGGCATATGGAATATATGTATATATATGTAATATGACTTAAACTATAAATATAACTGTAAGATATATTTATAGCCTAACCCCCGAGACCAAGTCAGCATGGATTGGTCGATACACCAATAAGTAGGGGGAGATAAGGAAAGAAAACCCAATAAAAATAATTTATCACATGAATACACACTCTTCACTACTTATAAAATAAATCCAAAATTTCAAAGAATTTTAATTATTTCATCTTAACTTATTCTTCATCAAATCTTTCTCCTAATTATTCATAAAAATATAAATAAAAATATAAAAATAAGTTAAAAATATTACCTTGTAAATATGCCAAGAAACTCAGCTTACAAATTGTCAAAATCTCAACTTCCGAACATCATAACTTCCTCATATGAACTCCAATTTCACTCTACTCACCTTTAAAGTTCATAAAATAATATTATCTAATTAATAAAGGTGATTTCACTGAATTCGGAGTCCGTTTGCAAAAAGTCGGTTTTGGGACCAAAAGACAAAGGGGTTTCTGGGCTATTTATTTTAACACACCTTATTTATTATTTTCTTAATTTTATAATTTTTAAATTATTTCATGATCCTCTAGTTTCACCATAAATTATTTCATAATTTTTGGAGACTATTTATTATTTTTATAAAATCAAAGAACCCAAAATATAGGTATATTTGACCTATATAGACACTTACTCTATTTATTAAAATATGTAAATTAATTCATAAAAATCCATAAAAATTCGTACAATTCTTATTTAATACCCTAATAATTAATAAAATATAAAATTAATTTTTACTTAACTATTTATTAAATTAAAAATTCAAAACCTATTTATAAATACATATTTATTAATAAAATATTTATATTTTAAATAATATTTATTATTTATTAAAAGTAATTATACCATAATTTAGAAAATAAAATTATTTAACTTTCTTGTATTTATACTTATTTGAAATAATGTAATTAGCTATTTTATATGTATTTAATAAGTAAATTTTGATTCTGGGCCAACCAGGTGCTGACACGTGTCAGCACCTGGTTCATCTTCTTCAAGAAGAAGTTGCGCCAACCGGCCAACTTCTCCTCTTTTTCCCACTCAGCACTCAACTTCTCCGACCATCCTAAACCCTCAGATCCCTCCTCCTAACAACCCTCTACCTCGCCCACCGTCGATCTGACCTTAGAGCCCAAGTAAACTCCCTATTTAAAGCCCCCAAGTTCGCCATTGATAACCAACTTCTTCAACCTTCAAGCTCCAGCTCCAGGGTGTACCGACTACCTAACTTCCCCATCTTGTTCCAACCCATTCGAGCGGTGACAGCGCCAAGGGAAGGGCTCGCGGTGAAGAAGGATCGTCGGAGAAGAGTTCCAAGGTACTGTGCCGCCTTGCATCGCCGCCATCGCAGCGTGAAGCTCCGGCCAAGGTCGTCCGTCGAGCATCTTTCTCCAGGTAATACACCTGGAACTCATAGGCCTACTTCCTCCATTTTACAATTTCGTTTCTCGATCTCCGAGCCACGATTAGCATGGCTAATCCATGTTTTAGATAGGTTAATCATTCGTCTAAACCGCACAAGCTAAAAATCTTTCGATTTAGTTTCAATTCCACTCCAAATCGATCATCGTTTCTTCATCTTCTTCGCATTCTGATTGCTTGGCTGGATTTGTGTGCTTTTTCTCAACACTTTGGGGCTTAAGATCATTCAACCATTGGCCGATTCAACTCGAATCGAGCATATGTTTGGATACCTTGCAGGTCCAGATTCCTCGCGAAGTCGTTATCCACCATTGGGAGTCTTTGAGCTTCAATGAAATTCACTTTCAAGATCGGACATCAGGACAGCTAACTCTCCAGGTGCACAGAATCATCATCTTCATCGTCAATCCACCGCCACTCGGAGCGCCGCCGCCGCCAGCCCTACCGCGGGCGAGCTCGAGAGGTGGAGGAGCCACCCCTCTGGCCCCGCCGGAGCATCAGAATCTTCGCCGGCCGGTCGCGATAATTTGGAGAAGAAGGCGAGTCCGTCATTCGCTCCAACTGCTCAAGAACGCCCAGACTACAGGCTTGCGACACGTGTCAGTGCCAGAGCCGTCAGATCGTGCGCGGACGACTTAATCTTGGCCGTTCAATGTGAAACGGTGGAGAAATTGCATCATAAGTCCAGCCAGATATCCAAAATTGCAACCCGCCTTTCTAGTTTTAAATAATTACAATTAAGTCCCTCCGTAGGGACCTAAGTGTAAGACTTCTTGTAGTTTTCTTGCAGAACAGTCCTTGTGGACCATTTTGAGAACAATTTTAATTAGTTTTTTTACGCTTATGCCCCTGGGCTGTAGGGGCTGTATCTTGTTCGTTTGACCTCGGATTTCGACGATTCTTGGAGGGTAGTTACACAACTACCCCAGCTATCTAGTATAAAGTTTTCGCGGTTTTTCGACGAGTTTTTAACGTGTTTTGATTTTCTCGAAAACCGCCTCGTTTTGTTTCGTTTTCTTGTGTATTTCGAGTACGCGGCTCGAACCTCGTTCAACCTATACTATATAGTATCACCTATATTCTATCCACCTACTATATAATAAGTAAATCTTTTGGAAAATAGTCCTTTTTGAAAATTAAATAAAAATTTGAGAAGAATAAAATCAAATAAAAATAACAAAATTAAAAATCACCAAAAAGCATTCCGACGTAGAGAAGAATTAAAATAAAATCACGAGAAGAAAAATTAGGGAATATATTCTGCCTCCTTGAGTTCGACCCAGGAACACTTGCCTGGTTAAATAAATAGTGAACGGTTTTCCTACAGAAACCCGTAAATTTGTTTGATAGGTCTAAAGATCGAAACACTTTTCCGTTTCGCGGCTTTCCGCTACAACCGACACCTTCACTCTCTTCTTTTAAAAAGTGAAGGCCGCGAAACTCGATCTCTTTAGCACCTCATCAAGCAGACGCATGTATTTTCTTTAGGATAAAAAAGAACCTGAAATCTCTTACTTCTATTTGTATATAAATATACCTCATATGTTACTACATCATCACTTTTTTCAATCTTCTCAATTTCACAATCAAATAACATTTGAAACTCGTGTTGGAATATCTTAAAATTTGCGGAGTATAAAATTGAGATGCTTGCAGTTCTATCGGATGCTTGGAACATAATGCGGCCTTTGAAGTTAATGCTTTAAAGTCGGCACTCTCCTCTGCATCACGACGTCCAACCAAAGCGCGTTCATATTGTGAAACAAATTCAGGGAGTTGGGTTTGAGAATTAACGAATTCGTCAAAGTACGAGTTCATACTTTCTGAGCATTGGCTAGAAGACATCCCTATAGTATATTGTACTTGGCACACAATTCATCCCACTTTTTCTTGGACTCTTCGATTGTGTGGCATCCATGAATCCATTGATTATAAGCATGTTCAAACTCCTCATCACATCTCAGTTATTGCAAGTGAATCAAGGCATTTTTTCTTATATGCCAAATGCAAAAGCGATGCCTTGTAGATGGAAAAACCAATGCAATTGCTTCACGCATCGCAGGATCTTGGCCTGTAATAATACTACTAGGCTTCTTCCCATGCATGCATTGTAACCAAGTATGAAATAACCAAACAAATATTTCTGTACCTTGGAAGGGCTCGTCATAACATGATGGTGTGCTTCGTGAAATTTCCTAACCACCTACGTTCCAACATTATTTATAGATAAATAAGTATGAGCTTCACATCCTTCTCTTGTATGGCGCTGACGTTTGATCTCTCTTCCATCATTCTTCATATCTTTAAATCCTTGCTTGGAGCATACTATTTTTGGTGCCATGGGTAGATTTGTTCTTTGCGATCGATACAATTTATTTTTTCATGTGGAAAACCTCATTTTTTGCGTAAGAATTGTAGAAGTTGATTTGATTGCATCTTCATCAGAAGCAAACTCCATACCAACGACAGGTTTCTCAAAATCCGTACTCACAGTTTCGGTGCAAATCGGCAGGGACGAAGCCAGAAATTTTTACTTGGAGGGCCAAATTTATGAGACTACACACATACATATACACATACATATACACATACACATACATGTAGATACATTGTATATATAAAGTTTATCTATGTTATTATTTATCATTTTAACTATTAATATTTATTTACAAGGAATTTTTACAAAGATATCCCTATAAACTTATGATTTCACATAAATATCCAAACAAACATCATATGGACAGAAAGGTCCTTACAAAATTCTGCAAATCACAAAAGCTTTTATTAATATGATTTTAAATAGTACCATTAAATCTAATATTTTTTAAAAGTAAAATTATATCACACTTAATGTAGGGATGTAAAAGGATATAAATATTTATATATATGTACTTATTTCTTATAATATATTTTGATAGGTGTATATGTATCTGTATTAAAATGCATAAAGATAAAAATGTCAATTTGGTATCCCCATATATTTGTGTCTAAATTTTTATTTTTTTAATATATAATTGTATATTTATTTTTAATTACATATAAACAAATTTTTTAACTTTTCTGTATATTTGATATATTTTTTTATGAGATGTATATATTGTATTTGTATCATAATAAGCCATTCAATTCATATATATAAGATAATTTATAAAGTATTTATGATTGTGTTCATATTCAATCCATATTCATTTTATATCTATACCAAATTTTCAAGATACAATAACACATTATTCGTATTCATTGATATCTATATTGACATCCGTACTCATGTATTAAAACAAATCTGGATATAATAGCACCTATATGTTTGTCCATAATTAATAATTATATCCTTATTTTAGTATCTTTTGCATAATGTAATTACTCTTTATATTCTAGATTTTGACTATTTTAATAATCCAGCATTTTAATGGGTTTATTTATGTTCAAATGAAAGTTCATAAAAAATATAAAGGTCGGCATGCATGCAACATGTAAATGCTAATATTTAATTATACATCTTTAATAAAAGGGAATGATTCACTACAATGAAATGTGTGTATATTTATGTTTTTCTAAATTATTAATAATTCATCTATAAAAATAGAGACGAATGTCATATCTATTACTATATCATTAACGAAGATCAATATAACAACACTTATCGTCATATTTTTCAGAATCTTAACTAATCATCAATATTAAAATTGTGACGGTTAAGCGTCACTATATGGACCAATGGTATTGATATAACAACGGATATTACATTCTTTTCTAATTTCAAATATAAAAAACCTCATTAAATATTATTCGTCATTATATATTAAACAACATACAGCATAATGACGAATTAAAAAATCTCTACATACTTATTTTGTTCTTATAGTTATGTATAGAGGGATGCAAACGGACATATACAGATATGGATATATGTATGATTGGATCCTTATCCGTTTTTGAATACGAAAGCGGATACGGATATTGACAGGTATTAAAATTATCTTACCATATCCTCAAAAAACTGATACGGATGTAAAACAGATACTGATCGCATACGAGTAATGTTAGAAATACTATATAGAATTGACTTAAATAAATATGAATTGGATGGAAAATATATGATATAAATTTACTAAATGTGTTTATATCATAAAAATTATACAAATATGATAGAAGAAGGTATACGAAAACGGATATACGGATACAGATACGGATATTTGTGGACATCAAAACGATATCAATATCTGTATCCATTTTAAAACAGATATGGATACGGATGTGAAAAATTTTGTATATAACAGATATGGTGGTGGATCGATATGGATATATCCGTAATTGTTTGCATCCCTATATGTATAACATGTAGTTCATGTAAAACATATAAGTGTTAATAATTAAATTATCGTATTGAGATTATATTATTGATTTTTTATTGAGAAATGAGAGTGGAAGAAGTATATTCAACTTATAAATGAGAGATAGGGGGCCATTTTATACAAGTTATTAATATTTATATTTAACTATTGTATTTAAATAATGTATTATTATATAATATATATAAGTAATTATTGGGAGACATGGGGGCCCAAGCTCCCTCCCGCCCGCCCTTGTCTCCGTCACTGCAAATCGGAATATCCATGCTCTCCTCCTCATCATCATTGATACCTTCAAAATCTTCCTCTAATACAATTTCATCATCCTTTGACATGTTTATTAGCAGAAAATTCCTTAGATTCTCATCCCAAATTTAATATGAAAATCAAGAATGATAAAGTGAGTCTGAATCTGGACATTAGATATTGAGAAAAGTGGCCCACTCGACTATAGATTTTCCTCAATTGTTATGTTTCAAACCTTGTTTCTCCCCATTCCACATATTTGGTTAAAAAAGCATTAACAAAAATTAAATTATGAATTTCATAATCAAACTATGCATCTGGATAAATATTTCACAATACAGATAACCAATATGATGAGACTTAATTCAAAACTTATCATATATCCTGGAAGCAATCTAAATGTGGCCATTTCCAATCAAATATTAACAACATTAGAATATATATACATACACAATGGTGGTTTAAGTAATAAATTAATTTGTTATACCAACCAAAAATTTTAGGTATATCTCGTAATGGTGCTACTGCTACCTCTTACTCACTAATATATATTTTCTAAGTAAATTGGGATGAATCGATTCTACAAAGACAAAGATTTTGTATAGGAAAATGCATCTCCAACTATAAACCCGCAGTAAAAAAGTTGTTGCACCAACCAATTTTTTTCACCTGATATGAAGACGGATGATCCACCGGGATGCTCTACAACGGACAGGGGGAGGACGACCATGAGGGCTAGGTGCATGCTGGACTCCTCGCAGAAGGTATGCATGGGGTGCGATGTCCACTTCCCCGGTTGCAGTCACTGGCAAGAGGAGAATCGCCCCGTGAAGTTGACCCGGCCATAGACGAGAAGTGGAGGGGCTCGTCACGGCGACAGACAAGAAGGGGTGAGGGGACGGGCTCGTCTCGTGACACGGACACAAAATTTCGCAAGAAGGCGAGGAGTTCCTCGCAACCGCAATTGGGGAGGAAGGAGGGGAGATGCTCATTGCATTGGGAGGGGTTTCGGCTCTGACCAGCAGGGAGGTGTGAGGGAGGGAGAGAAGGACTCCTTGCAGGAGGTTACTGTCGGCGAGATGGCAATGGGTACTGTGGACTCCTTGCAAGAGATCACTACTGAGGAGAGCTAGAGGAGCTCGGCCGACTTCTCTCCAGAGGCGAGCACTGGAGAAAGGATGGGAACTTGTTGTTGCCGCCAATGTCGGAGAGAGGGGGAGGGGCTCAGGCAAGAGGGAGAAGGGCACCGGACCTCCTTGCGACGGAGTCCAGTGTCGGGCAGGAAGAGAGAAGAGATAGCGAGGTTGGGTAGCGTGAAATGACACGAAGATGGGAGGGAGTGCACCGACACTGTGCATTGATTTGGGTTAGATTTTACGTTGGGAAATGGATGTTTAATTGGCAAAGATGAATGATCACAACCCTTGATTGATTTTGATTCAAGGGTTGAGGAGTTTGGTGCACATAACTTTATTGTACCATGGTGTTTTCTTGAACGCTTGACCTTTAGTTACCTATTACAAATTTCTGATCAACTACACTAACACAATTTTTTGCAAGCTTTGGATTTTAAATATGATTAAACTATTTTCATTCTATAGAGCAACTAGTCCAAATAATATACATGACATGTATGATATTTGATAGTGTATACGAAAAATATTTTATGTATAGTGTGAAATATATACATTATCTATGTATTCTATTTATATTTCAAGTATATTTAAGTGTATATTATATATATTTTAGTTCATTTCGGTTTGATTAACCGGTTCAACTACTTTTTTTCACCGGTCCGGTCTAATCCGGTTCTAAATAACGATGACATCAGCATCCAGTTGAACCGGTTTGATTACATGGTTCAACCTGATTCGACCATTTCGATAAGGTTTACGTTTCGATGTCTAGTTCGATTTCAAAAATATTGTTGTCAACAGATTTAATTAGGTCAACATAATAAACTAGTAGTATCAATTTTTCTCGATAACAGACCGAAAATTTAACTCTGGACGCTACAATTAAATAGTAATAAACATGTTTATTGTTTATGGAGCCAGACGTTTAAATTACAGATGCCGAGCTTATATTCTCTGTAAAATTCAAATTTTCGAGAAAAGCTCATGCCATCAACATAAACAACGGCCAAGAAATTCAAATCAAATGAAAAGCAAATCAGAGACGATAATGGCAAGAATCATTAAAACCCACACGACATAAATACCACTTTACATGCCATTGCCACCTCTGCATGGAATTTGGCATCGGAATCGAGGGGGGTAGTAAATGGCAACAGTTAAAAAGGTCCCAATCGACCAGCTGCAGCCATCCCTTGGGACGTCCTCTCTTGTCTCTCAAGAACAACACAGGTAGTAGAAGGATCGGGGGAGAGGGGCACTGGGTGTGGTTAATCTGTTACATGCAAATAGACACGAGTTGGGTTCTCGATACATCTCCATCTGCTCCAAGTTAAAGTTCTTCCTCTCTTTCCTCCTGCAAGCACCCATTCAATGCTTCCCTCTGACCTCGCAGCGGTTTTGCCCACGAGAGAATAAATGGGGCCTCGTCCTTTAATTCAAAGCCTCTCCCTTCCCTCTGTAACCCTTATTTTTGGAGCTGCGAATTTGACCCTGGACCCAACCCCACGCCCTTATTGCCTATGTATTCATTATGGACGCGTTTAGGTGTGCTCTTCTTCTCCTTTCTAATTCTGGTGTTGGATTTAATATGCAGAAACCCATTGATAGTGATCTTAGCACCCTGCCATCAATGGCTTTTGAATCGCATCGGCATCTCCTTTGTCATGTGCTGCCTGGCTTGTCTTTATACAGGTTTTTGTGGCATCCAGATAGAAATTTTGTGCATGCTTGGAATATGAATCAGCAATATCCATCTGTTAATTGCAGAATTGTCGTTTTTGCTTTGAAAATGACGAAGAGGACGTGTAGCAAAGATCCTCTTTGCAATTTGTTATATGATTCGTACTTGCAGAACAAACTATTTGAAAAACAAAAAGGAAAGGAACTCGAGAATTAGGGTAAATGGTTTGTAACTAAGCTTCCATTCGTTGACAAGCAGTGGTAATATAAAAAGTTTAACGGATAGTGCAACTGCTAATTAGGGCACAAAATATCCAAGTTCTGACTAATTTGAATTGAGCGACGGAGAGAGAAGAATGAGATAAAAGAAGTTGACAATTTACGTGTTGAACTGATACTAATGGAAATGCAACAAATGGATCAAAATGAACTAATTCACATTAATCAGGAAAACCGCATTTCTCCGGTGGCCTTTGTTGCACCAAAACATTCAATAGCACATAAAAATGTAAAAAAAAAATAAAGAAAAGATCAAGGGAACGCTAATTACACAACACCCCGTGGGAATCATGGTCAATTCCCTGTTATATGTGTTCTTCCTGTTCATGATCATCACCTGTTGTGAAGAGGATTGGGACCAGTGGGCACAACCCTCATCTCCTCCTCCACGGTCAAGTTCCTCGCGAGCGACTTGCCGGACACGGCGAAGGCAACCGATGATGCTCTGATGTGGTTCTGCGTGGTGCGGTGCCTTCTACCGGTCACACTGGCGGATCCCAGACGTCCATTGCGGGAAAGAAGCAGGAGGAGGCTCAGCGTAAGAGCTGTGATGATTGCCCACCTCATGAGAGATTGATTGGCCGCAGGTGAGGCTAGGGAGTGGGGACTGGAGCAAGTAGTAGTGTTGTGGAGTGGTGGGAGGGGAGGGGGGCTTGGTTTCCTCGGATTAACAGTTGGTTATATATCTACAATGGTGGGCGACAGGGACTTGCACCAAACCACATTCATGGCTATTCAATTCCTACCTCCAGAGAGAGAGAGAGAGAGAGAGAGAGAGGTTGGTCTTGATATGTGTATCACTTGATGAGCATCGCAGCATATTAATTCCGGTATTTGTGTTTTGGAATGAGATCATGGAATTGGTGGTACGTAGAAGAAGCACTACTGAAATCTCTGTGGCATATGCAGCGCAATATTGATTCCAGTATGCGGTGACTTGTGGTGTGGGATGGAATGTGGATTTGGTAGTGTAGCATATAGAGGTTAAGTAGATACCTGTATTACTTGGGCAGTGCCACCATTAATTCCAGTGCAGTACTCTCTCTCTCTTTCTCTCTCTCTCTCTCTGATGCAGGAAGAGCTTCAGAGCATGAGAAGGTTCTGATGTATGCCCCGATATGTTGCGGTATGGGTGTTCCTCCATTGGCACTTTTTGGGGTTTCTTTTGAGCAGGCGAATTCCCTCTCGTAGAGAGAATTATTTTTTTTGTATTAAAGAGAGATAAGTGGTAGTTACTCGTTATTCTATGCTCAGTTGGGGAGAAGAATGGATCATGAATAGGAGTTTGTAATGTTAAGTTTGGTTGTTCGAGCTTAACAATATATTTCTTTTATGTTTTTGCAATTAAGAAGGTAGTTTTTTTTACTGGTTGAAGGGTGTGGGGGATTTGAACCCCGATTTTTTAAAAATGGGAGCCATTGTTTCTACCATCAGATCAATATGGGGTCCAATTAAGAAGGTGGCTGGCCTTGAATCTCTAATAAAAAGAAAAAGATGCTAAAATGAAATTTATGTCAAAATAAGGGATGTCTAAGGGTGTGTTTGGTTGGGGGTGGTGACCCGGGTCGGGCGAGGTCAACCCACCCCCCCCCCCCATCCGCCATACCATGTGAAGTATGTTTTTGGTGGATTGCGAAGCACCCACGGGTTATTCGAAATCGGGTCCCAACGCCTGCCGATATGTCCCATTCAATTGGCAAGTTGCGGTCACTTTATCGACTTACATGCCCGTCCCCTTCCTCCGCCCCCAAAACTCGACGATGCTTGTTCCCCCTTTCCTCTACCCCCGACTCATTTTCTCCACCTTTTGCAAGGCTGCCATCGCGTTGAAGTAGACAAGACAAAGCCAACTGTCATCTTCTCCGTGATGCAGCAAGCACACGTTCTCCCCTCCCGTGCTCGCATCGACCCATCAGTCTCATCATCTAGAGGTTTGCCGCACCACGATGGAGCAAGGAGCGTCCTCCTGTGAGTCTACAGCCCTGTCAGTGTCCCCTTAACCATTGAGGTGCGGAAGGAGGACAAGGCAACAAGGGACGGAGGAGCTTTGCCCCTATAAAATTGGTTCAATACTGGTTTGGGATTTGGCATATGCTGGAGTTCCATTTGGAGTGGAGGAGCTGCAGCCGATTGTGAGAATCCTCACACATCTCCTTGGCGGGTAGATCTTCCAAACCCCCTTCTTCTTCTCTATTTTCCTTTTCGGATGAGCTACATGTTTTCCGTTTTGATCAGAGTGTGGCCTTATGTCTTTTAAGTCGGGAAGGATCTAGTCCTATAATCCTTTTGCCTTTTGTTTGTTTTGCATTAATTTTCTTCCATCATCTTAAGATGCCTACCCGATGTTGTGGGGATACATTTCTATTGTGAGGGCATTCTTTGATTTTTCTTAGGATTTTTGGATGTCTAAATATATATGAACCCAATATTTTCACTCTGTTTTTTGTAAACAGAAAGGTATTTAATTAGCGTTGCGATTTCCATAAAAGACAGTAGAACATCTATACAACTAAGAAAACTTTGCAGTTAGATTTCTAGGTTTAAGAATGGTGTAAAGGTGTTGCACCTGAAATATAGAAACCTCCCTAGTGTTTGTTAATATCAGCAGAACTAATTAGGATAAGACGTTTACAGAAATCGAGGATCAAGTTTTACATAATTATATTTCTAGATCTGGGCAAAACCTTGTATTTTAAGCTCTGTTGCTTCTTTCTTCTCTGTATTTTAAAATACTTATATGAGTGTATTAGACTATGTGAGCATACCTTGTCTAATTGCATTTGTTAGATCAGATGTCTAATTAGAATATGTGAGCATACTTATATTATTGTATTAGAATATGTGAGCATACCTTGGCGAAAAGGTAGAAGTATCTGAAACATAGCTAATTAGGATTTAATCACCTAATTACCAGTGTTCAAATCCACTAGTTAGGATTGTTTGCATTAGAGTTAAATGCTGCACATATGAGTGAGGAAAGATCTCAGCTATGCGAAATTGCAGCTCTAAAACAACCAGAACAAATTGAGGAGTATATATATTTAAGACAGTAAACTTATAAAAGTAATTATAATTCACCAAGTTATTGGGGTAACTGTGTACAACCAGTCTTAGGCAACTGTACTAACACCATAGTGCATCTATTCAGGTTGTAGGAAGAGTACAAAGGCAAGCTACAGATGGCATAGAAGGTCTGAAGCAAGGTACAAATTAAAGTTTTGTGCAATGCATGCAGTAGAAAAGTGACCTTAGGCATAACAACTGATTATGATTAAGAGATAACAGAAAAGCATGTTGTCTTTACCCTTTACAATAACGACTGTGAGGAAGTTCTCTCTCGAGAACATGTGCCAACATCCTACTACAGTGGCAGGTGAATGTAAACTTTGCTCCATATGATACACTTATCCTTGAAAACTTGCATCATTGTTTGCAGTTTGCAGGATAATACAGATATTTAGTCCATTTGCCTCCAAAGTAAAGACAAAGATTTATCCTTTTCTGATCAATTATCAATGTAATTATATGTTCTAGAGCATGTAAAAAAGCCACCAATGCGTAAGCAAGTATGCATGATCATATAGATGCATTCCATCTATCAGAAGAGTCAATTCACTCAAAATACCTCATTGGTCTGTAGTTTTGTAATTTTGGAGCCAACCTATTTGATAAGATTTTGCATTCCAGCTATCATAGGGATATTCTCAAATTATTAGATCTATAATATTCTCGAGATCAACCTCTTCATTACAGATTTATGTAGATCAAGGGCCTTGGGAGACCAAGGGCCTTTTTACCCTCCCTTGCTCAACAACACTTCTCTTTTAGGACTGTGGTTTTCCTTTCTTACCGACTGGTTTCACAAATAAAATCTGTCATTATATGGTCAGTGTAGCATGTATTCTGTTAGCTTTTACTTATGACAGTGATTGATGATGTTGTGAACAAAGTATGACAGTGATTGATGATGTTGTGAACAAAATTTAAGCGTGATGTCTGCGAGACTCCCACATGGGGAGAGACTTCCATCCGAAGCAACTGAATGCTCGGAGACAGTCATTGGCGAAAATGCGCACTGGAATTCAGGGTTAGACCGGATATTTATTGATGCGATGCTAGAATATGAATCTTCATAGGCCGGAAGCACATTCACAGTACCTGGTTGGCAGATGATTCTGACAAGGTTCAACCACGTTAGCTATCTCCACTATACCAAGGCACAATTGTTGTATAGGTGGAAAATTTTGAAGAAGGACTACGCATCTTACCTATACCTTCGCAACAAGTCTGGCTGGGGCTGGGATAGCATCTACAACAGACCGATTACTCCGTCGAACTCCGCTTGGTTTGAGGTAACCTCTATGTCCATTGTCTGAAGATATATAACCCAACTATAGCTCAATGTACCTTCGCTTGATGTCTCATATTAGTTTTGACATTAACAACTTGCAGATAAATATCGCAAATATCGCAACAAGCCTTTCCTTTTTTTGGAGACATTCAGAGATTTCTCAGTAAGGACATTGCAACAGGCGTGCACGCCATCTCCTCTCGCCCACCAAGGGAAGTCCCAGGAGTCGGTGCATCGACGTCGTTTTCCCCTTCAAGCCAGAGGGAGCTAAATTTTGACGAGAACCTCGACGAATGTATGCCTGAACCCGAGGATGACTTGGAAGGTAGCGAGGAAATGACCCCAACTCCATCTCGTTCAAGTGGGGGACGGACCAATAGAAAGAAATCAAAGAGTGGAGGGATGAGATCCGGAGCTGGGCAGGAGATACTTGAGAATTTTATGTCGTCATTGTCTGAAAAGATTACTGAGAGCAAGAATGGTCCAGAGGATGTAGCCCTTGATGCCTGCAAGGAGATCAGCGCCATGCGTCTTGATATTGATGTGGAACAATTCGAGAAGATCGCAGAAAAGTTGGCGACGACAACTGGTCGGAATGTTTACATGCTCCTTCGTGGAGATCCAGCAAAGCTGAATGCGTGGATTGAGAGGATAGTTTCACGTTGAGGACCCCCTCTTGCACCCATTTAAATTTCTCCGTCTCAGAATATTTTTAGAACTTTGCCAATTTAAACTAGATGTATGAACTCGTAGAACCGTATTTATTCAGCCATTTTAACTTAGACAAGATTAAACGCCTGTGGGAGTCTCGAGCTCCTTAACATCTTTGCCTGCAGGTCTTTGGTACATAGAACCTATCATTGTTGTTGGACTAATTTACCTGCAGTTTGGCTGCGCGAAATTTTTATCCCTGCAGGGCTTCCTCCATCTGAAAGCAAAGTCGTGGTTGTGGTTGTTACATTTGGTTGTTGTTTTTGGTCGGTCGTTTGTGAATATCGTCGTTGGAAAAAAATTTTGCTTGCAGGTGGTCCAAGGTCGTGGTTGTGGATATCACAATTAGTTACTTTTTTTGTTGGTCGGCAGTTTATGAATATCGTTCTTTGAAAGAATTCTTGCTTGCAGGTGGTTCTAGGTACCAACGATTGAAATGCAGGCGTAGCAGGATATAAGCAGCTACATTCCATCGTAGCGGGGTTATGTAATTACAAACTCTTTCCTGCGGAGCTGAGAAATAGATCATTTATTCCTGCTGCGTGCCAATAATCTAAACTTGTTGCTTCATGATTTATCTTCTTGACAATTGATTCGCATTAGTACTTCAATAGGCATGTCTACTCGGTCCTACAATCCTTTTGCGGATATTGGAGATGCAATCCTAGTAGCGTGCGTTGGGATAGTAGGAGCTATTGCGATAGAGGAGTGGGAAGCGAACGGAAGACAAATCCCATGGCCGTTGCATACAAGGCCGCTCAGTGGCGGACAATGGATAAAGGAGATGCTAGCTGGACATGATGACCATGCTTATTAAAATTTCCGCATGAAACCTAATATGCTAAGAATATTTGTTTGTGTCCTATCAGAGCATGGCTTGTCACCAACAAGACACATGGATGTCGATGAGCATGTCTGCATCTTTCTGTATACATTTGCTAATGAACACTCCAACAGAGTAATTCAGGAGGCCTTCCAACACAACGCTGAGACCATATCGAGGCACATAAGAAACGTTCTCTCGAAGATACTTTGGAAGGAGAATATATACGACTGGAACCCCCTGTGACGCTTGAGATAATCACATCGAACCCATGCTACTATCCATACTTTAAAGTAATTATCTACCAACGATGCTTTAATATTTGTGGTCAGTATGCTTTACATAAATGAACTTGTACCCGCAGGGAGTTATAGGTGCAATTGATGGGACGTACATTCCATCTCAGGTTGATCCGGAGGAACAAGGAGCATATCGATGCAGGAAGTTATTCACGGCCCAGAATGTTATGGTCGTTGTTGACTTCAACCTTTGTTTTACGTATGTCGTCACCGGTTGGGAGGGTTCCTGTGCAAATATGACAGTACTTCGAAATGCAGTGGAGAGTGGTTCGTTTGTCGTCCCAGAAGGATGCAAGTATTTGGTAGACTGTGGATACGCAAACACCGACAGATTCCTAGCTCCATATAGAGGATCCCTTTATCATATTCCTGCATGGAGGGCTCGCGGGTGTTTGTACGAAAACCACAGGGACATATTTAACCATCGCCATGAGTTCTTCGCAATGTAGTGGAGCGTACTTTCGGGGTTTAGAAGAAAAGATTCTGTTGCCTACGCGATATGCATGCTTATCCTCTCAACATACAAAGGGATGTTGTTAGGGCAACATGCATAATACACAACTTCATACAGCTCAATGGGGGAGATTCAGCATCCGATGATGACGAGGAAGAGGTATTGCCTGAGGAGGCGGACGAAGAGCATCATCGGGTTGTCGGCATATTGCATGATGACATTAGGCGTGGACAGTTGTTGCGAGATAGAATTGCTAACGCTATGTGGAATAATAGACGGATGACGCAATCATAGTACATTGGCTAATCTATGGATTTATATTATAGACGAATACCATTTTAGCTTGTCTGACTTGAAATTCTGGCATTACGATCTTTACATTTCAGTCACTTCTATGTCTTGCTTCTTGATTGATGTAAAACTCTGCTTTATAATTTAATCTTGTTATGTAAATATAGGCACAAAGGAATGGACCCGGCAGCGGATAAGTGCAGATGTGGTTATTCGATGATTCTCAGATACGAGGAGGGCTCGTAACATCCAGTTAGACGCCTATTCTATGTATGCTCCACCAGTGGATGCGACAGCAGGAAGCCGTACGCGCGTGGTAGTAGGACTTTGGAAAATTTGGCGGATGAATTTTTCTTCATTGCGGACCGTCTTCGAGAATAGGAAACTTTAAATAGGGAACGATCTCGGAAGGTGGAATCTTGTACGAAGGAAGTAGAGGAGAAGGACATCGAACTAGGTTACCTCTACTCTGAGTTGGATGATGAATGTGGCCAAAGATCTTCCATGAAGGAGACGATTGAGACACTTCGACTGCAGCTGAACGATGCAGGAATATCGATGGTGGATGACCACATAGTGGACAAACACGTAGTTTGAATGACGCTTCCGTAATGCGGGTCAACAAAGGTTGGGAAGCCTTGTCAACCAAATCTGTAAGCATGTCCTATGAAGGGAATTTTGTCTCCTAAATATATATGTTCATCACGTTGGAGTGTGTGTCAGTATGTTATCTCACTGACTCAATGATATACGTAGCAAATAAATATACCACAACCAGCGGCCAATATTATGCACAATACCTCCATACACGATATTCAAGGATAACCGTCATAAAAACAAGAAATCAACTTTATATTACCCTCATCCACAATTATAAATCAATCATAACCCACCCCACTCTAACCCATCAATACATCACATCCTGTCACATCCAACTCCAACCCAACCATCTTCCTATCTAAACACCTACTATTACAATCGGGTTACCCACCCTACCAACCCACATTGCCAGGGTTGCCCCAACCCAACCCACACCCCCAACCAAACGCACCCTTAAGGGACAGGTACCTAATTTATTTTGACTATGACCCACCTCGATCCGTTGGTTTCGGATCATGGATCGACCCTCCCCAATCCAATGGTCACCTAGTTAATAACAATGGGAGATAGATACTCGTGGGAGTGCTACCTCTATTAAAATGAAATTAGTTATTTATTAGATAAATGTCAATAAATGAACAAAATCAACAATTATAATTTTTCATAAACTCTATCTAT
Source organism: Ottelia alismoides (assembly GCA_037367405.1). NCBI lineage: Eukaryota > Viridiplantae > Streptophyta > Magnoliopsida > Alismatales > Hydrocharitaceae > Ottelia > Ottelia alismoides. The sequence continues at coordinate 64,629 of JAZKJV010006308.1, read as the reverse complement.
CAACTTCGAAATTCATTGTATGTTTTTATCGTGACTCCTTCATGGATCCATTTCTTCGAACATTAGATTGGTTAATTGTTGTTACACAATTTTGTTATTTAATATTCAAATGAAATATTGATTTACAGATTCTGCGATAAAGGTATTTATATGTGTGAAGATGAGGACTCGACAAGTTATGCTCATATGAATAAATAAAGAGAGATACTACTAGTGAGATACGCACATGTATAAAGAATGCAAATGATGTGTGTATGTGTATCCCTATTTATATCATATATATGCATAATGGTAATATCATATGGACACAATAATCTAAATGGTAAAAATACAATTAGATAAGGGTATATAATTAAGCATGGTAAATAATGAAATTTGCAGATAATGTAAATCATTGGAATATATGAAACAAGAAGGAATGCAATCAAATACGGACCCACTAATCTCATGTCCATATAGATCGGTATAATAATGAATCGAATACAGATAAATGAGATGTAAATATATAACAACACGACACCATGAGAAATGATATATAATATTATTTTGTGTTTGTAGACACTACAAGAAAAGTGGCCTAAGGCAACGCATGATTTAATATTCATTGACATATCTTCCGTAGTTAAATATATGACAATGAATATTATTCGTTGCTTACTTCTTCCGCAATGAGTATTGGTATTCATTATTATATTCCTCGCAACGAATCATATAGTAGGTATTCGTTGAGTTTTTCTTCTAATTATTGCTAAATTTGGTAACGATTAGTATGACTTTTTACGAATAATTCTACGAAAATCGTCGTTATATGAACCACGATGAATATGACACATTGCTAATTGCAAGTATAGAAGATGATTTGGCAACGGATAATATTCGTTGTTATATCTTTAACATCGGAAGGTATGACAATGAATTTTCAAATTACTCGTGTCTTAGCTCCCATTTCTTGTATTGAGATGATTGCATTAATTATCACCCCCATTTGATTGGGATACATACGTACGATTCGATTCGTATTCGATCATGATCATTATCATCATGTAAGATGTCAGGATGGACATATAACGATTTTGATGATATCCAATTCATTATAACATAAGCTACTAATCTAAATTTTGACATCCATTTATATGTTCCTTTTAAAATGGGTACATATACGGATATGAATATCATCTTATTGTGATTCATCCCAATCAAATTATACGTATGGCAATTAAAATATGTATTTTTCTAATTTGCAGCACGCAGCACGCACACTCGAATTCACTGTTCGAAATAAACATGTATTTTTCTAATTTGATTTACTTGGATTAAGTTATAATGAGCTGTTTGAATTAGGGATATGCTCAAGCGATAAGGAGTATATTAATAAAGGTGTGTTTTTGCATATTTGTATTATCTTTTATTTTGTTTTCAAAGTATTTGAAATTAGAGAATACTTTTATAATTATCGTTGAAATAAAAGAGTGAGTATATTTAAATAAAAAAAATTATCTCATGAACCTTCTTTGTAAATTACTTGTTCGATCCTATAAATTTTGTCATTATCCATTCGACCTCGTAAACTTGTTAACTCTTACACGACAGACCAGGGCTGGCTATTGAGTCACGGCTCGATGAGCCAGGCTCGGGTTCGGCTCGATAAGTACTCATGACCTTGTCTCATTAAGCTATTGAGTCGAGGCCGAGCCAGATTTTTGGACTCGATAGCTTATCGAGCCGAGCTCGAGCCGAGCCATGTTCAGCTCGATAACTCAATAACGGGCTCGATAAGAAATATATATATATATATATATTCTATTTGTGAAAGTACAATGATTTTTATTTTTATTTGTATTAATTTTGCAACATTGTTAATGGTGGATTATGTGTTTATGTAACAACAATGTTGGGTGGACTATGTTGTAGACTTTTGATTTTCTACCTTTTATCTATGTTAGTCTAGGTTATAGTTAGATATTTAGTATTTTTTCTTTTTTATTAACAAACAGAATTTTACAATATATATTATAATTTAACTTTTATATACAACTCGGATGGTAGTCTACTGGTAAGGTGGATGATCTTTAAAGAGGAAGTTGGGTTCAACCCTAGGAAAAACACTTTTTCACCAAAAAATACATATTTCCTTATCGAGCCCGAGCCCAATTGGGCTTATCGAGCCCGAGCCCGAGCCCAATCCTGGCTCGGCTCGTTAGGTTCAATAGCCAGCCCTACCGCAGACCATGTAATTAACTTATATTCATTTAGTCGTTAAATTTAACCGGATTTCGTTTAAAAAAAAAAGTTACATATTGTCCGCTTTATTTATCAAATTTACAAAAGTTGACATCCTTCCCTCTTCCCCTCCCTCCACCTCCCTCCCTCCTAACACCACCTCCGATCTCTGCCCCACCTCCATGCACGCGGCCCCAGACCCTAATCGCCTCCCTCACGCCAACTGAGCTACTGAGCCGCAAACGAGAAGCCCCATGTTCCCGTGAGTTCTTCCCTCCATCAATGGCGATTCCACGCCATTGGTTACCACAACAATAAATAGGTCTGTTCTTCCCTCCTAACCCAAATTGGAGCCACTTGAAGAAATCAAGGAAGCAGTAATGGATCCGCCCAACCCCTTCTCCGGGCCATCCTGGTGCTCACAACAGAGGACCACGAAAGCTCCACAGCATCAGCCAGCGCCATGGTCTGCTCAGGTGCCTTCTTCAAAGCATGGGCGGGCTCACACATTGCTCATGGGGGCACTTTTCTCAAATCCCTTTCATTTTTGTATCGTTAAATTTTTTAAAATGTGACAATATACAATTGTTCCCTTTCAGACAATTAGGAATAGGAAATCCATATTTGCCCCCCATCATTCAAGAATTTAGAATTGGAATCGTATCCTTTCTCTCTCTCTAGGTCGATGCTCTTCCCCAAGTTCCCTCCCATGCGGTGATGTCGTATCCCAGAACTTTGTCTCCCCCCTCGAGTTTCCGACATGCTACGACAAGAACTAAAAGCACGTCTCAACATCGAACACCTCCCTCTCAAGATCTCGCCTCTCTCTGCAGTCTCGAATGTACCACGACAAGGAGTAAAAGATGTCCTGGCACTCCCGGCTCCCTTTAAACCTCGCAGTCATGTACTCCAAGTATCCAACTCCATACAATAACTCCGTACTTCGTAAGCATATATGTGTATGTTTGAGCAAAAACAAACATCAACTTACCAATTGGGTAATGCAATTGGAAGCAATTTTTTTACCAATCCGTACTTTAATGTTGTATGTGTTACTTGGTTGCTTTAGAATTGTTTAGTTGACCATGATTTTTGTAACTATTCTATAGCATATTCTGATACTTTCTATGAATTGAACGCATGTTATTCAAATCATGATTTTAAAAAAAGAAGAGGTTAAGTATCCGGCATCTTATCTTCCATCACTATAGTAAATTAGTATATGCAAAATATCTCTTTATATGTCTCTATGCACATGTATATTTATATTGATTATTTTTTATACAATATTATTTATTTATTATTTGTCATTGTGCCCTGCCTAATCTGAAATCCTGGGTCCACCAATGCTTCAAAGAGACGAGGACAGGAAGAGGAGCTTTGTTAGATGAGGCTCGAATAAGGTTCCCAAATCAGAGCCTTCTGATCATTATCGGGCATGATCAAATCGTTCAGAACTGCGGAAGATACCATTACCGAGTTTGGATCTCGATCTTCGTCCCTTGATGTTCCTTGATTGGAGAATCAGGTGGGCTGCATGGAAGGGAAAGGAAGAGGGAGAAGAGTGAGAGAGGAAGGAAGGGGAGATAATGGAAAAAATGTACAGTTGGATTGGTTGTGATTTAATTAACTTAACTTTAACTTAAGCAAATTAATCAAGAAGTGTCAAATTAATGATAGGGCTTGCAGTGTTAAAGGAAACAAGTTTAAAGAGTCGATGAGATAATAACGATGTTACAAGGTCGAGCAAAAAATTTACAAAGATTTTAAGATTCTTATGTAAAATTTCATAAATAAAATGATTTAAATCCCCCTTGTAAATGTTAATTATCATCTGATACTCCCACTTAAAGCACATGCGTCGAATGGAATGGTACTCTACCGGAATATTGGTAGCAGTCTTGTCATTTTTAATGCTGAGAGATTCGTAAGTTCGAAGCCTTCAATTGAACAAAACAGACGTCCGAATATAAGATATAAAAAAAATTCGAAAGAAAAGGCATACTTCAGTACCTATAGCTGTGCATGGATTAGATAAGGATATATCAATTTTCCTATCCATATTGACTTCATCTTTATCAAATATGGATATGGGGATATGATATGGATATGAATTAAGGAAATCATATCCTTAAAAATACGGGTACGAATTCGAATCGCATATTTATCGAATTCGAATAAGGATCAAATAAAGAGCGAACCTGAATACGGAACTAACAAATAGCTAATCTAAAGTTGAATGGAATAAAGAGTGAATCTAAATATAAATCTAATAAAATAGAATCTGAATACGGATCGAATAAAGACCGCATATAAATACGAATTAATTTTTTTATCAAAGTTCGTAATGATTTTAAAATATGGCAATGAAATATAAATAAGTTACATCACGATAAAAGAGAGCGTCGAGATGACTTGCATTCTTGATCGGAAGTAAAAAAAGTGGATAAGATTTCGTAATTTTTGTTCGTGCATATCTTCAAACAAATGGAAGCCTATTAATATCATTAATATTATATAATATATAATACTAATATAATAACACACAACAGTGACTTATATTATATTAACTAATATATAAAATTCTTGGAAAGTCGAGGTACGCCTCCGTCTTCAAGTTCGAGAGAGGATGAGAGAAATAAGGATGGAGAGGGCTCCCTATGCGAGGAATGGATCGTGCTTTCACTGTCTGCACACTTCCCTCTAGAAGGAGGTTCATTTATAGGGCGTGTTGTGCCCCTCGCATAGTCCGCCCCTCTCCAACCACGCCCGACTTGCGCGAGTCTCGCGCGCGCGACTCGGCCTCCACGCAACTGCCGGCTCGCGCAACTGCCGCCGACGAGTTGAGTGCGAGGTCATCTTAATATGTTCACACATCTCCCACTTGATCGAAGCGATCAAAAATTCTATACTCCCACTATTCGTGTAGTATATATATGAAGATGTCTTTTGAGTGGCTCAAGCATTCTTGAGTCCCATTAAACCAACATATTTAGTGTATGTTCCTGTTGCTATTTCCTTCATTAGGGAATCAGCCAACATGTCACTGGTAGGTGTGTAGGTTACCGTGATTTCTTGCTTCCCCATTATATCTTGTATATAGTGATATTGGATCTCAATGAGTTTTCTTTAGAACTATTAGCCTCCACTATTGATCAAGCTTATCGCAACTTGATTGTTACAATACATTTCAATTGGACCTTTGACCAATTCGAGGCTTAGATTCTCTAGAAAACGCCTGATGAATCTCGTAAGTCATTAATTAAATCCCTGACTTAATCTAATCTAATAAAAATCACCATTAATTCCTTATTTTTATCTTGTATTATATAATGTATAATTAACCTTTAATTAATTGTACTTAATTTCTTTTATTTTCTTCAAAATTCACGGTATGTTTTTATCGTGACTCCTTCGTGGATCCGTTTCTTCGAACATTAGATTGGTTAGTTGTTGTTACACAATTTTGTTATTTAATATTCAAATGAAATATTGATTTACGGATTCTACGGTAATGGTATTTATAGGTGTGAAGATGTGGACTGGAGTAAATATTGTCAAGTCAAGTTATGTGCTCATATGAATAAATAAAGAGAGATACTACTTGTGAGATACGCACATGTATAAAGAATGCAAATGGTGTGTGTATGTGTATCCCTATTTATATCATATGCATAATGGTGATATCATATGGACACAATAATCTAAATGGTAAAAAACAATTAGATAAGGGTATATAATTAAGCATGGTAAATAAGTGATCGATGAAGTATATGAAATTATGCAGATAATGTAAATCATTGGAATATATGAAATCAGAAGGAATGCAATCAAATACGGATCCACTAATCTCATGTCCATATAGATTCGATATAATAATGAATCGAATATAGATAAATGAGATGTAAATATATAACAACATTACACCATGAAAAATGATATATAATATATTTTGTGTTTGTAGACACTACGGGTGTGTTTGGTTGGTGGATTATCTGGGGGAGGATAACCCGTTTTTGTGCTAGTGTGTTTGGTTGGTGGGTTAATGGTTGGAAGGGTTTGTGTGATGTAATTATATTAAAATTTGAAAAAGTTGGTAGTTATTATATATGATTGTATTGAAATTTGAAAAAGTTTTGGGTAGTTGTTGTGATATGATTGTATTGAAGTTTGGAATGGAGAGTAGAAGTTGAGTATTTTATGATTTTTAGATGATATGATGGTATAATATATATATTTTTGATGGGAAGGAAGTGGGCCCCACTAGTGGGTTAGGATTGTGGGGTTCGGGGGGTAATCCATCCAAATTGAGGGGTAACCTCCCAACCGAACGGGCTCTACAAGAAAAGTGACCTAAGGCAACAAACAATTTAATATTCATTGACATATCTCCCGTAATTAAATATATAACAATGAATATTATTCGTTGCTTACTTCTTTAAATTCGCAACGAGTATTGGTATTCATTATTATATTCCTCGCAACGAATCATATAGCAGGTATTCGTTGAGTTTTTCTTCTAATCATTGCTAAATTTGGTAACAATTAGTATGACTTTTTACGAATAATTCTAGGGAAATCGTCGTTATATGAACCACGATGAATATGACACATTGCTAATTGCAAGTATAAAAGATGATTTGACAACGGATAATATTTGTTGTTATATCTTTAACATCGGAAGGTATGACAACGAATTTTCAAATTACCCGTGCCTTAGCTCCGATTTCTTGTATTGAGATGATTGCATTAGTTATCACCCCATTTGATTGGGATATATACGTAAGATTCGATTTGTATTCGATCAGGATCATTATCATCAAGTTAGATGTCAGGATGGACATATAACGATTTTGATGATATCCAATTCATTATAACATAAGCTACTAATCTAAATTTTGACATCCATATATATGTTCCTTTTAAAATGGGTACATATACGGATATGAATATCATCCTATTGTGATTCATCCCAATCAAATTATACGTATGGCAATTAAAATATGTATGTAACGATGAATATGGAAGTAACAGCATATGCAAATAATTAGAATAGAAAATCCATATGTGCCCCCCCCATCATCCAAGAATTTAGAATTGGAACCGTACCCTCCATATCTCTCTCTAGGTCGATGCTCTTCCCCAAGTTCCCTCCCATGCGGTGACGCCGCATCCCAGAACTTTGTCTCCCCCCTCGAGTCTCCGACATGCTACGACAAGAACTAAAAGCACGTCTCAACATCGAACACCTCCCTCTCAAGATCTCGCCTCTCTCTGCAGTCTCGAATGTACCACGGCAAGGAGTAAAAGATGTCTTGGCACTCTCGACTACTTTTAAACCTCGCAGTCATGCACTCCAAGTATCCAGCTCCATACAATATCTCCGTACTTCGTAAGCATGTATATGTATGTTTGAGCAATAATAAACATCAACTTACCAATTGGGTAATGCAATTGGAAGCAATTTTTTTACCAATCCGTACTTTAATGTTGTAGGCGTTACTTGGTTGCTTTAGAATTGTTTAATTGACCATGATTTTTGTATCTATTTTATGGCATATTTTGATATTTTCTATGATTGAACGCATGTTATTCAAATCATGATTTAAAAAAAAGAAGAGGTTAAGTATCCTGCATCTTATCTTCCATCACTATAATAAATTAATATATGCAAAATATCTCTTTATATGTCTCTATGCACATGTATATTTATATTATTTATTTTTTATACAATATTATTTATTTATTATTTATCGTTGTGCCCTGCCTAATCTGAAATCCTGGGTCCACCAATGCTTCAAAGAGCGAGGACAGGAAGAGGAGCTTTGTTAGATGAGGCTCGAATAAGGTTCCCAAAATCAGAGCCTTCTGATCATTATCGGGCATGATCAAATTGTTCAGAACTGTGGAAGATACCATTGCCGGGTTTGGATCTCGATCTTCGTCCCTTGATGTTCTTTGATTGGAGAAGCAGGTGGGCTGCATGGAAGGGAAAGGAAGAGGGAGAAGAGGGAGAGAGGAAGGAAGGGGAGATAATGGAAAAAAATGTACAGTTGGATTGGTTGTGATTTGATTAACTCAACTTTAACTTAAGCAAATTAATCCAAGAAGTGTCAAATTAATGATAGGGCTTGCAGATGAGATAATAACGATGTTACAAGGTCGAGTAAAAAAATTACAAAGATTCTAAGATTCGTTATGTAAAAATTTCATAAATAAAATGATTTGAAACCCCTTGTAAATATTAATTATCATCTGATACTTCCAATTAAAGCACATGCGTCGAATGGAATATTGGTAGCAGTCTTATCATTTTTAATGCTGAGAGATTCGTAAGTTCGAAGCTTTCAATTGAACAAAACAGACGTCTGAATATAAGATATAAAAAAGTTCAAAAGAAAAGGTATATATGTAGACTGTATGCCTTCAGTACCTATAGCTGTGCAGCGAAGAGAGTACTTTGATTGAACAGGAACAGATTGGAATTCCGATGCAGAGGATCCTATGCACCCAATATCCAGAAATAAAAGATTGATCAAGCCTTTCGGTCGTGGGAATACTTTGGCTCCTTCTCACATCATTTATGCGGATGATCTCCTCTTTTTCTGTAAGTCCTCCTCCTCGCTGCTCGCGGTCGCCAAAGTTCTTGACGAATTCGGTAATCTTTCCGGGCTTCGGATGAATGCTCGCAAAAGCAAGCTCTTCCGTTCTAAGCATGCAAACCCGGACTTTGGATGCACTCTTCGGCTTGGTGTGTTTTCGCGTGCACTGCCTACGTCCTATCTTGGGCTGCCTCTTTCCTCCTCGCGGGGCAGGGGCTCCAACTCTCGCATTCTTGAGGACCGAATCAAAGCATCGCTTGGAGGCTGGAAGGCCAATTCTCTCTCCCTGGCTGGGAGGGCGCAGCTTCTTCGTTCGGTCATCAATGGGATCTCCTTATATTGGGTTGGTGGGACCCTTATATCTCGGGAGGTTGCTTCTAATGTTGATAAATTGTGTGCTAATTTCCTCTGGGGTTTTGGGAGGCACTATGTCCGTTGGGACACGATTTGCCTCCCCAAATCGGAAGGTGGGCTGGGGCTTCGGTCTACATTGACTTTGCGCAGCGCCGCGCTCCTCGTTTGGAGCTGGAGGCTCCTTCATGCGGATAATTCTCTCTGGGCCGGTTTCATGAGATCCAAATACCTCTTCGGTTGCTCCTTCTGGGTGGCTTCGGCCAAGCACGGTGACTCCGCGGTTTGGAAAGCGATGCTTCGCGGTAGAGACTCCTTCTGGGGTCGCCTCCCGCCCTCCTCTTCCTCCCTTTCCCCTTCCTCCGCGCCTCTGACTCTGCCTTTCTCGACGGCTGTGGAGGCGGTCAGGCCTCGGGGCCCGCCTGCCCCCTGGGCGAGCGTTGTTTGGTGCAAGGGTGTGGTGCCTCGGCACTCTTGCACGTTGTATCGAGCCCTCCTTAATAGGCTTCCTACACTGGACAGATTGGCGAAGATTAGGATCATCCTTCCCGCCTCTTGCTACCTGTGCCTGTTTGCTGATGAATCCTGTGAGCATGTCTTTTTGGAGTGCTGTTTCGCGGCGGATGTATGGAATTTGGTACTGCAGGGGCTTGCTCTTCCGCAGTCGCCCTCTCGCTCTCTTGGCAACATCGTCCTGTGGATTGGCCAATTCCCCTCGGCCTCTCACCGGAGGCTGGGGTGCTGTGCTCTTGCGGCCACTGTTTGGGAGATTTGGAAAGAGCGGAATATGCGTTGGAACTCCGGACGCACCTCTGAGGCGGTGCTGCTTGCGAGGAATGTCATCTCCACTGTCAGAACTTCTCTAACAATTTGACTGATTTGGTTCCACCTATATTGGGTTTTACATGTAATTGCAGAAAGCTATAGTGGTTAACTTTTCAATGGTCTCCCTACTGTAATTGGTCCTGCTGGTTGTGGTGGCCTTGTTTTTTGGGTTAGATAGATTCTGGGACCTGTCCCCCCCCCCCCCCTGTAATTTTTGTGCAGCTTACAGGAATATAAAGATTTATTACCTATCAAAAAAAAACAATATCCAGAAATAAAATGGATTGGATAAGGATATATCAATTTTCCTATCCATATTGACTTCATCTTTATCAAATATGGATATGGGGATATGATATGGATATGAATTAAGAAAATCATATCCTTAAAAATACGGGTACGAATTCGAATTGCATATTTATCGAATTCGAATAAAGATCAAATGAAGAGCGAACCTGAATACGTAACTAACAAATAGCTAATCTAAAGTTGAATGGAATAAAGAGTGGATCTAAATATAAATCTAATAAACATGGAATCTGAATACGGATCGAATAAAGACCGCATATAAATACGAATTAATTTTTTTTATCAAAGTTCGTAATGATTTTAAAATATGGCAATGAAATATAAATAAGTTACATCAGGATAAAAGGGAGCGTCGAGATGACTTGCATTCTTGATCGGAAGCAAAAAAGTGGACATGATTTCGTAATTTTTGTTCGTGCGTATCTCCAAACAATTGGAAGTCTATTAATATCATTAATATTATATAATATATAATACTAATATAATAACACATTGTTGTGACTTATATTAAATTAACTAATATATAAAATAATACTAAATGTTGTATTTGGATATCCGGATATTACCATATCTGTATCTTTATTTGAAAAAATTTTACAATTCATATCCATACTCGATCTGTATTCGATTAATATTCGTATACGGATATCCGTATTCGATTATACCCGTATCTGTACCAATACCTCTTCTTTCTTATTCGTTTACTATTATCAATGATGTGATTTTAGTTTTACTTTTTATTCATTTATTGGTGCAAACATAAGGATATTGCCTTTTTGACATATAACCTTATTTTAGCGTAAAGGGTGATGGTATTTATCTGTTGGCAATAAGGTTGGAGTTAGTTGGAGCAATCTCATGTCATCAAAGATTTGACGGATGGATAATCCTACTGTGAATTATATTTATATTTACATAGTTGTTTGATGTTCAGATGATTGATATGATAAACATGATGCGATATCATATTATTTGTGTTATATTTGATTATATTTATTATGTTTTGGATATTAATTTTTTTTATTTATTGATCGTTAAAAAATATTCTAACAAAAAATACATGTGATCCATACAACTAACTCTAACCCAAGAATGCAGGGTAGAATTGGGGTAATCCATAATCAAATAAGGGGTACATCCTGATTGGCAAGTTTACCGCGAGGAAAAGGGGAAATCAAACATTTGAAACCAAGAATATCCCTGCTATTCAGCTAAATTAACTGCTTGAGAGAGTTAATGATAAGGTTGAGCATGGGTCTGGACCCTATCCGAACTCGATAGGCTTGGCCCAAGCCAACAAAAAGATATTGGGTCATGGCCCATGCCCGGCCCAAGACCCCAAGATTTGCGTTGGGTCAGGTTGGGTTGGGCCTGGTCAGGCATTCATAAAATAGCTGGGCATCAGTCAAACCCGATCCAAATTTTTGGTGAGCCTGAAACCAACTCGCAAACTCTGCCCAAGTGAAATTTTTGGGTCGAGGTCAAGTCGGGATTTTTGGTTGGGGCTTTGGGCAGGCTCGGGTTGGCCTAACCCATTACTCTACCCCGATCAGCAACGTCGCTCCTAACCTACATGTACTCGTCGATATAAAGCCTAAATTCTCAATCGAACGTATGAAGTTCTCCCTCTGATGACCCTAGCAAATGATTGGAAAAAGATGGTACTTGCGAAAACCTAGCACATCACATGTAGATTCAACTAGTAATAGGACAAGTTATATATGTCACCCTAGGTTTCTACCGGTTGATCATAGATGGAGAACATCAAATTTAAAATGTAAGTTTGACTAAAGTTTGTAACAATCAAAACCCATGCAATCTCCAGAGAATTTAAATAATAGGAGTGCCTAGATCTATGGTCAAAAAGTGGATATGAGTTTCAGATTATGTATGATTAGGTCAAAGATCTAGAACATCGGTTTAATGACTTTGTATTTTGAAACAATCTAAATCACTCAAATAGTGAATAAGCATCACATGTAGTTTTTTATATATTTTTTTATTCATGGCATTGCATGTATGATGCAAGAAACAATATTTCGGGTATAAAGAGTTATGATTGTCATGTTTAATAAAGTCTTCTTTCTACAGGTAATTCATGGAGAATTAAACAAAAAAGAGAAGATGGTGCAAACATGTATTAAGGAGTATAATAGTTAATAGCATGTCTAAAGATGAAACTGATTGTTCATGTGTAAATTTTCAATGTTCAATATCTTCATGAGTATATTGCTTATATATGGTGATGTATATCTATACTCTTAATTTCTGATGATGTCGTAGAAGTAGTGGACCGTCATTGATTCGCCACTGATAAGTGATAACCATCTAAATGGATATGCCAATGTATCAACTTGTAGTATTCAATCTAGATGATTAATCAAATAATTTTTATTTTAATGTCTTTTATTAACTCGGTAAAGTAAACAAGGTCGATGATAGGAAGCAACGTGATACTCGATCCTAATCAGGCGTCCTCATTCAATTTCAGATCCACTTTAGGGTTTTTTTTAATTTCCCATGTATTTTTAGTTTTTTATGAGATTTTGTGATTTTTAACTATTTTTAAGTTTTGAGTTACATCTATGTTCTTAATTGCTTTTGAATTTTTGAATTTTGTTTTCCTTTTTTATTTGTGATTTTTTTATTTTAAATTTTGAAATTATTTATAAAAACAAAAAGATTGTATATATATGGGAAATGGAGATAATATATATAGGTGTGTGTGGTAAAACTATAATAAAATACTAGTAGAATACTTTGATATCTGAGATTTTTAATAGGACGATCCCTAGAACTTTATTAATTACCATCTAGACTCTATAGATATTGTAACTATAACCTAGCCCGACAAACATGCTGTGTCTTACATTACTAACCATGCTGTCAGTTTTAACTTTATTGGGGTCAACAACCTGGGTCAATCTTGAGTCAATTTAACTATAGTGGATCTTCCAACTCTCTCCCTCCTGATTTGACCTGAATTATGGGTCGGGGTCCTGCAACCCACTCATGGTTAGGGCTTGGGTTAGGACAATTGAGGTAAAAGCCAGTCCATCCAGCAAAAAATAGTATATGTATATATGTAGAAAGAGGGAGGGGTTGATCCTGTGAGAGTCCCAAGCTGTGGGAGCATGAGAGCAGTGAGTCCGAACCAAGGCCTTAAAATGTCGGATTTCGATTTCATTTTGGTAAGTTTGGAACGAGAAATTCGATGGAATTTCGATGAAATTTCGATAGAATTTCGATGAAATGACTGGAAATTGGGGAAGTTACTTGAAAATTGATTTTTTTAAAAAAAATAAAGATTTTCTTTAACTCGATAAATGAGATAGAAAGACATTTTTTCTAATAATGGAATATTAACATATGTTACATTAAATTTCCATCCAATCATCCTAATAATCAAAAAAATAATATGTTCCTCAGAAACAGAGGTACATAACCAGATTTGAAATCGTAATTAGAAGTCATCGGTTTCTCCTCTTGAACATGAAGAGAATGGTGACACGTACAATAATAGCAGAGAAGAACATAGGCCAAGAAAGAACAACTCTTCAATAATAATGGGTTGACACGTATGATAACTACTAGTAAAAACATATATATCAAAATAAAGGAAAATAAAAAATATAAAGATCTTCAGTTAAAACTTGAATTTAACTTTTAAATCTTGTGTCTAACTGATTTATTGGATTTAGATTTAAATTTAGAAACTACTAAAGAAATTTCTTTAAATTATATTAAGCAATCTAACAACTCAACACATTAGTGAATAAATAAGTGAAAATTCATAAATATATACAAATTTCGATGAAAGTAAAGGGTAGATTCCCTCATATTGTTGTTTCGCAGAAATGACATGTAACTTCAATGAATTTCGTTGACATTTTGTTAATATTTCATTGAAATCCTGGAAAAAATAAGGTAGTGTTTCATTTCATTGATCTAAAGAAATGGAAATTTCCGTGGAGTTTGGTTGAAATTTGAGGCCATGATCTGAACCATTAGATTCTTCTCATCACGCACTTGTTGATTGGAGGAGAGATATGAGCAAATCTAATGGTTCAGACTCATTGCTCTCACACTCCCACAGTCTGGGGTTCTCACAGGATCAGGCATATATATATATATATATATATATATATATATATATTAAAAATTAGATTGTCCCCGTCTCATTTTTCGGTGAATTTTTTATTTTTTTTCCAAAAATATACCATTTATTTTCATCACTATATCCCTCTAATATGTCATTCTAATTTCATCAGAAATAGAGATTCATATGCCCTCCATCTAGAAAAGGTCGGGTAATTGTAATGATCTTAGAATTGTTGTAATTGACTTGTTCTAGATGGAGGGTATAGGAGTCTCTATTTCTGAAGAAATTAGAATGGTATATTAGAGGATATAGTGATGAAAATACATGGTGGTATTTTCCAAAAAAATTGCCGAAATATGATGCGGGGACAGCCACATTAAACCCATGTGTGTGCACACGCGCGCACTAGATAAGACATGTATTAATATGATATACTTCAAGTTTTTCATACGTGATACTAATTTTACATTAAATTTAATACTTTACATGTCGAGTAACATACCAACTACTTATATTAGTTATATAAAGTATAAATGATGGTTATAAAATCATTTATGCTTATTAAATAACACTAAAAATCAATAGAAAAATAAAAGAGGCCCATGGGTCAACCCGTGGCAACCTTAGGAGGAGGTTTTAGAATCGTGGCCAGTTCGGCCCGACAGCATTATGCATGCCTCGTCCGCCTCCCCACCATCGACCTCATCGGCAACTTTGCTTCCTCCGCCTTCTCCTCCATCCAGCTTTTGGGCGATATCGGAACAAGCATGTTGTTCCGCCCCTCTTATTGTTCAACATGCGATGACGAAACTCTGGTTTACCAAGGTGCAAGATGTCGACGATGTTATTCGATTGTTGTCGATGAAAGATGCAGTACTCCTCTATCCTCGTGGTTGTACCTCAAGGGAAGGTGGGCTCGTGGTTTGACCCTATGCCCGAAAGTAAAGTGAAGAAGAATAGTAGATGTAGGTGTTGTATTCAAAACTATGTAATTAGATTTTAACTTGGTAAACCTATGCAATTACATTGTATCAACTGATTGATTTTAATTGAGAAATCAAATGATTTCGGGGGGAAGTTGGGAATTCTCCAAAAAGGAGAGTTTGGGTGGAGTTTTAGTACCACATCTAGTTCTAAAATTTTAGCGGACTTGTATAGTTCATACCACAAGCTTTTGTAGCAATAGTAGAGATGACTAATGGAGGACCACATTCATGCCGCTCCACTCCACTCCTTCTTGAGCTGGGGCTTGGGCTTGGGCCTGGGCCCATGCTCAGGCTCGGCCTCAAGCTCAGGAGTACCAACTCAGATCTCTGATCTCGATATTTTTACTACGAATTTCATTTATAGGTCGAATAAATTGATCATGCGGAGTAATTATGATTAGATCGCTACGGAAATTCGACTTGACCCAATGGCTCGAACTTAGCCGTTCGTTTCAGAATCCGAAGAGGGGTCCGTTGAATTGCATTCTCGAAAACAGAAAGATCTTCTTAAACCCATCTCCAGACCATGGATGAAGCCAGAAATTTCTACTTGGGGGGCCAAGTTATTGAGACTATATATAATGAGAAAAATGAGGTTATCCCAAGGGAGCTGCCAACAAGCTGCACCCGTCTCATTTTTCTTCATAATTTTTTATTTTTTTTGAAAAATTCTGCCAGATAATTTCAATATTATATCATTAATATGTCATTCCAATTTCGTCGGAAATAGAGCCCCATATGCCTTCCATCCAGAACATGTCGATTACATCAATTCTAAGACCGTTAAAATTATTTGTTCTAGATGGAGGGCTTATGAGTTTCTTTTTTTAAGGAAATTGGATTGACATATTAGAGGGATATAGTGATGAAAATATACGGTAGAATTTTTCAAAAATAAAAAAATTAGAGAAAAAATGGGACAGGGGCACTAGGGGCAGCCCCATTTTTCTCACATAAAATTTATCTTTATTACTATTTCTCATTGTAATTATTAAAATGTGTTTACAAGTATATTTCATAAAGATACTATTGTAAAATTATAGTTTCGCATAAATATCCCAACAAATATTGTATTGACAAAAAGATCGCTAAAAAATTCTTCAAATCAAAATACACTTTCCTTAACATGATGTTAAGTTATACTATTAGAACTAATATTTTTAAAAAGTAATATTATATCGCTCCTAATGTAGGAATGTAAAGAAGATATATATGTGCTAATTTCGTATAAAATAGCATGTTAGGGGTGCATATGGATCGGATTGGATCAAATTTTAGCTTAATCCGTGTCCAATACAACCTCAACGGATTTAAACTTTTTCCAATCCAACCCAATCCACCAAATA
Source organism: Ottelia alismoides (assembly GCA_037367405.1). Taxonomy (NCBI): domain Eukaryota; kingdom Viridiplantae; phylum Streptophyta; class Magnoliopsida; order Alismatales; family Hydrocharitaceae; genus Ottelia; species Ottelia alismoides. Next base: position 47,888 of record JAZKJV010006308.1, on the reverse strand, counting down.
TTTGAATCTAGACCAATCGAATCCATCGGATTACGGATTGGTTCGGATCTTTTATATTTATCTATTCCATCTCAATTGTTTGCCCCAATGTTTGTACTTTATCGCACACTAGTGGCTCAAAAAAGATCATTTCACGACGAAATAATACATGCCATTAACAATTTAAAAAGAGACATTTTGATGATAAATTAAAAAATATCAATATGTAGTTATTTTGTTGTTGGGATTATGTGTAACATGAAGTAACGTAAAACTTACACATGTTGATAGTTAGATTATTACATTCATGTCATATTATTATTTTTTATTGGAAGGTGAGAGGGATTATGGATGCAGACAAACGGATACTGATATGGATATAGGTGTTCACATATCCTTAAGGGTGTTCAAATTATCCAGGTCAAACTGGTACCCGATCCGACTTGACTATTTCGACCGTAAGTTCACAGATACCCGCAAAAGATATTCGGGCCAGGTACCCATGAGAGGTTGACCCACTTGACCCATTGGAAAAATCCAGTCATTTATCGGGTACCCGGTTGGAAAAACCCAACGGGAATATCTGTGAGGTTGTGACGTGTACACTCACGTTATGTGCCCCAGCCCTATGGGGATGGTCATGTAGCACAACACCATGCCTACGCATAGTACGGTGGCCCGTTCCACCTCATGGCCGGTGCCGGCTTGGCGGATCACCCTGAGGGCTATGCCAATGAAGGCGAGGGAAACGACGGCATCGAAGGTGGAAGTTAGGAGGAGGGGCTTCAGGACGAAGCGGTCCACGAGGGAGATGATGATGAAGATGAAGTTGGTCTTGGTGAAGCCGACGGCGACCATAGCGAGGAGGAGCTTGTCCTTGGAATGGATACCCACTTTCTTGAAGATCGAATGAATGTAGAGGACAACAACCTCGATGTCGGTGAGGTCGTGGAGGAAGTGGAGGCTGAGGGCCACGATGATGATGCGATGAACTGTTAGGGTGGGGCGGAGAAAAAGCTCGCTCCACAACCCCTCGCCCCCTTGGAGAGTGGCAGAACTCGACAAAATCATACTCGTAGTCTTTGAGGATGCCTATGCTAGACTTGATCTGCGACAGCTTCGTCTTTGCTGTTCGAGTCCGAGACCTTCAAAATTAGATAACGAGACTGCATGCGGATTATTTGCTAATTAATATATATTATCAAAAAGGTATACAATGCATATAGATACAAATGGACAAATATATATTCGGATTAAAAGGTCTAATACATAAAATTATCTACATGGCTTCTTTGAGATAGTTATGATCTTGGAAAAAATAACAACAGATATGAAGGTATTTTTATATATGATTTCATATTTTTACTATGCTCTATTATGGTTCATTTGATGTGTAATTTGCCATGTTTGTTGTATTGACCCACGGGTACTCGTGGATACTTGTTATCCATTCAAATTATTCAGGTACCTGTTGGAATCGGGTAACTGTTGAAATGGGTTGGATTGACCCGTTGACCCGATAATGATGGGTCGGGGCGAGTCATGATTAAATGGGTTGAGTACCCGTCCTATGAACACCCTTCATATCCTTATCTATTTTTAAAGACGAATGTGATGCATATAAAAATATTGACGTATGAAAAATATATTGCCATATCCGTAAGAAAATAGATATCGATATAAAATGGATATCGATCACATATGAATAATATTATAAATGCTCTATATATTAGCTTAAATATACATGTATTGGATGGAACGCAAATGATATAAACATTCTAAATATGTGTAAATCCTAAAAATTATACCAAATATGACAAAAGAATGTACATAATTATGTTATATAAAGTTAAAAATAAATGTACAAGTCTATTTATATATAAAATGGATATCCAATACAAATATAGATTTTTGTCGATATATATATGATATCGGTATATGTATCCATTTGGAAACAGTTGTGGATACGGATGTGAAAATTTATATGATATGGATACAATGACGGATCATATACGGATATATCCATATCTATACAACTTGTAAATGGGAGATGGGAGACCATTATGTACAGCTTATTATTATTTATAGTTAATTATTTTATATATAAATCATATTCTATTATAATAATATAATATATGTAAGAATTATTTGGGAGACGGGGGGGCAAGCCCCCTCCCGTCCTCCCTTGTCTCCGTCCTACTCCAGACACCCTTTTCTTCATATGCACGAAAACTTCTCTCTCTACCTATGTTTTTCCACCAAAGCGACACTCTTCTCTTCTCGCAGCTACAGTTCTCTAAGATACTTTCGAGGACGATCTTGTCGGTGCATGCAGACGGCAATCGTATGCCATCGTATCTTGGGAGCGGATCGTCGGTACCTTTCGCATCGGTACTGTGGGTGTGATATTCTCTCTAAGTATAGTCTATTACATGGGTGTTTCAATAATCTCTAATCTAATCCGTTTATTGTCTCGTTTGTTGCGATTGGTTTGCTCTTTTGCCTTTGACAGATTTTACCCTAATATGTTGTATCAATGCTTTAATCGGTTCATGTTTACATTCTATAATTGGACCATGAATCAGAAACGTATGATTATCTTTTTGTTAATCTGTGATGCTTTGATAATGATTCATGTTGATCCCGATAATTACTCTTTAGTGTGCCTTGATGATCTTGTTAACAACAGGAGGTTCCTTTGCGTGGTGAGAGATAGGAAAAGTAGCTCCGGTAGGGGCAGCCGGAGACGAGAAGATGCAAGAGAGGAGAAGGGGGGATGATAGGGAAAATGGTGAGGCGTTGGATGTTAAAGTTTGAGCGCTCTATTCCAAATAAATGAAGGAAGACATTATAGGGTTGAGCATGGGGATCATGTGGCCCGGAACCATGAAGGAAGACATTATAGGGTTGAGCATGGGGATCATGTGGCCCGGAACCATGAGGGGGAAGAAGACGACGTGCAAGTACTTCTGAGAACCCATTGGAAAGCTCCTGCTCTCTGCTCTCGAAACAGTAAGGCCCTGTTTGGTTGGAGAATAGGCCATGTAATAAGGGGTCAATTCTCCTCCCGACACGGTTCCCAGTGGTACGACTATTCCTCATTATTCCATATTATTTCACTGTTATTCTTATCTTTATCACACATTACCTACCTTTACTTCACCTTATTCTCCTTATTCTTATCCTTCAGCCGAACGGAGAATAAATTTTTATTCCCCTTATTCTCTATCCTTATTCCTGCTTATTCTCCTACCGAACGGGCCCTAAGGCACCTGCATTTAAGGATAAGGTGACGTGGTAAGGATCTAAGCCATGGAGCTCCTGCAATGCAACCCAAGGATCTAAGGAATAATGCACTGTCGGTGGGTGCGGTGGAGGACATAGACCATTCATATACCACATCCTTGATCTCCGGTCGAGGTATCCGTCCTGGAACGAAATTCTTCACCATGCAGGGGATCAGCTCGATGGATTTGAGCATCATTAATCCCAACATCTAGAGATTTGACCGCCCCAGTCCGATCAAATCCTCCTGAGTCGAGCTCCTTCACCGGAGATCTGAGATCTTCTGCCCATGACGAATCAAAACCTGGATCTTGGATGATTCGGTCAACACCGAATAATCGTCGAGTCGTATCATCTAAAAGCAGAGCACTGTGCTTGAAGGAGACACATCTGGATACAAAGAGCCATCACAACCAAGGTTCGAAAAACCGAACCGAACCGGCTGGTTGAAACGGTTAAACCAAGAACCGGAGGAAAAACAGTCCAACCATCCGGTTTTTATTCAGAAAATAAAAATCAGTCAAGACCAGTCAAAACCCGATTGGACCGTTTAAATTCGGTTTAACCAATTGAACCGAAGCGCTTGTTCAACCATCTATTTTTTTTGACAAAATAATTTTCAATAAATTAACAAAATACAAACTTTTCAGAAATATTCATAATCTAGTCTCATTCTAACCCATAGTATAGTACTCTTTAATCTCTTCTCCTTCACATATGTCAATGATTCATTATTGCTTGTCCCTTCCTGCCATATGAGCATTGCATCTCTCTTCCTACATTGTGTATGAGGTTGTCCACTTATAATAATAATAAGCGAAGAAGACAATGTAATAATCATACTATGAGAAGCAATAAATTAACGACATTGATCGTTAATTAGAGTTTAATTACTTTTAAAATTATTAATTTTTACATCACATATATGTATTTATATAAATTTTATGAAATGTGATTATTATGCCCTTTCGAGTTTTTTTAAGAACATTTATACCCCTAACTTTCAAGCAGTATCATTTGTGCTCCATTATTTTCTTAAAAATTTTACAATATCATCCTTATGTTGGTATAAAATGGGAGCAAAGTGTACTAATAAAATATCACTGGTATTGATTTTGTAGAAATATAGAGACACGTGCAATTGTATTTAAAATAGGAGTATAAGTATTATTGGAAAAACTTGGAAGGACAAGAGTAAACAAATCCTCGAAAGATATGATGTAGCATTTTTCGTATATATTTGTATAATATACCGGTTTAACTCGGTTCGACCTGGTTGAACCGTACAAACCAAACCAACAATACAACGATTCGGTCTTTTCTGATTTTTTTGAACTGCTGACGCCATCGCCAGTTCGACCGGTCAGTTCCAATGGTCCGACCATAAAAATCAAAAACCGATACATGTCCGGTTTGATGTCCGGTTCGGTTTTTAAAACCTTGATCACAACAACCTTCTGGATACCCATAGCGTGATCATCGAGAGTCCCACGAGCTCAAGTTAGGTATGACCATTGGGTTTGACCAGCCCAAGAGCCATCACAACACTTAGGGCATGTTCGTTTGGAGAATAGACCCTGGAATAAGGGGCATATTCTCCATCCGACACGGTTTCCAATGGTACGTTTATTCCTCCTCATTCCATCTTATTTCACTCTTACTCCTATCTTTATCATACCTTACGTACCTTTATTTCATCTTATTCTCCTTATTCCTATCCTCCAATCGAACAAATAATAGACCCTTATTCTCCTTATTCCCAATCCTTATTCCTGCTTATTCCCGAACCGAACAGGCCCTTAAGTGGTGGGGGACATTTTGAGTGATTACCAACATATCCAATTGAGCTCAAGTTATATTATTCCTTAAATCATTGGGTTTGACCAGCCCACGAGGCTGATCCAAAACCAAGTCAACTTATATTGATCTGAGCTAGGCCCGAAAATTTAGACCATTAAATAATCGATTAGGATTGGACCGACCTTGGGCCAAAGCAATTTACCACTGGCCGAACCTTATAAAGATCCAATAAGATGTCTCGTATATTAATCGATGATCCAAATTATTATTATTATGCGTTCATGTATATCCCTATCAAGCTTTACTGTCTACATCATGGAAGGAAATATCGCGGTATATCGGCGATATATCGTCGATATATCGATATCGACATGGGACTGATATGGACACCGATATGACGATATATCCCGATTTTCAGGTATTTTATTCACAAAGGCTCGTCAATATGGGCGATATTTCAGCCATATATCATCGATATATCATCGAAATATCGTATCGATACGATATCGAAACGATATCGAAACGGCCTTCCATGATCTACATACACGGATTGTTCACATCTTTTTGACAAGCTCGTGGCTGAGCATTTCTAATTATCTCCATCGTAAGATCGCTTTGCTTACTAAATGATGAGTATCCAATTATCCTACTATCTGCCTCGGGTCTGATTATCCTATTATCCGATGGGTGCAATCAATCAACCAAACTTGTGTCAGTCTGTGTGCGCGCGTGCATGCGTGTGCGCTCACGTGTTTGTGAAATACATATGCTTATTACTTTTCAGAAAATAAATTCATATGCTAACATATTAACGTACAAATTTACAAATCTACCTCTTGATTACATAAAATACTCTTTTTATTTTATCAGTTTATATATATATATAGGAGAAACTTCAAATGAGACGGGGTCTCACCATATATATGGTGAGCCACCCTCAATTTAGGCATCTTTCCAATATATTTTAAAATTTCTTATTTTATACATATAACAATAATTATTAACACAACATGTGTAGTGAAAAAAATAAAAATATTATTATATTGGATGGAAACGCTAATTTAAATTTGGATGCTATGTTTTACAAAATTAATTTTTTTACAATGTGCAGTTCGTACTTTACAAAACTGTTACAGAGTTTTTACTAAATTCACAATGGCCTTTACAATTTCAGAAAAGCCCCCACCTCATTTGAAAGGTCCCCTATATATATATATATATATATATATATATATATATATATATATATATATATATATATTCATTTGGATCAAGCTATTAAACTAATAAAAGAAATGGAGTATTTTTTACATAAAATTTGATTCAATTCAAATATAATTCTCCAATATATCAAATCATTTTATAAAGATGGGCAACAAGTTGCGTCGCCAATCTCTTTTGATTAAACTTCTTCGACATTTTTTTTTTCACCCAACCAATATTATCACATTTAAAAGAATGAGCACGTTATCATCCAATTAAGCCAATTTATTACATTAAATTGATGTTATTGTTAATCAATTTCCATTATTACCCTTCGAATGGTATTAGACTATTACTCCAACTCCACGCATAAATAGCCATGCATATTACCAAAAGGACTGGAAATATGAATCATTGGGACAATTGAACATAATTGAAGATGTATCCATATTTAAAAATTGAACTAAAGTTAGGGATAACAAATCTGCCAAAACTAGTTTTATATTATTTAAAGTTTTAACCTTTCCCAGAGCTGGAATTGCAGCAATTCAACACTTGTTTTCCTTCAGTTTTCTAAATCCTTTTGGTTTACTTGAAAGAAAGATTTTAAATCTTGATTTTGATTTCGTTTTGAGATGGCGAAAAAACAAAATAATTTCAAATTTTCATTAATTTCGACCAAAATCTGTCTAGATTTGTAAAAAAAAAGGTCCATATCAAAATTTCAATTTCAATGGAATGTCCAAATCAAAATTTCAGCGAAATTTCGTGAAAGTACGGGGGCAAGTACAACACGGGTCTGGTGGAGGGACCCAACAGCTACTTTTCCAAAATGATGGCTATGGAAAATGACAAGAAGAACCTTGCCCCCCAAGTAAGCTTAACCCGTCCAAGAAATAAAGGATTTTTTACGATTAAGTCCTTAGATTTTGCAATGTTAGTTATATCTCTCCCTTTTATGCAATATCAGTTATATCTCTCCTTTTTATGTAATATCAGTCATATCCTTACCTTCTTGCATCGTTACCACTTGTATCAGTCCCTCCATGGATCCCTTTCACCCCCGACCCAAATCAACCCCCATCCCCTCGGCCAAACCACCTCCACACAGCTCCTCCCTCGATCACCATGCCATCGCTAGCACCTCCTCCTAACCCCGCCTTTGATCCCCTCCCCAACATTTCTTCTCCCCTTTCTTTGTGCTCTCTTCTTCTCCAACCTGGAGACAAGAAGCCCAACACAGGCCCACTCTCATGCACACACATGTGCACACCTGAAATGTATCTTGTACAACCGCCTCCGTCCCACGCTTCAGGCCGTAGGTGTGATCTCTTTCGCCAGCCCATGCTTGTGTGTAGTGACCTACTCCCTCTTCAAAGGTAGTTGAGCATCTCTACGTAGGCTATGCCCTCCTTTGCAAGCCTTTCGAGGCAACAATCCACTCGACAAATGAGCTCTGATCACCATTCCACCACCAGCACCTCCGCCGACCGCTACAAGAGAGGCATAAATGCTTTAGAAAAAGACCTTAATCAGAAATCTAGATTTGAGTAAGTCATGATTTGGTTTACCGATTGACATCTAAACCAATGAAAGGACACAAGTGATAACGGTGCAAGAAAGTGGGGGCACATTTATACTGTAAGAGAGAGAGAAAGAGGTATAACTAATATTGCAAAATCTAAGGATGTAATTGCAAAAAAAAACAAAAAAAAAGTAAACAAACACCAGGTAGGATGAACTAGTAAGTATTAAATCGCCATAATATGTCGCCAAATACTTTGCTCTTCCGGCTCGTGTAAGAGCCAGAGATCTGCAGGTTGATTCCGCCATCGAAGTCTCTCCTCTTCTTCCCTTTCCCAACTCAGAGGCATTCCTCATCGTTGTTTCGCGTCATCAACTGCTATGAAGGTACCCAAGTTCAGTGTTTCCTTTGCAGCAATGCTTCATCAAATTCATCCATATCGATGCTCCCAAATGTTTTCACTTTAGATAGATATAGATCGTATTCTATGCAGCCTTGATCATTTTACTTTGTAGCCATAAGATTTTTGCGTAGGTCCTATCAGATTAAAAGTCTTCTCTCTTTTTTCCTTCAAAATAATCCGCAGTAATAAATTGGGGTCGAGATGAAATAAAAAATGAAAGAAACTATGCAAAAATCAACTCGTTTGTTTCTTTGATAAATAAAAAGAATTCAAGCTATCAGAAAATAAAGAGGGTAAGAGACCATGATATTTCTTTTATCCGTAGTCTTCCTAATTCAGCTATTAATTATTTTTCTTTTTATTCAACAATTATTCTTTCTGCTTTATTTAAATAAAATAAAATCATGGTTCATCTTCCATTCACACTGTCCATTTCATGATATTAACTACAACTCATGTTCCAGGGGTTTACTTTTACGTCCCTCTTGGATGTTGCAGTATTAGATATATCTCTTTATTTTTGGAATATCATCTATGCCCTTGACTTTTTACAATTTGATCAATTGTGCCCTTCGGATTAGGTATCGTCCATTCGTGTCCCAAATGAAAGTTACCTTTTGGATAGTGGGTTGAAGGGTAATAAGAAATAAATGTGTATAGTAGATATGTCTATTTTAAACATGTTCTTCGATTTCCTCGTCTTCTGGCCCCATCCCCTTCCAGTCCTGTCCCTCTCCAACCCATTTCTTCTTACTATCATTGAACCACCACCTCATGTTGTTCCTCTCCATTTCATATCTATCTCCTCTGCGACCTCCTTTCATCTTCAACCAAATCGTAACAGTAGTAATTAATGTCTAACTTGGCTTCTCCATTCCTTTTTCGTATTTTTTCTTGAGTTTTTTAAATAAACATCAAAGGTTTTTATCATTGAGTAACAATATTTTGTCATTCAAATTTCGTTTCAACAAGAGGCTTATCCCCTCTATTAAGACTATCAAATTTTAACATTGTTGATAGAAAAGATTTGCGGCCTCCTTCACAACCGATGAGTCCCTTCCACACCCGACCCCCGCCTGCCCCTCCTAAAAACCCTAAACGAAATCCTGTCGCCCCCCACCCGCTCCTCCCCCTCCCTCAGGCCCAGCGGTGCCCTCGCCGTCTACCCCTACCCCTGCCCTCCCTTCGATCCCTCCTCGCCTCTCGTGGAGAGATGTCTGTGGAACCATTGAAGCCCTTTCCGCCCGTCGGATATCCTACATTGCGCCCGCGCTTATAGACGGCCAGGAGGTCACCCTTATCTCGGAAGAAGACATCGCTTCCATGGATGCATGTTGGGCCAACACATTGGTCTTCTATGTCCTTGGCAACCGTGTTGTTGTATCTCTATCAATGAGGCTAAATCAATTCCTGAATACATCCCACTTGTGCTATGTTCCGGAAGCTGCTACCTCATCATAGTCGAGCTTGAATGGCATCCACGACGTTGCTCCAATTGCATCACATTTGACCACAGTACGGCTTCGTGCCCCTGTCTCAGACCCCTGGCTCATTTCAAACAGCCTCCATGGGTGGTCCTGCGACTACCGAGCCCCCCTCCACGAAATCCCATTCTACGGAGGCCCCGCCGAGTTATGCAGAGACTTATGCTGCTTTCGCAGAGACTTCTACTGTGACTGTAGATGCATCTTCTACAGAAACTCCTCTTGTAGTGTCCTCTCCTTTATCTGAGGCTGCACCTTCTATGGATACTCCCCTTGCATCTATTCCTTGCACGGACTCATCAAATGTGGACGTTGCAAACCCAACGACTTACGCTGGGCAGTCTTCTCTTCCTAAATCTCTCTCGACTTCTCTCTCTGGTTCAAGAGGAGGCGGGGTCGGTAATGGGCAAAGTAAGCCATCCAAGAAATCGAGCACACAGGCCCCCTTTTACATGGGATCCAGGCCTGCCCTTCATGAGCAAATTGCAAACCCGCACAGAACTAACACAACTAACGCTAGGGGCTCCAACTCAAACCAGTTGGACCATAATGTGCCAGATACAGCTGCCTCATGTGAAACAGGGGAGCCCTCTGGGCACGTTAACCTGTCGCCTGAAATCTCTGTGATCAATCCTGAATGGGCGACTGCCTCTAACAGTAAGAGAAAGAAGAGTAAAGGCCAATCTGTAAAGAAAAATGCCCTAGGAGGGTCTGCCGCTCACCAACATTCTCATTAATGTATATTGCCTCTTGTAATGTCAGGGGTTTGAATAAACCCAGAAAACTAAAGACGATAATCCGTGAGATGTTTAAGGGAAACTTGGAAATCATTGGCCTAGTTGAAACAAAAATTAGGCCTTGCTCGATAAACAAATTTACAATGACTATTCCGAATGGGTGGAGCTACTACCACAACTCTACCCGCATGAGCGGATATGGATCTTATGGAAGGAAGATGCTTGGGTATGTGTTCCAGTAATGACTAAGGAGTCAATTGTTACCCTCGAATGTGAGAATAAAGGAGGCCTTCGCATTCAACTCTCAGGTGGCATACGGACTCAATGACCCCTCCGGAAGGATGGCTTTGTGGTCCGACATCGAAGACATTTCCTGTACCTCTTCCTTGCCATGGTTACTCATGGGGGACTTCAATACCGTGAGATTTTCTTTTGAGAAGGCCGGGGGGAGAACCCCTCTAACTCGATCAACTGAGAATTTTACCAGTTGTATTGATAGGGCATGCCTCGTCGAACTGCATTCCATGGGCAATCCTCTCTCTGGGTCAAACTCCTCTGTGGGACATACGAGGATATCTATTAGATTGGATCGGGTCCTTTGCAACTCAGAATGACTTGAACTCTTTCCTATGGTTAAGCTCTCCTACTCCCCCTTGGCAATGATCGACCACCTTCTCCTGACAGTCCAACTAATGAGAGGAACTCACCGAACAAAACCTTTTAGATTCCTTAACTACTAGTGTGGTAAGGATGGCTACCTAGAGTTGATTGAAAATGCCTGGACAAAAGAGGTACGGGGGAATTTCCTATTTGTTCTGGTAACGAGGCTCGGGAAAGCTAAAACGGTCCTCAAGGCTTGGGCGAGGAGAGCTGCGGATACTGACTCGGACCTCAAGGTCGGTAACTCATTTCTGGAAGCTATAACACTTGCTATGGGAGAATCACCTCTCAACCCTTACTTAGATCAGCCTTAGGCAAATGTTAAGCTGCACATCAACACACTGGAAGATGAAAAAGAAGACACCTGGAGGCAATTGAGTAGGGTCTCTTGGTTGAAGCTTGGGGACAGATCAACGAAGTTCTTTTACATGGCGGCAAAAATTAGGGAATCTCGAAATCATATCCCCTACTTGCTCGCTCCAGACGGAACATGTATAGACAACCCCTTGAACATTGCCTCCCGGGCGGTTGGGTTCTTCGAGGAATTACTCTCCACTCCACACATTCTTGGAAGAATGCCCTAGGAAGCCCCGACTCCAAAGAAATTCCTCTCATTTGTGGCCAAAGAATGGATGGAAAGACCATTCAATGAAGATGAAATATGGCGTGCCCTCAGAGCCATTCCTGCTTCCAAATCTCCAGCCCCAACGGGTTCAACTCTAAATTCTTTAAGGTGCATTGGAACATTATCAAAGGCGATCGGATGGTTGCAATGGCGTTTCTTCACGCCGGGGTCAGTATGGTTAGACAAGTCAACCATACCTTCATCACTCTGGTCCTGAAAGTGAAATCCCCATCCTCTTTAAGTGACTTTAGACCTATCTCTTGTTGCAACGTCATTTACAAAATTTTCTCCAAGATGCACGCCAACAAGCTTGTGAAGGTCTTGTTGCATCTCATTTCCCTAAACCAGATGGCCTTTGTCAAGGGCAGGAGGATTGGGGACTACATCCACTTAGCCCAGGAGTTAGTGTGTGGTTTTGACCATAATTCTAAGCTAAAGCGTGCTTGTATAAAGATCGACTTATCAAAAGCCTTTGATTCTGTGAACCACAGCTTCATTCGTCACCGCCTGACTTGACTGCCATGGGTTTTTGTGAGACTTGGACAAACTGGATACGCAATTGTATATCTACAACCTCATACTTTGTCTTGGTCAATGGGGTACCCTTCGGCATGTTCAACGGTTCCAGGGGCCTCCGGCAGGGTGACCCCTTGAGCCCTCTCCTCTTCACTATCGCATGGAAGCGCTCACTGGGATGGTCGATATGGAGGTAGGAAGAAGGACACTCCAACCCTTGGGAAGGGGCTCCAAGGTGGCGCCAACGCATCTCATTTATGCTGACGACTTGCTGTTCTTTTGTCGCTGCTCTCTTAAGTCTCTGAGAACTATCTAAAAGATATTGGATAACTTTCACGATGCCTCAGGCCTTAAGATGAATGCGAAGAAGAGTCGCATATTCTGTTCAAAAAAAAAGCTCAGGGGGACTTTGCCTTCAACCTGGCTGCTAGTCTCTTGGGGCAAACTCTGCCCACTACCTATCTGGGTTTACCGCTGGCACACTCACATGGGGGCTGCAAAGCTGTTTGCACCCTTGAGGATAAAATCAGGGAACAAATTACTGGAAGGAAATCTAAGATCCTTTCTATGGCGAGCCGCATGCAACTTCTAAATTCTGTTATTAATGGCATTCTGCTTTATTGGGCAGATAGCATCGTTATTCTTAACGCTGCAATTACGTGCATTTCATCTATGTGTGTGAACTTCCTTTGGGGCTACAAGAGACATGAAATTGTATCGAACAAGAAATGCCTTCCCAAAGAGGGAAGGGGGAATGGGGCTTCGTTCTCTCAGGGATCTTACCAAGGCGGTGATCGTTACATGTACTTGGAGGCCGCTCACTTCTGATCAATCCCTCTGGGCTTCCTTCATGAGGAGCAAGTATCTCCACTAACTTCTGGGACGCCCCAATGAAGACAGATGCTTCTCCCATTTGGAGGAGGATGTTGTGCCTTCGGAGTCAAATGCAAACAGTCATTGTTGGGTCTGCACTGCCGTTCTCTTGGTTTCGTGGGACTGGGGGCTTTTCCTTCTACTCTGCCTTCGACTTGGTCAGACATAAGGCCCCGGTTGTGACCTGGTGGAGGGATGTCTGGTGTAGCAAAGCAGCTCCCAAGCAAACATGTTGCCTCTATAGAGTTGATCGCGGCAAGCTCCCTACCCGAGATCGTTTGATTAGATGGAACATAACTAATACCGTGGCTGCCTCCTCTGTGATGGCCCTATGGAATCAGTTGGCCACATTTTCTGGGAACGTCCTTGTGCCTCAAAGGTCTGGACTGGAGTATGTATCTCGATCCAGCTCCACTGAACGCGGATAGAACTGCATCTAACGGACTCGCTTCGATGGCTGAAGCTTATACAGAGGAACAACTCTGCATCCAGAACGAAATTGAGGGTCGCGCTTGCGGCGACTGTTTGGATCCTTTGGATAGAAGAAACCATAGATGGAAGAGCTCGACTGCCTTTTCTGCTGATCGAATCACCAGCCTCGTATCTTGGGACGTTGCGAGTCTGACTACATAGGCTGTTGGTGGAAGCGTTACAGCTTGTTTTTATCCTTTATTTTTGCTGAATTCCTTTACACTCATAAGGCATTCCGCTTGCCTTGTGAACATATATGAAACTGATTGTAACGGCTTCTGGCCCTCCTCTTATTTTTGTGCAAATACAAAAAAATACTTTTACCTTTCAAAAAAATTTAAAAATGACAGAATTATTGAAATCAACCATTTCTAGATGAATATTTAGCAGTATATAGATAAAATATTGCCTTGAACTATCAAAATCATTCCATGTATTTTAAGAAAATCCCGCATACAAAAATACAAAAATATTTGAGGAGCCAAGTTAGCTCCTCAAAGCCATACACATCTTAACCATAAGTTTATCAAGCCGGTGAGAAGTTGGAAATTCTTCACTGTTACAAGAAAGAGGACACCGACAATATGGGACCGCTACATTACCAAAAGGACCGCTTTAAATAAGATAGGGAAGAATCTAGCCCCACAATAAGATTTGGATCCACGAATAATGGCGTAATCTCAAAAATACAAGGTCACTAGACACCATGCTCTTCCTGCTCCCATAAGAACGAGAGATCTGCAAACTCTTTTCTCCTCCAACTCATGGCTTTACCCAACATCTTTGCCTGCTTGATCAAAAAGTTTCGCTAAGGTATTATTATCAAGATTTATGCTCTAACCGGTTTTTGCCATCCCCGGACCTTGATTAAGTCGCATGTGCTCCTTCTGGTTGGTGATCCTATATGTAACTTTTCAATTTTTGTAACTCTTTGATTTTAATCTGGTAGTCCTTAAACTTGACGTTACCTTGTATAATCCTTTCTACACTTCAATACAACGGTTAATCTTACCCAGAAAAAAATTATAGTTGATGCAGATTCATTGTCATAGTAGTTTTTTTATCAAGCTGGAAAATTTTGCGTTGCCCTTTTCTCTGTTGAGCAAATTATGTGGAGGACGATGATGAAAGGCAATAAAGCTGACCTGTTCGCTCGCCGGACGTATTGGCTTAGCATCGCCATGCCGAATGCCTGCTCATGATTTCTGAGATCTCCACTGTTTTTGTTTATTTTTTTTTCAGCCTCTCCTTTTTTCCAACTCTTCAACTTGAATGGAACGCCCACTCCCAATTATCAACAGATCTGCATGGTAGGCAAGAAAAGAATTAAAGTTTCACTGGGAGAATAGGGAGATGTTTTATTAAAGAAAATAATTGAACCTGACATTTTCCTGAGAAACACGGTCCGTAAAATAATAATTCAAATAACAAATCCTTAAATAGTATATCAGTTCACAAACATAGCAAAGTCATTTATCTGTTCATTCCCGTTTGATTTCTGAAGCAAAGTGCCTATCTGCAAAGCAAAATAAGACAAATCATGAGCAATCAATTCTATCTATTACATCTGTTAAAACTTAGAAGGCGTCAGCGGCTGGAGCTTAACATTAACTTTCCGCACTTTGATTCCGTTTTTGTCCTTAGCCTCCGCATCTTTCCACTTGTTGCCCTTCTACTTTGTAGAAAGCCCGTCCGCCTCCTCTCTTCCCAGCGCCAACTCCCATCCAAGTCTACCTGCGGCATCGCCACCCTTGCCGCTCCGCTTCCGCACCACCGCACAACTTCGCCGTCCTACGCTCCTCCTCCCTACTCGAAGCGCGCAGCCGACGCATCTCCCCTCGATCGCCGCCTTCGTCCGCCTCTACCGCGACATGTGGTGGAATGCAGCCACACGGCCTCCGTCGCGTCCCCTTTCCTGCAGTTTCACGGGGATACTGTGTTCCACCCCTCCACGTCCCGGCGCACACCCTCCCGCCGCAGCTGCAATGGGGAGCCAGCAGACTCTACAGTACCCATTTGAGCTGCTCCATCTTGATCGAGCGGTTCACACGATTTTGCACAGTACGGACCCACAAAAAGTGCAAAATCGCGTAACCACTCCATTAAGATCGAGCGGCTCAAATGGGTACTGCTGTTGGGCTTCCCATTGCAGCAGTTCCCCCGCCACATCACCTCGAAGACCCCTGCCATCGAATCCAGCTCCCCGCACCGTTAAAGCACGTCACTGATCGTGCCGTGGATCTTCAAATCGAGGGAGATCCTGGTTTCCCCAATCTCGCGCTCTGCGTTGGTCATGTTTCCTATTTTTCATGTGCTGAAATTCTGAATTTTTTTTGTGGAATTGCAAAGATCTGGAGATGTATCTGAAGTAGAAACATGCAGTTTTCTTTGGATATTTGACATGGGTACTCAAAAAAATGATTCATAAAATGACATTTGAGAACTGCTATATTGGGTCAGATTTGCTGTTTAAAAGATTTATAAAAAGAAGAATTCAGAATTTTAATATGTATTTGGTTATTTGAGTTAGACAAACTCTACTCTGTGGTTGGATCCGTTTATTATTCTTTGGCAAGCTAAAAGCAATGATTGTCAGGCTCAAGACCTTGCCGATTTCGAAAGGAAGTGCATAACAGATAAGTTTCAACCCCTATTCTTGGATGGTTTGTTCGATTTCTTCATTTGATTTTACTATTGCCATCAATTGATTTTCGGGTTCTCAATTTGCACTTGGGTAGTCCTTACGACTGTAATTTTGGGTGTTATGTCCTTACTACTGTAAAATTGCGATAATATTGTCAATCTCAGATGATGGATGCCTCTGATCGACATTTGGGAATCGGACGTCTTACGCTTGGATTTAGCTTGAAGACCGTCAAAGCTGATGAATTCTAAAGCTTGGATAAGGGATTCTGCTTCCCTATTTCTTTTGGCAATTAAATGTCCAATACTGCTTAAAGACTGTAGAAGCTGATGATGAATCCTTAATTAAGGGTTTCTGTCTTTTTCATGGAGGTCTAATATGAAATTATATTTCAAGACATTTTCTTGAATATGAGAAGAATTTAGAAGCTGCTCAGAAATACTTGGGATTGTGAACCTAGAGTTACTCATCTATGGAAATACGACTGAATGTTGCTGTGCAAGATCGATGACAGGAACTGACTATCTTCGATAGTTCTGTTTGTTGCTGGTGAGCAAATTTACAACTCAAAAATTAGCAGAATGGGTTGCCATATTTGATTATTTATGCAAAAGAAATATAAGCACGGTCAGGCATAAATTGAATCGCAATCAAACAAGAAACTATGATATTTTAAAACTAAATGCCATACATATCTAAAGCTGAACATTACAAGTCCAATCCATTCGGCCCATTACATTTGAGACATGATATGGTTTTGATGCTGTATGCTCCAAAACACCTTGAACCGAAAATCATAATATTAGGATCACACACCACTACTGCAACAAAACCAGACAATTCACAGCACCTTCACATCTAAGCCCGATCGCCACGGATCCTCCTGGCGAGCTGGATGTCCTTGGGCATGATGGTCACCCTCTTGGCGTGGATCGCGCACAGGTTCGTGTCCTCGAACAGGCCCACCAGGTACGCCTCCGCTGCCTCCTGCAGAGCCGCAACGGCTGAGCTCTGGAACCTGAGGTCGGTCTTGAAATCCTGCGCGATCTCTCTCACGAGCCTCTGGAAGGGGAGCTTCCGGATTAGAAGCTCCGTGCTCTTCTGGTACTTGCGGATCTCACGGAGGGCGACGGTGCCGGGACGGAAGCGGTGGGGCTTCTTCACGCCGCCGGTGGCAGGGGCGGACTTGCGGGCGGCCTTGGTGGCAAGCTGCTTCCTCGGGGCCTTTCCGCCAGTGGACTTGCGAGCGGTCTGCTTGGTACGCGCCATGGGAGATGAGAGGACGAAGGATTAGAACAAGGGTTAGAATTAGAGCTTTGGAAGAGGAGTTATTGAGATGGAAGGACGAAGGGGTATGGTTATTTGAAGGGGAAGGGGATGGCGGGAATGTGAAAATATGTGGTGGAGTCTGGAGGGCCGTAGGATGACCAGCCGCTGGGAGAGGAAGGAACGGATGGGATTGCAGGAGAGCGCGCAGACGCGGATCGCTATCCGTGGCTCTTATTGATGGCGAATCAGAGCTCGAGAACTTTTGTGTGTGAGAAATTAGTGGTAATTTTAATCCGTAATGTAGGCAGGGTTGGAGATGTTGTTATGACTTATGAATTATGAGTTAAACGACCGGATACGGATATATATACGAGGAAAGGGAGCCTGCTCTTGAAAGCAGGCAGCTTCCCTGCTCCTTTATCTCCTCCGTCGATTCCAGATATTATCCGTCGTTGGATGGAACTTCCCTCCATGGGCAAAGTTGCAGGCCTCCCCTCCCGCGCCCCTCGCCTCCCCGTACCCTGCCGCGCCCTCCTCCAGCGACGCACCTCCTCATCTGCATCCTTGCCCACCCCGCACGCACTCCTTCTCCGACGGGGACCTCGCACCTTTCTCCTCCTAGCGGCACACCTCCTCATCGGCAACCTTGGGCACGTCCTCCAACGGCACCGTACCTCCTCCTCGTCTGCCTTCTTCCTCTAGTAGCGCATGGATGAGCCTCTCATACCTTCCCTTTGTGCACCCTCGTCTCTCCTCCAGCGGCGTAAGCGGCCCACCATCTTCTTACATCCTCCAACCCCTACCAACGGCAGCCTCAATGTGCATGTCGCCAAAAGCAGGGAAACCCATTGCCTCGGCCTCCTCGCTCGTTTGCATTTCTGAAGGCACGTTGACTCGCCTCCTCGATCTCACGACCGTGGGAGCTGAAGACTATCGCCTCGCCTCCTAGCTTTGGTGACACATGGTCTATTGAGGTGGGAAGACATCGGTGTTCAGTGGGCGTTTTCTGAATGCAGCAATGATAGTATAGTGCACTGGAGATTTAGAATGTTGCTTATAGTGTGTATATGTACTGGCCGTTTAGATGGAGGTGAATGCTTGGATACATATGTATCAAATCAACTATGTTTCGAATGCCAAGCAATAATTGATATAAAAATTGCATTTCGATTATTCTGATGTGCTTATACTTTTGTGGAGATTTTCTTCACAAGATTTATGTAGGTTGATTGTTCAATGTTAATGTTGGGCGCGTCTCTGATTTAGGAAAATGTATACTATTGGCTTGATTGAGGGAATTATATGCTTTCAACGACAGGAGAAAATGCACAAATAGCAAGTATTTAATGCACGCTAATCATGGAATCATATCCCCGATCAAGCTTATAAGCATGCCATTACAATTTATCCATGAATCATGCCTATTTTAAAAAGTTGGTAACTTGGTGCACACTGAGGACATGTGCTGACAATTCAGAAGCCTTCAACAATTGGAATTTGGAAGCACTGTCCAGACACCCTAAAGTTAATCGTTCCCCCCCTCTTGGATATATATTTTTTCAGTATCTAATTGCCCCCACCCTTCTTGGATATTTATGCTCCATTACGTTCTGTACCAATTTCACAAGAGAAGTTTGAGGTATTTGTCTGTAAACTCCGTAACAATTCATATATATCCAACCGAGTGTATTGAACAATCAAATGTAATACACATAATGAAGTAACAGTTATTGCGTGTGCTCTTTATTTGAGATTACAACTCTTCATTACATGTTACATGACCTAGCAACTATTACAAAATATCTGCATATATAACTACAATGCTGACAAAAGAGAACTTAGTCAATTAACACAACTTCAATCTAACATAATAATAACTTTATGCAGCGAGCATTGAAGAAGTCGTCTACTCTTACTTAGCTATATCTCTAACACATACATTATAGCCTTGAATACACATTTAATATAACAAATTTATTCATCATTGACAGCAAATTTGTTGCCGACGACAGAATTGCTCATATTTCGACAACCACCTTTTCATGTATGTTAAACCTCTGTGCAGGACTTGGAGAAACTCCCAAAGTTCATCTCCCAAACTTCTGCACGGGACTTAAATTTTGAAAGTTGATCTGATGTGTTGTGTGCAGGAAGTAAACCACAGATAGATGTCTTCTTGCGTGCTGTAAAGTTTACATCAAATACCTCCAGCATCCCTTGTGAAATTGGTACAGAAAACATAATGGAACATATAACCAAGAGGGGGAAACAATTAAATACTTAAAAAATAAATCATTTGCCATTGCTACACTAGTTGAGGACCTTAAGATTCCTATACATGCAATGACTTCCAGGTTGTCCCACAACCCATAATCACATATTTAAGTTATGGTATCTTGACTTGCCACATTCCCACAATTCTACCTTTCTATAGTCCAATATTTATTCCAGCAAACAACCTACTTAATCTCTCCACCCATAGTCCCATATTTATTCCACCTATATCCATTTCAAATGCATATCGTTAAGTATATCCAATTTACATACATATTATTATTGCAGACAGGTTCAACGTGTTGATGTGTTTTTAGATCCAACAAGTATACAACTGTCAAATTGTCAATATCCTCTCTTTCCCAGAGATATTAAAAACCAACATATATCTACCATATTCTGACAGAACTGCAACCATCGATTAGATGATAAGAAATGCCGTCATTGTAACCAATTTGAATCACAACCATACAGTGCACATACATATAAAAAATTTAATGCAATTGCAGTTGTTCTATACATGCCATGTTCTTCAAAAGTACACTTTCATTAGTATCTTCATCCCACAGTCTCGGAATAATTACATGTATAGAGATTTGCTGAGCAGTATCGTTTGCTGCAGTTCAAAGCATATAATTCGCTCAATCAAGTCAATAGTATATGGTTCCTAAATAAGAGACACACACAACATGAACAATGAACCAACCTACATAAATCATGTGAAGAAAAACTCCACAAATATATTAAGCCCATCGAAATACTCGAACTGCAATTTCTATATCAATTATTGGTTAACATTATAAACATATCTGATTGGATACATATACATCCTGGCACTCACCTCCATCTAAACGAAAAACAAAAGTACACGTGCACACTATAACCATCCTTCTAATTATCCAGATGCATTATATTCCTTACAACCCACTAGATATTATCATTGTTGCAATCATGGACGCCCACTGCGCACCGATGTCTTCCCCCCTCAATGGACCGTCGATCACCAGAGCTAATATGGGTTCAAAGCATCCCAATCAAGCGAGAAGGCGAGGCGATAGTCTTCGGCTCCCACGGTCGTGAGATCGAGGAGACGAGTCAACGTGCCTTCAGAAATGCAAACGAGCGAGAAGGCTGGGGAAATGGGTTTCCCTGCTTTTGGCAGCATGCACATTGAGGCTGTCGTTGGTAGGGGTTGGAGGAGGTAAGAAGATGGTGGGCCGCTTACGCCGCTGGAGGAGAGACGAGGGTGCACAAAGGGAAGGTATGAGAGGCTCATCCATGCGCTACTAGAGGAAGAAGGCAGGCGAGGAGGAGGTACGGTGCCATTGGAGGATGTGCCCAAGGTTGCCGATGAGGAGGTGCGCCGCTAGGAGAGAAAGGTGCGAGGTCCCCGTCGGAGAAGGAGTGCGTGCGGGGTGCGCAAGGATGCAGATGAGGAGGTGCGTCGCTGGGGAGGGGGCGCACGAGAGTGGGCAGGGTACGGGGAGACGAGGGGGACAAGGGGCGCGGGAGGGGAGGCCTGCAACTTTGCCCATGGAGGGAAGTTCCATCCAACGACGGATAACATCCGGAATCGACGGAGGAGATGAAAGGAGCAGGGAAGCTGCCTGCTTTCAAGAGCAGGCTCCCTTTCCTCTATATATATATATATAGAGAGAGAGAGAGGCTGGGGAAGCTGCACCCGGGGGTGTAGCTAACTAGCTGCATCCGGCTATTTTTTTTCATTGATTTTTTATGCTTTTGAAATGAAACCTAGGGGGATTTAAATACCATATATCACCATGATATCATACCAATTTCAACTAAATTTGACACTACTATCATCTCCATCAAGACTATCACATTTTAACGGTTTCAGAATTATTGAAATTGACCCTATCTAGATGGGCATGTTAGGAATGTTTATTTTACATGAAATTTGAAACACTTATCCAACTCAATAAACTAAGTAAATTCCCATAGGTTTCCTTCAAAAAAAAATTAAAAATCAATGAGAAAAATGCCCAGTGTAGCTAGTTGGTTGCACCACCCGGTGTAGCTTTCCTTTTCCCATATATATATATAGGAAATTTATCCAATGCGCACAGGACCCATTAGAGTTTCGGTGCGCACCATTTGTTGGCCATACACGTGTATTACCAATTTAGTGGTTACCTATTTCGAAGGATGTTATTTTTGGAAGGAGATTAATATGCAAAGCGATGTAACAATAAGTGATATTCCAATTATATCGCGTCCTAAAAAATAGGAAGATCATTTTGGAAAGAAAACATTCGAATCGATTATTTCTTGCTGAAAATCAAGATCCAAATGCTCATGTCAGTAATATATATATAATAGTCAAGTAAATGGTTGTTGCGAGATCAGTAATATCCAAACAACGGTTAGTAATATACATTCATTGTATTACATGGTGCAGAATTCGGTAATATATATACAATGGACAAGTAAGTGCTTGTTGTGATGTCAGTAAAATCATAACCAATGGTCAGTAATTTTTATATGTATTACTACTTTGAATAGAAGTCAGTAATTTCGACACAATACTCACGTAAATGGTTGTTGTGGGATCAGTAATATCCAAACAACAGTCAGTAATTTACATAACCAATGGTCAGTAATAGCTACTATGAGATCAGTAATAACAAAGTTATGGTCAGTAAGTCATGGGCATTGCTCAAGTAAGTCATGGGCATATCCAATGGTCAGTAATAGCTACTATGAGATCAGTAATAACAAAGTTATGGTCAGTAAGTCATGGGCATTGCTCAAGTAAGTGCTTGTTGTGATGTCAGTAAAACCATAACCAATTGTCAGTAATAGCTACTATGAGATCAGTAATATCAAAAAAATGATCAGTAATTTACATTTATTACTATCATAGTGTTTGGATCCTTAATCATCCGCGTGGAATCATTTATTTAAATTGTTTCTTTCCAAAACCGTCTTCCAATTTTTAAGGACGTTGTATAATAGGAAATATAGGATTTTTTTAAACTCATCGTAGCCTATAATTAGAAATATAGTTATGGTTAATACACGTGTAAGGCCTAAAATGAGTGCTCATTGAAACGCTAATGAGCCCTGTGCGCAGTGGATAAGTCCTCTCTCTCTCTATATATATATATATATATATTCGTTTTTGAATACGGATATTGACAGATATTAAAATTATCTTATCATATCTTTAAAAAAAAAGATACGGATGTAAACAAATATTGATCGCATACGAGTAATGTTAGAAATACACTATATAATCGAATTAAATATATACGAATTGAATGAAAATATATGATATAAATTTATTAAATGTGTTGTATCATGAAAATGATACAAATATGATAAAAGAAGATATAAAATTATGTTATATATGGTTAAAAATAAAACTATGAACTATACTTATATAAAAAACGGATATACGAATACGGATACAGATGTTTGCGAATATCAAAACGATATCCATATCCATATTCGTTTTAAAACAAATACGGATACAAATGTCAAAATCTATATAAAATGGATACAATGACAGATGAGATACAGATATATCCATAACCGTTTGCATCCCGAGTTATAACTTATCACTGTTGATTTGTTTTATTATTAAAATCAAAAATAAAAGTTACTGGTGTACTTTGAACGAATATCAGCTCGGATTCGTTTTCCTGAACTAACCAGGTGGTGTTCGGGATTATTTTTTAAAAATTAAATTTGCAATAAAATTCGTAAATTAATGCAAATAAATAAATCTTTTGATATGAACAGAATGCATTGAGCTATGCTCGTGGCATATTGTGAGGAATCTTTAATGTTAATATACAATATATTATGGGTTTTTGTCAAGTGTGCTCATTTGAGATATTGCAATTTCATTTATGCCCCTTTCATTTTGGAAATATCAATTGTGCTTTCGACTTCTGGTCGTTCTATCACGTGTGCTCCTCAAGTTAACGTCGTCAATCTCCAACACAAATGGATGTTAACTTTGAGACAGCGGAAATTAATTTTAAAAAAATGGATTGAGATGCCCATCCACTTCTTCTCCTTCATCCTTATCATTCCCCATCCTCCCCCCCCCCCCCCCACACACACATACACCTCTGCCACTTCTCCTCCCCCTACATCGTGAGCGCCTCCATTCGCCCCAAGCTCCTCCCTCGTCCATGTGCCTTTCCCTCTATGCTCGAGCTTCTTCCCTCGCGCCTCTCCCTCTGCCTTGAACCCCCCGGCCCTTGTGCCTCCCCTCTGCCCCGCTCCTCCTCGGCCCCCCGCTCTTCCCCCAGCTCCTTCCCTTGCCCCTGTTCCTCCTCGACATCCCCCATCCGCTCCCGATTCCTCTTCCCCCCCCCCCCCCCCCCCCCCCCCGCCTCCTCAACATGCTACTATTACTCGTCTACGCAATAGCCAAGCGGAGAGGTGCACTCGAGGGATTGGGAGGATGAAGTTGAGGGGTTGGAGGGGGAATGGCGAAGGATAATGGGCTGGGGGAGGAGGAGGAGGAGGAAGGGTTGGAGGATGAGGAGGAGGGAGGAGTGATAGGGATGTGGGGCTTTTTTCCATATATGTCTTCTTAACTATATCATGATTTGATTAAATCATGGTTAAAATCAACTTATTAACGGTCAAAGTAACTGATGGCGCAAGTGATAGAACGACAAGAAGTTGAAGGTACAAGTAATATTTCCAAAAAAAAGGAGTATAATTAATATTACAATATCTCATAGGAGCGCAACTGATAAAAAAACCCGTATATTTTATGCGAAAGAAATATCAATGTCTTAACAAACCGTAGTGGCCTACGTTTAACTGTGATTGTAAATCCGATATATTTTCTTAAATTTTCCTAGACACCGATGGCTTCACAACCGCCGATGGACTATATATGGTTTGCAAACCGCCATGTAAATAGAACAAGTGTTGATGTCATCTTGAACAAGTGTTGATGTCATCTTGAATTGTAGTTGAATAACCAGAGGTCAATAATTAGCATAGTGTGAGAATATATATTGGGAAATAGAACTAATAAGGTGAAGAAGGCCATTTAGTTGGTGCAAACTTACCATTGCAAAGGATTGAATAAGTTTTCTACACCGCTAACACTGCGACGGATTGCAACTTATTTGCTAAGTTATTTAGATTAACAGAAATATCTTATGTTAATTTAATAATTTATATTAGGTGTGGTCGTTCTCATTGTTCCCAATGAAATGCATAGTGGATCGTCTGATGTGGTGTTGTGCCTGCAGTGATCGCTTGAGCCGCTCGATCTTGCTCGAGCGGTTCGCACAATTTTGCACAATATAAGCCCACAAAAAGTGTAAAATCATGTGAACCGCTAGATAAAGATTGAGCGGCTTCAGCCGCCACTGCGGACTCTGCTACAATTCCCCGTTGTAGCAGACGATCCATCCTCCTATGAATTTGTTTAGTACTAAATATATGAATCCTTACAACTTTCGAGTGCCAAGAACGAGAAGTGGCTCCTCCAGATGCTCCATGACCTGCGGGGATATCACACCATGAGTATTTATAAGTGAGCTTACAAAGTCTAGCATGGCAGGAGGTTTTCTAGAAAAATAAAATGATAGTAACTAAGGGCAAAAAGACAGATTAAACTTGGTTCGCAGTTGAACTAAGGGCAAAAAGACAGATTAAACTTGGTTCGCAGTTGAAGAAGATGTTTCAACAATACCTTAACATGATAAACACCAACAAGAACAAAGCCTTTTCTCACATTAAGTAGGGTAAGTTACATGGACTATTTGCTTTCATTCAGATCTATCGTGGGTCATTCTCGGACTTAGATTCAAAAAATTAGGATCCATTCGTATAGTCTCATTTCAACACTTCTTAGGCCTTCCTCACCCTCTTTTAGCCAGATCAACATTCCAAAACTCACATCTCCTCACAGGTGCATCAGCTAACCTCCTTTGTAGATGGTCAAACCACCTTAAGCAGTTTTCTCACATCTTATCCTCGATCGGAACTACAACCAACTTTCCTACTAATGGAATCATTCTGAATACGATCTTTACATGTGTCTATGTCCACACATCCGCTTTAGCATTTTCATTTCTGCTATTGTCATTTTCTGCACATATCTATTATTCACAGGCCAACATTCAGATCTATAGTGCACAGCAGGTCTCACAGCTGTTTTATAAAACTTTCCTTTGATTTTCAAAGGAATTTTCTTGTCATAGAGAATAGTAGAGGTTCTTCTCCACTTTAGCCAACCTGCATTTATTTATTTGTAACATCCTTATCGATTTCCCCATCATATTGCAAAATAGATCTCAAGTATTGAAAGAATCTTTATTCTGAATGTTATCATCACACATCTTAACTTCAATTCCTCCATAATAAATACCTTAACATGATATATGATAAAAAATTTAATGTGTACAGAGTTCATTGCAAAATTGACAAGCATGCAACAACAGGCCTTTTGGATATCGTTACATAATAAATATTCAAAATATTGTTCACCCAAATAAAACTAGGATTTTTTTATCAATTGTACCCCTCCGAGTGCGATATGCCCGCTTGGAGATACGAGTTACCCATTTACACAACACTCTCATTATCATGTACGGTATTGATTGCATTAGGTTACAGAAAATGAGGGAAATATTTTCACGATTCGAAATAATATTTAGTATTTTAATAACAATCCACAGAACAGCAAGTATCATCAAATTCATATAGTAAGTGATTTATCCTTAAAGGATTGATCACGAAGATTTTCGATCATTGATCACAGATTATCTTAGATGATGTAATCATATCTGGGATGTTTCTTAAAGATTTTGTAAACTTCCAAGATTCTAATACCATACCCTTTTATTACATATTTTAGTAAATGTTGACATAATGCCTCGGTATATGTCAACTAGTTATTGAGTTCTAAGAGAATACATCAGCATTTATACATATATTTAAAATATCTTATTTAACTCATAATTTAGTGGTCAATTTATTGACCTAATTTTTGGAGGTTCTTGGGGTAAATTATGGGATAATTACATAGTGCGAAAGGTCGTAGAGAAAATATAACAAGTTTTTAAGATTTGTTGAGTAAAAATCCCTTTTTAATATTCACTGATGAAGATATGGAAAACTGGCCAATAAAATACATAACATGCTTCCTCTAACAAAGCGATAAATAAAATGATTGTGGTGTATTTGTGTTGAAATACATAATTTTTTTGCACCTAAGGTTAAAGCCATGCTTTGACACCAAAAATAGTACAAGGGTACATACAGAGATCGTTGCAATACATTTGAAATGCGGACGAGAGAACAATTACAACAATTATACTTTCGTTTTCTTAATAAAATATAGACTTTTTACATAATATATGTTATAATTCTGTATATTTTTTATTTCATACAATCGAATTTTATACCGAGACTTTTACAAGCATAACCATTATACTTTCATTATTATGCACAAAACTTTAAATTACACATAGCACCTTGAATAGTTGATAACCACTAATGATATAATCATGTGATAACTTCCATCCAGATAACTTTGATTAAAATGTAAGAAATTATATGCATACAACTACTATATATGGTAGTTGCCAACTTTATTTTTATTTCTTATTTTTGTAGCTCATGATTAATTATGAAAGGATGCATCAATTTGGGAGGTTGCTTTTGGTGGTTACCTTAATGGATATGTAATCGTTATGTTTTATATATATGGATTGGGGTTCCCTCTCCCTCAACTAATGAATGCAAGAGGATCCATTACTCAAGCATATTAGGCAAGAGTTGAGAAGGAGAAGAAAATCCATCTTCATCACTTCATTTCCGTTGCGATGGCTTCCGGTAACCCTTAAGTATCTTAGATCTATTCTATTTTGATTAGTATTATAGATCTATCTTTAAGATTAAATATTAGATCTATCAAGTTATCAGATCTATCAATTGATATCAAAGCAAGATTGCTTTTATATTATTTTTTTAGGTGTTTTGACGAGATTTTCTTTTATCTTGCCCGTACAACTATCTTGATTTATTTGCTGTCGAATGCTGCATGGGATTTTCGTTTACGTAAGTTGCATGGAATTGAAGATTTTCATACGCATGTTGTATGTGGGATTAAGATCATTAATGAATTTTTTTACTGGATTTCAACAGTGTATGGTAAATGGCCTCCGGTATAAGAAACTTTAGCCCTTCCCGCAAGAAATCCCCGTATAGATTAAGGCTACAATTGTTTATCTTGTTGATAAAAATAAAAAATAAATGGTGATGCCATGGTTCAAACAAGGGACCTCCATTGTATATAACTAACGTAATAACCAACTACACCAAAGCACTCTAGCGTTTTAATTCATACGCACATTGGATTTGATTATGGACTCTGGAAAATTTCAGAGTTGGCGATGAATCTGTGTTTTTTTACAACACGATATCTTGGATGAGACACAACATCAAGATATAGTTGTCCCTCAAGTCCAAGATATTCCTTTAATTGAACCAATTGTGAATCTTTCACTACCTGAAAATCGATTTGAAATAGCACCAACTGTTCAACACGATGTTGTTACAACTAGATATGGTCGGGTAGTAAAATCTACAATCTAATCAGATTTTATAACATATCTACAAGAATATAACTACGACACGGGAATTTCAGAGGACCCAATATCATTTTCACAAGCCATGAGTGGAATTAATTCTACTAAATGGTATAATACCATGAGGAAGGGGGATGGATTCTATGAGTGCAAACCAAGTATGGGACTTGTTAGAGTTGCCCAAAGGAGCGAAATCTATTGGTTGCAAATAGGTCTTTAAAACTAAGAAAGACCCATTAGGTAACATTGAGAGATATAAAGTCAGACTGTGGCTAAAGATTTCACTCAAAAGGAGGGCATAGATTACCATGAGACTTTCGATCCAGTATCACGAAAGGACTCATTACGAATAATCATGACATTAGTAGCTCATTATGATTTAGATTTACACCAAATGGATGTGAAAACAACCTTTCTTAATGGAGACTTGGATGAACATGTTTACATTCGACAACCTGAGAGTTTTATTTTAGATAATGAGAAGCATTTAGTTTGTAAATTAAGGAAGTCTATATATGGACTAAAAATGCATCTCGTCAATAGTACATTAAGTCAACAATGCAATAACTTTATTTGATTTTGTTGAGAACATTGTTGCTAATTGCATATATCTTAAGATGAGTGGGAGTAAATATGCTTTTTTAGTCATTTATGTAAACGACATTTTTTTGCTTGTAATGACCTTGGGATGTTGCGAGATATAAAAATGCTCCTTTCTAATACTTTTGAAATGAAAGATATGGGCGATGCTAAATATGTATGCCAGTGGCATTGAAATTCATAGAGACAGATCTCATAGAGTACTTGGATTATCTCAAAAGGCCTATATTAAAAAATTATTAGAGAGATTTGGAATGAAATATTGTTCTCCTACCCCAGCACCTATGGTAAAAGGAGATAAAAAAATTTTCATTCAATGTCCCCAAAATAATTTAGAAAAGGAACAGATGAAGGACATTCCATATACCTCTATCATTGGGAGCCTAATGTATGCCCAAACATGCACTAGAGAAGATATATATTTTGCAGTTGGAATGTTGGGTAGACATCAAAGCAATCCAAGCATGGACCATTGGATAGCGGCAAAGAAGGTCTTGCGATAATTACAAGAAACTAAGGATTTTATGCTAATCTATCGGCATTCAGATTCCTTAGAAGTTATTGGTTATTCGGATTCGGATTATGCAGGAAGTAAGGAGGATAGAAAATCTACCTCTGGATACGTTTTTCTAATTGCTGGAGGTGTTATTTCATTGAGAAGTGTGAAACAATCACTTGTCACATCAAGTACCATGGAAGCTGAATTCGTAGCATGTCATGAGGCTATTACACAAGCACTTTCGCAAAAGAATTTCATTGAGGGTCTCAAGATATTGGATTCAATCTCAAGACCATTAAAGATTCTTTGTGATAATTCTGCAGCCGTATTTTTTGCTAACAACAACAAGTATACGCGTGCCGGAATGAGAATAGACATTAAATATCTTGTTGTTAAAGAGAAAGTTAGAGATCATTTAGTATTGATTGATCATATAGGTACTAAGTACATGACTGTGGATAATATGACAAAGGATTTTCCGCCTAGTGTATTCATCAATCATATACTGAGATGGGCATATCTAGTACCTTGTAATAATATCAATACATGCATGTGTGTAGACTTTAAGTTTTGGTATGATGATCTTTTGGTTGTTGTCTGTTATATTTTGAAAGCATGCATTTTATGAACAGACATAAAGAAAGGACTAGTGTTAGTATTTAGATATTAACACATGAAGTTTTATTAAGGTAAGCAAACTATTGGTATTGTAATGCTTGGAAGGATATATCTGCTTGAAAAGTATCTGTCGCTAAGATTCATATTAATAGAGCTTAAATTGACAAATGTAAAGCAATAAATTTGCTATATGAGCCAAGTGAGAGAATGTAAGAAATTATATGCATACAACTACCATATA
This sequence comes from Ottelia alismoides, assembly GCA_037367405.1. Classification (NCBI taxonomy): domain Eukaryota; kingdom Viridiplantae; phylum Streptophyta; class Magnoliopsida; order Alismatales; family Hydrocharitaceae; genus Ottelia; species Ottelia alismoides. The sequence goes on along the minus strand of JAZKJV010006308.1, from coordinate 17,588 downwards.
TGATAGTTGCCAACTTTATTTTTATTTCTTATTTTTGTGGCGCGTGATTAATTGTGAAAGGATGCATCAATTTGAGAGATTGCTTTTGGTGGTTACCTTAATGGATAGGTAACCATCATATTTTATATATATGGATTGGGATCCCCTCTCCCTCAACTAATGAATGCAAGAGGATCCATTACTCAAGCATATTAGGCAAGAGTTGAGAAGGAGAAGAAAATCCCACATTCATCACTTCATTTCCGCTGCGATGGCTTCCGGTAACCCTTAAGTATCTTAGATCTATTCTATTTTGATTAGTATTATAGATCTATCTTTAAGATTAAGTTATTAGATCTATCAAGTTATCAGATCTATCATAAAAATATTAAATATTTGCAATTTATCCATTTTAATTCATATTATTTACAAATGAATTCCAGTCCTCCTGCCTCCTCCCCTTCATTCTCTTAAGTGTTTTCAAATTTGATGATTAAGGCCTTTCTGAACATTATCTTACGCTTCAGCAACAATACAAGTTTCTACTATCACATTCCTTATATATAGGGTGGAGCATTGGGTAGGGCTGACCCAGACCCGATCCTGACCCTACTCGGGAAATCCCAGGTCCAATGTAATCCTGATATATAAATGGGTCGGGCCCTCATATTTCAAAAAAGGGATTTTTACCCGGCAGACCCTATAATCTTTGTCAATTACCTCCACGACCTTTGAAACAACCAAATTCCCCCTCGACCCTGTAACTTGCTCTCTCTTACCCCACAGACCCTGCCGTCATTTTTAACTTGATTTGAGTCAATTGCTTGAGATAGTCTTGAGTTAATCTAACCAATGGAAATCCAATGGTGGATATTCTACCCCCCATGTTCTTTCCATAAGCCAGAGGGAGATTGTTGGCGAGGACGAGGGCCTGGAGGGAGGAGAGGTTGGAGGGGAAGGAAGGAAGAAGCGGGTTTGTGCTCCTTTCCTCCAATCTGCGAATTCGTCTCTTCCCGCTTCAAGAACAAGAAATAAGTGAGGGAGACCGAGATCTTCATCCAGCAACGACAGTGCCGGTGCCATGCACCCAGATCTCGGATGCCTTCCCCTTGCGCAGCTTCTGCTCGGGAGAGGCAGTTGGGCGCTCAGGCATCGGGAAGGTTGCTGGGCGTCAGGATCGAGGGAGCAGGTGGCTTCGAGGGGCCTAGGGTTGGGCGTCAGGATGAGGAGGGCGCGGATGTGGGCGACGGGTCTTGGGGGCGAGGGCAGAGAGGGTGCGGAAGAGCTTAGGGAGGGGGCTCGAGACGGGCAGGGGTAGCAAGGCTCGAGGTGGGGGCAAGGGTTCATGGTAGCAGGGAAAACGGGGTAGGGGCCAGGGCTCAGGGCGGAGGTCGGGGCAAAGGGCTAGGGATGCTCGGGGAGAGCTCCTCCTAAGTGCTTCTTGCAGAAGAAGCAGCGATCCAAAAAGTGGTAGGGGACGCGATCTAGAGCCCTCCTCCAGGAAGTGGTAGGGGATGCGATCCGATCAGAAGCAACGATCCAGGAAGTGCTTCTCCAATGTGCTTTTTGCTATATATGATTTTATCTTGAGGTAGTGTGTTTTGCAATAAAGCATCATTATCGCAGCAAAATGGGACGCGATCCAGTTTTCAAATATGTAATAAAATTATGGGGGATCGACATTGACCTTGACCTCGAAGAAGTCCGAGTGAGGGGGCTCTTGTCGATGAAGGAGTTGGAGGGAAGGTCGAGGACTTGGAGAGTGGAGGGAAGGACAGAACGGAGGTGGCGGTGATGAGGAGGGCGACAGCGACAGACCTATAGGAAGGGAGTGGCACTCAATGTAAATTTGATAAATAGAATAGGTATAATGTAAAAGAACATAATGGAATCAGGTTGGTTTTAACGAGTAAATAGATGGAGGATAATCATAGGTTCTATAGGGTAAGAGTTCGTAAGTTTACAAGGTCGAATAAGAAATTAGAATGTTTCAAAGGTCGTGGCGATAATTGACAAAGATTATAGGGTCTGTCGGATAAAAATTCCTTCAAAATATCATATTAGAACCAAAATAGATGACACGGATTTATAGTCACACTAATACAATATTTATTTCATCCATGAATAAAAATATTTTATCAAAACAATGGATCATGTTTAATGGATGAATTATATATGTAATAATAACTTTGAATCAAAATGCAATTTAATGGAATTAAAATAGATGCAAGCTAAGCCCAACAAGAACATAAGCTCAACCCAAACCCGAGCCCTATCCTGCAAGCCTTGGGTCGGGGTCAAGTCTTTGGTTTGTTAAAAAAAGTGGACCTCAACACGTTCTAAGGAAAATTGACGGGCTCGAGCCAGACTTTCCTGAGTTGGACCATATCGAGCCCAAAGCTCCACCCTACCTATACATAAGCCACTTGTTTACATCAGATTAAAACCCTAAGCATGTTTCCATCCTCCATTAATTACAAGTGCTAACCTATTTTCACGACGCCTAAATCATCCAACCACTACTAATGCAGCTGCCACAACATTATTATTGGGCAACAAAAGATTGGGCTGGATCAAAAATCAAATAAGGAAAAGTAAATACAGATCAATACTCTAGCTACAAATGAAACTTGAAATCTTTTTCATTAATAACTTGAAAGTTGCTTACATAGACTTGTACAAGAAAAGAAAAGTCGAGTTTATGATATGAACCAACCTAAGAAGCAGCAGCCTTGGCCAATGACCTCAAGGCCTGAAGATAGTGACTCCATGGAAGGGGGGAGGAGTCGAGAATGCCCGAGACTAGATGAGGGAGGTGTTGACTGCAATAGAAGTAGTAGTGGGGGTCGAGGGGAGGTTGCTGGAGGAGAAGAGAGAGAGAGATGAGGTGGGGAGAGAGATAGATAGAGTATGAGATTTAATCTCAGACCGTTGAATTCAGGTATGTTAGATAAACTCAATACAGTGGCTGAGGTAAGAATCCGTGTGAACCAAATAGCACTCCCCCGGCATATATGTAGCGTCCAGTGCCATATATAAAACTCACAAAGTGTGAGTACATTTTATAAATAGTTAGTATTACTACTTGACAATCTAAACTTAAACATTTTGGGTGGTTGCCAACGGATCCATTTAAGCTCATACCCAGCAACTTATCAAAGCCAATTTTCCTTAATAACAGACCAAAGACCTAAGCCCAAAACATTACAACATCATTAAAATTTTACATTTCATTCACATCAGCTCCTGGAATGAAGAGCGCACGCATGCTATTCTTATCAAAATATTGGGAAAACCCCCTAATACTTATATGAATCTGATCATGTGTAATCACTTTCACAATAACAGTGCTCTGAACATTAGTTCTGCACGTAACAAACCTCGCCAAATAGAGATTTGGGATTCGGTGGCGTCTATATTTAGCGTGTTTGGATATGTGATTTAAATTACATCAATTAGATTCTATATCAATAGCGATGATTTTAATCACGGTAGAAAAGAAGACACCTTGATGAAAATCTTATTTAATTCTGTTCGCAGAAGTGCAAACAAAACTTATACTGAAAAAATGGAGTGCAATCTATGGCAGGTTGTTATACAAAAACCAACATGTTTGTATAAAGAAGCCATCGTATCCCAGATCAAAAAAGATAAGTAAAACAAAACCACAAATTGTCCTAAATTTCAGTCGAAACCAATGATCTACTCTATCATAGACCTTGCGAGTAAATGAAAATGTGCATGGATTCAAGGATGATATACTAGAGACGAAAACACTACTATCCAAACACAACTACCACAAATCCGAATCAAACAATAGGATCACGCCCTCTCGCCACGGATTCTCCTGGCGAGCTGGATGTCCTTGGGCATGATGGTCACCCTCTTGGCGTGGATGGCGCAGAGGTTCGTGTCCTCGAAGAGTCCCACGAGGTACGCCTCCGCCGCCTCCTGCAGAGCCGCAACAGCGGAGCTCTGGAACCGGAGGTCGGTCTTGAAGTCCTGCGCGATCTCCCTCACGAGCCTCTGGAAGGGGAGCTTCCTTATTAGGAGCTCCGTGCTCTTCTGGTACTTGCGGATCTCACGAAGGGCGACGGTGCCGGGACGGAAGCGGTGGGGCTTCTTGACACCGCCAGTGGCCGGGGCGGACTTGCGGGCGGCCTTGGTGGCGAGCTGCTTCCTTGGGGCCTTGCCACCGGTGGACTTGCGGGCGGTCTGCTTGGTACGCGCCATTGGAGATGAGAGGAGAGGTCGAAGGATTAGGTCTCTGGCTTCGGGTTTCGAGGGAGGGATGGAGTCGGAAGGTGGAATTAGTGTGGATATTTAATGGGGAAGGTGACGGCGGGAATGTTAAAATTGGTGATGAGGGGTGTGAGGGCCGTAGGATGATTACTTTGGGGAAGGAACGGGTGGGATTGTGGGAGACGTGGATCGCGATCCGTGGCTTCTTATTGTGGCGAATAGGAAATTGGAACTTTGTGGGGCGAGAAATGACGAGTAATTTTAGTCCATAACATAAATGCATGTACGATTATATATTTTTCAAAAATAAATAAAGTTAGGAAATGTCAAAATGAGCAAATTGTTGTTTGATCTGTAATTCACAATAACTAGTGCACAACCGTGTGTTGCACGGGTAGCAAATTATTCGTTTTAATTATTTTGTTATTCATATTTGCTAATCGCAACGAAAGCCAAAAGAAGATTCAAGTAAAATACCTCCAAAGAAGAAAGAAGAGGAAGTAGAAGACCCTGAAGACTTGATGAGAATGGTATTAGCCAGATTAGATGCATTTGAGCAGCAATAAGCACTACTCAGAGCTCAGTTAGGACAACTTAATGTTGGGGTGAAACCACCAATGGATGTGACGTACAACCCCAGACAATACCAAATTCAAAATTATTTGAGTCCGGTCGAACTCAAAGTTTATTTTGAGTTGAAGCCGCAATTTCTGAACTCGTTGTCGTACTTTAATAGTAATGTTTCTGAGGAGCCATATGCATTCCTAAGGGATTTCGAGCTCATATGTGCTAACCTTAGATATCTTAGGCTTATACAGGATTATATTAGGCTCACAACCCTTCCATTTACCTTGGGAGTCAAAGCCGACTAGTGGGTGAAAAATATTGGAGTTACTGTCAACACCTATGCCCAGTTCAAGGACCATTTTTTGAAGAAGTTCTACCCCCTGAGTAGGACAAACATGATGAGGACACGTATTATGAGCTTTTCTCAGTTACTCCATGAAGCCTTATGTGATGCATGGGAAAGGTTCAAGGACATCCTGTAGAAGTGTCATTGTCATGGACTAGATGACAACATCTTGGTTTAGTTGTTCTTCACTGGTCTCAACCATGAGATGCAGGGTTTAGTGAGCGTTGCCTGTGGAGGCGGCTATACATCACGAGGATCGAATACCGTCTTGAAGGTATTCGAGCAGATGGTTGAAACTACTCGCTCACAGATGGCTAGCATGGGCTATGCATAGTCCCCCGGTCCACTCTCATTTGGAGGGAGAAATCAGTTGTAGTCGATCTCTCTTAGGACGTGATACCTAGCATGAGACTTCTTGCGGACAAGCTCATAGTAGTCGAGAAGATTGACATGAGGATTGATGTGTTAGACCGGAGTGGAGGAGTTGACTGAGAAGGTATCTAAGATAAGGATACCCGTCGTGGCTTCACCTGCTGCTCCCGTATACCGAGTTCACCATGTTCAGGAGCAGTTGGTGTCAGGGCAACCCCAACTGTGGGAGTAGAACCAGTCGTACACCCACTCTTTCCAGCATCCTCCTCCATTAGTAGAGACAGTTCAGGAGGAGCCTCCACCGGTTTAGGAGGTGAATCGAGTATGGTATACTCAGGATCATTCCAGGCAGGGAAGTACGAGGAATCGACAAACCTACCAGCGTCCCCCGACCTTTCACAACACCACATTCACCTTCGCACCACCTCCTTCACAGCAGAGCCCTGGATTTCAGCCACCCTCAGCAGCAACGGCAACAATACTAGTAGTATGGCCGACAGGACCATTACCAGGCGAGCCAACAGGGCTCGTAATTTCAGCAGACACCCCAGCACCAGCAATAGCAAAGGCAGTACCCTGGCCAGCAGAGCCAGTCTTCCCGTTCTTCTTCCTAGTCTTATCTCCTTCCTTCTTTATCCGGTCCCGTGGACTTACAATAGCAGATACTCGACGAGCTTCGTTCCTACAAGAACAAAATTCACGACTTACGGGTGGATGTCAACTGCCTGTCCAGATGACGAGACGAGCAGACTGCACCCTCTACCTCGATCCTAGCCCAAGTTCAGGCAAATCCTAATAGCCAGAACTGATCTAGTTCTCAACAGTACTTTGGTCAAGTATACTATTCAGCATCTCCTATATCTGAAATGAGATTCTTTCATATGACGAGGTTAATCACATGTCACTCAAGAGCGGAAGGACCGTGACCGTACGTGATCGGGCAAGGGACACGAGGAGGGGCATCTCTAGAGCTCAACCTGAGGAGTCTTCAGAGGACGAGGAGGAGAGGCAGCATATCCCAGAGCCTCACCAACACCATTTGAGGATTTCTACTCAGGGAGCCGAGAGGAGAAGGAGAGCACGTATGCAACATCAGCAACATTGATATACTTTCGAGTATATGGAGGACCTTGTATCTCCGGTTGTGACGGATTCCACTTCAGCTTCTATGCCACAACCTATAGTAGATAGTTATGATTTTGATTCCATGTTGTATCAAAAAGATTCATGTATGAAGAACTATGTTTTCGTTAATTCCAAGAATGATCTTTCAGTTCATGATTCAGATTCTTCATCTTCTGTTTCTTTAGCTATAGCAGGAAAGCGCATTAAATAGATTCGGAAAGATGACCCCGGTATGATACAGATTCGTAGAGAAAATATCACTATAAAGGTGCCATTTGATCAGTATGTGGCTTACCATCCTGCATTCCAGAAATACCGTAAGGTGAGATGCACACCTTAGGGCTAGAAGGAAGAAAGAGAACCAAAATGTGAAGACACACATCTTGTCAGTAGCCATAACATATTATCTCAAGAATCAGACATTATCAAGGAAAAAGAGAGACATGGATGCTCACTATATGGAGAGTCGTATTGAGGACATCACGTTTCCACGTACACTCTTGGGTAACGGTTCTTCCATCAACTTACTTCCCTTAGCCTTTAATGAATCTCCATTCCATCACCTTTATTCTATTATTTTGGCCTTAAAAACCCTAGCTAATGTATGTAATAGCATTTATTTGTGCAAAATAGCATTCATTATTTACTGTATTATTTGTATATAAAATAAGGATTTTAATGTCAACATTATAAAATAAAGAGAAGAAAAGAAAAAAGAATAAAATATTGAAAATATTTTATGACCCTAAACCTCGAGATCAAGTCAAGAATTGAGTTGGTTGACAAGGAATAAAGTAGATGCAGATAAGGGCCAAGAATAGAATAAGAACTCAATTCTTTTATTCATTATTTATATAATTTCGACACCTATTTTATTTTTTTATTATTTATTCATCAAATGGACAGACTTTGAACATAAAAGTTGCAGATAATAATGTAAATAAAAATACACAATTGAGTTTATACAAAAATAATATACATAGTTCATTTTATGCACAAAATAAAAAAACCAGAAACCCAACTTCATAGACCCATATCTTTCAAATAAAAATCAAAAACATATCAAAATCACCTCTAATTATATATAACCTTTCACAAGCTATTTAATGGTGCTGGTTTCATATTTTTTGTAATGCAATTTGGTCCCTCCAAGAGTCATGTGTAGTCCTCATGTGACTGGGGAAATTTTGCACGAATAGCCCTGGCGGTTTTGTATTTGTTGAACATTTCATTAAGAGTATAGTATAAAGGATGTGGGATGAAGGAGTGGCACTCAATATAAATTTAATAAACAAGATGGGTATAGTATAAAGGAACATAACGGAATCTGGTCAACTTTAACGGGTAAATTAACAGGACTTAACCGCAGGGTCTGTAGGGTAAGGGTTAGCAAGATTACGGGGTCGTGGGAGGAATTATGATGTTTCAAAGGTCGTAGAGGTAATTTCGAAAGATTTTAGGGTCTGCTGGGTAAATATCCCTAAAATTTAAATTATGTTGGATATCTTAGGAATATTTACACATAAGACCTTGTTGTTTATTTTAATTACAAAATTGCCCTTGTTAGGATATATATTTTTGTGTGTTTTATCTTTTTATTTAACATAACTAATGTGATCCTAAAAATCCACAAAAATAGGGTTAAATGCTCCATGCCATGTATATTCACGCTAGTATTTTTATTTGTCATTTTTTTCATTTAATCTAATTATTAAAAATACAATGGATCCTATTTATTCCCTGTTTAATTAAAAATACCAAAAAATATAAAAATGTCTTTAAAAATTCCAAAAAAATATGTATAGTGTATTTTATCGTATTTTAAGTTCAGCTTCAAAATCACTAAAATTTGAAAAACAAAAACCCTAAAAATAGAAAATTTCCAAAATCCAATTAAAAATTCATAAAAATTCTACAAAATCCAAAAATATGCTTTTTTCAATTTTATATTTTTTATGTAAATATTTATATATTAAAATGGTATTTTTACCCGGCAGACCCTATAATCTTTTGCAATTACTGCTACGACCTTCGAAACATCGTAATTCCTCCCTCGACCCCGTAAACTTGTTAACTCTTACCGCACAGACCATGTGGTTAATCCCCATCCATTTGTCGTTAAATGTTACCAGATTCTGTTAAAAAAATGTCCATATTACCCTCTTTATTTATTTAATTTACTAGGAATGCCATTCCCTCCCACCCTCCACCTCCAGCTGCCCTCCCTCCCTCCCACCGTCCACCTACATCTGAAAACGTCGCCTTCCTACAGCGTCCCCTCCTCCAGTCCGCCGCCGCCCCTGCTCGAAAACTCCCCTCCTCCGTCGACCGGCGTCGAAGCTCCCCCCTCCTCCCCGTCCCGTCGCCTAATGCAGAGCCCCACCCCTCCGGGGTCCCGCCGCTTCCCCCTGCAGAGCCCCTCTCCCTGCCGTCGTCGAAGCTCCCTCCTCCCCGTATCGCCGCCCCTTGCAGAGTCCCCTCCCCCCGGGTCCCGCTGCTTCCCACTGTAGACCCCCCATCTCGCTGCCGTTGAAGCCCTCCCCCCCCCGTCCCGCCGCCCCCTGCAGAGCCCACCCCCCGGGTCCCGCTGCTCCCCCCATTCTTGTCTTGCCGCCCCCTGCAGAGGCCCCCCTCCGATCTCGCCGCCTGAAGCATGTGCAGCACGAGCTAAACCCGCCATGGGAGATCGGATGGGGAGGGATCGGCTACGGGAGGACTTGGACTTGGAGGCACGAAGCTTGGAGTCTGAAACTGAAGGCGACTCCGCCTGGAGTGTCTCATCGTAGAGTGTTTCCTCGCGCATGGAGGGGCCTCAAGCCTGGACTGAGATCAGAGCCACCGCCTGCTCCTGGAATCGCATGATGGAGTACAGAACAAGAGGCTCACACGGAAGGGGCTCGCGCGATGGAGCGCAGGAGGAGCTTCATCGCCTGCGTCGCCACCGATTGGAGAGCCACTGCCTGCTCCGATCTCGCCGCCGTCAAAGCCCCCCCCCCCCCAACCCGCGGTCTCGCTACCCCCTACAGAGCCCCCCCCTGCAGAACACAGTCTTTTTTTGGTTAATTATAACCGTCCGATCATAGATCGGTTAGAATAACTCATTTCTAACTCATGGAAGTTAACTTTAGATGTGTTAATTTAACTGTAGGGTTCGTGGGGTAAGACGGAGCAAGTTTACGGGGTAGAGGGAGGAATTACGATGTTTCGAAGGTCGTAGCGGTAATAGCAAAAGATTATAGGGTTTGCCGGGTAAAAATCCCTATTAAAATTGATATGGGGAATTTTAGGAATTATTTATTATTTTTAATACCCAATTCAATTTCAGCCCAATTTATTAATCCCTTACGTGAATATTTTTTACTATAAAAATACATAAAAATTAGCAAAAATTCCGGAAAAATAACAAAAATCAGAAAAATATAAAAATCACAAAATGTCTTATTTACTATATTTTGATTATTTTTATATATTTATGTATTTATAGTATATATGTCTTATATTGTATTTATACATATATACATGTACATATACATATATATATATATATATTATTTAAGTAAAAAAGAAATATAAAAATTTAAAGATATAAAAAGAAAATACAAAATTATAGAAAATTAATTTAAAATAATATATATAATAATAACCCACAAAAGATCCATATAAATGAGTCACTGGGTTGTGCATAAATAACTGTAGGCTACTGAATTGCTCTCTGTGGTTCGACCTCTATATGTACTTACACTTGTACACTTTTACTATAGAGTTATAATAAATTTTAACTCCATATTTTTGATACTTCATTGCTTTATTCATATTACGGGTTAATTGTTGTTTAACCGAGGATTATTGAGCAGTTAATGCATCGACTGCGGTCTCACCTTGTGAGATCGTGCGATCCTAAATTCTTCTCTTTTATCAGATGGTGCCATTGCTGGGGAGCAATGAGCGTAGCCTAATTTTTCCGTCCTTCTTTGTATAATTATTCATTGATTTCTTGTTGGAATTATCCAGTGATTTATATTTCTTCAATTAATTCTTCATTTATTGATGTAAATATTTATTGATCTTTTAGGCTAATTTGATCATATATGCTAATGTAATCTGTTTGCGACTTCGATGTGAGGGCCCGTCATGCGAGGATGGCTTTTCAGGAGGCCAATGCAACCAAGCTTGGAGGAGGTTGGTTTTCTCTCTCTGTGACCAGCTGGAGAGGGCACCAAGGAAGCAAGGAGAAGAAATTAGTTTAGATTTAATTTCAAGTTTATTTATGTTGATTATGGTGAGAGAGAGAGATATTTTTGGCATGTATATAATTTGGACTTTACTCTTCACACGAGGTCCAGTGCCTGGGTGTCTGTTCACCTGGGGACCTCGTCGCATTTTTCTGCGATTTTTTCGCCTTCTTTTATTTGTTTTTCGTTGTTTTGAGTTTTTCCTCCTTCTTTTATATTTGTTTTATGTGCATGGAGCCCCTAAACTTAGGTTGCTTGACTCGGTAACTAGGTCCAAACATTATTAAGAATGCTTGTTCCTATAGTCTCTTATGAATGGATCTAGTCAAACTAATAAGGGATATTTACACCCATAACCCTGAGTAGTATCGTAATTACCCCAGAAACCCTTGATAAACACGAATTATACTGAAGACCCTGAATAATTGCTCCGTTTTACACATATGACCTTCTGTTAGTTTGGTCCATTAACTCAACCAGATGGCTGAGTTAATCTAACAAAATTTCCATTTAACGATTGCGATTAACCAAAAATTAAAAAAAGAAAAAGAAAATGCAGAGAGGAGAAGGTGGTGAGGAGGAAGACGACGGACAGCGGGGGCTCCGAGGAGCTTGTGGGCCGGACCTGGGACTTACAGGCAGGCGACGACAGGCAGTGGAGGCTTCGAGAGGCTTGCGGGCTCCGAACTGGGGAGAGCAGGTGATGTAGGCGGAGTCGACAACAGGGGGAGCTTGCGGGCACCGAACTGGGAGGGGACTTGGGGTTTGGCGGGAGGGCTTGGTGGAGGTGGTGGTGCCGGGGGGGCAGAGACCCGAGGGGGTAGTGGTGGTGCAGGCGGAGATGGGGGTTTGGGAGGGTGCAGGCAGAGACCGGGGGAGGTAATGGTGCGCAGGCGGAGACCCAGGGGGGCGTGTAGGTGGAGACCGGGGGAGGTGGCGGTGCCCAGGAGGAGACCCGGGGAGGGGGGGTGGGGTGGTGGGCGTGTAGGAGGAGACCGGGGGAGGTGGTGGTGCGCAGGTGGAGACCCAGGGGGCGTGTAGGTGGAGATCGGTGGAGGTGGCGGTACCCAGGAGGAGACCCGGGGAGGGGGGGTGGGGTGGTGGGCGTGTAGGCGGAGACCGGGGGAGGTGGTGGTGCGTAGGCGGAGACCCAGGGGGCGTGTAAGTGGAGACCGGGGGAGGTGGCGGTATCCAGGGAGGAGACCCGGGGAGGGGGGTGGGGTGGTGGGCGTGTAGGCGGAGACCGGGGGAGGTGGTGGGGCGCAGGCGGAGACCCCCCCCCCCAGGGGGGGTGGGCTGCGGGAGGGTCGTTGAGCTCCAAGGGCTTCTGCTGCTTGGCCTTGCTACCGATGATGCGGCCACGGGAAGCCAAGGCGGAGGCGAGTGGAGTGCACTCGTGCGGAGTGGAGGTGGTGCGGAAGAGTGAAGCAGGTGCGTGGAAGAGGGTGCGATTAGAGGAACAGAGGAAATAGGTGAAAACAGAGGATGAAGGAATGTGGGAATAAAAGGTGGACGGATAGTTTTCGCATGGGAATGGAAGAAGAGGGAGGTCCTCCCCTGTGGTTGTCTCCTCGCCACGACGGGGCTGGGGTTTGCAGGCGCCTGCGGGCTCGGGCAGGTTGGGGAGGGTGGCGAGGGGTGGGGGCGGCGCGTGCGGGGGCAGGGGAGGGGCGCGCCGGGAAGGGGGTGCTGGAGCAAGCGACGGCAAGGGGGACCTTGCTGCCGGAGGTGCACGCAGGTGAAGCTCTGACGGGAGCTTTGGGTTTCATTTTGCTTCATCTACGTAGTTATAAATATGATGTGTTTTGAAGGGTAAATTTGTCAACATATAATTTTTTCCGTCAAAATTAACGGAGAATTATGACGAAACTTGACACAAGGTTTTGACATGTAAAGGTTAAGCATTATTCAGGGTTCTCAATGTAATTCGTGATTATCGAGGGTTTCTGGGGTAATTACGAGATTACTCAGGGTTATGGGTGTAAATATCCCAATTAATAATGTTACTAATTTAGACCTGAGACCGTGTGCCGCTAGAGGTCGTATACAGCGCATGCAGGACCCATTGTGGCGGCCACCGATCAGCATCAGAGACCGGACCTTGGTCTTATTTCTGAATAACTAACAACTGGTTCTTCACGATTAATAGCAACTACTATTTAGGGCAATTTTGTCGATTGCACACTGCCATGTAGACAGGTTTAAAAAATTTGTTTTACATACCACATGGAGAGAGGTGGGAGAAACTGTAAGTCTTCTAACTCAGCATGCATCATTAGATTCAATGGTGAGATTTCCATCATTGAATCAACTTGCATGGCTTTTCCGCTATCTCCCTCTGATTTTGAGCATCTAGGACTTAAATGAGAATCTACAAAAATGTTAGGTGCTTGTATGAAAATAGATTCAAAAAAGTGAAAACCCAGAAAAAAATCAAAATAAGGAGACCGCTAAATAAACTTTGACCTTAATTAAAATCTTTAATAAACTATCATTGTGTTAGGTTCATAAAGCCCTCATTGTTTTCAGGTGCCTTTGGAGGGGATCAAAACACCTCCCATGAGCGATACACAACCCGCTAAGGATTAGAGCCAAAACCCAGTCTGTAACTGTCTTGTGTATCGCCTAGATTTATGAAGTAATGGCGCTTCTATCGTACGTAATCGAGTAGGGCCTTGTCAACGATGGTGTTCCCGCCTTGTGTAGAACATCGATATTATTTGAAGTACCGAGCTTAAGCCACCCTTCACGGGGGTGTATGTGTCATTGATTTGCGTCCGAGTAGGTTCTTGCACGCTCATGGGTGATTCCGTTGCGAGCAAGAACCGAAGTAGCGGTTTTGCCTATCGGCTTCCTCTCTCTATTTTTTTTGGTTGAATAGAAATCCAGGAAGGGTTACAAGTGTTGGACATGCGAGCCCACGGCGAGCCATTATTCAATAAATGTTATTGCGAATATCATTCCCTAATCTGAAATAAAGAATAACTAATTTGCATAATAGGTCCCTTAGTGCAATTAGGGTTGTGTACCATGGCCATCTTGATGATCATAAAGCTGTTGATTCAAATATTGAGTCATAGAAGCTGGTGCTTGGATGAATGATGAATCTCGGATTCACCACTCTAAGTCTCATTAATTAAGCTCAAGTCCCTCAAAATCAACTGTATTTATACATATATTCCGCATAATTAGCATTCATGCATGATTTCATAAGAATTGCATTTTAGAATTAATTTCTGCATAAAATAAGAAGCCAAAAATCCAAGCCAAAAATGACCTGTAAATCGCCTAACTTCCTCTATTTTTAACTCATTCATGCTAACACCGCATGACCCAGAACTACCTCCACTGTATACACATCACTAACAAGAATAAATGGAAAATACAAAAAAATCACTAACCCTGTTAAGTGGACCAAAAACCCAAACCCTAGTTTCAGGATTTTCGGGCTAAAATCCCCATATCTTCCCCATCCAGTGTCCGATTAGATCCTACTCACTTTTGAACTAATGCACATTCAATTACCTTCAAAACAATACCAAGTTCAAGTGAATCGGAGCTCGTATGTGAAAGTTGGGTTTTTGGGCCTCTTTTGTACATTGTATATTTTCGCGGCTTTTTACCTTGTATTTCATGTATATATTTTCTTTATCAATAAAAATCCAAAAAATAGAATTAGGTGTATTTTATTTATCTTTGATTTTTTTCATATTTTTCAGATTTCTTATCTTGCTTAAAATTGACAAAAAAATAGAAAACCCAAAAATCAAGGTGTTCTATGTACATGGGATACCCCAAAAATTCACTTTTTACATTTTATCGAATTTGGCTTTGATGTCTTCATGAAAGTTGTAGATCTCGTCGAGACGAGCATTTTTTGTGAAGGAACTTTTTCGATCCGAGGTCATTTGCTATTTTTTATCGATTTTACAAAATGTTTTATCTTTGATTTTTCTGGTGCTGACACGTGGCAGCCCCAGAGGCCGCCACGTGTCAGCTATTTTTGGCCCTTTTATATTTCCGTTTTTATAAAAAAAAATTAAAACCTACGCACGTGCGTCGCACGTGCCTCCCAAGCACGTGCTCCGCACGTGCGCCTCGCCCCTCGCCCTTTTCGCGCCACATGGCCGAGTCCGGGTCGTTCGATCAGCGGCCGATCGAACGTCCCGCAACTCGCCATCAACCTCGCGCCGCCTCCTTCCCCAGTCGCACCGCCCCTCCGCGGATCTCGCCAACCACCACCGCCATCTCCGCACCGGCCCTCCGTTATCTCCGCGCCGCCCCGCCTTCGTCGCCAACGCCCCGTTGACCTCAACAAACCCCGCAACCGCCGGCTCCCTAATCTCTCTCTCTCTCTCTCTCTATATATATATATATATATATATATATAAAAGAACCCCGGCGACCCCGACCCCCATCATCCGACGATATCCCTTCTTTCCAGGCCAAGCCGGTGGTGACAGCCCGGCCACGGCAGCTTCGTGGCGAGATCCGAGGGCCCCCCCAGCCCTCGTTGCAGAAGCGGCTTCGCCGCCGCTCTCTTTCTGCTTCAACTCCGATCTTCGTCGAGCCGACCACCTACCGCCAGGAGCTCTGCTCCTCCAACGATGCTTCATCGACCACAACTACGATCAACTCTGCCGACCTCGACTGCTACTCCGCCGAGCTCCGGCCAACGCCGCCGCCAAGGCTTCATCTTCCTCGACTACGCCACCAGGCTCCTCCGTCTGGGCCGTGTGTCGGCCGCGACTGACGATCTCCTCACGCCTCCGCTTCATCGAGCCAACGACACCCTCGCCGGTCCAGTGCCACCGACCTTCGCTACGACACCGACATCGCGTGCCAACGCCAGTCTTCTATGACTTCGCCGACCAACTACGTGGCTCCGACCACCGACTCCGCCATCTTCCCCTCCGCCTCGGCCGTGAGCCTCCACCGCGCCACCGGGCGGCTAGCCCGAGACCCCTCGCGCACGTGCGAGGCACGTGCGTCCGAGGGGGACGTCATTCATCATCAGCCCCCTGGGTCACGTGCCCCGCACGTGACTGCGGGGGTAAATTACTTTGAAACCCCTGGAGTCTCACAAATTGCGCCAAAACGCCTCCAGCCAGAAGTCCCGTGCAGCGCACGTGACTGTCTGGTCAAATTGCAGTGGGACCCCCAGGCATTTAGGTAATTGCACTTAGCCCCCCCTACTGCATATTTCTTTATTTTATTTATTATCTTTGCGCTCATACCCCTGTATTCCCCTTAGTTTTTGAACCTCTTCTAGATATCATTTTATTTATTTAAAAATAGCACTGTGTTCCTCATATAATTCTCTACATTTTGACATGTCGTGGATATTTTTGTGACTAGTGGTTGATTAATAATTATTTATTCTATGGAAATTTGCATATTTTACCCAGTTTGTGTTCTAAAATTCTCAGTTAATTAACCGTTGCTCTAAAAATCCCCGAAAAATCACATATTGTAGAGATTATCTTGCTTGACATTGTGCCCAAAAATCTTTGCATTTGCATGCATAATTTGCCCTGTAAAAATCATTTTGCATATTTCATTGTTTAATTTTTAATAGATATTAGACCCCACATTTTCGAGATTTAGGATTTTTCTGAGATCCATCACCTAGTGATAGATCTTAGATAATTGTTTCTCTCGAAAATAAGTAGGTTTAATATTTATTATAATTAAATATTGAAAATCATTCTGTTTGCATTTAAAAATTCATAAAAAAATTCATCTTGCATCAGAAAATTCCAAAAAAATTACAGTGCACTAATTTTGTCATAATTATCATCTCGGCCAAGTTTCGTATTTTTCGGACATCGTTTGATTGAAGTTTACATTTTAGTCCCTAAAATAGGCCGAATTTGCATTTTGCATCCCTTTATTGCATTAAAAATTCCAAAAAAAGACCGCCTTGAAAACCGAACACGAAATTGGATAGAAATATCTCTAGGTTGTTCCTTTGCCTCCTTGTGATCTACCTTGGGACTTGCCCAAGTAAAATAAACATAAAACCGCGAGATTGAAATTGAATAATAATTTGTGGTTATTTTCTTGACTGTTTCCGATCGCCGCCTACAACGAACGACACATAATTATTTCCACGAACAAAGATTAAAAACAACTTCTTAATGCGGCTTTTCCGGACTCGTCAATGAACGTCTAAAGAGTTAGATTGAGGACTCATCAAGCACCGTCAAATGATTGTTGAGAGATGATCTCCATCCTGAGTAGGAGATGGCAATCCTTTCTCATTTAGGTTGATATCTGACCAACCTCTTGATGCAGATCCTCTGCATTGGAATAGAGATTCAGAGGTGTCGGATTAGTTAGGTCAAAGAGTTGACTTAATGAGATCGAGATAACCAAAGTCCTATGATGTATGTTGTCACGATATAGGCACGCATCCGCTGACCGAAGACAGATGTGTTACTATATGTCTAAGTATGTACATTTGGCAGACCAATAGGTTGATGACCTAATCAAGGTCTATACATCGACGTGCTGGTTTGCATACAAGGGCATATGAGTAATACGATCTCTCAAAGGGATCATACAGGTTCATTTACTGAATCGGAATACATGAGCTCAGTCATGAGATATTGGGAAGAATCAAATTCCGTGCACGGTCGTCTCGCTTTGGAAGCTTAACTGAATTTGTAGATTTGATATATGTTGTTAGAAAGTATATGATCAAGTTATCAACACCTAGGTAA